>JASKOT010000007.1:0-600000 GCA_032158125.1 Papiliotrema nemorosa | reverse complement strand
GGACAGCCGGATACAACGAGTGAGACCTCCTCACCTAAACCTGAACCTCCGTCATTCGCAAAACCGTCTAAACCCCCTCGTCCAGCCCCAAAGACCGGAGAGTTCGTCGGCCCTCTCGGTTCTACTATCAACATCCCATCGAGTTCTTTGCTCGACACGGATTCAGAGCTTAAAGGCGCTGTACCCGCATTGAAACGGCGGGATTCGGTCGCGAAGAGTAGAATGGACTTGCCGATTTTGGCGGAGGAACAAGCGATCGTGGAGGCGATTCGAATGAACCCGGTGGTGATCATTGCAGGAGAGACGGGTAGTGGAAAGACCACTCAGGTGCCTCAGATGTTGTATGAGGCAGGGTTCGGCTTCAAGCAGTCTGGTGAGCACCTTCCAATTCTCACCATCATCAAGCTGATTGTCAGACAATCCGGGAATGATAGCTGTCACTCAACCGCGACGAGTCGCCGCTGTATCGTTGTCGAATCGAGTCCGAGACGAAATGGGTTTCAACGGTGCTTCATCCGTTGTAGCGCATCAAATCCGATACTCCTCTACCACATCCCCCAGCACCTCTATCAAATTCATGACAGATGGTGTTCTACTTCGAGAGCTGTCTGCCGATTTTCTACTGTCCAAATACAGTGTGGTAGTCGTCGACGAAGCGCACGAGAGAGGAGTCAACACCGATGTCCTGATTGGAGTGCTCTCGCGAGTCGCCAAACTCAGGGAAACCAAATGGAGGGAAAAGAAGGACGACACGAAACCATTACGGATCGTCATCATGTCTGCTACATTGCGTATAGAGGACTTTGCAAGTAACACTGCACTGTTCGCCACTCCTCCCCCTGTTATCCATATCCCTGCGCGACAACACCCAGTCACAGTTCATTTCTCGAGGCGGACCACGGGCGACTACGTCGGGGAGGCGTTCAAGAAGGTCTGCAAGATTCATGCGAGACTCCCTCCTGGTGGAGTATTGGTGTTTCTGACTGGACAAGGTGAGATTCAACAGCTCTGTCGACAGCTGGAGAAGAAGTATACGAAGAAAGCGGGACATCACCAGAAAAATGGATGGGCTAAGAAGAGACGGGATGAGGTGGATGAAGAGGTGAAGGAGCAACGATCGACGAATGAGGCAGATATGGCCGTTGAGGGTGAGTTTAGATGCGGGTGCAGCAATGGCTGAACGATAGAACGCGAGACCGAAGAGTTCGAGCTCGGCAAGCAGGAGGACCTCGCGGCCGACGTGGATGATGGTGAAGCTGAGAGCGATCCTGAAGCTCTGGACAGTGACGACGAAGATGCAGACTTTGAGATTGACGAGGCGTCGGACAGTAAGTCAGGGCCGTCCTGAAATGCGAACGCTAAGGCTCAGCACCCATGCACATCCTCCCACTATACTCACTACTGCCCAACGATCAACAATTGCGGGTGTTCAAACCTCCGCCTGAAGGTCATCGACTGGTCATCGTCGCTACCAATGTCGCGGAGACGTCCCTCACGATCCCTGGAATTCGATACGTCGTGGACACGGGTCGCTCCAAAGAACGGCAATACGATATTGCATCAGGTGTCCAATCGTTCCAAGTCAGTTGGATCTCCAAAGCTTCCGCTCAACAGCGATCGGGTCGAGCAGGTCGAACAGGCCCCGGACACTGTTACCGACTCTATTCCTCCGCTTTATACGAAGACCATTTCGCCAAATTCAGCGTTCCGGAAATTCTTCGAATGCCTATCGAAGGGGTGGTACTCCAGATGAAGAGCATGAATATTGACCAAGTGGTCAATTTCCCCTTCCCGACTCCTCCAGACCGAGTTTCTCTCGCTCAGGCTGAGAAGCTCTTGGTGTCCCTGGGCGCTCTTTCCAGACCGACAATGACGAGAATGATCGGTGGTGTACAAGAAGCGGGCTCAATCGGCGGGCAGATTACAGATCTCGGAAAGGCAATGGCGGGATTCCCAGTTTCACCGAGATTTGCGAAAATGTTGGTGATCGGCGATCAACATGGTTGTTTACCTTACATTATCGCCATTGTCGCTTGTCTTTCAGTCGGTGACCCCTTCATACATGAGTCGACGCTTGCCGGGCAGGTGGATAAGGAAGTGGAAGAAGATGAAGAGGAAGATGAAGATGTCAAGGGGATCTCCAAAGAACGTAAAGCGGAATTGGCATTCATCAAGAGTGATAATATACGCGAAAAGGAAGAACGCAAGGAGGCTCGGAAACATTATTTCGCCTCTCAGTCTGTCAGTATAGTCTCCTTTGGAGTCGCTTGATGTGGGAGCTGATGTAATAGCGCTTCTTGTCGCTCGGTGGTGGCACTAGCGATTTATTCAAGATGCTATCTGCGGTGGGAGCGTATGAGTATGACCCGACGCCGACTTTCTGCTCACAAAACTTCCTCAGGCTAAAGGTGAATAGCGGTCTTGCTTCAAATGTCGAATCCACCGCTGATCAGTAGGCCATCCAGGAGATACAACAGCTTCGAGGTCAAATCTCGGCCATCACCAAGCAGCCTCTTGCCCGTCTAGCTCCCCCAACGGATGTTCAGGTATGACCATCTCACCAGTACATTCTTCAGTCCCACTGAGATTCCAGATAAAAGTCATTCGACAGATCATCACCGCCTCATCTCTGGACCGTATAGCCGTCCGACAGGACATCTTCCTCAAACGAAAGACAACCTACACTTCATGTCGAGGCGTAGCTTACCGAGCTATCAACCTCGGTTCCGAAGAAGTGTACATTCATCCTTCTTCTGCTCTGTTCCATAAACCCCCACCGGAATTTATAGCCGCACACGAGATTACGAGATCGGCCACTGGGAAGAATTACGCAAAGGGGATCACATCCATCAACCCTGTATGGCTCTCCACGCTCGGCAAGAGCTCCTGTACGTTTTCGAAACCTGAATTGGCGGGTGTCAAGCTGGGCAAGGCAAAGAGTAGCAAGTTGGAGCAGGTGAAGGAAGGGGAGAGGGAGGTGTTTGTAACGCCGCATTTTGGGGATTTGGGGGTGGATTTACCGCCCGTGAGGATGAAACAGAGGAGGGAAGGGACCAGGTGGGTCTTGGTAGAGTGACCCTTGGGGTATTTTGCATCCTAGGGACCGCTTCCGCGATGTCATGATGCCATTCCGACTGCCTAGCAGTTGCCATTGAACCCTAGAACCCTATCGGTCCGATTTGCATGTGGTCATGATGTTGATGATGATGATGATGATCATGATGATGATGATGATACATATGATGGGCGTACAGCTAATTTCTATTATCCAAAGTACAACATTCTATTGTTCATCTATAATTGAAGCGCATCGCAAGATGATCCTTGCTTCGCCCAGATCAATCTGCCCAATCTATCATTTCCTCCCCGAGATGAAACGCAGCTTTATCTCTGTCACTCGACAACAACCGACTCAGTTCCAAGAACAACCTAGGGATATCAGTCCCAACCTACCTTCTTGCCCATGACTCACCTAAATTGGTACGCTACCATGTCCTCTTTTCTCCAAAAAGTCTTACTCCATTCTTTCCCCTTGACTGCGATATCCCTCGCCAAGAGATCGTTACCCCTAAAGAAGGACAGCACATCGTATAGATCCGTGAGGTCCGCTTTGATGGGTATGTAATGGATCCAAGGTTGGACTCTGTCGGTGTACCATTCGGGAAAGATGGTGGATTTGAGAATGGCAGAGTTTGTGGACATGAGTCGTTTGAATCGAGCACTCCATCCGTTGCCATCTGTCATCAGCAATCCGCCCAAATACAAACCTAGTATGACGATGAGATATAGCTAGTGTGCGGGGAGGAAAGGGGATGAAGGTGTCGTGTGACTCACCAATATCGAGGAGATACTTGTACTGATTCCCTTGAGACCAATCTTTTCTTTCTCCGAAATGATACATCTTTTTCATATCATTGCAAGTGTCCGGATCGCACTGGATGGGCTCATCGACAAAAGCCACATCGACCAGATCATCGTTCAAGATTGACATTTCGATATCGTTTGTATATCCCAATGGCAGTTCAGGGTCCGTCACGGGCAAGACGGGCAGGTCGCCAGATGTCCTCGCTGTTCGATCTACCAGGGTGGCTCTTTGAGAGATGTCTGCGATCAGTATGATGTACAATACTTGCACATTGACGACACAAGTCCACATGTGTTGAGACTCACTCCATGGGACCCCATCTTTAAAGTATATTCCCGTAGTCTTTCCCCTCCACAGCATCCTCTGATCCGTCTTCTCTTCCCAGCTGGGATCATCCCCTACATCCTCGGTCCACGCCTCCATAGATACGGCCAAAACGTCCGAATGAAGGGTGGTCTTGCACATAGCCATCACTGGGTAAATGTCTTTACTTGGTCCAGGTCCTTTCCCGTGTCCACTGAGGAAGCCCACAGTGTGAGTCAAGGTGGGGTGCACACAGGGGTCCATGGTGCTATAAGTCAGATCGACCCGGAACGGAATTTGATGAGTTGCTTACGCCTTGTGGTCCCATATGAAGCTCTTCTGCGAGGTGGACCAAGTCGACTCCAGGTCAGGTAGGACGTCAAAATCGTAGCCCTCCCTGATAGGTTTGTGGGGTGCACAGGCCGACGCCCAACCGAGATGTGCCGTATCATGATCGTGTTCTTCCGTATTATAGTCTGCTCTGTCAGTCTCGCTGTTAATTATTTGATGGATCACGCACATTCCCCTACACCCGCTGAATCTTCCAAAGCCGAGCGCTGACATTAGCATCATCAAAGAGAATTCTGTTGACCCACATATTCGTGTCCGACAAATTGCCAGGGCACATCATGACTGTAGAAAACCGCTTGAACAGGTTCCAGATCTCTGCCTATATCCTCCAACAGACTCATCTGCGCTTTCGCCCTTTGACCTGCTACCAACCTGCCCTCGTCATTTAACCCTTCGTGGACGATGTCATATGTGCACCCTCTGGGTGGATCGCAAGTGATGGTGTACATTCCGGATTGTTGAGATACAGCCTTGACCTGTTTACGAAGGTCCGAAGGGGAGAATGCAAAGAACGGTTCGAGGTCTTTGTGCTACAGGTCAGTCGAGTGGGCGGGTGCTCGGCGAAGGGACTTGCGATCTGGTCGTACTCGTCAGGCAGTTGCACGTTGTGCTTCTGCGCATACTTCCACCTAGATGTCAGATGCCATCTCTGATGAATGGCATGAGTATGGTGCACGTACCACCTGTCAAAACCCCGAGGCGGTGGTCGGTGGTACCTCCTCCTGTACTCATCCACGGCCTCCTTCAAGGTTTTACTCGATTTGCCCACTTTCCGCTCCCAAGATTTATGCGCACGCTTAATGAGGTCGTATATTGGGTGTCGACCATTCGGGTTGACAAGCACCAGCCCATTCCTATCATACTTGTGCTCCTCTAACCTCTTTCTATCATCCTGACTCGAGGGAATCTCCTCACTCTCCTGCTGGACCACGATCGTCTCCCGGTTCACGGTCTTTCTCGGTGTTCCAGCTCCACTGTCGTCCTCTTCCCATGCCTCGGCATGAGACTCAGGCTCGGAATTGATCTTGTTGAAGTCGACTTCTCTCCTTGCCAGCAGGTAATTCCGGTCAGAGCGGTCCGAGAGGTTGATAGTAGATAACCAGTGGACGAGGATATACGGCCCGAGAATGAGGTTCACAACGATGAAGAAGGTCCGTAGACCCCTCCTAGGGAGAGGTATACCTGAACGAGCCATGAAAGTGGGTGTCAAAATGCAAGGTGAGGAAGTTGTGTCTTGTAAATGGTGGTAGATCTTTACGGTGAGTGAGTGACGAGACTTTTTGGAAATTATTCCGAGATTCAACGCGCTGCAGAGTGGGGGGGACGCGCCGAAAGGATTCGATGAATGGCATGATGGTGCGCACGTTCTAGGTGTTCCCGAGATGCTATTTATGGGGTGTAGTAAGCAGTGAAGCATGCGATCTCGTCGTTGCACGCTGTTCTGCACAGCATGCTTTGGTAAGGAAGTGTGCATGGCGAAGGATGGGAGAACCAGGGTGGGGGAAGATGATCGGCGTCCATCCGACGCGTCGAAAGATCGCAAATCACTACTCTCTTAGTCTTTGGCTGCTTTTGCTTCAATTGGGCAGCCGCTAGCATGCATGATGGTTGCACTTGCGTGATCAAACACCGTGTCGAAGGTATACATGTGGGTCGATCACGATTGCGGAAGTACAGATCTGCGATTTGCAAGCGTATCCCTCGAATTCGTTCACGGCTACGGATCCGTTCCAGATAGAGATGACCATTCCCCACTGCGATCATCATCAACGTCGACCGAGCGGCAAGTGACCCAGCCTCGTTGTTTTGGCGGGTGGTTATAGAGTGTTTGATATACAACAGCGATGCGGATAGCCAAATTCGTTCCTCCTTCTGGAACGGTAACGCTCGTTCAGGACAGCATGTAATTTCGCGCCCACGACAATGATCCGAAACGTCTCGCCATCGACTACAATCAATGCATGTATACACACACCGTCGTCTACGGTATGGCTACAAGATGGATAGTCGGAGGCGGGAAGGTCAATCGAGTCTCAAACGAAACACACTCATCTTCTAACGAACGACTCGACCCCTGTTCCCGCAATTATAGACCTTGGAAAAGCTCGGCAAAACTGACACAGACGCACTGATGAGACGTTAGATTGATGAGCGAATGGGACACCGTCGATCTGGTGCAGGGAGCATTAAAGCGATGAACTGGTGGTCGTATACTCCTCCCGCTCATTCTTCGTCCCGCTTCGACTAACCACTCTCATCTTGGTCTATTTCGTTCACGTCTTTGGTCTGCGCTCATCCTACCTATTATTACTCAGTTCCAACCGCATCCTCAGGATCATTTTCATTCCGCGGGCCCGAGTCACGGACAATACACAATACACCACTACACATCACACTCGCTCCACTTGTTTCGGTACCGTGTCGGTCTACCTTGCGACTTACTCTTCTTGACCGCGTCATACCGGGAGCACACCAGTGATCTTGATTTTCCATCAGCACGACTAGAATTGCCATCGTTCTTGCCGCATACGGTGCTTCTTGGGGATCATTCGCTCAAGACACCAGAGTATAAGTTTCAGACTACTCCAAGTGTCTTACGCGGCTAGCAGAGACAGGACTTGCATTTGAGCTAGACTCATCCCTCCCGCCTTCTGAATCCACAACGACTCTTCATCGACAACATCGACAACATATAAATCTGTCTTGACAAGCCTCGTTCTTGTTTGTCGTCCCTCCGACCATCGATCAACACTTCCCACTCGTCTGCGGCAACCACGACCAGTCGCCTGGATTCGACATCGGCTCCGATTTCAGAACAACCGGACCGCCTCGTTCACACTCGGCGTAACCCATACTCCTCGCGCCTCGGCCTCCGCCTCCGCTCGCAATCATCATCAACTAAAAGGTCGCCACCAACATGAAACTCGCCATTGCCACTTCCATCCTTATCTCACTTTTGAGTCTCACCCCAGCATCCTCTCGCTTGGTCCAAGGCCAGACACCTCCCTCCGTGTTAAAACGTTCCCCGCCTTCAAGATTAGACACTAGCTTGAACGCCACTCGGACACACGATGAACGTGGTATTGGCCTCTCGATCGATATCTCCAATACTTGTATCCTCCTTGCTTCCGATGCAGACTTCCGAGTTGGCGCTCCAGGAGCTCAGGGGAATGTACACCTTGATGCCAATAGCTGTTTGTGTATCGATGGGAAGCTCACGGGAAGTGTGAGTCTGAGTGGGAGAAGTAGTGGCAGCTTGAGCGGGGAGATTGTATCGAGCACGGGCATAGAGTTGAGTGGCGCAGCAGGAACCAGCTTGGCTCTACAGGTAAGTTGGATCGAAATGTTTACCAATACCGAAACAAAGATATGGAATCATACACATGTGGAGAGATCTGATCATAGGCATTCGTGGACAATATCCTACGATTGCAGCTTGGTATCTGCACCCAGGTCTCGGTGGCGGTGGGCGACTCTAACTCGATACACGATTACCAACCTGGAGTCCGAAACGGCTGTTGCAGACGAAGTAAGTCTCAAGCCTACTATTCAGTCATCTCTCAGGACATTGACAGCGTAGAATGTGTCGCCGGGTACACTCCAAACTCTTCCGGCCTTTGCGTTCCAATCACTTGTACCGACCCTTTCATCAAATGCGGGGATCAGTGTATCAACAAAAACGAGAAACAATGTGTTTCAGGGGTACCTCAACCTAAATCCCACACTAGACGACAACTTGGGGTATGTCCTAGTGGAATGTCCAAATGTCCCGTAGCTGGGATGGGCTGGGAGTGTGTAAACACCAGAACCGATATCGAGGCTTGTGAGTTTTTACCAAACCAGCTATATAACACAATCCACGATCTAAATCCAGGCGGTGGCTGTTCATTCTCTCACGATGGGCAGATGGCAATGGAAGGATCCGACTGCACCTCGCTTCCCAACGTCAATGAGGTCGGGTGTATACAAGGGAAATGTCACATCAAGTCCTGTCAAAGAGGGTACGAGCTCGCGCTCAACGTCCATGGCAATGCGACAGAATGCGTAGAAAGACAATCTGCCGGGACACGGGTGATAGACACGCCCAGGAAGGGTTGGACGGAATTCAACATTCAAGCGATCACGAGGGGTCTCTGATTGAGTTGAGTCTATTGGTTTTTGCCTTTCAGTATGTTCTCTCTTCCTCTTTCGTCTCTTTCTTTTCTCCCTCTTGTTCTTTCTTGATCAGCCGATGGGCATTTGAGTTTTGTTTCGTTTCTCAACCTATTCCAGAGCGGAACAACGGACATTAGTGGCATCTCGATCCTTGGTCTTTCGATGGGCAGTGTTGTGCTCTCCTCCCTTTCACTCGTCAATCATAGTATAATGCAGCTTTCATGGATCAGTCTTGCATCGATACGCACACATTTTGGCTTAAAACAGACCTCGTCTGACACCAAGGGATGTATAGCTAAAGATCAAGCTTGCTTCCCTCCTCTTTCCACTTTTGCACGTCTTTCCAACTCTCATTCAACGTCTGTCTCATCTGCACCCCGATTCCAAAACCGTCCGAGCCCACCATGAACGCCGAGAAACCTTGTCTCAACTTCTTCTCGACAGAACCAGGTCCACCGGTGAACGTCAAAACGGGTTTTCCAAACTTCTTGCCAGCATCCGTGATCTGTTTCAGACACTGATTATAACTCTCTTCAGGACCATCGAGTCCTGCCGGCAGACCGAGCTCGAGTCGCAGATCCGCATTGCCGACCATGAGGCAGTCGACTCCTTCAATCGCAGCGACGGCTTCTGCGTTGGCGCACCCTGCGACGGATTCAATCTGCATGATGACGGCGGCAGAGTTCCATACATCGAAAGGGACCTTACTAGGTGGGACACCGTCGTTGATCCCAAATGAGAGCGCGAGAGGACCGAATGATCGTTTGCCCTTGCCCTGGGAGTTAGCTACGGTATGTATACAATTTGGGGGAATAGTTGCGAAAGGTGAAGGTACAGTGACGACGCACATTTGGGAACTTGGTAGCAGCCAAGGCAGCTTTGGCCTGTTCGACGGTTTCAATCTCACCAATCAGCCTGATTCGATATGGAGGAGACCGACTCACATGCGGGATGATGATACCTGAGGCGCCGGCATCGAGACACCAGGCAATCCAGCAATGGTCCACGGTAGGGACCCTGTCAGTCAGCCCCATTAGGCTCTGGTCATGTAGTGCGCGAAGTGACTGACCGGACGATGGCTGCGGTCTGACCTTCCGAGGCGTGCTGGACCCATTTGATGAGTTCAGTGACCTCTCGGATGCCTGTGCCATGTCAACCACACCATTGACAAATTGTCTAAAAGACTTACTCATAGGTGTATGCTCCCAATCAATCATGACCCAGTCATATCCTCCCGCTCCGATGATCCTGCTTGTTAGCTATAGGCGAAGAAAGACATGATAGCTCACCTGGCAAGGGAAGGCGAACCGAGGAACAGCCCGTACCCCAAGGAAGGTTTACCCGACTTGAATCTCTCAACGAGGTTGAACGGCTGGGACAAAGAGTTGGGTCGATAGTCTCTCATGGGTGGATCTTGAGGGACGGCAGGGCCAACACCTATAATCTGCCCAAAGAAAGGGTTTCCGAGAGGAGGGGGCGAGCCAAAGTCGTATCCTTCAATGTGGGTGGTCTTGGGTTCACCGTTCTGAGCACGAGTACCTTGGCAAACACCGTTCTGAATAGATTGGACTGACATGTTCGTGGGTCGAAGTGGGGATAGGATGCATGGGAACATGGGATGTTATATAGACAGAACGCATGGATACCCGGGGAGGAGGGGTACAGGACAGACCCTCGTACCTTCCCATGTCATAATGAAGTTCATATGGAGCAGTCAGTGGTTTGAATTTGCTCTGGGGATGTGTGGTGTGTTGTTGTCGAGGGGCGTCGTGGTGATATTGAGGGGGACCAGCCCCGTTGACCGCTACATACACGTTTCATTCCTCACCCTCGACCTGACTGCCCCCCACTCGAACGCCCTCATCCTTTGAGCCTTGACCTTGGCGTCCTTTGGGGTACAGAGTGCGCCTCGGCTTGGGCTCGGGCCGATTTGGGACATGGTCCTAGCGCGACAAACGCAAACTTCAGGTGTTGCGATGAGCGAACTTCGTGGCGGCTCGTCAAGGTCTCCGTGGGAGATGTCAATCATGCTCATGATACAAACGATCATACGTCTCTTGAGTGCCGCCTTGAGAATTGGAGCCTCTGGCCTCGACATGGCTTGCCGCACAAGTGAGCCTTCATTTGGCTGCGAAACGGAGCGAATCACCAGACCCTGGTTTCGCATTACCGCTCAAACCCTGTATGGTCCCAACGCTATGGTGTGGTACCCTGCCGGGCATGGATTCACTCTCGTTTGCTTCCACTGAGGAGCTAGCTATATAATGCATACATACTGAACTGCGACATGCAGCGAGAATCGGTGATGGGGTTGCTAAAGTACGATCGGTACACGACAAACATATCGATGCTCCAGCTGCACGGGACACCTGTCAGTCGATATGCCTCACTGAATGCTGCAGATGGGTTCGGCAGCTACTTGCGCCGCTACTGACGCTTTGGCCTTCTTCTGCATCACAATCTGAGAGTCAATATGGGGCCATTGGCGAGATGAGGGGTGATGAGACCGTGGTCAGTCGGATTGGCAAGGTTGGCCACTTGTTGCCGGCGGTGAGGCGGAAGCATGAACAGGGGGGCCAACTTACGGGCACCATCACTCCCCCCGGCATCTTTGTACCTTGAGGCAAGACCATAGGGAAGTCGGCTACAGAAGACATGGGAAGGACTGCTCCTCCGGGGAGAGATGTGCCGGTGGGTAAGCTAAGTCGTCAGAGCCGGCATTAGAAGAGACGAAGCATGAAAGCTCACAAGACACCTTCCGTGATGGTATGGTATGCGTGGTACTTGATCCCATACCCATCTGGAACGATCGCATTCTGTTCTCAGCTCGATTTGCCGAGTGGCATGGCTTGACCAGGGATTGATAGTATCGTTGGACTTGGATAATGGAAAACTCACCGCGATAGGCTCCTCGACAGTGACGGCGAATGGGTGTACGGGTTTCCCAGCTCCGATTCCAGACGGCATCGGAGGTTTCACCTCTTTGTCCCTCGATGACATCTTGGCTTTTTATGCTAGGCGAGGCTCAAACACCTATGAATGGAGCTTTAGGGTAGATTACCGAAGATGTGGACCCGGTTTTCCCGCAAGCCAGTCAATAATGGAGCGACAGGGATTCTGACGCTGAAACCTCGGTGGTTCTCGATCGAAAACGCTGAAATGAAAGCGGCCTTCACGGTGCGTCAGGGTAACTTGCCAGGAGTAGGCCTCTGCATGTAGAAATATGGAGTCTCAAGTATGGGATGAGGCTAATCCTTGTGGTGAGCGTCAAAGGAGGGCAGCAAGGAGAGGAGGTGTGGCGAGGAGATCTGCAAGATCGACATGCCTAGGCAGATCGCTGCTCTTAGTGCACTTGTGCCCAGTGAACTCAAGTAGCTCTAAATATAGTAGCATGATAGTAATTTGCGCTCTCTGTCTTCAAGCACATGTTTTGGCAGGCCCTCCCAAAAGGCATGCCCTGCTATTGATGGGACAGAAGGGGGGTTCAGGTGGCGAGGGATGGCTGCCACTCGGGCAATTCGGTGAAGCGGTTATCAGCCCAACCCGATGCAGACCTCACTTCGCATGTCCTCGTCCTATTCCCTCTGATCCTCCAATTCCTCGAGCAGATCCTCGTTGTCCTGCTCGGGTCAATAAGCAGCTGCTTCATGGCATTGAGCCATCTCCTCAAACATCGCACTCCTCGAAAGACGCCTCCCAAACGCTCCGATCAGCCTCACATCCTTTCGATTCTCTCATCTATACTCTCTCCACGCAAGTACTCACGCACGAATCGCTATCGACATCAGCATGTCGTCTGAGCACCTCGCACTCCCGACAACGTTGGCCCCCACACCCAACAAGAGGCCCTTTGTCGAGGGTGAGGACCTGGCACGCCCGACCAAGAGTCTGAAGATACGAGATACATCCACCTCTCCGCAGCAGACCGACCTAGAAATGAACGAGGAAGAGGACCAGCAAGTCGCGCGACCTTCATCAAAGGCTAAAGGAAAAGGGAGAATGGTGTACATGAGAGAATTGCCCGAGGTGGTCTGGACGAGGATCTTTGAACATGTCTATGATTCAGTCTTCACTCGTGAGTCCCTCTAGCCCTTGCTGTCGTCGCGATCAAGTGTGACGATAACAGGATGGACCAGGACCTATCAGCTGAGAGACGCCATGTCACCACTTCTCATCGACAAAGAGACACACCCGATCGCCTTGGCGGTGCTATATCGTCATCCACACCTATCATACGAATCTCTCCCACTGTTCGCTCGCTGTGCACCTCTTCCCGCTCGAGTGCAGCCAGGTTCCAAAGCATCGATGGTACGACACTTGACCATCCGAGCGTCAACCACCAAGCCTCTCATCCCACCCAATTATGATCCTTCGACCCTTACCGCTGTGGATTACCGTTCTCATGATCACACCTTGCCCTTTTACACCATTCATCCTGGCCTAAAAGACGTTTGCAGGCTGTTTCCAGAACTCAACTCTTTCGAGTTGGTCGACACGCTTCTCTTACATTCCGACGATGCCAAACTTCTCATCGAGTCGCTACGAAGTATCAGACCGAGAAAAGCCCGACTGGAAATACGACAATGGGATCTGAGAAGTTCGCCCATCGGCAAGGAACTTGCGGCAATGTCGAGACCAGACATTCACGGTTCATACTCTGGCATGCCAGCCTCGCCTCTAGTCGATCCCGAAAGGCATAATGAAAGCAGAGGCCCAACCCTTATCCCAAACTTTCTACAAGCATCGTGGAAGGACGCCTTGTTGAATGGCGGTGAGGTGATCCTTCCCACTTGGTATATCGAGCCTCCTCCCCCTCCTGCACCTCAGAATACTGCCCCAGCCCCTGTCGCCCCTCCCACCGTGCCGAATCTCTTTTCACATCTGGCCATGCCCCACCACAATGCTGGCTTGGGCAGTCGTGGCTACATCCACATCGATGACGACGGCGATGATGATTCCGAGAACGCCATCGTGGAGATATCCTCGCACCAATTTCATGCAAGGATGCAGCAACCTGCAGTCGGATCATCCTCTATACAGGCTCCGATAAGGCATCCAAATCAGTCGGACTCGGCAACAGCCACCAGATGGACGACCCAACCAGCGCCAAATGCAAGCGCCAGCATCGTGCCATCGGCGGATCTGCACCCGGAGATCACATCCATCACATCGTCTAGCGAGACCTCAACTTCGGACTCGGACACCGGTATCAATGCTGTCCCTCGCGCGAACGCTCCAACAAACAGCTACGGCTTGCATTCAACTGGGACGATAAGCGCAGCAGTCCCGAATTTCATCAGTCCTTTTCAGGAACGAGGCAATGAGAATCGTGTGATGTCGCAAGGCCTAACAGGAGAAATCCCGATGACCGGTATCAGCAATGAATCACACCGGACTGCGAATGCAAATACTCCTCTTGGAGGTGACTTCGCCGGACCGACTGCGTTGTTCCCAAGAAATCTCAACAACGCTCCGTTGAATGCGACCATGCACCGCAGCGCAATCCGGCATCCTCAGCTTGCACGCCCCGAGTCGTCTAGCTCCTCCAGTAATAACCACGCCAATGGTCACCAGAGTCGAAGCCGACCTCTCATGGCCGGATCAGTCAGACATTACGACAATCCGATCGTCAACAATACCGGAAGCTCCACGACCCTTGCACCTGCACCTAGGGCGCTTCCCTCAACTACCGACCATCGAATGCATCCTATCGACTCCAGATGGCCCATCAAGCCGCAAGGCTATCACTCCGATCAGATCTTCCGGAACCGAATGGATCACTTGTACGCAACGGACGAGGATATGCAAGCAGCAGTGTTTGCCTCGTACAGTCCGGACACTATTTCGAACAGTCTTAACAGGCAGGCAACCACAACAGGGAACAGCTCATTTCCCACGATCCCCATACCGAGACGTCCCATGGCCATCAACACCGGCACGTTAGATGGGGAGCCAATTGGTATTCCCACTCCTTCGACTGTACACGCTTTGTCATATCATCTCTCGCATGAGATGCGACGAATGCTTGAGGAACTGCTGAGCAGTTGTTGGTGCCCTCGATTGGAAGCCTTTTCATTCGTCGCCCTGGATCCCCTCGCTTCCGTTATTGTCAGACATCCTCGGGTGGAACTCTGGGTTCAGCTACCGATCCCTCACATCCGGGTTCACCTGCCTCGCGGCGTCTCATCATTGGCAGTGTTCAAGGGTGTCAAGGAATTGGCGAGAGAGAGTCATCGAAGAGGAAGACGAGCTGGAGGCTCCAATGATTCTCCCGTTCAACAGGCCGACGTGGAGACAGTATTGGAACAGATGAAAATTGTGGCTGGGGATGGCGAAGGCCGTGACTTGATCCACCCCTCCACGAGATTGTTTGAGATCGAAGTGAACACCATTGCGGAAATGAACGATGAAAGAGAGTGGATTGGAGGTGGAGATCAGCTTCCCTCCCAGTTGTGTCGAATCCTGGCTGGCACGAACCAGTGGAGAGACGTTGTAATTGGTCAGTTTCTGATACCTGTATAAGCAGTGCAAACTAACGTACAGGCTCCAACATCTTTTCACCATCTTTCCACAGAGAGACCTCCGAGAAGCCTCCTTCCTTGTCGAGCTCGCAGTTCAATTCGCCGACGTTCTCCTTTATGGATGACTCGGCGGATGAAGTCTCTGAGCTTTCGGTCGACTACCGAGAAACACACCACGGTGGGGATACTTATGATCAACTTGCTGCCGAAGCGCAGGGACGCCGCGGCAAGGAGAAGGGGTCGACCAGGATGAGTGAAGATAATGAGGGGCATCATGTGTAGAATGACCGTCTCTCGGCGGTAGCTGGCTGCAGAGGAGTGGTGTTCAACGGGAAACATGTGGAGGAGAACGAACGGTGTCGGCGCCGGACACCGTCGACAGGCGCGACGCCTGAGGTGTATATCAGGATCACGACTGTACTATTTTACCCACGACAATTTATGACGCTTGCTGTTCCGTCTGTGCTTTGATATAACGAGTAATGCTGCAAATTGCAAGCGCAATGTTGAGCCGAATGGCAGAAGTGCTGCCCTGGTTGTGAAGATCAACATTCCCGACACTGTTTCATCATCGAGGTTGATCTCATTCCCGTCTTGTCTATTCACTATATATCATGACCTTGTTCTCGACCTTTTGCATACCATAGCGTATCTCCAGTCTCTTGCTCGCTATCGACTCTCTACACCTGGCATTTCCCAGCTTGACTCTCATCGTTTTCGCTTCGGCATATTGTGGTGGAACCGTTGTTTACCCTTCTCTGCGTCTTCTCGCCTTTCAACCTCGATGATCTAGCTCGGACATTCAGATCATGACTGCTCAGATACCCCCTGGACCATCTTGGGAGGATCAGATTGTACCAACGCTTCGTAAACGTGAGTTCGTGTTTGTGTGGGTCAGCTCGAGCGTTGTGGTATGCAACCACAACCATCGCTCAGGCCGCTGCACAGCGACTCTGCCCAATATCCTTGGTGGTCAGATACTGATATGCAGGTCTCGAGAACGAGTCAGCATATCTAACTCATCGACTGTCCTCCAAGAATGTCACGGACCCATCGGCGGAACCACAGTCTCATCCGCTGTACGGTCAACCACAACCATTTCCCGGTTCCTCGACTGTCGAAAGTCGACCTGAAACCCACAGAGACCGTTCTTTCCCTCGCCATCGAACCAAGTCTACTCCGTTCGCGCCCTCTGAACCGAGTGCGGGTCGTCGACCAACGCAGGGTACACGATCCGGCTCATCAAGCTCAAATTCGGCTAGTCCTACTAAGGATGCGTTGGATTCAGACGAGGTGCTACGGGAGCACGCTCTGGGCAACTCCGTACAGCCGCAACGTAGTATTGTCCCTTCAGATAAACACCGTGAAACCCTTCCTCCCAGTAGAATACCAACTCGACCTCGATCTAAATCACAACTAGGTCCTCGACCTCGACTCCAGGACACCCACTCGAATGATGCCCCTCCGCTACCTTCGGGGATACCTCGCCCTTCCACCTCTCGCCGCGGATCATCACCCTCCAAAGGCGACAAACTCTCTGCTAGTCAAGTTAGCTCCAGACGCCCTTCCTACAGGTCCGAGTCGCCCGATATGCTCAAAGGGAGAAACGTCGAGGGATTGGTCAAGAATGAGTTGCCGCCATTCATGATGTTTCAAGAGGATGCTATGCGGATTGCGGAACGGGGACACGACCTTGAGTCGGATTCTGAGCGGGAATATGGCTTTTCAGCGGGCTCAAGGAGGGGACAAGAAGTGGGAAACAGTGGGTTGAGTCGATCGGTAGGGGCGGCGGAGGGGGAGTCAAGCAAACGTCAGAGAAGTATCACCATGAGACCGGATTCGAGGTCTTCTCTCGATATGGATACACCGACAAAACGCATTCAAGGTCGGAAAGCCGGTATAGGGTTAGGTCAGCCACCTAACTCAAGCGGGTTACGCAAAACAGCAACTTCCAATCGCTCTGCCTCCTCTCGCACCCCTCAAAACCAGACAACCGCGCAAGGAAGTGGGTTTGCGCCGAGATCAGCTTCCCTCAATTTGTTATCGTCGACATCTATGGGTGTACCCTCATCTGCGTCTTCATCCCGGCTTGGAGTTGCGGCTCACTTGGTTCCTCCGGAGAATACATACACCCCGCCAAAAGGAGCCAATTGGGACGAGGTGGTTTTGCCCACCGTGGCGAAGAAACTGGGTATGAGCGAGGCAGAGCGAGAGGAAGGGGAAGAAGGTGATTTGGCTGTAGAATGGGATAAAGACGGAGTCCCTATAAAATGGGTGAAAAAGGGAATTCTCAGTACCTCTCAATCGTCAAACGTCAGTACAGAGCGTGATTGTCACTCTGCAGGTCGGCTGATCAACAGGCAGGACTATCGGTTGACGGCACAAATCTCACGACTTCACATTCCTTCTCACCAACATTCGAGCCGTCTCCCGATAATCCACTCCGACCCTCTCAAAACCTCTCTGCACCACCTCGGACGCACTTCCAAACGAATTCTCTCCGCCATAAACCATCAGATCAATCCCTCGATTCCACCCCTGTACCTATACGTACGACTCGAGGTCACCCTACAGACCTCGTCCTGGAACCTCCGGTTTCTCCAGCCCCATTCTCTGATTTAATCCCCGTTCCGCCAGGTTGGCAGTCCCAGCTCAGACGCAAAGAGTCGGGCAACTCTCCCGGGGGGATAGGCAGGAAACCATCTTTACTCCGGAAACAGCCAAGTCAACTTTCGATACGCAGCGGCGGAGGAATGAGGGCTAGTCCGAGAGGGGCCGCAGGGTTTGTTGGATCGAGTACGGGAATCATGACGCCTGAACGAGCTGCTGGAGCGGGGTACTTTGATAATCCCAGACCGGCACCGGCTCAGCCTTCACATCAAGGCTCGTCAACCGAACTCCCTCGGACAGGGTATGGAAGAGAGCATAATCGATTCGGAGAGCCGCCTAGTACGACTCAAGCGAGGCCGAGCAAGGGGAACAAGGACGGAGAGCACGGCAAAGGATGCGGTTGTATCATCATGTGAGCCTAGGCGCCGAATCAAAGTGAGATCAATAGGGCTTGTTATAATCATCCTCATTTCGGTGCTTTGTAGAGTACTCTACCGCTGCTGTCGAGTCGTTCTATCGATAATATGCATTTAGCATGTGCATGTGAATCTTCCATTCTATGTACAGGTATAATACATGGCACTTTTTAACCTGCATGCCGTGTTCAATCCTTCCATGCCATAAATTAATCGTGCAGCCTCCTTCAAACGGTGCATCCGCCTTGCACACATGTCATGATTCACTTCGATTTCAGTCGTCCCTCTGCGCATGAGCCTTATTATACGCCGAAACAACTCTACAAATCAGCTCATTCCCTCAGAATAGTCCCGTAGACTGACCGTCCAATATGTCTGAAATACCATTCCCTCGCTGCTTTCTCCGGGATAGGCAAGAACGGACCCGGTTTGCCGCCTCTCGAAAACAAGGCTATACCCGACGACTCTAGTGACAAAGAAGCGAGATCCTCGAATGACACTTCCCATATTTCTCGCAGTTTACGAATTTGAACATTGAGAATCCGCTTGTTCGACAAGATCGAGACGGAATCGTCACCGGGTATATCTAATGGTCAGGTGAAATCAAGAATCGACGGTGAAGTTCGCTCACCGAGATGGGCGATGTATTGTTCGTGGAAGTATGCTCCAGCTTTGACCTCCTTCAACCAAGATTGACCCAATGCTTCTCGAGCGGAGAATGGCTGTTGCGTCAGCCACCTTGTCCAGCTCACCGTCGAAAGGTCGACTCACCCTGACAACTCCATCGGGAGAGATGTATCTAGGCAATCTGACCCGGTCCAAATCGGCCTGATCAAACACCGTCGTGGTATTCCTGATACCCTCCGTAGAAGCCGACACAAAGTCCATGACTCCCACCACGGGCTTGGTGAACAAGCCCACGAAGCCTTTCCCAACACCTTTGGCGAATCCTGCCGCACCCTGCTTTTCGGCTCCTTCTAAGGGCAGACTGGCTACACCCTCAAAGGCGGATGTGACACTATCGGCAAAAGCACTTGCTCCAGCTGCGACACCGTATAGCGCATGTTTGGGCTTGTTCCTTCGTTGAGTCATTCGACGCTTGGACTGATACTCGGCATCGAGGGTAGCAGCAGATAGACCTTTACCGATCGAACTGGTAAACTTGGTCATACTGTCTGTGATACCAAACACAGTCTTCTTGGCGAAACTCGTCGCTCCCTACACGGTCAGCCATATCATTGTGAGAGAAAACCTCCACTCACTCTAGCGATACCGAGGCCAATATCCTTGTTGCCATGCATGACAATACCTTGATACGGCTCGTAAAAGATGTCGGAGAATCCAGAACTGATATTGTTGAACAGACCCACAGGGTTTCCGAGGAAATCGGCAGAGCCGAGAACTCGATAGATCTGAGCCATCATTTGTTCTTGATAGTGCAGCTGTACTCGCTCCATCAAAGAAGGCATGCTCAACCGAGAATTCTCCAGGAAAAGCGCTCGGAAGGTCAATGGAGCCGCATTGACATTTCCAAGGGTCATTGTGAGTGCGTTCAGAGCGTAATAGAAGGGGTTCCGAGTCGAGACCCTAGAAAGTCAGCATAGCTGTCGTGTCTGGTGACACAACTCACTTTTCATCCACATTGACTCGGTCTGTTCGCATGAAAGACAATTCCAACTGCATAGGCTGCAGCTGCAGCGCCTCAAAGAAGATGTCGGCTTGACCACCAGCGATGTCCGGTTCAGGGATGTCCTTCGGATGCTCGATCAAAACACTACATGGTCAACCTTGAGCCACCTGTCTAGGCTTCGAAGTGCTCACTCGTGGGTCGGTTCCTTCCATGCTGCATCTTTAAACTTCACAAATTCCAGCAGTGCGAACAAGAAGTCCTCGTCAAGCTCAATTGTCATCGCCTGGAGCAAGATCGTGGCGTATTTGATGAACCACACTCCGTGAGCTACATATCAGTAATTGCACTCCTTCTCATGTGAGTATGGATTGTTACTCACCTCGATCTTTGAGCACTGCCACTGAAGCTTGGAGTGTTGGATGTGACTCCAATTCTTTTCCATCTTTTGGCACGACTGTTGGGTAGAGGATAATCGGAAACAACCCTCCATAGAGTTGATTGTCAATTTGAATCCATTTACAATCCACGAATGCGTCATAATACTGTGGGTAGTCCGAATAACCAAGCTTCAAACCCCTCAAAGAGAGGTACAACAGCTCGTCGGGCCGCTTGGTGATGACTGATATACCGATACCTTCCAGGTCGACCAAGATGCTTAGAGTCGGCTTCTCAGATACGGTGACCGTTTCGAAAGAAGTAGTCGTTAGACTGTCCATACTCTCCGATCGTTGTATACCGCCCGGACCCCGTTTCGCAGGTTTGTAGACACTTGTATCCTCGTTGTAGTTGGAAATGACGAGCAATTGGGAGTTTCCGTCGGCTTGAATGTCCATCGAGACGGTATTGGATCGTTGATTACTCGACATGGGACGGATCTTGACTGGCGGCTGAATACCGATAGCCATCATATCTATCGGCTTTCCAACCGGCTGTTTCTCTTCGTTGGGATTTCTCGGCGCAACATATAGCTGAATACGCTTGTTGGCAGCTGTGGGGTAATCCCAAGTATAGTCTGCGACTGAATGAGGGGCAAGACGAATAGGTCGACAGATATCTTTGGGACATTCGCCGTCCTTGTCCACTTGTTCAAAGGTGAGGTTGAGATTGGTATCGTTCTGCAACCTCAATGGCCATGGTTCCGTCTCTCGGGAGATGTATATGAAGATGCTTGACCCTTGAATGTGTGTCTCCACTCGCATGAGATACGTCTTTGGTCGAGAACCACCTCGTTTGAGCGTCAAGTGCGTTCGTCCAATATCGGCAATACTGAACGGCGACGACCATTTCATTTCGCCTCCATCGAGGGTCATGGCCAAGTGCGGGGCTGCTCGACTCTGTAGCTGGTGCAACGGCACTCGTTCCCCCGGGGCGAGATCAATGACCTTGTCTGATCCAGGCTGTCGGATACGTAAGGCATATTCAAACGAATTTTTGACCAAGAAACGAGGTGCGATGTTGATGACCTTGGTCAACTTGTACTTGCCTAGACCTTCTGCGTATGATAGTCCCACGTAATAGTCATTATTGCCCTCGGCGTCCGACATGACAATCTGCATATCCGCAGCGACCGTCTCGAAAGATACCGCTTTGGACCATTTCGAGTCTTCCACTTTGAGGAACAATCTGTTTCTTCGATCCTCGTTCGGATAGCTGAACATGAAGGGAGTAGGCGTGTCTCGTCGATGATCGTTTGCGAAGAGATCGCTACCTGCGACAGCCTTTTGACCTCCTGTCCATGTTTTCGCGGCGAGATCAAAGGGAAGTCCAGTCTTGTTCAAGATGATATAAGGACTGTATATCTGCACCTTTTTCGCTCCACCCGATTTGGGATACTCAAAGTAATGGAGTTTGAGCATGAGTTTTTGACCGTGCTCGTCGGGAAGGTGGAAGTGATCCTCTTGAGGAAGCTCGTCGTCGTCGGTGTTGATGATGGCGTAATCACTGTGCTTGAACCCAGTATCCTCCGGAGCAATCGACAACAGAATCAAATGCGACAACTCGACCGTGTGAACGGGGAACGTGCCTCCCTTGACCAGGAACTCGCTCGAAGACAGACCCGAATTCTTGTCGTGAATTCGATATTTGATATTGTACGGCAAAAGATTCTCGATTTCGATGGGTGCTCGCAACGTGACCGACATTCGGGGGTAAACCTTAGTGTGCGGATTATCATTGTCAAAATTTGCCTGAGCTTGAAAGTAGAATGCCGTATCGCCGGGATTCATTGGTTTACAGCTAATGGGTCGGATAGGTCGCTTGACAAGGTTTGTCCAGTGTATCATGCTCGACCAGCCGTAATTGAAGCCGAAACCTTTCAAGGGTCGCAGTCGGAAACGCCCATCGTATACTGCCGAAAGAGGAACCGGGCACGACTCTCCCGGATCGATCTTCATAGCTCCTCCCATGGCTTTACCGTGGGTATCAACCACGATCATCTCGACAGGATGCGAGGTACTATTGTCGACATTAAGCGTAGATCGGAAAGTGATGACTTTGATGTTGTGCTCCAGCCGAATCTCACACATGAGTTGGTGTGATACCTTGTCCGTCTTGGGTCGAAGGTAGAGAATCTGCTCGCCCTCTTGATCGACTGAGATCCCTCGTAAAGGCTCCGTCCAGGGACACTTCTCCAATTTGACTCCGAGTGAATTATGTCGGATCGCAGATACATTATCTCGAGTCGCTTTTCGATCTTCGAAACGCCAAGGGACGTCTGCCCCGTCATCCAGTGTCTTTGCGGCATTCTTCTTGATCTCCTTTGATAGATCATGTGGCTCAGGCCAGATCATCATTGACAGACCGGTCCGATTACGAATCTTGAACGGCGCATCGTTACCTCGTCCTTCTTTGATCCGATCCGCTTCCTTGCTCCACACCGTAGCGGTGGTGATGGCCAATTCGATGAACGTCGAGGTCAAGTTGAGTTCCAGTCGTTCCGCAGCGGACAGTTTTACGCTGAGAGGGTTCTGTCCCGGTCCAGCGGAAGTTCGGTTGACTCGGAGATCGAACGCCCAAGGATCCATCAAAGGCTCAAAGTGCGAGTTTGTCAAGTTGAAATACCTGATTGAAGTGGTGATCGAAGTCCCCATCCTTAAATCTCCAGACCAGTCATTGATCATGACTTGGAATTCGTTCGTTGAAACATGGACGAACGGCAGCTCTTGGAGATCGCCCACGAGAACAAATTGGAACCCATTGATCCTCGCCTTGAGCTGTTCTTTCGATACGAGCACTTTGGACTTGTCCGCCGAGCTTCGTCTCTTCTTGCTGATGGAGGTCCTTCGGGTACTCGCTTTTGTCGGCGGAACAGGCGCCATCGACGTTGTAGCGATGGTCGTACCTTCACCTGCCAGTGATGTTCGTCGATTCGATATCGGAGTTGGGTCTGCGGCAGGAGCAGTGGCACGGGTGGCCGCTGCGGTGGCTTTGTTTACGATATCCATGATGAGCATGATGTTCGAGTAAGAAGCTCGGAAGATGACCGGGTCTGGAATGTCCACTTCGAAACTTGTCATCTGCTGCGAGCCGCGTTGGCGCGTATCGAGGGAAAGAGCGATGTTGAGCTCGTCCAGGAACTTGACTCGATCGTTGGGTCGATCCATTCGTCCAAAGCTCATTCCCAGCTTGTCCACTTTCAGAGCGACCACGCTCTGTTGGGAAAGCAGAACCTCCTTGATGTTGAGCTGGATCGCCTGTGATCGCGAATCGGCGTCATCGGCAAGGACAATGACTGTCGAATCGATAATCTCAACACGAAGCGCCAGAGAGCCCTTCTTTTCCGTCGGTCCTTCTGGAGCGTCGATCTCTTCCTTCTGGGCAGGCTGCTCGGCTTGTTCTGCGGACTTTTTAAATGGACTCATGGCGAATTCAAGCAGTGCTGCAAGCGGATCAACAGCGAGGATGAATCGAGGGCTGTCGATGGTGATGATCGCCAAAGCCGACTTGTCTTTTCCTCCAGCCATGGTGTATTGTACCATCCTGTATATGAGCCCTTGCATGTCTCCTCAAAAAGCTTGGCTTACACTTGCTTGCCTTGATGATCGGCAGAAGGAATGATGTCTCTGAACACACTCTTTCCCGCTCGAGTATTGGCAAAGGATAAGGCGCGCAACGAGAACTCCGCCTCCATTGCGCCATCCGATAATTGCTTCATACCCACATGAGTCTGAGTAAGAGCGAATCTCGCTATCGAGTTTTGTTGCAGATCTTCTTGTCGATGGGCTTCACCTGTGTAGAGCTCTAATGCAATTGATCCAACCGAAAAGACGAAATCTAGCGTCGTCCATATTTCTGGACCTTCTTTGCCGGTCGATTTACCCTTGACCACTGCCAATTCTGGCTGAAGATCTACACCAGGCTCCGATGGAGCTCCTTCGCTGACCGGTGTCAAATTGCCAGACTCTGTGATGGGAGTGTCGGGCAAGGCATCGGGAGCTGTATCCGCGTCGCTGACACCGCTGAGCGCGCGAGGGAGGGAATCAACGATACTCATAAGCAGGACATATTGACTTTGTGTTAGAGACAGCTTGACGTCGCTCATCTCCGTCGTAATCTGCCATGTCAGCTATGAAAAGTGGAGACGAAGCAGCATACCTCGGTATCGGCACGATCCAGCTCGGCGCGGTGTGAGGCTCCACTAGCTTGTTTGATGTTCGCACTAATGGCCACATCATTGACCAGTTGCAATGAGGCCGCCTTGCCTTCGTATTCGATTTCCGAAGCGACATTCAAACCTCGCAGACTGGCTTTGATCGTGCTGGTATCGTTCACATCGCCCAAGTACTGGTTTTGCGCAACGATCTCTCCCAGTCGAAGAACCAGCACATCTGGCGAAGTGAGACCATCCCTCGGGAGAACGATGATGGGCGTCTTGACAACAATGTCATAGTGCATCCTGGTGACTTCGCTCGCACGCTGTACCGCCGCTTGACTAGCCGCATCGTAGACCGCCTTCATTCGAGCGAACTTCAGTGCGAAGACGTACAGATCCCGGATCGGTTTCTCCATGAATGTGAATTTGAGTGAACCAGCTCGTAAAATGACCGAAGAGTTGTAGCCTGGGAACGTCTCTTCATCGGTGGGATCAAACGTTTCGTAACTGAAATCGGCCAATTCTCCTCCTTCAATACTGAGCAGCTTCTTGAACGCCGGTGTGGCGACCTCTCCCTCGGAAAGATCCTCCAGAGAGATATTGCCCAGTCGAGCACCGACACGGAGTGTCCCTGCCCGCAACATGATAGCGACATCCACAGCAGGCAGCGCGAGTAAGGCGAATCGGACATCATTGTTCTCGAGTGAGACTGCTGGTCAGTTATCGTGAATATGGCTTGTTCCCTGCCAACTGACCTTGCACAGTGGTCAACTTGACTCTCACCCGGATCTTGTCGGTAGATTTAGGCTGCGTTTCTGCTTCACCCGTCGTGGCAACATCCTGGCCGCCCTCCTTTTGTGCAATTGCAGGAGCCTCGTCTTGCGGCACAAAAGTCGTCATGATGAAGTCATATAACGACAGAATCGGCTCGGGTGCGACAGTGATGTTGAAGGTTGACAATTCCGTATCGACGCTCTGGTCCACCCCTTCATGAACAGTCATAAACTCCGGCGAGTCCTTTTGCACCTTGACATATCGAACTTGGATGAGCTTGAAATCGGTGTCGCCGACATCTTTCTGCGCGGGTGATAATAAGGGTTTTCGGAGTTCTCCTTGTTCGACCATACCGAGCGTAAGAGATCGCAAGAAGAGGTCAACCGACATGTCGTACTTGCGCAAAGCAAAGGTCAGACCGAACCCTTCCAACAATGCATCTGCCAATGCTCGTTCGGTGGTTGGAGACGTCGACTTGAACAAGGAAGCTTTCAGTCGACCAACCGCAAACTTGAATTCGAAGCTAACTTGCTGCATCGCCGCTCGTTGGCTCTGACTTGTCAGCTGACAGACTCGTGCGGGTACAAGCAAGCTCACGTCTGATGTATCATCTCTCGCCTCATAGAACTGATCTGTCCCCTTGCCATCGATCGAGCTCTCATCATCATTATCGTGATCATCATGTTCTGCCGTCCTGTGGGAAACCACCGATCTAGTATCGTCTAAGTTGTACTCTTCGATTTTGGGCTGCCTGAATGATGGCCTGATAGGCGTCTGAATATGCTTTTGCGCATCGGCGGGAGGAGATTCGTCGTCGCCAAATCTCGGTATCGCGACATCGATGAACCGCATCAACGTTTTATACTTCCGATCCGAGAAATTGACGGTGAGTTCCGGCAACTCTCCCGCGATCTTGAATCGAGTGAGATTTGGAGCGTTGACAATGGCGTTATGAACTGTAAAAGACATGTTGATACGCTCCAAGATGTGTAGATCGCTCTCGCCAGCCGCATGTGGGTTCTCGATTGCCTTCATACATGCCTCTATACTCGAACCCATGAGGAGTTGAGTGGATTCCAGGCGCAATGACATTTTGTCGTACATGAGATCCTCGAGTTGTCGAAAGTCTTCGTCGCTGTATTGTCGGCCTCGTTTACTCTGGACCTCCTTGAGCTTATCCTGATCCGCCAATTTGCTTTCAACGGCAATATGACCCGCATCAAGGACCAAAGCTTGACTGTCCTTTCTGCGGACATCCATGGGGATGATGATGATCGGAGCGTTCATATCAACACGTATATCCACCGTCTTGTGTTGCTCGAGCGCAAACTCGAGCCCTGCTCGAGTCTCTTTTCGTATACCGTCCAAAGTCTGACCCGCAGCATCAAGTAATGCGCTAATAGACTCTAGCTGACTCGCAGGCGGCTTGAAAAACGCGACAACCGCTTCGACGTATCCTTTATGATATATGATTTCGAGATGACGCATCCTGACTTTCACCACGTTGTCGGCGTGACCATCAAGGGGATTTTGTTCCACTTCCATCACGAAGAATGGATCAGCTTCTCCTTCGTCGTTCTTGATCATTCCGTCACTGATCTCTGCAATTGCACCATCCGTACCTCCAACGTCCAGACTAGTCTGCCGGCTGCTCGATTTGCGATTGGAAGAACCATCAATATCCTTGACGCGAACGATCTGAGGGTATAATGTATCCGTCGTCGTACCGTCGTACACCCTGAAGCCTCCTAGGGCGATCTTGCCCGACATGGAGTCTGTCAATTGAACGGCGTCTGCAGAGAATGAATCGAAAACAAGGGCGATGATATCTCTGTTGACACCGTGCGGATCGGTCCGGAGGGAGAATGATCCCTTGTTGAGTGTTGCAGATATTCGAGCTTTCATAAAGTCTCTTGGTGTCGAATCGAGAGACACGGCAGCGGTCGCATCGTAGTCGATAATGTCGTCGATCTCCTTTTGAGCTTCCTCCGACATGCCTCCTTCGTCGTCTGCCTTTGGCACACCCCATAACCACTGACCCCAGGTCTGTCGTTGGGGCTGATTCGCTCTTTGTTCCGCTTCAAGTTTCCGCCTCGTCGCGGCGTCCTTCTTGGCCTGTGCCCGAGCCACCGATCGGAAGAATCGGATATCCTCATAACTCAAACCAGTCTCCATCTCCTTCAAAGCGCTGTCGTCTTCCGGAGACAGCTCCTTATTCTCTGGCAAGGCGAGCTTCTTGACGTAAATTTCCACATACTTCTTCCTCGTATCCCTCCTTTGCGATATATAGTCCCAGCTCCACCTCTTTTTCCTATCGTGGACTTCTGAGCTGATGGCATTGAGGGCGAAGCGTAACCTTGATCTTGCGGGGTTCTTTTTGAATTCCTCTTCTGAAGGTCGAAATTTGTGATATTGATGTGTACGTCGATAGAAATGGAATACATCTACCATGGATAGCGCATCTCGGTATTGATCGCGGTCAAACACCACCCCGATTTCGTCAAAGATGACCTGAGCGTCGATCTTTGGCGCTTCAGAAGACATTGTCTTGTTGAGAATGATTCGAGCTTCACCAGTGACCGGTTTCAGGATGTACTGATGTTTCGGTGATCCGACCAGCATGGCTTTAAGAGCATCAAGTGTACCTTGGCGATCCCCTTTGCCCTTGTCTAGACTGCCAGTGTCCGTGTCAAAGTATACCGAGAGCCCACTGAGTTTTGCAAGCTACTCATGAGTATGCTCTCATCTACAATCGAGAGACTCACCTTGTGAACACCCTGCAGACTGTCCTGGATGAACGCCTCAACCCAGTTGCCGTCGGTCGAGATTGCACTGAGCTCTGATAGAGTCACACCCGCCGCAAAAGGATGCTAAGGATCAGCTACGACCGGGTTGAGCTGGAAGACGATAGCTGACCTCCGGAGCACTTGTACCATCCTCATACCGCACATGAATATTCTTCACTCTGACCTGCACATTGCTAACAATCTTGTTCATGACCGCCTGGAAGTATGTCTCTTTCGCTATTTCATCAGCTGAGGCTATCTCAAGTGATTTCGTCAGCTCACCTCCTTCAGTCTGCCCTTTGGCTCCGACCTGACTTGCAGCCCTATCTACTGCCTCGGCATTCTTCAACCGTTCCTGCTTGGTAGCCTGTTCGACTCTTTCATCTTCCTCTGGGTCCACCTTTCCTTGTGGTCTAGCCCGAGCTAAAACATAGATATCGTCAATCTCAATCTTTGCTGGTGAGTCTTTCAGAGCGCCCCAGGGGATTGTGATGTCCAAATGTCCAATATCTCCAGCTACAATCTCCACTGGAAGGCCGAACCTTTCCAATACTGACTTTTTCAGATGAAGATTGTTGAGCTCAATATGACCTGCATGTCAGCTGAACTTATCAGAAGTAGCGGCGAGGTAAGGGGCCAGGATGGGTGTGGAGGTATTCACCTGACAAGACTGAAAAGTTCAGATCATTTGAATTCAAATTCTCGACGTAGGGGGAGACGAGGTTGTTGACGAGCTGCGAGGCGATCCCCTTTATCGCCTGCATATTGTTTGATCCTCTAGCCTTCTTGGCTGTACCCCGTCTTGAGCGATGATCGTAAGTTTAATGCCCCTATACACCTGATTGACCAGAGTGTCGACAGTCAAAGGGCGATCGGTGAGAATCACTCTGCTTGCAGGTTCTTCTGCCGAGCTTCGATATCAGATATTGTGCTCCCGATTTCCGATGCTCTAGGGTATACGAGGGTGAGATGGGGTGAGAGATGGGATGAAAATGGGAGATGAGAAGAAATGAATATCGAGAAGCAGCTCATCCCAATGGACTGGCTCGATGACGATGTACCAATGGGCGACTATGTTTACGTAATCATCGGAAGTCTCACTCCTTTTACCGCTTACCGCCAGGAATTTACTCGTGGATACTCGTACGAGTCAATGTCTATATGAGAGAGTGCATTTGCGCATCATATGCAGAGGTTTGCGAGGGTGCTATGAAGTGAATGTGAAGGTGGAGAGCTGATGTCAAGACTGTC
Source organism: Papiliotrema nemorosa (assembly GCA_032158125.1). Classification (NCBI taxonomy): domain Eukaryota; kingdom Fungi; phylum Basidiomycota; class Tremellomycetes; order Tremellales; family Rhynchogastremaceae; genus Papiliotrema; species Papiliotrema nemorosa. The sequence continues at coordinate 570,747 of JASKOT010000007.1, read as the reverse complement.
CATCCTATTCCTCCTTGACTCCGACCGAAGCAAGCAGAGCTCGCTCAGCCGCAAGACCATCCCTCTCTGCCTTCTCAACCTCGGCTTGCTCGACCTTTGATCGTTCACTAGGAGCGGCAGCAGCGACTCTGGCTCGGGCTCGCTTGTACTGGATATCAGTGTCCAGCCCGATATTTCAGGCACTCTACTCACTCGTTGGTCGGTGCCGAGCATGTGATCCCACCATCGGAAGCTGGTAGAGTAACAGTCCTGTAATGTCAGCAATGGATGAGGAGGAGAAAGAGCTAGCTCACCATGAAGCTTTGGTGGTGGAAATCGTGGTGATCGGCTCCGGCCCAGAACGGGAGCCAGTGTCGGAGAGACCAGGGGAAGTCGTATCCCGAGTGAGCGTCGACAGCCTGGAACAGTCGGAGGGTGACCCAAATGTACACGGTGAGGATGTGCAGGTCGTTTCGGAAGAGACAGTAGAGGAACGGTCCCGAGATGGTTCCCTGAGCGAGAATCAAGACCTCCAATGGATGAGCGTACTCGGCAGCGAGACCGATGGGTGCGCTGTAGGTGTGGTGCTTCTTGTGAATGTGCTTGTACAGCGGTCCCCAGTGTAAGGCTCGGTGAGCAAAGTAGTGGAAGGTATCCTCGAACACAAAGAAAAAGGCGATCTGAGCGAGCATAAGTGGGACAGGGCTGAAGGGCACCTCGTATGTCGACATGCCAAAGTAGCAACAGATCGGGTGAAAGAGGTAGATTAACGGGAATTCGCAAGTGAAATGAGTGAGGAGAACGTCTTTGGTGCACGCCCAAATTTGTTCGTTGGAGACGTGTTTGTTTTGTTGAATCTTCCATTTGTGAAAGTACGGCATGGCGTCAATGATGAGCCATGGGATGCATCGACCAAAGTAGATGACCTGAAGAGTCAGCATGGGTCGGGAGGATGTGAAGAGATGCCTACCTCGTGGACCAAGAAGGACAAGAGACCGGTGGCGATGATGGGGTTACCGATCCAAATGTAGTAGCTGGCCCAAGAACGTTCGAGCCAGTTGAGGTGGTCGAGGTCCATGGCTCCGTAGAGAGAGTTCTGAGCCTCGGTCGCGTTCATAGTCTGGAGATGAGGAGCGACAGCGGGGAAATACTTGTCCAGCAGCTGCATGGCTGTTGCGGACGCCATGGTGGAGAGGGAGGTCTGAGTGGGGGAGGGCGATTTGGGGGCTACGAGGTCTGTATGAAATCGGGAGAAACGAGTGATCCCGGGTGGTCGGTGGGTACTCTATCGAGCGACGATGAGCAGTCGCAAGAGGTCTATAAGAGAAGGAGGAAAGAGTGAATGTATAGGTGGGTCGATGTCAATAAAGTCGATCGTCGCCTGTGGCCCCCCAAACGAATCGTCCCACTTCGTTGGTTGTCCTGAAAAGTCGCGAAAACAAGCCACGTGGTCGATTTGTGTGTGTCTTTTGCCACCCCATCCCCGGTCCACGCAAAACTACTCCACTTCCGACGGGACTGTCAGTCGCGTCGCGTCGAGCCAAGGGATGATACACAGTGGTAAAAGTCGAGTGGGTCATCTATAGCAGCGAGCTGGCCTATCATGGACAACCCTCATGAAGCAGAGCAGGCTGTTCTGCTAGAGCGAATCATCAAGAATGTGGTGAGTGTAAAGCTTCTCTATGAACACCTCGATGGGCTCCATGACCGTCGGACCTGCTGTCGTATCACTTGCTAAAGACCAGGACAAGTGCAACGAAGCTGTTCTCGAGATGAACCACTGCATCAAGGTAAACCTTTTATCCACCTATTCTGACTTTGCAGGAAATACTCGAAAGCTCCGGATCAACACAAATCGCCGCCCAACTGTACTCCATCTATTCGAGAGATGTGAGCTATAATCTCTCGACAAAGGGTCAGATACCGGATCCCAAGTGATGGACAAGCTATACACCAAGAGGAAGTTATGGCGAGCATGTGATTAGAAGACTATATTGTAACAATGCCGACGGTTGTATGGTATTATGCATTCGACGAGACTACCCTCAGGACACGGTCGGGCTGCGATAGGTAGTCAGCCAGAAGGGCCCGAGTGAAGTATCATCGCAGACAGCCCCGTAGCACCGGGTGCCCTCCAGAGACTTCTCGACCCGTCGTCGATGCACTCTAGAACTCTCTCGGTCACCCTCGCATGCACCGGAATCAGCTCGAATGAGCTGGTCTGCACTGGAATCGCCCAGTAGGTTGCTATGTGGGTGGCGAATATAAATGTGCCAGGACGCTCTCCGACCTTCTATTGCCTTCTACGTCGACTTTTTCCACCCGCCCCTCCATAGAAGTGCCTATATAAATCCCCCCTCTTCTTCCCCATCTTCCTTTCTTCACTTTACTCTCAATCCAAAAGAAAGGGCCAACTATCACCGCCTCTTTTCTCATACGTCTACTGTATCAAATAACTTTCCTTACAACACACATTCACAATGGTCAAAGCTGTCGGTATTGATTTGGTACGTCATTCAACCCTCTTCCCCTACGAACAGCGGCTGACGTTCTATAGGGTACTACCTACTCTTGTGTCGGTGTCTGGACCAACGAGCGAGTCGAGATTATCGCCAACGACCAAGGTAACCGAACCACCCCATCCTATGTCGCTTTCAACGACTCTGAGCGATTGATCGGTGATGCCGCCAAAAACCAAGTCGCCATGAACCCCTACAACACCGTCTTCGACGCCAAGCGATTGATTGGTCGAAAGTTCGCCGATGCCGAGGTCCAGGCCGACATGAAGCACTGGCCTTTCAAGATTGTCGACAAGGCCGGCAAGCCCATCATTCAAGTCGAGTATCGAGGAGAGGAGAAGCAATTCGTGAGTTGTTCTATGTGATTCCACAGACTTCCAAGCTGACATGGTAGACCCCTGAGGAGATTTCCTCCATGGTCTTGATCAAGATGAAGGAGACCGCCGAGGCTTACCTCGGTGGAACGGTTTCAAAGGCCGTCGTCACTGTTCCCGCCTACTTCAACGACTCTCAGCGACAAGCCACCAAGGATGCCGGTCTGATCGCTGGTCTCGAGGTTCTCCGAATCATCAACGAGCCCACCGCCGCCGCCATTGCTTACGGTCTCGACAAGAAGGACGCCGGAGAGAAGAACGTTCTCATCTTCGATCTCGGAGGAGGAACGTTCGATGTCTCGCTCTTGACCATCGAGGAGGGTATCTTCGAGGTCAAGGCCACTGCCGGTGACACTCACTTGGGTGGTGAGGACTTTGACAACCGATTGGTCAACCACTTCACCCAAGAGTTCAAGAGGAAAAACAAGAAGGACATTTCTTCCAACGCCCGAGCTCTCCGACGACTCCGAACCGCTTGTGAGCGAGCCAAGCGAACCCTCTCCTCTGCCGCTCAAACCTCGATCGAGATCGACTCTCTGTTCGACGGTATCGACTTCTACACTTCCATCACCCGAGCCCGATTCGAGGAGCTCTGTCAAGACCTTTTCCGATCCACCATGGACCCCGTCGAGAAGGTTCTCCGAGACTCAAAGATCGACAAGTCTTCCGTCCACGAGATTGTCCTTGTCGGTGGTTCCACCCGAATTCCCAAGATCCAAAAGCTCGTCTCCGACATGTTCTCTGGTCGAGAGCCCAACAGGTCGATCAACCCCGACGAGGCCGTCGCTTACGGTGCCGCCGTCCAAGCCGCCATTCTTACCGGTGACACTTCCGAGGCTACCCAAGACTTGCTCTTGCTCGATGTCGCTCCTCTTTCCATGGGTATCGAGACCGCTGGTGGTATCATGACCCCATTGATCAAGCGAAACACCACTGTCCCCACCAAGAAGTCCGAGGTCTTCTCCACCTACTCTGACAACCAACCCGGTGTCTTGATCCAAGTCTTCGAGGGAGAGCGAGCCAAGACAAAGGACTGCAACTTGCTCGGAAAGTTCGAGCTCTCGGGTATCCCACCTGCCCCTCGAGGTGTTCCTCAGATTGAAGTCTCGTTCGACGTCGACGCCAACGGAATCTTGAACGTCAACGCTGCCGACAAGTCTACCGGTAAATCCCAAAAGATCACCATCACCAACGACAAGGGACGATTGTCCAAGGAGGAGATTGAGGAGATGGTCCGACAAGCCGAGATCCACGCCGAGCAAGACAAGGAGGTTCAAGAGCGAGTTCAGGCCAAGAACGGGGTCGAGAGCTACGCATTCAGTCTCAAAAACTCCATCACTTCCGACATGGCAGACAAACTCGAGGCTTCTGATAAGGAAGCTTTGGAATCCAAGATTGATGAGACGATCAAGGCATTGGAGAGCATGGAGTCTGCATCCAAGGAGGAGTTTGAAGCGTTGCAAAAGGAGCTCGAGGGTGAGTTTTCCATTCTGCCATCCACATTGGTTTCACGTCTGATTGTTTAGGTGTCGCAAACCCGATCATGCAGAAATTCTATGCAGCTGGAGGCGCTCCAGGCGGAGCCGGAGGTGCGCCAGGCGGATTCCCAGGCGCTGGAGGTGCCAATGACGGACCTTCCGTCGAGGAGGTTGACTAAGTAACGACTGGCCAGATTAGAATCTTTTATACCCACAGCAATCATCATGTATTTATGACCCATCAACCTTTTGACAACCTTTTGACATGAATCTCCTGAACTCAAAGCCATCATGTACGATATCAGGCGTGGACAATGGCACACGATGATGTATAAAGTTCCACAAGAGCTGCAGACTCTCGCTCGTGGCTCACACCAGAACGATCGGCTGTGCACGTCACCTGCGATCAAAGCGTACCTTTGCTGGAACCCATACCTTCGTGCATTAAAGAACTTGCTCCCGATTTCATCTCCGACTCAATGATTCCAAGAATCCTCTTATTCCCATATCCTCAGTGCTGATAACGGTCGGAAACGCTCGCCCAAGCTCGTACAAGACTCGGCACGAGAAATACACGCTAGGTCCCTCAAACATGCAAACTTCCCACCCGTCAGCTTCGCCTGACGAGCATTTCACTCTGCTGACTGCAGGCAAATTGCTAGCTCTTTGTCAAAGTTTGCCAAACGCTTGGACAGCCATTATGCAAGCGTCAACACTATCCTTTTACCAAATCCTGCATTCAGACAGCGGTCAGGTTTACATCCCATTCCATTCAACATCTCTCAAACCACCCCCCATGTCGAATCCATCCTTACAGCGCTCTTTCAACCTTCGGACTTGAATGAGAAACGTATCAGGTGAGTCCGGGCCAAGCCATCCCAATGGTACTCAGTGCTGACTCGGTAGATTTTACCTGGATGATCTCCATTTCCACCGAGGTCAAAACGACCGCGACAATGATCCCATGGCTCTTGTAATTTTCCTAGCTTTGGGTGCGTCTGATACGGCCCTGTAGGGTGTTGATAAAACATTTTGGTGCAACTGATACATGTAGGCACAATATGGAATGACCTCCCAAATCTTCGGGTAATCGAGACCCGGTTTTGGCAAACACGTCCTTTCACGCGATACAAGTCGCTTTCCAATGTCGAACGACAGATTATGGCTGTCGCGGAAAATCAAATTGGTGAGTTGCCAATGTCGGGGCCCGCTGATTCGTGTAGATAGCGATAAGCGGGACAAAATTGAGAGCATGGATATCAAATTAAGCGCTCAAGAACTTCTATCTACTTGTCAGGCGTTTAGTTTGGCCTCAAGATTGAGTCCCACTCCCGTCGCCCCAACGAACGGACAATGCTGATATGTGTAGTTCCTGGGCATTGGAGGAAACCGATTGCAATCAATGATCGACCGAGCTATCACTATTAGGGTGAAGGATGGCCAATTTCGCCCGTTACACGATTATTGCCCAATACGTGAGGTGTACATCGGGTATCAAATCCGTACGTTCCAGCAGGGCAGCTTGCCTCGCTTGCCTCGCTAACCCCAGTCTGGCGAAAAGGCCATCTCAGTGCTTACAAAGAATTGCGATCTGCTGAGGGTTATAAGACCCGCATGTGGGCTCGAAACTACACCTTTTTGTGTATGTTCTGACGTTGAGATATGGCTGACAGATGTCTAGGCTTGGCGCATATCTACGATGGCAAGTATGCATTGACTAACGGGCATCTCGTTCATATGAGCAAAAGCGTTATGAGGAATTGGTTCAAGATGGGAGAAACTAGAGAATCCATGTTCAAGTGGGTAAGGAAAGCTTCGATAGAGGTAGGTCATTCCTCCCGGTCATGCTGAACAACAGATATTGGGAGAATCAGAAGAGGACAATGAATTGTCCATCATTTTGGACACCAAGCCAAATCCACAGAGACATGTGTATTTCGCGGCTATCCGTGCGTACATGGCACGAAACCCACTGACCTCAGACCAAAACGCTTTGGACGCAGGCACCGTTATTTCCTCAAGATTGCTTCGTAAAACCCTCATCCGAGCCTATCGAGCATTCGACGCTCATCTTCATCGAAAGGCAAACGACATTGGTAAGCGATGGACTTTTAGTGAAGAAGTAATTTTGGGCCAGTGAGTGAAGTGTCCGGGTCTAGCGGATGACACCTCAGATACCTTTTGAACAATGCCCTCATTGACTTCAATTATATTCACTCCCTCTTACCCACTCGAACGGTACATTCCATTAAAGCACGAATGTCGGACCAATCCGACAGAGTTTTGGACATTATCGACTTTGTGGAGGGGGGGATGGATGAAGAAAAGTCCGAGGACGAGGATTCGTCGGACGAAGGAGATTCCGGGTGCTAACACCTCATTCTCGTCAATGAGTATCCAAAGCTCATGCGCAATAATGCAAACAATCACTCTGGATTCTGCCGACTATATGATGCAGCCTCAAATGTCCTTCGGCATTAGATCCCATGCCCGATGCATGCGTTGAGAGTACATGAATTTCATCTCGGTGTTGATGGAAATCATACCAACCCAGCTCAATCCCATTCTTCTCCGGCTCCCCGCGTGTCCCCTTACCAATCAGGTCAAGTCAATGTCCATGTCATAATCCTTTTGCCATGCTTCTCCCCATTGCCCATCTTTGGTATCGTATTCTACACTCCAGTAATCAGTCGGGTTGATTATTCCTTTCATATGCGCGTTTAATCTCTTTTGCAACTTAGAGCTTGGAATCGCCGGTAACAAACCCTTCAACCTTTCAAAATCCGTCACGTCCGTTTCACCATCGTTGAGAATACTAGAGCTTGAGTTTTATATAGTGAGCATAAAGCTTTGCTTACCGATGTAGCTCCATTTCCATTCCGCCCACAAAACACATGTCGAGGTTGATTACGCCATCCAAATCCGCCTTCTCCAAACCTCGCCCACAAAGCACCAAGATCTCCGCAATATGAGGCCGGGACCATTGTACTCCGTTGTTACCTGCTGCAGTCTCTGTGGATACGTCAGCTGTGCAACCACTGCCAAACACACGGATAGTTTTTTGAAACTTCCACCTTCTGTGAAAGGTGATTGAACCTCGCTTTTCGTCGGCTCCTTTACGGAGCAATTCAACTTCTCCTCGCATATTGTCCACCCCAAACTATAGTATTAGTAAGACCACCTAAGTATACGCACATTTTGCGCAGCGGATGAAATCCACTTCTGCAAATCTTCCCTGTTCTTCTCCACACGTAACCACAACACCGGATTATGTCTCAATCTGACCAAACTCATGTCCTTTTCGACCTTCAACATACCAGAGTAAATCTGAGTCAATGCTGACTCCGCATCAGCGTATTCAATGGAAGACGCATAATGTCGACTCACTCCGGTAAATACAGACTCTTGTATGCTGCGTCCTAGCCAATGAAGTTATGAGCCAGTCGGGGTAAATTGACCATACTGTAGTTCAGCACACGGCTCCCTTTGTGACCCGACCTCGACCTGTGATCGGACACAAGAGACTTACACATGCAATGACCAACGTACGCAGAGAATAGGTAGTTGTCGAAACAGGTCATAACCTTGTCACCTTTTTCTACCGGAATAGCCTCCAATTTTGCCCATGACTTAATTCCTTTGGGTTTATTGCCCACAGCCTAGGATTTTCAGCAGCTGAGCCGCGGACAAAGCGGGTCTTCTCACCGCGTTTGCTCTGGCGAACGCCCGGTAGAACTTAGCCGTTTCGGCATCTGTCAATGGTGGTGGGTCTGGTCGTTAAAGCAGAATCATGTTTACTCACTATCGTTCGCGCGGTAATCCATATACTGATCAATCTCCCCGTCGGGAGACAACGGGAATATAGTCAAATGCCTTATGGCCTGGAATTGTTCATATACCTGATCGAGATTTCGCAAGGAGCTCCATAGAGAACCTATTATGAGTTCGCTGTTCCCGTAACGGTCAGACTGACCTAGTCGAAGTAACAAAGTTATTGTGAAATTGTCGTGGTTTTCTCTTCTAAAACGATCAGGCGTTTCGAGCGGAAAACCCCCTTTCCCAACTTGTCGATGAAAGTGTATTCGCTTCATCATTTCATCCAAGACTATCCTGCCATCAATACAAAGCACCTCCTGTAACGGTACCTGATACTGTCTACATTCAATGCCGACGGTGCAAAGAAGGAAGTTATCGTGGCATTCGTTTGTTCCAGCATAGACGCGTCGATGTCGGAGACAATGACACAATGACCACCCTTTGATAGACAAGCAGGATTGGCGTAGAATGATAAATGCTTTTGATGTCGCCGATCCTTAGACGACTGCTGAAAAGCCAACATGGCTTTTCTGAAAGGCCTGGATATCAGCTTTGAAGCCTTGAGACTCGTACAATTGCGTGGTCGCAGTGTCCGAAAACACGCGTTGTGCGGGCATTATTGTACCTGGATGTAAGCGCTGAACGGTGCCTGCGAGTCGTCGAAACCACTCACCATGTATTTGATCCAATCGCGACCATAGATGAGATGGATAGACATGGAAGTTAAGAAAAGCAGGCGCGGTTGATCTCACGGAGGTATTCTACATTCTCGACCAGCGGCTTGCACCGCGCTCTACTCTACGCTATTTCATTGTCCATTGATCTTGATTTCTTGCATTGACCTAGCGGTCGTAAGCTCGACCTGTTTTCATTCACATGATTTGAGATCGGCAGGGATACATCCCGAAATGAACAATTCGGAGCAAGCTTCGAAGTAGGTATACGACCAGCCCGACCACTGACAGTCAGATTATTCGCCCTTGCCCTTTCAGATTTACGCAAGCAAAGCTCCACTTATTCCAACCGTCAATTAAGCCGCATCATCAATCCTTCCCAGAATGCATGCGAACGGTATCGGTCACTAGGTTTCGCGCCGGGAGGATTTCCCGAGGATACCATACAACAAAGGGTTTCCTTTATTATTCAGCACCTCTTTGCGCCCACCGGCATTTCTCGCACTCAAGTAAGGTACGTGTCACACCTCGCAGCGCCAGCTGATCTCAGGTCAATGTTGGATGAGTTCGTCGCGTTTGAGCTAGAAAATCCAACCCAAAGGCACGCTTTTGGCCTCTTCGTCCTTTTAGCATTGGGTGAGCCACATAGAAAAAACGCCAGAAATTGCGAGCTGACCATCAGGAGCTGTATTCGATACTGAAAGAAATCTGTGCGCGGTTTTCCACAGATTCCAAACAATTCGCCCATCAACGGAATACCCTTCATTAATCGCCCATTCATTTAGGGAGCATTCAGAGCCAAGATCTCGTAGGGCTCCTTGGTGCTTTAGAGACTAACGGACAGCTTTACTTTTACCTCAGATATCGACCTCAATATCGTCGAGTAGCGGAATTTGGGAAGCGAAAGTAGAGGCATTCAATGCTGCAATCAAAGTATGTCCCTGTACGCAGTGCAACTCAAATCAGGTGTTGAGGCTCAAAGAAGAAGCCATAGACAAATGGGTGGAAACATGTTTTGTGGGAGAGCAAAGCGAGCAGCTCATTTCGCGTTATACCCCAATCGTGCATTGTTGGGAGGAATATGCGGGCTTTTGCATTCGTGAGTGATTGTCAAAACCGAAGACTGAAGTCAGTATGGCGTACCTCGATTTCGACACCCTCCTTACTACCCCGTAAACCATACACGCGCACTGCTCAAATGGCTTTCTCAGCTACGTGCAAATGTCACTTTACAGTGTAACGTTGGAAATCTGCACTGACATTGTCTAGTACTGGAAGGCATTGGTGAAGGTCGATATAAATTGCTCTCCGGCCAATTGTCGCTCACGGTGAATGAGGCGACATTACGGAAAGCCTTCGCAACGCGTAACAAAAGACTTGGATTCTCCAATTCATCGACTCGAGCATCCATTGTCAAAAACCTTTCATCCATTCTCAGAGCAGTACGTTTACGCCTTACTCCACTGTGGGACTTTGATTGACTTCAGAAATTCCATTGCACGTCTTTCACTCAAGAGCTGAATTTTGTGACTAAGGGAAAATTCTCACATCGCAATCAGGTCGCAAAAGACCTTTGTATGTGCAGCATCAGACTCCCCGATGTATTCGCTGATAGCCAGCCCATACCTTACCGAACTCTCAGGCAAATATAAAGCCAGGCCAACTCCTCACGCAAATGACCGCAGCATACAAGAACGTTGCCCAATTTATCGACTCGCTCAATGCAGACTTATCGATCTTTTGGAACGCGGACGAGGAAGATATCGTAAATCAGTAGGTGCATGATTCACCCACCTGGCGATCCCATTGGCTTGCTTAATGGTCATACACTGACCGCAGATACCTCTCGAACCATACAGCAATACAAGTACCTGTAATCCCGGCCTCTCTTTTTGCTCTATTCCCATTCCGCAGCCCAGAACAGATTAGGGCGAGGTTTGAATACCCTCACACGATTGATATTTCACGTTACTGGTCTACAAAAACAACTACCGCTTTCCTCTCTGACCCATTCTCATCCGATGAGGACTTTTGAATATAGCTATGATATGCATTGATACCAAGCGTCTCGAGATACATACTCTAACAGGCATCTGACAGACACCCAAGAGGATAGTAACTCGATACACTCCTACTCAAATAAGCAGCATGCCATCGCCCATACTGTACCACCGAAAGCCACTATAAACACTGTCGATTGAATCTCGCAGGAGATCCAAACCGTTCAACCCATATGCGAAATTGGAGACCCACCAAGAAAAAAAGACAAATCAGTGCCAACGAAATGGGGCTAATCTAGTGTCGCTCGCTGTGACAAAATCGAGGAAATGGTACTGGTTGTCTCGAAGACGCCGCCTGTTCCGCCACGGTCCATGCTGTCGGTCGGCTATCGAGTGCGGATATTGTGACTCCTGAGGCCTATGACAGGAAGTAGTAGATGAATCTGTTGAGAGTTTTAATGCATGCTAGTCCGTCTGGTGTAGTCGGATCGACTGGATTCAGGAGGTAATGACAATTCCTCGTCACTTTGCACTGAGGAGTCAATACATGTCCACGCGGAGCATCACATACCCTGATCCCATACAAGTCGTAAGTGCAGGTCCTTCCGACAGAGGCACCTACCGCCCCCTTGGCTCCGGGGGGCTGTCCTCGGATCTCAGTCGATAGAATGGCCCGCCGAAGATGGTCGGGGAATGCTCGGAAAGGCGCTCCGGCCAAAACAAACAGCTTGTATCATGCGCAGGGTGGCTTTTGAACAGACCTATGGGCCATTGATTCCACACGGAAAGATTGAGTCGATAATTGAGTCCTTGTGAGACTCACCACTAGAGACAGCCCTCAGGGTTTACTCAGCGTAGTAGACAGTCTCACTCCTTGTAAGCGGCGCTGCAGGAGTACTCAGGCCCGCGGACATCCTCCCTGTGTACAGACGGCATACACGGCGCCGAGCACTTTGGGCGTGCTTGACCTCGTTTCCGAGCAGTGATAGCAGAGATGACAAATGACGCTCAGTCTTCACTCTATGCTGCCGTTGAGAAGACGTGCGTTCTACCCACCTGCCTTCGACATGTATACATCACGATGACTCCAAGCCGTCAGATCTGCTTTTGTTTGATCAGGATCCGACATTTCCATGTCGTATACGACTCTGGCCCCTCATACCTGGGTACATGAAGTCTTCAGAGCCATGGGTACCGTTAGCTCAGACGGCCGCGAGCGTGTCCCGGACTTGACATGAAAACTGTATCGTCTTCCATGTTAGCTGTGTATAACTTGTCCACGGCAATCTCGTATTCCGATTTCCGCGAGATTACTATGCGTTCGCAAGGCCCTTTTGATCAGAGCCTGTTCAGTCATGGCTTCATTCGCCCACGAAAGCTGTATGTGCGTGCCTTCTACGTGATGCATATCGTGAAGCGCTTTAAGCCACTGAGCCACTCGCGATCCCGGAAAACGCCAGAAAGCACGTGGGTTTGCCGCGGCACCTTGGTCCGCGGCTAATCTTAATCATCTTAATCTTCTAATCGATCGCACTGCTCGAATACTGAAGGATCTTCTATACTCCGCATATAGTTCGTGTCATGACGATATCGATCAGTTGCCGGTCATGAAAAGCAATGCTCACGCGCAGACATTGGCCATATACCATTCGAAACATCGTCACGGTTTATCGCCAACGCGCCCCAATCCATTATGTCAACCCTCCCATCCACCGCGTTAGCATTCCACCTCGAGTCATTAGCACAACTCCTATCAGAGCAGCACAATGCAAGCGGCGATTATAACAGTACGACACAGGTCCATAATCATTCCCTTGCGGATATCGACAATGTCCGTCATGCTTTAGAAGAACAGGATCGAATACTCAACAAGGACGGTATGGCAGATTCCCATTCCGAGAGCGATGAGCAAAGTGCGAGCGGAAATAACAGTGATGAGAGCATTGAAGGCTGGTATACCGCAACAGACAAGCAAAGATGGGAGCAATTACACCGAAATATTGATGCGCTTATCGACGACCAAACCATCTCTGGTAAGATCAGCATCACCCCCCTTCACTTATCCCCTCGTTATGCGTTATACGATTCCCTGACCACCAGATTTGTCGAGGGTAGCCGAAACAATCTTCCCTGTATTGTGTCAATCTATGTGTAGCCAACGTAGAGGCAATCCCGTTCACTGGAAGTTAAATCAGCAAGGATCCCCTATTTCAACTGCCGATTCTTCGACAACAAGAAATGTTTACGACGGGCTTTTGCATATTAGCCCTGTTCATGGACGAATGTATCTCTTTCTATGTCTGGTCTGGATGTTATCTCTCGAGGCAGGATTGGCTAAATCCATTGGTGACTCCATGCAGTAGGTTAAATCTGCCAGCGCACCCGCTGATCCCACCCAGAAAGACCACACCGACAGCCGAAAACATACGCAACTGTATTCTCTCAAATGTCGGCAATCGCGACGCTAAACAATACATCGGCAGAGGTGTTTACATGCTCCTTGCGCCGACCGGCAATTTCTACATCGGAATGTCTGAATGCGTGAAATGGAGGATGTTATCGCACTTAGCGCCTTCCGCCCCAAATGCCCGATTCAACTCAGTGAAGGTAATATGCGATATCCGACATTGGCGTATGATTTCTGTATTGGAGTGCCCCGAAACGACGCCATTGACGATCATACATATCACCGAGGCTATCTTGATTGCACTGAGCGACGCCAATGGCAGCTCATTGGGTTGCAATGTCAATTTGTTTGACACGTCCTTTTTCAAGTGCCCCACGATTCCAGGTATGTCTCTCGATCGTCGCCTTCTTTGCGCTGTTGATAAGTCAGCTAGGATTGTATTGGAATTCATGGATGCTGTTACGGCGCATGTTGATAGTGGAGGTTTGCTACCTGGCTCGCCTACCAGGCACAACGACCAAATCGAAAAATGGAATACTTTGTTCGGGCAAAGATTTCCGCTGACTCCGTCAATGATGTACGGCTTAGTAAGGGCGCGCATCAGACGAATAACCACCATCCCATACTTCAAAGCATTCCCAATTCCAGACCGCGCCTGGATGTTGGAAATAGCACAAGAGCCCTTGAAGAGTACAAAGAAAGTGGCAGTGAAGAGAAAAAGCGAGACAGAGGCTCAAAGGGACGAGAGAAAGAAGAGCTTCGGCCTGGGAAAACGTAAGTAACCTTTTATCAGATCAATTTCGGTCCTCTTGGCGATTCAGCGCGTCTGTATGTACTGTATTTCGACTCGATTACTTGTATGCACGATGCAACGACTATCCCCGTACGAGAGCTGGCAGACCGATGCACACCTACAGAGGCAACTTGTAAAGGCAATGTAGGTGTAGCAAAAGGAGTACGGACTACAGAGAGATGATCAGCGCATTCATATGGGACCCAATACAGTAAGACGCCTCTGAAGCTCCATGAAAACCAGGCTTAGAGTGTGACCATACATCTGATTGGCCGTGACCATCTCAATCCAATCCCGCATGACATCGCTAAACAAGGATTATCAGGATGTCAACTTCCTTCAAGCAAACTCATTATCGGTATGTACCAGCCATCTGTGTAGGCGCTGTAGCAAGGCAATACACCATAAAGAAGACATGACCTCATGCCATAACACCGCTCCGTCATATGCCTCATGCGGTCTCTATAGCTTGGGCAACATCACATCCGTTGCTTCTCCCACCAAACCTTTTCGAGACGGGCTTTCGGAGGGAGCCTAGCACCTTGCATATAGCCTAAGATACACACCTTCACTGTTACAAAAGGGGGCCACACCTTTAAGCGTCTCGTATCCAGGCTAATGCGGGCCTTGCAGGCGAAGCTCCTCGTCCGCGCAATCTCCTGCTGATCTGGCGGCGACCCGCGGTGTCCCGCCACGAGCGACCTTTTCAGGCATTTCCCAAGACTCGCTCGTGACTTCAGTCGATTCATTGGATACCCAGCTCGCTGCCGCAGATGGAAAGTCACAAGCACCAATCAGGGTAGCGCGACACACTTCTCTACCCTGCGATAATGAATGTCACCCATGTCAAAGCTGACGAAGAGTTGTATCCACGCTTTCCGGCTCCTCAGGGCGTTTGTTCGTTCAAGCAGTGGCTAATACGCTCTCACGATCTTTTCCTCGACTTTGTGCCATCATGGACTGTATGGTCGCGTCAATCGGGAGCATTGTCTTCATTGTCCAGAGATTGGTCGATCACATATATGTTTGGCACTACTGCGAACGGGTATCTCCATCCAGTCTAACTCCGTACTGCGCAGTGACAGGTACTCATCTCCTACAACCGAACACGTATTTGATGTGAACTTCGAGGGTATGGAGCGTCCAGAGAAGGCACCTCAATGCACAGTCTTCGTTTAACACCGCCTTGTTGTTCCTGTGTATGTACAGTAAGCAGACTGCTTTGTCATCTCAGACTTGATCGATTGCGTCAACGGGAAGCAAGGCTCTTCTCACCGCCGGCAGTTTCGAAATGTGAGTCTCGCGAGGCTCCTGTTTTGTACCCGCGCGGGCCTTGCTATGCCCCTTTCGCAGTCTACGCTCCCTACACTTGGTGTGTGGCGTAACGTGAAGATACAGAATCGGCACGGAGCTCAGTATTCGTACGGGTCGAGCCCCTACTGTGGCATCGACAGCTTCTCTGTGAAAGAAAGCACAGACTAAGATCTTCCGGCAACGTCACCCTGCCTATAAGGTCCAGACAAGAAGTGACTAGATCCAAGGACGGAGGTATGGCTCAATCTGTACAGTACGTGGCATTCAGAGACACAGAGCCAGCTCAGTCTTTCGGTGCAGAGTGCGAGATCCCATGCAGAAAGACTGTTCAATACCACGCACGCCATCCGGTACCGTCACTGTACTTCAGTCTGCGCTGATCACCAGCACGCAAAGCATTCGAGGAATCGTTTCCCTGTAGGCGTCCGCTAATCTACGGCGACATTGATAATCGGATGTCTCGACAGAAATCCGAAGGCATTAGAGCCTGAACCCCTCAACGAGCAGACCAAGCGAGACCGCATTCACGAGAGGCGTATCAATACGTTGAGCTGGGCTTGCCTCCCTCACACTGCACCGAAATGAGGTGCTCTATATGAGCTTGCCACACTTTGGATCAAGAGCTTGAGGAAACGCACACACCGAAAGAAAATCTGCGATTGAGGAGTGCCAGTGATTTCACGCGAGGCAAAAGACACGCTTGGCGTAAGATAGACGCTGGTAGGTGAGGGTGTGCCAAGCACGCACAGTTTCTTTCATATACTGAGCGGCTATCACAGGAAACAGCAGACGAATAAACATGTGTTCCCCCCAGCGGACATGCAGTGTACTTCTTCTATATAGTATATGCGGACTGAAAACGAAGGAAGTGTGTCGACTGAGCGGTCCGACTAAGCGACCATGCCGAGACCGTAGGCGGTCCCGACCAGGTCGAGAATGAGCACTGACAAAGAAGACGAGAGGCCACCCAAGAAGGTCAAGGAGGGAAGTCGTTCAGCAGGATGCGAGCTTCGTGTCAGAGGCCTACAGTCTCGATAGGTCCAGTGGTCGCCTTGCTTGGGGTAGTCAAGTAGTCGAGCAGTGTAGTCTAGTAGTTGACAACAACATACATTTCTCAAACCCGGGGTGGATTCTCGATGTATCAACTTATGTAACCGGAGGTCAGATCTATCCCTACTCCTTGCTTTTGCGTTCATTCACCGGTGCTCTGTGTTCTAGACCCTTGCAAGTAGGTCTGGACTACGACACTTCGGATGGCTATTAGGAGCCTCTTCTCGCATTGAAAACATGTTGATAGCCAATTGAACAGACGAACATGTGTGAGGTGACTTGTACTCCAGTTCGTGCCCTCCCGGGAAAACATTTCTCTGTGACCTTGCAGTATCACACGCGGCGGTCTTGGAGGGCCAGAATTCTATACTTTATTCGGTGCAATTGTCTCACTTGGCCTTATAACTACTAACGTTTTGCGCCGGAACCACGTGTAGTGGGATGGGGAGACATCGTCATGATCGACGACTGGTTGGCAGTGTTACTAGAGCCTTGAGGAAATGATCCTGAGAAGTCTCCGGAATGCTCGGAAGGTTTTGTGTTGTAATATCGCGCAGGAAACTATGCATGACAACAGAAACAGTCGGACGTCTGTTACAACAAAGGGTGCTCAATTTTATGGTATATTCACGAAAGAAATTATCCCGGTAGAATACGGATGCCCCGGAAAGGAAGGAAAGAAAGCTAATTGGTATCATCCTGGCTGCGCACAAGTCAGTTGTGAAAACACCAGTGGTCACGCGTTACGTACCTAGCTGTCAAACGGATCAGAATCATCTTCGTCTTCGATAATCTTGTCGGGTTTGAAGTTCCAATGGTCGACCAATCGTACCGAAAACTTTTGTCGATCGGACCTCAGATACCGATCGACTATTACCATTGGCAATTTGGATGCATGGGAAATATCCTGTGCGCTTTTGCCGGGAACGGCAATTGCAAGATATCTGATGTTAGTTAAGGCGCTCGCGATGGGCAACGGGGCATACTCACTCGTGCCACAAATGCTCGTAGTATCCGAGCGAAAGATCCTCGCGCGATAAGCCCTTTTGTTCCAAATATGCTTCCACCGATCTATACGCTTCCGCGATGACTTTTCCCAATTTGGGAAGTGTCATATGTTTTCCTCGGGAAGCATATTCCTCCTCTGGCAATCAGCGGTGACGAGTGCGGTGACTCACGGATTCTCGCAATGAAAGTCTGTCGTTCCTTTTTGCTAGCCGTAACATTATTGGGGATATACAAATCCGCTTCCGCCACGAAAGAGGTGGCCCCAAAAAACTACAGAAATTAGTCTTCGACCTTGAGATTGAGGCTTCACCTTTGAAGCTACATGGGAGACGATTTCTTGGAGGGTAATTTTCTCGTGGTCGTAGTAAAGTAGACTCGAATCGCGTTTGATCTTATGGCTTAAAGCCATGTTGTGGTCGATCGTATATGTTCCATCGAACACATTCAACCAAACTGGCGCGTCAAAATGATACCCAGTACACTGTACTTACTAGCTTCAAATGGTTTTCGACCATCATTTCGGGTGATTTGAGCCGGTTCAATAACGTATCCGTATCTTGTCTTCAAATCTGGAGAATAAACGACAAGCTCAGGTTTAGAGAGAATACTAACTCACTTATTTGAAAGCCCAGATAATAGTCCACGTATCGTCCAGACACTTTCTTTCCCTTCTTTCCGCGTTTATCGAATGTCGCCAAGCAATGCCGGGCGGCATCGCTTACCACTCGCGCCGGAGTATAGCCAATGTACTACAATGAGCGGGAATGAACGTAAATCGTCCAACTCACAGCGAAAACGTCCTTGGCAGTAGTAAGCGTCATTTGGTCGCGCTTACCCGCCTCGACCCGTTTATCAGACACGAAGTTTCTTCGGTCTTGTTTCTCTACTCATGAGCTTAGCCTCCGAAAGCCCACACCTACCATTCGGTCTTTGGTTTTGAGCTAGAATGTCTTCATAAGCCGACTTTGGCAATATAGGATATGCTCCATCATTTCTCCGCAATGTGTAAGTTTTGTACACAAGCGAAAGGGTTTTGATTTGAGGGTAGAAACGGCCTACCAAATTAGGGCGGAGCGAGCATGATTGTGACTCACCCAAGACAGCCAGGAGAATGACAAGGGGATTAGGAGCCGCTATTCGTTTTGTATCGGCTTGTTTGGCAAAGTCACTGGGGTTTAGACCGATAAAAATAGAGCGCGAAGAGTGATAATCAAGGTATAGCCTATCATCAATTGTAACTGAGCGTCAAAACTCACCTTATCTGGTCCTTCGAGATACCAGAAGGAAAGAAAAAGTCTGCCACGGCTTTATCCAATTCTAAAAGCAGCGGAATGGTTTTGGTATTGTTGGGAATTGTTGGGTTATAGAAGGGATTGGGGTATAAGTCGAGGGTTTGGTTCAGTTTAGAGAACGCTTTGATATCATCGAGACGCCGAAAGGCGTCGCCAATGGTACTGTTGAACGTCATTATAGTCATTGTGCGCAGCAGCTTGAATACCCACTGTGTATGATCCGTGATCTTTGGCATGCTCTTCAATATGCTGAGAAGTAGATGGAGAGGAGCGATGGAAGGCACATCGAGCAAGCATTGACCGGCGCGGCCGATAACGCCACGTCATGCATTTGACAAGCACCGCTCACCGCTCGCAGCCATGAGAATCAAGCTACACATACATCTTGCCCTTTAGCCCAACCGCCAATAGTCGTCCCGTTATGACAGAGAAAGGCGGAACTACTGGACGAAAGTGAGTTGCGCTTGGGTATCGCTTCATCCTATAACGGCAGGTCATTACGAGAGGCTTTGGATCAATTTCAAACCCGCTCTAAAGGTTACCGATCTTATAAACCCCTTTCCAGCTATATCAACCCCTTTTACCACGAAGGTGCCCCAAATTACCCCTCTCGGCAAATAGCCGCGGATTGTCTTGAGCGTGCAATTGCCGATTTCTTTGCCCCGTCAGGTTTGGATGAATACAGTGTTAGGTATGAGCATACCGCAGGTAGGGCAGATGTTGACCTGTAGTGTTTTTATGAGCGAACAGGCAAAGCTATGGGAAGCGCATACCAGAAGGTCAAAGGAAATCATTGGTGGACCCCGAATAGCAAACTCAAGCAACGGTAACACCACAAGCAAGGGAATGGCGCAGGATCCTATCGGTTTGATACTCCTTGTACATTTAGGTGGGACTTGACCCTTCCGAAATCTTGCTCATGGAAGGCAGTATTCTGCCTACGAAAGACAATCTCCACAAAGTTTACCTTCAACTTCCTAAACTCTTGCCTTTCACTCGTTACGGTTCTCAAAAAGGAAGCACAAGCCTATCCAGTGCTTCCAATGAAACACAAAGTAGGTATGCGGGCGTTGAGGGCTGACAAGCAGAGGTGCCTCGTAAAACAAGACCGGCAATATTGGCGCGTATTGCAAGCTTTTCTGCAGCTTTACCGGCTGCCCTCAAAGTGAGTCTACGCATATCGCGGTGTTAAGCCCCAGATGCTCGAGATTACCCCAGCCGAAGTCCGAAATTGGGCGGAAGGCGATGTTTTAAGAATTGAGCAAGGGTCAAAACTGGTCAAAATGGTCTCACGTAACTGGTTGTTATTCTATATTGGTCACATGTTTAGTGAGGTGCCGGCAAATCTCAATGCTGACTCACAGTATGGCGAGCCAAAATCTGCGGCGTGAAAAATGACGAACAACGAGCTCAGACCGCCAAAGAGGCGTGTGAAAAAAGTGTGTAACCGAGAGTGTTATCACTGATCGGTAGTGCTAAGTTTCGTCTTTGCAGGAATTTGGGGATTAGACGATTGCGCCCATCTGTCATACGTGCACGAGAAAGGTGGCAGTATCTTACGTAACGCAAAAGGGCGGTTGGATTTACAACAATGGATATCGGACATTGCTCGTTCGGTAAGTCAGGCAAAATGACTGGTAGCTGAAGGATATCAGCTTGGTTATTCAACGCTTGACGAGGAATTGGACATATGTTACCGAAAGGATAATGACTCTGGTCCAATATCCAGAAAACGGACTCGTTTCTGGTCACTTTTACGTGAGAGATCGTGGCCAGCGCGGCGCGCTTAGGACTGACTCGCAGAAAAAATAGCTTTCGACAATGGCGTTCGATTCGACAGATTTCAACTTAGCATGACTCTGAGGAATATTGTTCGAGGTCTGGATAAACATTTCACCGCCAATGGTCAATCGCCGAGTCATTGTTGGTTGGGACATGAGGAGTATGTGTGGTCATTGTGAGTTCGAAAACAGGATTCCTCTCTTGGAGTTATTGATACTCCAGAGCTATCAAAGAAGTCCCCATTCGGGCGGAGATCGTCGATTATATGAGACACATGATACCTTCGATTGATACAGCCAAGGTCAAAGCTAGGCTTGACAATGGTCAACTCGATTCATTTGTGCCGATGGAGTATTGGCTCACCGACGCCATTGAGGTTGAAAAGATTGTGGATTTTCAAAGTGAGACCGATGATATGGAAAGCGACGAGGCATAAGAGGGAACAATGCTGTGAGTGAGATTCACGGGGTGCCGCTGAACCTATTTGCTTACTCCGTCAGGTTACAAATCCCCCCGCCCCATTTCACATTACAACAACGCTACATACCATTTATGTTTATACGATTCTCCGGCATATACTCCGGAGATGATACGCCATTTTTGATGTTTCACGCATCAGGATTATGACAATCGTCTACAAT
The DNA here is from genome assembly GCA_032158125.1 of Papiliotrema nemorosa. Classification (NCBI taxonomy): domain Eukaryota; kingdom Fungi; phylum Basidiomycota; class Tremellomycetes; order Tremellales; family Rhynchogastremaceae; genus Papiliotrema; species Papiliotrema nemorosa. The sequence continues at coordinate 549,620 of JASKOT010000007.1, read as the reverse complement.
GTAGCAACGAGTGATGCAAAGGCTCTTACATGTATCATGGTGTGACTTAATACGTTGTACAACTTACTTCTGTTACTTCTGAAGCAGATGCATGCTGGCCGAATTCAGTAAAAATAGGGTCACTCCCACCAGATCGGGGGGTCATTTGTTAGATGTGTGTACGGTCTCGAAGTAAGCTCCTTGCTCCATCAAGGCCAAGGCACTTGCAGAAGGATCATCGACTCGGCCTGCAATCGAGAGTAGATGAGCTCTGCGGGCAGCATCGAAGAAGGCAGGAAATGAGAGCAACAGGAAGATCTGGTTTGGGAGCTGACATACATTCAGGTATCAGTCATATAGACATCGAGGCGGGTCTTCGGGCAATGGACACTCGACAAGTCCTGCGGATGTCGGCTGCTGTCGTTCTCCTGACCCCCTCACACCCACCCTCCCAATGTAAACATATCTGCCAGATACTCACTGTGCTAACATATCACTGTCTTGCTCGCCAACGACTCTAGTAGGGGTCGCATGACCTGTTTCCTCGAAAACGATTCACGTAATCTAGCACATATACCTGAGCGATCGTCTCCCCCATCCCTCGTCTAACAATACTTTTCGCTCATCTTGGGCTGCTTCTTGCCAGAACCATTCATAGTCTACGCGTAACTCTCGGCGCTGAACACTATCGCTGACCATGATGGCTGAAAATTAGCCGTCCTCCCACTAGTAGCGCAAATTCAAGATACACTGGGATACCGCACTTGAGAGCGACGTACACCGATTTGCGCATATGAGGAGAGGAGGTTGACGTTGACGTTGTCCCGGCCATTAATATGTCGGGTATCCATGTCATAGAGTCAGTAGTAAGTAGGCATTGCTGGAAAAGCGGCGACGACGTACCACATGCAGGCGGGCAGTGTTGATCCTGTCCATCCTGTATGGTACACGATTTTGCGGGTCACCCGCTACTTATACATGACTTCTCCCCTGTGGCATCGTCAGCGAGCGCAGAGCGCAGATTCTGGTTGTCCTTGTCTTCCTGAGACCATGACCCTGCCCCTAGTGGGCGAGGTCTGCTTGTGCTCACACCAGAGTTAACACCTCGAAAACAATTGCCAGCTCGACCGAATCCCGAGCCAAAAAAGCTGTAGGTTATAATATCGTGTGCACGACGCACTTAGTAAACACTGCTAATAGCCTCTTGTTGATACAATAGGTGGCTCGCTGTAACTTATCGCCATCTCTGCTACGCGAGGCAATAAGACTAGATTTGAGAGCAGGAGCTAACAAAGTAGTGTTCCAGGCGTGTCCGCGTGTACGTGCCGATATACTTCCCTAGGAGACAAAATCCAGAGCTTCGATGTGTCGAACGGAATCGCCCCCGCTGCCTGTCTTGAGGCAGCCCGAATCGCTTGGGAGCTACCGTCAAGCCTACGGGACATTCGCAAAGACTTATCTTCTAGTCGAGGTAGCATCGTTTCAAATAGAGTCAAATGGATAAGGTTTACGTGGAAGAATGTCGAAGGGCCACTATTCGCTGATGCTCAGATGGTGTAAGAGGATTTCAACACCTCATTGGGCAGCAACGTTTGGGTATGGACTGGCTCGCTTGCTACCTGCCTTATACGAGAAAAACCTCCTCCCCCCCAACACACACGCTTCTCTAGGTCGGGCGGAGAGTACGCTTAGGGCTCATATTTTATACGACAGGCGTTGACTAACGCAACGTCAGCTCACCAATTGCACGTATGGCAATTTGTCGAACCATCGATTTTTCAATGATCTGCCCGTATATTGCTGGGTGACTGAATCATGTCCGCAGAACGTTCGGCCGTATGTAGCGCTTGTACCTCTTATAGGCTACCAGCCTTTGAGTCGTTGTAACCGTGTCTCAATTCTCATGCTGGTGATCTGAAGAACATGCATACGATACCGAAGTATGCTGTACTATATTGTCAATCAGTTGTCTCATTCTCAACTCTGAGTGGCAAATTGCCCAAGCATAGACAGTGTGACCAGCAAAATACTCTGCCGCAAGCCCTTTCAGTCATAATGCATATACGGAAACGTACGAATCTACCCGGTCACATAGTCATCACTCCTATTTCAACCCCATAGCTTCTCACTTTCACACAGGATCCGGCAATTGGAATGCGCCTGAGGCAATGTGTTCGTTCACCTTTTTTTGTGCCGTGTTTCTTGCATTCCTTATAATGCCAATCTGCTCGTAAGCTTGGTGGCATACTACCACTCATTGCACTGACCGCGATTGCCTTTTCTCCTTCATCGATAAACAGCTGCTCGCAAAATTGCTCAGCATTGACGGATTGAAGGCGTAAGAGTACTTGGTAAGCCTAATGTCAGTACGGTTGGCCTTTTGGGGGAGTGGCTACTTACTAGTTCCTCATTCCCAGGTTCTTTTAGGACTAGACCGAGGAAATCACGTGAAAACGCAAAGAAGGAATGCTGAATGTCACCTTTTCCAGTCAATTGCGCTTTGACGATAGCCTGTGAAACTTCGGGTAATTGGGCAAAGTTGGGAAGATCATTGAAAAACCACGGTGGGAGTGGCCCGAAATCACTCGACGGTTTCAGGCCACCCAAAACCCCTCCGCGGGAGCCGATATCCGCATGAACATAATCGCCTTCCCCTTTCTTTCGATCATTTGTGACAACAATATCTGGGAATAGCCTGTTCGTCAGGTGTAGACCAGAGCACGATAGCTTGAACACTCACAAAATGCTCGCTATTGACAGTCCCGTCTCGAACATGGATCTTGCCATTTGTCTGATAGGGATTGGCGGTTCTTCGATCAAATCGGGATTGCCCGTCAATAATCTCGCCAAACCTCCTCCAGCTTTGGCATACCAGCCGAAAGTATCCAAGTGCCAGATTCCCGTAATGTCGCTGTAGAAAATAGGTCTAAACCCGGCGGCGGCATTTGCTAGGTTGGCTGCATAGGATCGGCGGGTGTTTAGCCCTTGGAACCCCAATCGATCGGTAATATGATTGGTTTGTGGCTTCCATCCAGCAAAATGAGACTGCACCTTTGGTAACGGCAGGCCGATTGGTTGGTCTTTCTGATTGACACCAAAATCTCGTAAATGATTTCCAAAGATGATGTATGTCAGATCCTTTTCCGGAATAAGATAACCACCGTTGAAGGTTGGATAATTTGCCATTTCCGAAGGTGTATCCGAATACTTCCTCACGGAAGTATGGTATTTGGGCGCGGATTGTTGTAACTCGATAGCCCTCCTTTTCCAAACCGTTCCCAGCGCATTCTTTACTTCGATGTCCTTCACGCGGAAATTTCGCGTCCAATAAACCGATGCATCGCTAATTCGCCTTTGATTCGGATAAAGACCTGACATAGATTGTAGAATTTTCGGAAGGTTCTTTTCAACTGCAAGATCGTTAGGCCCAGAACAGAGACCAATCGCGCAGACTTACTCGTCTCTTGAATGAGTATTAGCTCCCGATCGGATGAAACGCAATTCAACCCCAATACAACCACATTCTCTGTGGAAATGACGCCGATTATTTTGGGCAATTCTTGTGCGTCTCGATTCCAACCCATAAGCTGAATATACGATGTGACGATTCGCGCAAACGCTGGAGCGTGTTTTCTATTCGCCAAAGCACCCACAATAACGATACCGTTCGAAAATGCCAGCGAATCGATTTGCGGTAATCGCGATCTTTCGATATAGCCCATCGGCGGTATACCCTCATACAACTTTGTTCTCCATATCGCTCCCTTTGCCTTAGGACCCGCACGTTTTTTGATTGCTGACTTCGGGGCTATTTCGCAAGAAGAGGAGTTTATGAAGTTACGAGGTGGATAGGAGCTGTTTGCATAGGCGTTGCCACCAGATCTGCAAAGTCAGGACAGATGGACCAGCAAACTCACATGTTATTTTCGTATACTCGTTCGCTGTTTTGCAAGCTTTTGACGAAGTCGTAAACGAAAAGGGACGCCAACATTTTGGTGGCTAGACAATCCGCGTTCTGAGCGTCAGTGAAGTACACGTGCTCAACAGTAAACTTACATCATCGTGCACCGGATAAGATGGTAACTCATGAAGGCAAATTTGACCGTTAGGCAGCAAAGTTCGGTCAAATCGCGTCTGGTCTTTTACTCCTGATACTGTATTGTCGGAGTCTTGGATGATAAGCCCGAAGATATTGAAGGCGGCCATGTTCAATTTTGCATGTTCGCTATACCCTGGCGAACCTAATGCTTCTTTCAAAGGGCCGAAATAAGCGAGATCGAATACCTGCTCAAATGGCAGCGTCATTTCAAGCCACTGAAGGTCAGTCTAGACTTAATCCGCTACGCACAGCTAAGTCGGCTACGACATTCCAGGCGATAAACATTTGACAGTTTCGGATCAATTTTTGCGCGTGCGCTAGCCCAATATCGCGCGGCATAGTCTGCAAACCATACACTGCGCCATCAGCGCGATTGCGCAAGCTCTCATCAGCCTACCCCCTTGATTGAAGACTATAGAATCGTCTGGTCATCAGTAAAGAGTACAATTCGTATTCATTGACCCACTGGTGGAATCACCCGTGTATACTTCCCCAGCCAGGGGAAGAAATTGTGCTTGAAAGACAGGGACACTATTTGGTAGCATATTGCGTATCGTCAAGCTATCTTCAGGGACATTCGCATTTGCTGTTACTCACGACCTTATCCTTTGCCTCCCATCTATTTTTCCATCGGGCTTTCGTTTCGGTTTCCCTTCCGAATCCGTATTCGCGACAAAGGATGCCTCGCAATCTGACTTTCAGCCCTATCAAAAGGTGAAAATCATATCCCTCTCACCCACGATCAACCATTCAGATAGATCATAGTACTCGCTCCGAAAATCCTTGAGTTTGCCGGCTTTCTGTCGGTTATGCAACCAGTAATCGTGTTGTGTTGTAAAACGCCCTGCATGTCAATTATACACTTCCATGCCTTCCCATCGCACTCACTTTGTGGCACTTGAGGAAATGTCTGGTCGAGGTCATCGACTGATCCATACATCTGTTCCAAGATTGTCCAGTATGTGGGAGGCAAAGGGGATTTAGGCGTAGAGAACGTAGAAACGATATCGCCTAGCGTGATTTTGGATAGGGAATCGTACATTTCCCTAACACCTCGATAGATGAGGATCGTCAATGAAGAGGACTGCTTTGGGAGAAAGATGAAGTCAATGAGAAGGATAGTGAAGACGGCAAGAACAAATGGCATGGGGTGAGGTAATTCGGATGAGGAGATGACGGGGTTAAAGCTGCAAAGCTTCGGCTCTGAAAGACAACGCGCAAAGCCTTGCAGTGGATTGGGGAGCATAGCTGGTAACCAGCTCATTGAAGTGACTTGTTGGGATGAAAGCAGTAAAAGACCTGATTAGAGTGTAGAGCGATTCAAGTGAAGGGCAATTCAGTTAGACGATGGGTATCGCGGGATATAACTATCGTCGTACGATCCGTTGCCCGGCGATGCACAGCCATGACTCGTTGTAAAGACACCGCATAAAGAGACCAGGAACGCGATCGTCTCTCCCTGTCGGTGAGGGGAGGCGGCTCTCCCTGTTGTTGAGGCCTGTGTGCCCGCCAAATGCGTTTGGCCCTGAAAATAACTGATGGCTCGAATTCCGATAAGTCTGCATAGATCAAGCCAGAACGCTCGCTGCAGCATTCGTGACTACACAACGCCCTCACCATCACCAGCGACTGACGAACGCTGAGAGGTTCGGGCAACGACCAGGGTGTATCACGTCGTGTAGTTGATTCCTCGATCTGAAACAGAACACGTCACAACCTCTTCAAGTGGCAGTCATTAAGGGGTCGCAGCCCTGACAACACACAAGGGCAATGTGTCACGCTTGACTGCTCATCACGGCTGCTAAGCAAGGGCGACACGAGGCAATCTTGCACCTTCTCCTGTATAGAAATCGCTTACCAGTCAATGTACAATCACTCTTATCTTCCATCGTTGGCATCATGCGTTTCTCCAAACCACGAATACTCTATATCTCGCGAAGGATTGCTAGGACTCGGGCAATACCACTCATCATTGTCTATCTCGCCATTTTCAGTCAAATCCCCGTTCATGAATGGGGATTAATCATTCACGCTTTATACTCCTATGTCGCTCTCGTTATCATCCGCGTCTTGTTTATCGCACTCTATCCTTATTGTACGACTTTGGTCGCTTATTGGATGAAGTTCTTCCCTGCCAATCCTCCTCATGAGCCATTGGAGGCGACGATCGCTCGTATGAGAGCACAACGAAACGAGATTACTATCGACAAATTCTTCGATGGGTACTTTTTTTACGACCTGACCGGGGATTTTGCAATCGACCTAGTATGCATACGAGTAGAAAGGGAGCGCAAAAGGGGCGCGGGTAAGATTGGGGATCAAGCGGCATTGTTAGCGATTTGGGCGAGTATTTTCGATGCAGCTACCGATAAATCGACGGTAAGGGTTGGATGTCTCAGTTACTGTATGCTGCTTACATTTCGCAGGCTCATAAGTTGCTAAGGGAATTCACAGACAAACTGGCGAGCGGGCAATTAGAAGGCCTTCAAGTAAGTACATAGAGAACATTGTGGCTGACCGTAGGCCCAATTGGTTCTGACTTTTATATCCGCTGTCACAGACAGACACGGAAAACTTCCCACGCCAAAAGTCCCCAAAGGCCCCAAATCGACATCATCCAAATTCCAAAATGCCCCCTCGAATGCACCAGCCGTTGTGAAAAATGATACTCCACCCAATGAGATACCGGATGTACCATCCAATGCCCCTGGCATTGTTCAACAGGATGAACAACCAAACACCGAAGCTCCCGATCATAATACCGCCATTACTGGGAAGGAGGTGTCAATGGCTAAGCAACCTGATTTGAATGTCAGCGTGGATCCCCATTCCGGTGGTGATTACAGAGAGTAGCTTCATGTGAGTCTTTAAAACGATCGTCACTTCCCCAGAGCCGACGACCAGATGACTCCGCGCACTATGTAACATGTTCGCTGCGGGAGTTTATGTTCATGAACGTATTTTACATCTATCATATGCACACGTTATGCCCAGATCTGTGTAGTCATCAAGTTCTCATGTCCGCTTCGAAGTATGTAGAAGTCCCCTTGTCATGACAAGGAGACTCTTGAAGCCAAGGTTGAGGAGACCATCAAGGCCCTTGACACCATGGAATCGGCTTCCAAGGAGGAGTTCGAGGCACTGCAGAAAGAGCTCGAGGGTGTTGCCAACCCGATCATGCAACGTTTCTACGGTGCCGGAGGCGGTCCCGGTGGAGCTGGAGCTGCTCCAGGCGGATTCCCTGGTGCTGGAGCTGCTCCAGGTGCTGGTGCCGATGCCGGACCATCGGTCGAGGAGGTCGATTAGAGGGTGCCACGATGAGAGAAGTTTAATAATGATGACTGGTAGATTTTGACGAGGCCTGCGCTCGTCTCTGTATATGCATCATGACTGAAGATCCACTCGTGCGAGTGCAATGAAAGAGTTGAATAGTTTGAAAGAGTTGGATAGGTTGGGAAGGGGTTTGCCACTCGTGTTTCAGAATGATAACAGATGTCCCTTGAAGCCTTTTCACACCTCGGTCTTCAGTGCAACTTTTCTCAATAAACAATACGTCTGGAAGCAAATCACAGAACACGCAGTGCTTGTCAAGGCAAATTACAGGGTAGAAAAGGACTGTGCATAGAGGTGCAAGTGGTTGGGAAGCGCTTCGGAACCGATTATTTCGATGTTCAGCTTCTACCATCTACCCCCTTGATGTTGTACCTCACCCTCGATCGCACCCTCTTTCACTTGTCCAAAATCAGCTAGACTAATCTCGCGGGTACCTCTTCTGCTCACCCTGGCGAAGAAGAAATGTATCAACGAGAGCCCAGATTTGGTTCCTCGCCGAGGTGAGCTGGGCAAGGGGAGTTCTGACGCCTTGACCTCTCACCCTAGATTGCCAACGCACTCATAAGACACGGTGGGGATGATGGTGATGCTCGTTCGGACGTCTGACTTCGGGCGATCACTCAAGAGCAAGGTGCTCTCCAAGCACGCAAAACGTACATAAGAAGGGTTCAGCACTTTCTAGCCCCTTTTTGGTGTCTGCTCTGTACATAGCTAGTCATCTCAGCAGCGGACAATTGGACGGTTACTCCTTCGACCTTCTGCGCGGGGATCAAGCACGACCAGTTCGACTACACTACACTACACTTTTCACCCACTTATCAACCATGCTGTGTCTTGTCATCTATATTGTGGGCTTTCTGTGCTTGGCGAAAGGTGTATGGGGTCTGTCAGAGTTCCAAGCGCTGGAGGTGGTTAAAGGGTTTGCGGACAAGTTTCTTTCTCCGAGCAACGTCGAAGTAGCTTCGACCATCAACAGGTGAGTAGAGCATCCCCCTTTTCCTCTTCCTCTTCCTCCTCTTTGTACAGAAAGGAGGGTGTGCTGATTGGCAGTACGCTGTTCGCCGAGGATGTGCTGGGCACAGTAGACTGTGAGTATCCCAAGCCACTCAGCTCTGAGGATTGGTACGCTGACGACAGTGTCTGCCGAGTGAGTCGTCTTCCCCGCCGAACCAGTCAGGACCAGCTGACCGGGAGCTTTGATTCTCGAGAACTATCCACCGAATATGCACGTCAACATCACTTCTGCTCCCATCGTTGAGAGAGTGCTTATAATAGCTTTTCGGGCTGTTTGTAGAGAATGACAAGGACCAGAAAGACCCTTCGCCCTTCGGTTCACCTCGATCATACAATGTCACTCATATTGTCGTTCAAAACAACTATATTGCTTCATCCATCATCTTCGACTGTGAGCTAATTCTTCTTAACCTAACCAAGGTGCATCAGCTCACTGGTAGTCTATTATAGATCGCTAGATAAGACTTTTCCGATTCAAGTCGACTCGTATATTCTGGTTAATGACAAGAGGCAGATTCAGCAGTACGATGCCTCTTTTCGGCGTTGGGCATGGGTAAGTCCCCTTTCGTCCTGGCCATCGGGCTTGTGTTGATCTCGAGGCGACCGATGTGATCGTACCGTAAGCTTGCCAAGCAGAGGAGAGACATGAGCTTACTGATAGGCTACTCATACCTCACATGGCAGAGGCGCTCAACATGTCATCCAGCAACACCACCCAAGTCTTACAAGCCTACATGGCTCGAAAGATCTGCCATACTTCCACGACGTACTGTTTAGGCGAAGACCAGCAATACGATTCCCATGACGCTTGTTTGGACTTTATATCTAGTCGACCGCTGGGGCAGTGGTACCGGATGGGCGGTCAGTTGTCGCTCCCCGATTTCATACAGCTGATTAGCAGAAGATAATGTGGTCTGTCGACATTTACACGTTCCGATGTTACCCCTTCGACCGAGCGTGCACTGTCCGCACATTGGTCCCTCGGGCGGAGACATGTGTGTAGACAGGTGAGCTCAGACCTATGAGAGATTTGAGATGCATTGTTCATGGGACAGAGACTACCTCAAAGTGGTCAGCGCGGACCATTTCCCTCGAGGCTGGATCGCGCCAAAGATTGTCACGCCTGAGAATGCCAACGAGGTCATCCATATACACGCTACGAGCAGCGATGACCTCGATCCTCTACTAGGTGAGCTCTCGTACCGATGCCGTTTTGACTCAGCTCATATAGTAGAGATTGCGATGAGTCGGGGAGAGACACATTCGTGGGATCCCAGCGTGTACGCTATAGCCTTACTGGGTTACTTTTTATCGTACTACTCCAGCGCTAAGATGCTGGAATAGTGAGTAGTTTCATTACTAGGCCATGGAAGGAGCTCACGGACAGTATCTACTCTCGTCGACACAAGGCGTTCTCGACGTTACCTCTCGATCATCGGAAGAACATCGTCATGTGTAAGTTGGCATGTACCTAATATACTGATCTGGCAGACACTATGAACATCATCTACACCACCCTTGCATTGGGCCTACAACTCGCCGCGAGTCCAGCGATGGGTGGTATGTACCGGCTGTGGGAGGTTGAGGCGCTACGTACGGGAGGGGTGATCATCTCTTCGCTCTACATCTTTGAGCTTATCTACCGACTAAATATGCGCATACCGATGTATGTAGAGCTCGAGATACACCAAAAATCAAGGCTGAAATTCAGGATCATTCATCACATTTTGACAATCTTCGCCATCTCGTGGACAGTGGCGGTGTTCGAGTACACGAGTTCCATGTCGTATATGGTTTCCGCGATCATATGGTCAGCTAATACTCGTCTCCTTTGCAGCAAGAAGCTGACTTGAAGGCTGTTCCAGGCTACCACTGAACAGCCGACATTTCTCGGTCTCATCGGATGTGAGTTGCAAGGATGATCACTTCTTGTCAGAACTGACCGTCAGATCGTCTAGGATGGTCTTCGACTTTCGTCTCTCGTACCCTCAAATTTGCTGCGGTTCAGACTTTTATCCTCAAAGTCAGCTACTTCATTTGAGTCCCGAGGGACAGCTGATGAAAAGTCCGCAAGCGCTGTAGGGTTGATTGTTTATTGGAGTCTACATCAAGACTATACCTACCGAGGGATCGACATCGCTTGGACCATACTCCTCTTTTTGATCGCTATCGGTCTACTCATGACCCAGATGTAAGTCCACTCACCTCCATATTTCCCTTGCATGATTGGGTTTCGCAACACCTACGAAAGCTCCTTTTGCAATTCCTCCAACTCCTCCTTGGAAGCCGACTTCATGGTGTCAAGGGCCGTGGTGGTATCCACAACCTTGGACTCGAGAGCCTCCTTGTCCTCGGCAGAGAATTTGTCGGCCGTGCTCGAGTCTCCAAAGCTGCTCGTATTCTCGTGTGGTTCCCCTAAGTCGGCCTGACAGCAGATGGGGATCATACGTTACCTTCTCGATAGCCTTACGCATCGACAAGAAAGGTATATCCTTACCTACCGACACATGCAGCAAATCTCCTTTGACGAGCTACCATACTGTCCGCAGTCGATCTCGATCGTCGTCTTTCAAGAGGGACTGGTCGAGTACGGTCAGTATGTCCGATATGACTCATCAGAGGGTAGAGAACGGGTTGGACATTGTACCCCCGATCCCGGATATTCCTCAGACTCCGTACACCTTGGAGGTCTCTCTGCATGGTGAACCCCACGAGATGGATCATGCCCACACGCATGTCCGAAGCAAATCGGAGGATTCGACGTCGGCGGTCTCAGCGAGAAAGGTACCATTGCCTCTCTCCCCTACATCTGACGACTTTCATTCGGGAACGGAGCTCGATGTGGGTCGGGATAGTATCGACCGGATCCCGAATGCACATTCTGGATGGGCCCACATGGGAGGCTCTCAACCGATCTTGAGCGATGACAAGACAGAAGAGGGGGAACATCTCGGTCGAGCTTTATAATGTACTGTACCTTAATAAATCTGACATTACATGCCTGCCAGCCTTTTATGCAATTTTGTCATGAACACTATGTGTGACTGTCATGCTTCCCTCATCATTTGGTCTGACCGTTGCCACTCTCAGTTGCGAAGGGTTGAGCAAGTCGTAAACGATCTCATGCAAGATAGCCACCGTACAGATATGATATCAAAGAGTAGTTTATACCACCAAGCCGACACACCGGCTCAGCAGAATGCAAGGCCATTACTACCACCATCATTCATCACCATGCAACGCAACCCTCGTTTCTCCATCAACCCACGCCTAGCTCATCTCTCCCGGCGCTGGGGCATTCTTGCTCTCCCCTACCAAAGTCTTGACCAACCAGGACAAACCCTCGTGCACCTGTACACCTGGTGTTTGCGTTCCTGCCCCTTCCTCTTGTTGTCTCATTGACCTCTGTAACGCCCTCTCCAAGTCTTTCCTCTCCCTCTCTCTTCGGATCCTCCCCACTTCGTCCAGGATGTCCTTCCCCCCTGTCTCCTTGACCACCTTTGCGCACATTTCACCCCAACGCTCTGCTTCTTGATAATTCCTCACGATGATGCCTTCCGGGGCGTACACCACCTGTTCCGATCCGTCCAGGCTCGTCACGCAGACTGACAAGGACAACTTGGCACGTCGTGGTCGTAGGGTTGGTAAAGTGGATGTGCGCGGTGAAGAATCGGGAGAAGGAGGACGTGATATGGGGAGAGGTAATGATGGATCGACGATACCAGAGAACCACAACATTGGCGAATCGTCGGTTATCCTGTCAAACGCTTCGTGCTCCAAAGCGACATCTTGCGGGTTGCCCAATTGGTCGGGATCAAGTTCGTCCAATGTCGACGTGACACCCACTGGCACACTACATCCCCCTTCCAAGACTCTCAAACAACCACGTTCGGCCGCGCATCGCCATTCGGTGGGCCAATGTCCCATCCCTCGCATCGTCTCTCGGACTCGGGCATCTCCTGATCGAATCTCCACCCCGAGAGCACCTTGACCCACGGCGTGGTAGAGCTGAGGAGGAGAGATGGGTGATGTCACTCGGTGGGCGGAACCGATACGTGATAAACCCGAGATGGCGAGGATGAGTGCTGCAAAGTTGGATGAAGGTGCGTCAAGTTTGGCCAATCGGGTGTTTCTACCCTCAGCACGATCCAGACTTGGTAAGGGGAAAAGAGACGACTCACAAGTTTCCTCTCATATCTTCAAACAAGAGTTTCGGATAAGCCCTCTTGAGCTGAGCCACCCTCCTCACGCTCCCCGTGCCTACTACACTTCCATCGGGTAAATCATCCAGAGTCAAATAAGGCAATCCAGTCCTTACTACCAATGCGTCCCTCGGATCTTCCCTCTCTACCATACAAGCAATCTCACACCCTTCCTTCAATGTCGTCGGTACATCTTTCAAAGAATGCACAATCAAATCAAATCCACCATTCATCATTCGCGCTTCGAGCTCGTCGGTCCATAATGATTTGGCGGGTTGTTGTTGTGAATAAGGAGTCAAGAGATGTAATGGAGTTTGTTGATTCCGATCTCCCACCGTGGTCATCCATTCTACAGAGAATGAACATCCAGGATGCAACGCCGACAACCCATCAGCTACTAGGTGGGTTTGGGTAAGGGCCAAGTTGGACTTTCGAGTGCCGAGGATGAACGATGTGGAGGGCCGGGAAGAGAGCGCTTCGTCTAATGCGGTCTCTCGATCGCCTTGGATAGGGACGAACAGGGTATCGGAATCGTTGGGAACGGTAGAGCTCGAGGTGGAGGTATTTTGAGACGACATTTTGCGTGATGGGATCGGCGATCGTCCTTTTGATGTAGAGTTGGTGGTGAATGGGTTGGTGCTTGTCGATCCGGTCGGTGTTGACATAACGGGTCAATGGGATGATGGACCGAGATGAAGAAAAAGTCGAAATTGTTATAGACTTTTTCTGTCCTCCTTTACTTTTGGCTTTTATCTATGCCGATGTATGAGAGAGGCCTGTACAATGCTCAGAAGGTGCTCTGGGCCACAATATCAATGTCCAAGTGACGGTGGTCGAGGTGTAGATGGTCGGCTCGAAAGGGGGGGTTGAAAAAAGGTGTAAGCTGGGTTGCAAGAATTCGGCTGTTACCGGGTCCGATGCGTCCCCTCCCTCTCCCCTTGTGGCCAATCATCATCCTCTGCTTTCATTCATCTCGCATCTCCTACCTCGCCAACAAGCAGTATCATTCATAAAAGGGTCATTAACAAGGTCAGACTATGATCTCTGGGTATACATGCAAGAAGCCTCCACACATCTTCTATCATGGCAAGGCAGCATAGGGGTAGGCACGTGACAATACTCCGTCTATCGACGTCCAACGGTACCGCCCTGTCGGTGGTATGCCGCGACTTGCTCCAGCTCGCTCTGTCTGTCAGCAAAAAAACGACCCGATGATCTCATAAGCCCACCTCGAGCTGCTTGATCGACGAATGAGCATTCTCCAGATCCTTGTTCAGCCTGTCTCGCTCCTGAATAAGCTGTCCCGTCAGCTAGCTATATCGGATATATGCTGTTAACTCACATGCTGCTCCCATTGTCTGAATCGGGCTTCTTCCAACTTGACCTGCTCTGTGAATCGCTTTCGCAGCATTTCCTCTTCTTCTCGGTACTTTGGGTTGTCCAACTTTCTGACCTTGGGCTCTCCGAATTTACGAGTCTCCATCTGCGCCAATCGATACGCTTCATAGTGGTTCTCCTCGGTGCTGGTGATGAGGTCAAGCATGAAGGATCGGATCAGAAGTCCTCGAAGTCGCTTAAAGTCGCAATGCTCTTCGTTCTCGACTGGGCATCAGCATCCATTATGCCTGTTCACTCACCCTCGGCGACACCCCACAGATACTCTCGTCCCTTGACGACTCGGCCGTCGGCAGTGGTCACATCGTCCACACTGCCGATGACGGAGAAGGGCATGACGGCAGTCATGGAACGAGCATTCTCCGCAGCAGTCTCGTCCTCGGCGTCGACGGGTGGAGTGTAGATCTGAATACCCTGCGCTGCGATTACCTCTCGGACCTGGAATCAGAATCACCAAGAATGCGCGAGATCGTGGTGCTTACTCTGATTTTGAAGTTGTCCAAGTCCTCAGTCGTCATGGTGTCCGCCTTGGCAATGACAGGGACGAGGTTGACTCGGGTACCCAATCGCTTCATAATCTCCACGTCGAGGGGTTTGATACTATTTCGTCAGCTCTGACCGGCGAAGAGACTTCGAATACTGACGAGAGACCGCTAGGTTTGAGGAAGTAGAGACATGCATGCACTCGAAGATCCTGCTTCTCGTGTCGATGAGGCTGTTGCTCTTGTCTCATGTAAGACTCGTGTTGGTCATCGATAAAGTCGACGATAGGTGACCAGCTACTCTTCAGCTCAATCCCTACACCCTTCATCTCGTTCTCACCTATCTCGATTATTGACATAGTCGCCAAATCCAGGTGTATCAATGACGGTCAACTTATTGTCAGCTTCATACTCGTAGAGCGTTGATGGGCTGAACGAACCTTGATGTTGAACCCCCTCTCTTCCAGATCCGCCTTGAGAATCTCAATCTCGGTAGTCTTATCGAGCTGTTTAGCAGATCTGTGCCTGTAGTTTCTCGGAGCACAAATTTCAGTCGCGAAAAGAGTGTTGATCAATGTCGTTTTGCCCAGACCGGATTCACCTGAACCGTCAGTATACCAGCGCACAGATCACCGCCCGCCCCAGAGGAGGTAGTACGAGCAGTGTGAGAAACGTACCGACGACCATGATGGTGAAGTGGGATCCACGCTGGTTGACAATTTTGTGCCGCTAGATGGTCAGTGATTCGGTGTGGATAGTGGTGGAGGCGTACTTGATTCGGCAGGCTGCACGTTAGCGAGTAGCTCATTCAACGCGACGCTGCGTAGTAAAGACTTACTTTGCAATTCCGATTCCGTTGGACATTTTGAGGGCGAAGAGGAGATGGAGATTGGATGAGTGTCACGGAGTCGAGGAAGAGCCCGGTAGAGGATAGAGAGGGTGAAAGAGCGAACAGTCTTGAGGTCGATGTGACAGGAGGTTGAAAGATGAAACACCTCGCGACGCGGTGGCAGATCAAGAGGGGCTCCCAGAATGGCTAGCCTCGCAAATGCATACAGAGTCATGATACTGTCAACTAGGAGCAGCAGAGCATGGAGCGAGGGACGGCATATGGTCATGTACGGTGCATGAAGATACAACAGGAATCAGAAACTGCTACAGCGTGACGATCATTCTTCGTTCTATCCTTCTACCCTTCCTAATCGTCCGTCTTGGCTGGAGGATGTCCACAGGGCTGTAACATCCGCTATTATGTCAGCTCATGGGGTTCTCGCAAAAGAAAGCTCACCTCCAAGACTTCGAATCGCTCTCGCGCTTGACACTCGCCATCCGCTATTGCCAGGTAGGCGAGTAGAGGTGGATGACCAACTATCGCTGCCATTGTATCTCGATGTTGATGCGTCAACCATTCGCTGAGATAAGCAGTCTACCTTGTCGATTGCCTTTGAACCCACTATTTGGAGATATCTGGGTGTCCGGTACCGGTATATCGAGTGTGCACTAGCGAGTCAGATACAATTGTTCATTCTTCCCTCATATACGACCTACGCTGCTCGAGCTGGGTATTCTGGGTATACCTTAATTCTGATGACTACTAGTCAGCTGAGAGCCCTGTATCGGCACTAGCAGCTTACCATGTTGGTCGTGACTCTTTACAAGGTATAAAGCGAATGCCAGAGTATGATCCCATGAGGAAGTCAGTGCCACCCGCCCTAAAACGCCGGTATAATCCCGCCACTCACCCCCCTTCCTCACCGTCTGTCCACCACCTAATATCGTCGATCACCCCTTTGACGACGCCCAGATAGGTCTTCCTGATCGCTCGCAGGTATCATTCAGATGAATCGACAGACGCGTATGTATTGTCTACACGAGAAAATGCAACCAGACTTATATATCAGCCTCGAGATCCCAACCACCGACGTTTCCCCCGCCGGGGTACAGGACAGGCGCGGCGCCTAGCTTTCCTCCAGTCGGGCAACTGACAAGAGGAGGTTCAGCAGGGGCAGCACCCCCAGGATTTGGAAGCAGGAGTACAGCCGGTGAGCTAAAGACCACAGTGACAAGGAACAACAAGCTGATAGCCAGAAACGAGCGACTTTCCAGCGTTGGGTTCACATAATTCAACATATGCCTCTCAAGCACAAACCTCTTCTTCTTCCTCACATCTCCCACCGCAACAACAACTCTTCATGCAAGGTGCACCGGGTTTGGCACCACCTCCACCGCCCGGTATAGGTACATCACCTACGTCACGTCCAAATGGTCTAGGCGACGAGTTTCCAGCATTATCAGGCGGAGCAAGGGAGTCTGCAGACAGGGTTGGTCACGTTGGCGTGATGAGTGAAACAAGACCTGATGTCAGATATCCAATTATGTCAACCTCGCCTCTGGGAATCTATCCCCACCTCCATCCCTGATCAATGGAACAACATCAAGTTCGGCAACACCATCAACGGTGCCGCCTTTACCTGGGACCATGGATTCATGGGGAGGGAGGACGAGTCCAAGTAGAGGTGTACTAGGAGAAGGTGGACAGCCCAGTGTTCTGCGGCCTGTTCAACAAATATTGACGTCTCCGGCGGATAAATGGGGATTGAAGGCCCTGCTGTATGAGATCAAGATGAGCATGGGGAAGAATGACCGAGGAATCATGCAATTCGGCGAGGATTTGAGCGAGTTGGGGATGGACATCAATTCAGAAGAGTGAGCTCGGCTATGGCTAATGATGGGGTTTGCTAACGATAGACCGCTATACTCCTCGTTGGTGACACCATGGCAAGATCCGAGATCACTGGAAATGTCAACTCGCCTGGACGAAAACTTCCACCTACCTCAATGCTACAATGTCGTCGCTCCGTCTGTCCAATCGAAAATACCAAATTTCACTGAAGACACGCTGTTATACGCCTTTTACGCTTCACCTCAAGATACATTACAACTCGAAGTGGCAGAAGAGCTGTGAGCAAGCCAGTCAACGGTGATCCGCTTTGCTTACTATCAGGTATAACCGCGGATGGAGGTATCACATCGAGATGCAAGTGTGGATGAACCCCAACTACCCCATCATCACTCCTCTACCCGACCACGCTCCGAAAATGGCCCAAGGACCGTTTATCGTCTGGGACCCGAGAACAATGTCACGGACAAAAACACCAGACGATTACATGGTCGATGTTTCATTACTGGAAGCACCGAGGTCGGCACACGCGTACATACAGGAGCAACAGGCGCTCAAGGACGCAAGCAAGAGTCCGACGGCGAATGGGAATCCCAACGGGAATGGGAATGGATACGGGAGGTGATTTGCGGACGAGGAGGGTAGGTAGCTGCGATGGTCTTTCTATGCGATTGACATCTCTATGAGTCGATTATGTGGGTCCGAGTGCTGGCACCAGGGCATAAAGGGCTACTGATATACATGCGTGTATACTGACCAAGTGTAAATCTAAGGTGGTGCCACGGATTACAGGTTACAGGATCGAATCAAGGCTACTATTACGGAGTCGACACAGGTAGCAACTACCTCTCTCGCTTTCACAAGACCGCTCACGTCGCCGCCTCACCTCATCTCAACCTCTGGCGTCCCGGGGCTGGGCGATGGCGTATGGAGTGTCATGCGGAGACAGGGAACTGCCACATCAGTCATGACTCCTTTCGCTGGCTACGACCACCTACTCACGACGCTCGTCTCAGCATCATCTCTTGATCCCTCGAATTTCTCTTCGCCATTTCCAACTCGGCTTCAAGTCGCTCCTCGTCTTCATACCTTGGATCCTTGACCATACTTCCTCTGTAGCCCGCCCCACCCCCTGCCTGGCCGTTGTACTCTGGCACATCGCTCCATCTCCCCGATCCTTTCTCCACATTCACTCCCAACGAGCTGTTCCTACCCGCCGCCCCAGCAGCCGAAAGCGCCATGGATCTTCGACGAACCATCACTGCCTCTTCCTTCCACTGCGCCTGGGCGTTTCTCAACCTCAAATGGAGTCCCCACACAGCGACAAAAAACGCAAAGAGGGACATGAGCGCCGCCACAGCTGTCACTTCCATTGCTCTGCCCGATTTAGGTTTCCCTCCACCCGTCTTGACGCTCAGGTAGGCTTCTCTACCTAGACCAAAAGCCAACCAACAGAGGACATTGCCGAATAGCGTGACGCAAAGGACGCAAGCTTCCACCACGGCAAATTTGAGATGGCGAGAGATGGAATCGAGATCATTGATCTTGTATCCCGCTGACGAGAGGATGGACAACAGGACCCAAAAGACCAGAGTGACAATGGACCAGTAACATGCGAGAGGGAGCATGATACGGACAGTGAGAGCCATACCGGTATCGATCATTGTGGACAGATAGGCGTTGTTGGACAAAGGCGCATAGGTACAGTTGGACGTGTCGAGTTCTGGCATGAGTTCAGGCATCACATGTAAGAATGAGGGGGGAGGGGCGATCAGGGGGATTACTCACCGCACCATCCGAGAACACCAGCGGAGAGTTTACCCATCCCGCTAACTTCCGCAGGGATGGAGAACCAGTACAACCCCTTGATCGGTCCTGGGACAGATAACAAGACTAAGACTAATAACAAGAGTGACAGGGCTGTAAACGCCAGGGCGATGGCGGGAGAGGCGAATAGGGAATGGTGGGTTACTGAATGGACCCGGGGCGGGAGGGAAAGGGAGAACATGGTGGGTCGGTCGGGCCACTGATGATTTCTTGCCGAAAAGGTATTCGAGACAACCGTGGAGGCACTCGAATTCGTCAATGCAAAGAAAGGTCAAGGTGTGGTCAATGGTCAAGGTGAGATTCACCTTCGAGAAAAGAGGGATAAACTAGAGCGAGTCACAGACTCTGTCCCAAAGTCTGGCGGTATTTGAAGGGCAAAGATGCTGGTCTGATCACTCACACCTTCTTTGTTCACCTTTCCAAACCTTTCATACACCCCGTAAGCCCTCTCTGGACCTTTCACTCTTACCTCCTAGTCTCGCCATAGCCCCCCGAGCCCATGCTTTTCCTTTCGAAGACCGAAGATCGGTGGAGTCACTGGAGCGCAGATCAAAGGATCACATGTTGAATGTGAGATGGGATCTCCCATATTTGAAAGGACGGCCGAGTGGCTCGTTATTGGATCAGCGGGGCGATGAGGGTGTACAGGTCGATCATTTCTGAGCTTGGCAACTCTCGATCGGAAGAAAAATGCTCTGCGATAGGACTTAGATTCGCGCAGCAGGATGCATCCATCCTAGAGCAGCTAGATATTTGTGGAAGGGGCAGTATATGTCATATGAGGTATACGGTATAGAAGCCATAAAATTCAGGATCCAAGATATCCTAGATAGAGGTCATTCCTGTTCGTACAAGGTCGTCAATGCGCCAAGTTCGCGTTCTGTCCGCTCATGCACTACCTCGAAAACAGTGGAGGCATATCGAGTGTCGTCATGCTCGCTCCGCCCGTCTTGGGCGTCAAGACTTTTGCTATACTAGCCAAGAGATCCCCTCGCCTCAAAGGCTTCGCCACATACTCGTCCATACTGTCCGCATTAGCGATCAATCTCACGGAGCAAAGTGTAACTCACCCAGCTGCGAGACATCTCTCCTTGTCACCTATCATAGCGTGAGCGGTTAGGGCAATAATAGGCGTCCTAGGTATGTTTTCGCTTTGTTCGTGATCCCGGATCAGACCTGTTGCCTCCATGCCACCCATGACAGGCATAGACACATCCATGAGAATGACATCAAATGGCGTCGAGCTGACTCTTTGGCGTCTAATGGTCAGCTGATACCAATTATGCAACATCGGCAGCTCACTTGTATTTCTCCAAAGCAATCTCTCCATTATCGGCAACTTCAATCTTATGTCCCGCCACCTCCAACAGCTTGACTGCCAATTTCTGATTGACCAGGTTATCTTCCGCCAAGAGAATGTTTAGCACAGTGTCCTTGACCGCATCTCCCGGTTGGACCTGGTGCGATTCGAGAGCAGGTACAATGGCGTTGGAAAGCTCTTGCAAGTTGAGCGGTGTGGTGTAGTACGTGTTGATACCCATTTCCAGGCAATCCTTGACCGGGATAGGTGACAACATCTGGTCAGAAGCCGACGGCAATGCTAGCAACTTTCGCCTATTTTCGGGTAGATCGATGAACGACGGGTTGTCCGGTCCTGGGGGTCGATTCGACGGTGCGAGCAGGACAATAGGAATGTAACGGAGATGTTCGACCGTACGCAATCGCTCAGCAGCGCTTAGACTGTCCACGATCATCGTATCGAAAGTGATTCCCTGTTTCAAGTTCCAAACCTCGGCAACAGAGTGAATGACAATCGGTTTGAGGTTCAGTTCCGTCAACATTTGTGCGATGCCCGTCTCGTCGCCCAGAGTGTCGATAAACAGAAGATATCGTCCTGCCCAAGGTGCCAATCGCTCGATGATTTGCTCATGAGAGAACGAGTTCATCTCGGCCAAAGTGGTAAAGTAGAATCGCGATCCTTGTCCATACTCGGATTCGACCCAAAGCGATCCGCCCATGAGGTTGACGAGCCGTTTCGAGATGGTCAGACCAAGACCGGTACCTCCGTATTTACGAGTAGTCGAACCGTCTGCTTGGGCAAAGGTATCGAAAATGACGTCCAGTTTGTCTTGCTTGATTCCGATACCTGTGTCGGCAACGACAAACTCGAGCTCGGCCGCGCCATCGATGTATCCTTTGGTCCGGCATGACAGGGCGACGGATCCCTTGGTGGTAAACTTGACAGCGTTTCCGATGAGATTGGTGATGACTTGACGAAGACGTAATGGGTCACCGATGAGTTGATCTGGGATTGTCGGGTCGATATCGAAGATTAGGTCCAGCTTGTTCTGCGACGCCTTTACGCAAAGAGTCTTGAGCACTGAGAACACCGCCAATCGAAGTGAGAAGGGGATCTGCTCCATAGTCATTCGGCCCGCCTCGACTGCTTGTCAGCGCGTGTGGGCATGACGACTTACTCTTAGAAATATCGAGAATATCGTCGATAATGGTGAGCAAGGACGAAGCCAGACTCGAGACGATCATCAAGTTCTCTCGTTGTTGTCTCGTCAACTCTGATTCCAACGTCAACACGGTCATTCCGATGATACCGTTCATTGGCGTTCGGATTTCGTGCGACATGTTGGCCAAGAATTCACTCTTACTCCTGTTTGCGCTTTCTGCCTGTTGTCGGGCCGAGGTATTCTTTTCGATCGACTCTCGTAGATTGTACACCATTTGATTGATCTTCGTTTTTAGCGAGTCCATCTCACCACTTGCTTCGACCGTGATGAATCGGGTGAAATCTCCGTCGGTAGCGGCCGCGGAAATTTGGGCGAAAGCTCGGACTTGGGATGTAAGATTGGTAGCCATGGTGTTGACGTTGAAACTGTTGCATCAGCTGTGACG
Organism: Papiliotrema nemorosa; assembly: GCA_032158125.1. NCBI lineage: Eukaryota > Fungi > Basidiomycota > Tremellomycetes > Tremellales > Rhynchogastremaceae > Papiliotrema > Papiliotrema nemorosa. The sequence continues at coordinate 527,702 of JASKOT010000007.1, read as the reverse complement.
ATTTGATCCTGGTTTGACTCGACATACGTGATCTCTTGCCATGTCCCCTCGACGTTCTCGACCTCTGCCTGGACTCCCAGCTTTCCCTCTGTTCCAACCTCACGAGCGACACGCGTGACCTCTGCGGCGAAAATTGCTAGTTGGTCAATCATATTATTGATCGTGTTGACCAAGTCGAGAATCTCTCCAGAGACCTTGACGCCGACGACCTTTTGCGTCAAGTCACCTCGAGCGACCGCGGTCTATGAGTCAGTCTGGAGCCAAACATCGGACAGGTCAACTGACAGTAGCATGTGCGATCGTTCGCACTTGTTCGGTCAGGTTTGCGGCCATGATGTTGACACAATCCGTCAGGTCTTTCCAGGTACCAGCCACGCCAGGTACACGAGCTTGTCCACCGAGTCGACCATCGGTACCGACTTCTCGAGCGACACGCGTGACTTCTGAGGAGAACGATCGTAGAGATTCCACCATGTTGTTGACAGTGCTCTACTTATCAGTCGGGCTTTTGAAATGCACGAACCTTGAGCTCGAGAATTTCTCCGAACGCTTCGACGTTGATCTTCTTGCTCAAATCTCCTGCTGCCACAGCTGTGGTGCTGCTTGTGAGCTTGACCATCTCCTGGCCGGTCAGACTCACACTTCGGCCAAACTTCGCACTTGTGTTGTCAAGTTCAGAGCCTACAGGTCAGCTTCGGCATGCTAAGCGGTTGAGGCAGCTCACCATCAGGTTGACATTGTCCGTTAACACCATCCAGGTTCCTTCAACATTGGGCACCAATGCCTGACCTCCTAGTTTTCCTTCTGTTCCTACTTCCAACGACACTCGAGTGACTTCTGCGGCAAATACGGTCAATTGGGCAACCATTTCATTGACCGTGATCTTCAAGTCGAGAATCTCTCCCTGGACATCGGCATTGACGGTCTTGGTTAAATCTCCCCGGGCGACCGATTTTGTCACCTCGGCAATCTCTCGCACCTGCTCGGTAAGATTTCGAGCCATTTTCTGTGGCGTCAGCTAAATACAAATGTAGGTATCGTGCTGGCTGACGTTGACGTTCGTCGTTAAGTCGTCCCAGACACCTTCGACTCCTGGTACGACGGCTTGACCGCCTAGGATACCCTGCGTACCGACCTCCAGGGCCACACGCGTGACTTCATTGGCAAATACAGTGAGTTGCCGGACCATGGAGTTGACAGTCTAAGGTGAGCGAAGCCTATAGGCCGATCTTACGTTCTTCAAGACTGCCATCTCTCCCTCTGCTTCGATCTCAATCATTTTGGACAAATCCCCACGGGCAACAGCAGTAGTGACGCTACCGATAGACCTCACTTGAGTCGTCAGGGATTCACACATTCGATTCACCTAGATCTCAGCAAGTCTTCTGTATGTAAACTCACGTTGACCGTCAAATCTTTCCATACCCCTTCGACATCTGGCACATATGCTTGACCACCTAGTTTACCTTGAGAACCGACTTCGAGAGAAACACGCGAGACTTCGTCTGCGAGCGTTCGTAGTGACATCACCTACACGTCAACTCTTCCTTCTGAGATACACAGATGAGGCGGCTTACCATTCCGTTGACAGTAGTCTTGAGTTCTGCGATCTCTCCGCTCGCCTCGACATCGATCGTCTCACTCAAGTCTCCCTTGGCGACGGCCTTTGTGACCTTGGCGATGCTTCGGACTTGAGACGTCAAGTTTGCTGCGAGCTTGTTGACGACGGCCGTTAATTCTCTCCAAGTTCCCTCGACACCTTCGACAACAGCTTGTCCGCCGAGCTTTCCTTGAGTTCCGACCTCCAGCGATACACGTTCCACTTCCACCGCAAACGTCTTCAATCGGTCCACCATGGAGTTGATGATATCCTTCAATTCTGTCATGGCTTGTCCTTCGACGGGTACAATGATCTTTTGCGTGAGATCACCAGTCGCGACAGCTTTACAGACTCGAGCGATATCCTGAACTTGTGCTTTCAGCAGCTCGAGCTCCTTCTCCGCCGTCATTCCGCTCTCTCCGACTGACCCTCGGACGGACCATGATGCTGCACCTGGGCCACCCGTCAGCACGCTTGCACCGTTCGAGTTGGTGATAATGCTGTGTGGAGTAGGGTTGAGACCGGGCGTGACGAGCGGGCGGATAGTGGATAGCTGTGCAGGGGGAGTAGACAGGGAAGTCGCAAGAGGATGGGATGATAGAACGGGGAACGTGGCTGATGTAGGAAGTGCTTGATCTACAGGTCGAGTGCATGTTGGACACATGGCGGTCGACTGCCCGGGCGCGTCATGTACGGGAGGTGTCCATGCAGGGGTGAGAATGCTCTGTTGTCGTGATTCCAGCGGTGGAGCATCTTTCAATCCTACTCTCTCCGCTTGCCATATCCTCTGTCCCAATGCTACTATTCCACGTTCGATAGCATCTTGCGCTTGAGTTTTGGCGCCGGGAAAGGGGGAGAAGGCAGGCTGTTCTGGGAATGGGAAGGCTGGAGAAGTTTGTTGGGAGATCAATGACAGTAGGGATAAGACGTGTTGTTCGAACGGGGATGCGTCCGACTCGGGCGACAGAGCTGTCGCCATGATGCTGGCTAGCTCAATGTCGGACTGAGAGGGAGAAATGGGCAGTGCGGTCGTGTGGACGTCGGGGGTGATGGGTGGGGTAAGAGGATCGACACTACTGTTGGATTGTTGGAGGGGTACAGACAAGTAGCCGAAAGACTGCTTGTCAGCTTCTGGAAAGGACATGGTGATCGGTGAGGGAGAGCAAGGTGGATTGTGGTCTGTTTGTATAGGTAGTGAACACCTTGGGAGGTGTTTGGCAAGAAGGGACTGGCCACGAGACCATTCGTGAGATGAATAGATGAATGCGCAACCCAGGCTAGAGCTGTCTCGCCCGGCCTTCCTGCCTCGTACGGGTTTCACCCGTTGTCGTTGATGGAGGACCACTTACAGGTGTTGATCGATCGGTAGACTGACGGTCGACCCGTGTATGAGTGGTGCAATGATAAGACCAAAGGTGTCGACGGTGTCCAAGAGGTGAATGTAACGGGCAAGAAGGGATCCTAGTGCCAAATAGATTTACCCCGAACAACCTCTAATCTTATTGTTGCGAGGCTTTTTGACTGCAAAGACGATGACCCGTGATAGACGATCCTTCACACGTGTATGGGATCGGTATACGGCCTCGTTGTGGAGATCCTTCGTAGCTCAGCTTATGTTGTGCGCTGCTGAGGATGAGTGAATGGTTCAAAGTGATGAGAGGAGAAAGGAGGTGGTGATAGCCAGAGCTATGCTTGTCCATTCGAGGGTGCGCCGCTGGAATTCGCGTCTCTAATTCTTTCCTGAATCCCTGATACACACACACACCCTGCCAACCACAACGCTCACGCTGCGAGCTGGACACTGGGCAGTGGACGCGCAGAAGATCATGCTGCGTCCCAACATCGCTCTTACAGCCTGCATGAGAAAGGCAGTCGACGGGCAACCAAGTGTAAGCTGCGAAAGGCAGGCGGCGATCGGTGATGGAGCCCCGTTCTCGTAAATGGGCCTTGATCTGCATCCGAGAAGGAAGAATCCCGCAGCGGTGCAGCGAGACCCTATACATGTGAAGGACGACATAGACGTGAGCAGCAAGGGATTGTACTTGACATGCATGTTCGATAGAATCAGGGAACCCCTGATAGCACCAAAAAACTGGGTATTCGCGGGGACAGGGGCACTTGAGAGAGGCGGATATTTGCAACACCCGCGCCCGACATCGAAGGAGGGCTCATCTGCCGAGGGCTCTTCACTCAAGTCCATGCTGTCTTCAACATCGGAGCTAAACCGTTTCGCGAGGACTTGTCTTTCAGATTCAATGGGGCAAGGTCTCCATGACAGGGTACTGAATCGATGGCTCCTCAAGGGTTTGCCTCCGCCTGGGACAGCGCATGAAGCGCAGCAAGGAATGCGGACGGACCTCGTAACACAAAGTCAAGAATGGTTTCGCTTCCCAGCGTCCATCCGGAGCGTCCATCCGGGTACACACTGCAGGCAAATCGGTGCACGGCTTAGATACGAGGAAGTTAGTAGAAGGTCGATCTTTGCCACTACGTTCAGAAGGTGCTGCACTCCGCGTCAATCCGCTGCAAGACGCCTGTGAGCTATAGGAATAACATGGAGAACCATTTCAGAGAACTACATCTTAAGACAACGCAATTGGCATCCTCGAATGAGCGGACATTTCATTGTATACGAGAGTAAGAGGTGGTAACCCACCGACTAAATAGAGTCACGTGATTACAGAACTCGATCCAACATCTTTCCGACATGGACATTTCAGACTTCATCGTCCTACCTATCCATTCATTCAGCTCACCATGCCTCGTCCACTCACCTCCCTCCTGCCCATAGGGACTTTTACTCGCTGCCTCCACACCTCTTCCTCACGATTTAATGCCGTGAAACCCTCCGTTGCCAACATTGCGGCCTTGCGTCGAGCTCGACCCGTGCCCATGTCATTAGCCCGTGAAGCCCTCACTGCATCTTCCAACGACCTCGACCGTGCTTTGTCCTGGCTTGACAAGCACACCTCTGCGTCCGAAGCTAAAGCCGCCAAAGTCTCCGGTAGATCAACCAACGAAGGTACCATCGCTGTCTCCCTGCTCTCAGGCAAGAGAGTATCCATGGTTCATCTAGGATGCGAAACCGATTTTGTAGCTCGTAACGAGGTATTTTTAAATACCGCAAAAGGAGTAGCGGGTACAGCGGCGTTTCTGGACGTTCCGACAGAAGGAGAACCGAAAGCTCCTGTACCGGGACAAGACCCCATACTCGATTTCCCCTCCCCCGCTCTTCTTTCTGCACCATTGATCGCTCTACCATCGGAAAACTCGAAGGATGATGCGCCTATACCGACAACAGACCCAACCACCATCCAACAATCACTCCTTGCTGCGCTTGGATCGACTGGTGAGAACTTGAAATTGCTGAGGGCGGTGTCGTTCGCTGCGCCTTTCCCATCTTCTGCAGAGGTCCGATATGTGCCTGGATGTTACGCTCATGGAGGGGTATCAGGGACGGAAGGAAAAATTGGATCAATCATCGTCCTCGCTGCTAAATCTCTGGATGTCGAGAAACCCATCGCAACATTGATACATGGTCCCCAAGGAGTAGAGCTGGAACAGGACTTGTCAAAACTGGCACGAACGGTATCGCGCCAAACTGTCGGATTCCCCACTAGAGTCATCAAAAGATCAGCCTCTGATAAGGATTTGGACGATGGAGAGGTATTATTAGAGCAGCAATTCATGATGATGGGTGAAGAGAGAAAGGTCGGTGAGGTATTGGAAGAATGGGGTAAAGAACGAGGGATCAAAGTTGACATCGTGGGCATGAGGAGGTGGGCCGTTTCCGACTCTCTGGGATCAGAGGCGGAAGAGGCAGATGCTTAGAGAAGCAACAAGGAGAATGTTACGAATTGATGATAATGCATACAAAACCATCTTGCACCCCTCTACACACCTACCTACTCCTTGTTCTTCTTACTCTTCTTGACCTTCTTGTCTACCGTTGCAAACAAGTCATCAATCTCGTCCCTCTCATCCGGACCTCTCTTCCCGTTGGCAGCTTCGTCTTCTGTTTTCGCAAGAGCATGTAATGAGACGGCTGGCTTGGCCTCGCCGGCAAGAGCTTTACCCCTCACTACGCCAATGTGTTTTGCCCGCCATTCGTCCGGTCTCCGTTGGAGCAAGTGTAGATCCACCTTGCCAGAGAGGAAACGCCCAAATTGAGAGCTCGCCAAAGCATTCGCATCGGGAATCAGACTCCTAGCAATCTTCTCCTGGGGAAATCAGCAGTGATCAATGCAGCCATGCGACCTCGACACACCTTCATAAATCCATCAGCTTTAGCCCAGATTGTGTCCGCAACCCGACTACCCATTCGGTCCTCTGCCAAGGTCTTGTAGTGACCCATGAAAGCAGAGACGAGTCGTCGCCTGTGCTTCGGCAACACTGCGGGAGAAGTGAGGACCGCGTCGAGGAGGTGCGAAGCGATAGGGCTCGAAGCGTATTCCAGTAATAGCGTAACATCCTGCGCGAACAAACTACAAGGTCAGCTCGTAATCCGACACGACGCGACGATTCACCTCTCTAATACTGCCACGTTGCCGTCCGGTAGCCCCACCATGGATTGCAACAACAGACATCCCTGCATGTTGGGTGACAGATCACCTTCCTTGGCTTTCGGGTTCCGCCTGTTCTTCCATCCCTCTAACCTCGCTGCTGCCGCTGCAGCCTCCTCGGCCTCAGGATCTAGAACTTCTGTCGGGACTTCCATTTTGTCTTCCTCGTTGATCGGCGCACCAGTCTTGATGGATTGGTACACTGGCCAAGTCTTTAGCGCCATCAGACAAGGGACCAAATTCTTCTTCTCAATGTCCGGGAGGTCAAGCGCAGATTGGATAAGCTGGTTCAGTCAGCTCCTAGATATCCAATAGAGTGAGAGCTCACGGCTAAGACTGATTTCTGTGCCGACGTGACCGTCTTCACTCGATCGACAAGCGCTTGCAAAACACTCGTTCGAGCCGTTTCTACTGGTGAGTTGAAAGTTCATCGTAAAGCTGAAATCAGACTCACTGATGAGACCTCTGGCTCCAGCGACAGCTTTACATTCCCTGACAACGTCCTCGATCTCCTTTTCGCCCAGCCTCGACACTCCCTTGGCCACGACAAAATTGTCGAATGGGTGCCCTGCGTAACGACCGATACTGCCGGAAAAGTACAACCGCCAAATGTGTTGGAACACCTCGATGGGTGAGACTGAAAGGATAGCTTCGATAAGTCGAGTCCCCGTCGGTGAAGTCAACAAGGCCGCCGGGTAATGAGCGGCATTTGGACTCTCGTTGTGTTTGACATCTGGATCGTTAGAACTTGCCTGTGTAGTTGTGTGATTGACCTACATATCTCATCAATCAATCCATCGGTGACAATGTCCAACAATGACCCAGCCGATTTCTCCCTCCCATCTTCCACTTCAATCTCCAACAACAGCTGAACGGCCGCACTACCAACCGGGTCGATACCCATCGACTTCCACTCTACCGGCGTGATAGCCTTCATCAGATCCGCCAAAACTCTCGTTCGGATGCTCAGCACATCCTCAGGTATCCTCCTCTCTACCTCTTTACCCTTGACCTTGTCTGCTTCGCCATCTTCCAGGATGGATTTACCCTTGACCGATTGTCCTTTTCTATACTTCCCGCTTTTCTTGGACCGAATGAGGTTCTCCTCCCCTGCGTCTAGGGCGGGTACTGATCTACTTGGGGTGAGGACCACAAGTAGTAGTCGAATTGGTGGAGAAGCATGAGGGTTGGTCAAGAGACTGGAGAGGGATGGGGAGAGGAGGTCGATCACTTTGGTGAATAACGCTGACATTGTCGGTAATTTCCCCTCTGAAGCAGGGGCATTCTCTTGCGCAGTATGCTGGGGTGGCCATATACCTCTTGCCTTACCGTCAGCTGCATGCACGATAGAAGGCCTTACCTCTCGGTCGAGGGTATCGGCAGCAAGGGTGAACCACGTCTGAACGACGTGACTGCCGAATCGATGCCCTATCAACACTCTCCAAGCATCTCCAAACGCATCACCTATCACTCTCCTCCCCCAGTCCCCTAGAGAAGGCATCAACCTCTCCAACACCACCGCAGTATCCGGGTCCGTCGAGACTGTCAATTCGTGACCCCTCAATTCGCTCAAGACAGAGTTCAAAAACGTCTGTCGGTCTATCAATCAGCACCACACAAAGATGTATATAGTGTTCTGAGCCTACCTTCCCTTTCTTCTCCTACTGAAGAGACACCTTCCCAATCCCTTATTTGATCATCTACATTCCTGAAATACGCCTTGAGATCCGGGTCAAGCACCCCGAATGGAGCATCGATATCTTGTGGTCGGTCCACTTGCGCACGAGACCACTCGAGAACCTGTTCATCTTCGACAGGTTGAGGGACAGGTATAGATGCCGTAGGAGGTCTTCGACCAGCTAGAAGAGCTGCTCGAGCGGGATGAATCCCTCCGCTTCCTGTAGATGGACCAGCTTGAGGTTCCTCCTCTGGCGGAACGTCTTGTGGGGAAATTGACTGTGCGGCGAGGGCAGGCACGGAATGGAGGGCGAGATCATCCTGGTTCTTTGGCTTCCTCTTTCCTCGCTTTCTGATCTGTTCTTTGGGCATTGTGATGTGTCGATTAAGGCAATAATAGTGACAGTCTGTTCAAAATTCCTGGAAATCGGTGGAGGTCACCTTTGCTCGTCACGTGATTTGGCTGATATTACGTAATGGCTTGGGCCATCGCGAGCATCACCATGGATCAGCCCTTGGCCATATACTCACCATCGACAAGACGAGAGCTCACCCTCATGTCGTCGCTAGACCTGACGAGGGACTGGCTGCATACGGTCACTCGGCCGTACGCCGCGCGGGAAGGACTTATCTCGCAAGTTCTGGCGATCCTGCAATCCCGGCGCACCTTGTCTGTCAAGACGGACGCTTTCAGTGAGATCACCGACTGACCTAGAGCTCGAGCTGACATATCCAGCTTTCGATACAGGTCATACGGCCCTCCTCCTCCTACTGCATGGGACATTACCGATATCCTATCGAGGGGCAACATATCATATACCCGTTCACATTTGGATTCCACATGAATACCCCCGTGCAGCGCCCTTGGCATTTGTGGTACCTACAAAAGATATGGGCGTACGGAAAGGTAAAGAGGTGGAGCCGAGTGGAAGAGTCAAAGAAGAGGTGGTGGACCAATGGTGGAACTCATGGCCGGTGAGCTGATTCTCTCATCTTGAGCGAAAACAACTCATGGAATAGGATAGGAATATCGAGTTGCTTCTGCAGCAGCTTACAGCTGTGTTCTCGGCTGTTCCGCCCGTGTACGCTCGACCGCCTGAGCAGGCTCCTCCACCTGTGAATGGATCGTATAGTCCCGTCGCTTCAACTTCATCGCCTGTAGCCGGAAGAGTGAGCTCTTACGACCGCAGGAAAGAGTAAGCTCATGTGCAGCCTGGACCTCCCCCACCTCCTGCTCGACCTCTGGGTCCGCCCGGTATCCAGACCGAGGTAAGCCACGTCGCGAGGGTATCTCTTATCGTAGTCTTTGCCCCAATATCGCCAAGCTCCCACTCCTCCGAGCCATCAGCCCACGCCTCAATTCAGTCACGCGAGGCAAGCATCTGGCTCATACCCACGATCTCCCGCATCACCCATACATCCTGGAACATCTCAGTCCCCTCCTATCCCCGCTCGGCCACACCAGCTGCCTCTGCGACAATCATCACAGCCCCCTGCATCTCCCACAGGTCCGGTCTTGCCCCAACGGCCGTATATCCCTCAGGCTGCTGGACCAGGGTTCGGCCCCGCCCCACCGATCGCTGCTCAACATAGTGGACCCGTATACGCTTATGAGCCAAGTCAAGGGCAACACATCATGACACCTCCACGGCCTCCTCCTCCACCGCAACATCCAGGCTTTGGGCCTCCGCCCATGTCTAACCCAGACCCAAGGGTATCTCAGCCTCAACAAGCTACTTACCCGCCGAACGGGAATGGGTATCAATCACCTCCTCCCGCTCCTCCATCCGTCGCTGCATCCGTACCTACCCAGGCCAAGGTCATACCAAGACAGGCGATGCAGGATCTCCTCTCATCGCCCGAACAACCCACCTCTTCTCTACCCGACCCATCCTCTTCAAATCCAGGCGCACCACCCCCCATCCCACCTTCAAAGCCTCCCCCACCTTCAACCCTCCACCTCCACTCCATCCTCCTTCCTCACCTCACAGCTTCCCTCCCTCCTCTCCTCCAATCCCTCCAGGCAAACCGACAACATCTCCTAGAGAGACAAGAAGATTTACAATCCGGTGAACCAGCTATAAAGGACGAAATGGCTCGATTGGAAGCTGTGAAAAAGGTTTGCGATTCTGTTGGGAGAAAGATGGACGAGGTGGTGATGAAGGGTGAAGAGAGAGTGATGGAGCTTGAACAAAAGGGGGAGATTAGTGTCGATGAGGTCGTCTGTGGGATTTCCATCGTGCATAATCAGTGAGCCCCTGTTTTTCTTTAGGTGACCCAGAACTAGAGCTGAATGACAGATTGATCGATCTCGTGGCAGAGGACAATGCTATTGAAGACACGATATACCATATCACTCGAGCATTAGATTCAGAAAGAATAGATCTGGACCGGTTCTTGAAGGTCAGTTCTCTGCCAGTATATTGGGATGTAAGAGCTGACGCGTCAGTCGATACGGTCTTTGGCAAGGGAACAATACCTCAAACGAGCATTGATCGAGCGTATCTTACAAGGAATGGGGCAAACGTGGTAAGGGCTTCGATGCTTGGTTGTAATTCGTTGGATAGGTTATACTCGCCACGACGATGCATTTTGACTAGTCATGGGTAAATTACCGTTCGTGCAAATCAAGTCCCGCAGGCAGACTGATCGAGGCGTTAAAGACCGAAAGAAACAAAGAAAGGCGGATCGCAGCACACCGTCTCATCACGAGACATCGAAGGCTCCAGCTTCGGGTGAGGCGTAGAAATAGAGACAAGGGGGGAAGGTGGGAAAGGGTGGACAGGAATAGGGATCCGGCTGGTTCGTCGTTGACCCACCGATCCCGTGCTGTCCGGGGTGGTCGAGACCGAATAGGGAAGATCACACGCCAAACAACCCTTAGAGCTCCTCCTGACCCTCCTCCTCAACCTCGACACCCTCCTCGTACATGTCCTCCTCGGCACCAGCCTCCTGGTATTGCATGTACTCGGAAACCAAGTCTTGCAAGTTGGACTCGGCCTCGGACTGGAAGATTAGCACTGACCCATGAATGCAAGTAATATACGCACGAATTCGAGCTCGTCCATTCCTTCTCCAGTATACCAATGGACGAAAGCCTTTCGCCTGTACATGGCTGAGAATTGCTCTCCAATACGTTTGAAGAGTGATTGGATAGAAGTCGAGTTGCAGATGAAGGTGGAAGACATTTTGAGTCCTCGAGGGGGGATATCACATTGAGCGGCAGAGATGTTTCCTGGGATCCATTCGACAAAGTAGCCCGAGTTTTTGGTTTGGACGGTTTGGAGTTGGTCCTCGACCTCCTTCATCGAGACTTTTCCTCGGTAGATACAGTTGACGGTGAGGTATCGCTATAGGGTCAGTCGAAACCAAATAAATCTCTGAGCAAAACTCACACCGTGTCGAGGGTCAGAAGCGGCCATCATGTTCTTGGCGTCGAACATTTGTTGAGTGAGCTCGGGAACAGTGACGGCTCGGTAAGAGGCTGAACCTCGAGAAGTCAATGGAGCAAATCCAACCATGAAGAAATGCAATCGAGGGAAAGGAACCATGTTGACGGCCAATTTTCGGAGATCCGAGTTGAGTTGACCGGGGAATCGGAGACAAGTGGTGACACCCGACATGACGACCGAGACGAGGTGGTTGAGGTCACCGTAGGTAGGGGTGGAGAGTTTGAGGGTTCGGAAGCAGATGTCGTAGAGCGCTTCATTGTCGATACAGAAGGTCTCGTCGGAGTTTTCGACCAATTGGTGGACTGACAAGGTAGCGTTGTAAGGCTCAACAACCGTGTCCGAGACCTAGGATGAGTTCTCGTCACACTTGGTCTGTAGTTGACCCACCTTTGGCGAGGGGACGACAGAGAAGGTACACATCATTCGGTCGGGGTACTCTTCCCTGATCTTGGAGATCAACAATGTACCCATACCCGCACCCGTTCCACCACCCAATGAGTGGGTAATCTGGAAACCTTGGAGACAATCTGTTCCCTCGGCTTCTCGTCGCACAACATCCAAGACGGAATCGACCAACTCGGCACCTTCAGTGTAATGTCCTTTAGCCCAGTTGTTTCCCGCTCCAGATTGACCGAAGACAAAGTTGTCGGGTCGGAAGAGAGAACCAAGAGGTCCAGATCGGATAGAGTCCATTGTTCCAGGCTCCAAGTCAATCAAGACGGCTCGAGGGACGTATTTGCCCGCGGCGGCCTCATTGTAGTAGACGTTGACTCGCTCGAGTTGAATGTCCGAGGTACCTTTGTAAGAACCGTCCGCCTGGATACCATGCTCCTCCGAGACCACCTCCCTATATCGTCAGCATACGTGGTGTAGGCAGAGTTGAAGGACGGTCTGAGCGAGACTAGTCAACATACCAGAATTTGGCACCGATTTGGTTACCACATTGACCAGTCTGCAAATGGACGATTTCTCTCACTGAGTTGTTGACCATGTTGAATAGGGGTTGGGTTGAGCAGATGGGGATGCGAGGGAGATGATCAATGAGAAACGAGTCGAATGCGAGGTGTTGGGCGTGTGTGATGGTCGGTTGGGGTGTGCAAAGTTGGGGTCAATGCGTTTCAGGGTGGAACCAGCAGGGATTGGAGAAAATAAATCGTGATCAGCTTAAATTCTCACTCATGTTGGGACAAGATGTCCTGCTCACTCTTGTACGGTGGAACCTGCTGCGAACAAGGGGATCAGGTATACAAAGAGGGGTATAAAGAGGTAGAGTTGAGGTCGGGGTGGGCTGTAGTGACTTTTGACCTGTATTGTTTGTCGACCCTCGCAACCCCCACCTCCCGACGCGTCTAAAAACGCGTGGCACTCGACGAGCTGCGGCGTTTTATCTCACTGTGGCACTTTTCACTCCTCGAGCCACCACCCTTTCTCCCTATACATATTCCTTTCATGCCCTGGTGAAGAGGTCTATACAAAGCAATATCCCGACAAGACTAACGACCTATCTCTGCATCTACCTATTCAGGCCCATTTTGAGTGCACCACCGACCACGTCAACCTGGTCCCAATCCACCTTTTTCACCCCGTCTTCTCCTGCTTCCTCCCCGCCTTCGTCCCGAATCTCATGCTGTTTCTGCCTCGTTTGGATGTATGTCAGCGTGTTCCTAAAGTGCTAGTTTGTTAGCTTCACAGAAATACAGGACTCTAAGAGCTGACCTTGACAATCATCTCGGGTGCGTTCACGCCGTCCACCAATCCCGGTGCACCGACGCTCTGCGGGTGAACCTCACTGGTGTGCACCGAGTCGATGTTGCTCGTGATGAGCTCGACCAGCGAGTTGATGTACTTCGGAGTGACAGCCTCCACGCCTTGTTCAAAGTAATAGATGTATCGGTCGAGCGCATCCACGTAGAGTTGTACCGATGTGAGCTCGTCTATGCACGAGGAAGCTATCCGCAGCGATTTCTGCAGGCACTCCAAAACTCGTTTGCCGTCTCGATATGGTTCCTACACGTCAACGGGTTTCGTCGACCAGGCAGTGTGCTCACCTTATCGTCCTTTTCTCGTCCCGGCACCTCGCCTTGCCACCACATGTGACTGGCAAACAGTACCGCAGTGGCCTGATGACTCTTCTTTAGCAGCTTACTTCCATGTAGAGCCGCTTTAGTGATGAGAGTATCGTAATTATCATTACCGAATACCCGGCTGCTCTGCAAGGCGCTTATGATGCCCGTAATCGCTTGCAGCTGAGCACGAGATTCGCTGATTGATTCCTCGTATATGACAAAGGCTTGGACGAAGAATTCGTACGTGAGCTCTTCTAGTCGACAATCATCGGCGACCTGAGCAGCGAGAAGGAAGAGGCGCAGGCAGGTGTCGGGCGCCTCGACTTTGTGGTAGAGTAGCGAAATGATTTGGTGGATAAACTTGAACAGGGATGATAGTCGGGTTTCCCAGTCATTTTCCTGCCCGTCAGCTTGCGTTCGGTGATGAAGATCTGAGCTCACCACATGTTCGCGAAGCTTGAAACGCCTCGCGAGCTGGATACCGCTCGCGATGAGAGGAGGGAAGGTGTATCGTATCCTCTCGCCTCCCTCGGCAAAGTGTCTCCTGGCTGTTTGAAGCAACTGACTCGTGAGCCTTCGTTGCATTCGAGTATACCGGAACTTACTTCAAATTGCGTTTCTAGATCATCCGCTTTGAACAAGTGGACCATTCTAGCGACCCAGCCTTGTTCTTCGGCCATCTCCCTGTGGTCCACCTGCTGTCGCTGCCTCGGACCGCCGGACGGATCCTTCTGATCTCGTACAAGCACCGCGCACAAACCAAGTACGCCTGAAACATCCTCTGCCGTCTCGATGAGAGTGTTGTTTTTCAAGACAGACGAGACGACTGCTTGACCAATAGACAGACGAGTAGTGTACGGTTGAGCAGAAAGAAGGGGGATGTACGATGGGATGGCAAGCAGCGTGAGGATGGAAAGGTAAGAAGTGATGGGCGCAAGGAGGAGAGCTAGGAGATTGGCGGTGGTCTGAGGCGAATGCAGATCAGGACTGATATTGTCAGCTCGATCCTTGACTCCATCGTGACAGACACATACTTCTGGGCAAACTCCTGGACCTTGCCAGCAGCGAATCCGAGAATTTGATCTACATATTCGAGCTTGTCGGGATAACAGCTGAGGGATAGATTGATCAAGGACACGCAAAGCGCGGTAATGTCTTGAATTGACAGATCTGGCCGAGCCTAGACGTCAGCTTTTCGAGCTACCGAATTCTGAAAGCTCACCTTTATCAACTGCACAACCTGCTCCCAGAACATCTCAAATAGCTTGACGTTCTCCGGGATCCCTCTAAACTTTCGCACTGCCTCTGGCTTACCGTTGGCAGGTTCCGTCACCTTTTCGGGTGACCCTGCCTCCGACTCCTTGCCTTTACCCTTCTCCACCTTATCTCCATCCTCCTTGGCATTGTTACCCTCTTTCGGGGTGGCAGGACTTTTCGGCGCCTCGCCCGCCCATTCTGCCGCTTCAGCCGGTTTGGGAGTCTCTGGCTTCTCCCCCTCTTCCACCTTCTTCCCTTTACCTCTAGCACCTTTGACCTTCTCGGCCAATCTTCTTGCAGCTTCCTCTTCTTGCCTCTTCTTCTCTTCCGGATCTTCATTCTCCGCTTCTCTAGCTGCGAAAGATGCCAGTCGGTCGATAAGCGCAATGACAATATTCTTGATGTTCACCCTAGGGTGCAGATTCGCGCAGGTTGACAAGAACGGGCCGAGGGTGTGAAGGTGGAAATCGTCGGTGAAGACTTGGATGACCACTTCCATCAGGTACTCCTGGGCAATGACATCTTTGCAGTTGACGACTTGTTCCAAGATCGAAGGGAGTATGTTGCTTCGGTACATGTCGAGGTCGACGCCGTCCAGTTGAGATAGCCGGACGAGATTGGTCCCGACCAGGATACGCAAATCTCGTCGTTCCATCTCTCGTTTTTCTCGCTCGCGTGAATGTCCCTGATGTTGAAGTCGGACCCAGAGCTTGTTCATTTCGATGAAGTTGGTGAGGATGAACCCGATAGAGTCTTGCAGATTTCCGCCAGGTCTGTGAGTCAGTCCACCGTAGTGAAGCATTAGGCTGAACGTACCCCTCGCTCACGCCAACAGGTAGAAAGTCTCTCGTCTGTCCTGATAAGTAGTGACGCAAAAACAACCCTCGAGTGGGATTTTGAACACCTCGCGACATCTCCAACATGTCCTTCATAATCTCCTTGACCGGCGCATCGGGTACAGACATGTAGACCGACCCGACAGTGATCATGAGGTAGAGTCGCGGTACGATGTTTCCAGCATATCTAGCTGTTCAGTACTGACCGGAGTGCCAAAGCCGACCGAGAGGCCAGAACACTCACTGCACGAGCTCGTAAAGATCCGCCAAGTGCAGCTTTCCCTCTGAATGGGCTTCATACAGGTAATTGCTCAGGTAGCGGAGAGAATCGAATACAGCCATGTACAACTCGTAGTACTGCTTCGGGCCCAGACTCGATGTCCGTAATTCTGCCAACATGGAGGAAGCCGCTTTGAGCGCTTCCATGATCTGGTCTTGTTCCAGACATCGCCGAAGTTGGACTGTCTGGACCTTGACGGTGCCGAGGACATCGGTGAGAATCTTCGGGTCGTCCATGATGATACCTGTCGAGTCCGGCTGTCACCTGGTAGACGGACCGAGTCTGCGAGGGATGGGTGGATGCGAGTGTAGCTGCCTGCTGAAGGTGATCGCCCTTGATGCCAGGCAATGACGGGGCACAACGGGAAGCGGTGGTGTCCGAAAACAATAGGCCTGCAAAATTGATCTACCGGAGAATCCATGCGCCTATTATGCCTCCACTCTGGTGAGGCGGTGCGGATTTTGCCACCCAGACGCGTTTTTTTAATCGAGATTGTTTTTTTCCTGAGCAAGGGGCGTGTTAGGGGAGCAACAGGGATCCTGCTTATTGTCAACGTGCTATATACGACGACAGACTTCTCTATTCCCGGTACGACTGCATCAACAATCAGACTCCTAGGACAGGCAGGTGGTCAGCTATTTTGTATCAGACGACTCGGAAGGACAACAAGTGGAAAGAAACGAAAGACACAAGGCAGTGCCGAGATTATCTACCAGGCGGGAACTCTAAGAAAAACCTTGCTACCCCCCAATTCCCGTGGTGGCCAACGCGCGACGTCGACCATTCACATATAACACACATCTTTTTCCATCTCTTGCTCTCGATTCCGTTCTCTCCCCCTTTTCTTCACTCCCTCTCCACCATGTCGCGCTATCAACAAGCGCCTTATCACGATAATGACTACGCCGATGAGCCAAGCTATGGCCAGTCGTACGCGAACAATGGTAACCACGGCGGTTACAGTGATGAACCTCAAGGCAGTTACAACAAGTATGGAGGTCAAGGTAGTAACTCGTGTTAGTGCATCCCCTTGTGAGAAATAACCCTCGCTGATCTGCGTCCTTTCCCTGCCGTACACCTGCCCCTGCTCTTCCTTTGATCGCCGTTACTTTACATTCCCGCCACGCCCTTAATAATCGGAACAACAAATCACTTCTATCGCTTGCAAACATGCTCCCCCGTCCACCCACGTCTCCTACCGAACACATTCCCCTAGCAGATCCCATGTCTGCTTCAAACCCCTACGCGAGCGCTGGATCGCCACGAGGGTACAACTCACGACCCGATAACAAGCGTCGGAAGAAGTGGCTGTGGATCGGTTTGGCCGTCTTGGCATTGATTATTATCGGAGCCGTGCTCGGTGGAGTGCTAGGAACACAACTGAACAAGGACGACGACAAGTCGGGTTCTTCGAGCGATAATGCAAGCAGTGGAAATAGCAACACCGGTGTGCCATCTGGTGTCACTGCTATCAACACTGCTACCTCCAAGGGCGCGAATGGCGAGCAATACCTCGCCATCGCGACCGACTCCTACACCCTTCCCGTTTACGCCACTGGTGTGAGTCCTCCATCATAGATTAGCATCGAAGTCTGACGAAAAGACCAACACTGCCGGCTACTCTGCACCTACCGTTCTTGCCGACCCCAGCACCAGTGGAGAATGGCCCACCGACCCAAGCCCACCCAGCAACACCTCGATTCGAAATCATCCACGTATCGGAGCCCCCGGTTACAAGTGGGAGGCGCTGCCCACCTTGATCGCCAACGACCCATACATGAATTACTGGAACACCACCATTGTCAACAATGCTACAAACACTCTGAATGACGACCCCGAGCCGTATGTCATCGACGGTGGGCTCGATGGATCTGGTGTTCTCGATGTTGCTCGACGAATGAAGGTCAAGGTCAAGAACTGGGCATACGCTTACCGAATCACCAACGAGACGAAATACGCCGATCGAGCTTGGCTAGAGTTGCAAACCGCTGCTGGTAACAATTCGGCCGTTCCGTTCGGTGCCGACGGTACTCGGTGGAACGCCGTCCACTTCCTCGATCTTGCCGAATTCTGCGCGACTTTTGCCATTGGATACGATTGGCTGTACGACTACTGGACAGACGAGCAGCGAGATGCTCTCATGTGGTCGATGCTCAATTTGGGTCTCAGCTTTGGTGTGACTGCTCTCTCGGGTGATGCGAATGCCGCTTGGTGGACTGGAAATCCGACCATGGTCAATGGAAACTGGAACTGCGTCAACAACGGTGGTCTGACGATGGCTGCACTTGCCATCATCGACCGTGATCAGACTGGCACTGCACAGACGATCCTCGAGAGGACCGTGCCCAATGCTGGAGCCAATTGCTTCCAAGGCGCTTATTCAGACGGAACTTGGACCGAGACCTCTGACTACTGGTACTTTGGAACGACTGGTGCCGCTGAGATGGTTGCCTCCCTTGTTTCCTCGTACGGAGACGACCGAGGATTGACTTCTGCCAACGCTGGATGGGCCAACACGTCCTTGTTCCACATCTACTCGGCCGGAATGACTCAACGATTCCAGTACGGTGACAGCGGACCGGAAAAATTCTCTTCCACTGCCAACTCGCTATTCCTCTGGGCCACCACTTTCAACGAGCCACGATTTGCTCTCTACCAACGAGACCACTACGATTCCTCCGAGCCGTGGTCAATGTTTTGGTACGACCCCGCTACGTCTGGTACTTGGTGGGATGGTCTCGCACTGGACAAGCACTTTGATGATGCGGACGGCAACTGGGCTACCGGACGATCTACTTGGTCGGATAACAACGGAATGTACTGGGCCATGAAGGCGAGCATCCTCACTGGACATCAAACCCACGGTGATCTCGACCTCGGCGATTGGGTCCTGGATGCCGCAGGACAACGATGGTTTGGCGAGTTTGGTTCGGGCCAATACCTCTCTCCAGGATACTTCAGCTCGGAAGCCCAGGACTCGGAACGGTGGCTTTACTACCGAAAGCGAACCGAAGGTCAGAACACTGTCCTGATCAACCAAGCCAATCAATGGGTCTCGGCTACACCTTCGCAACAGTTCCAGTCATCCGGAACCGCTCAAGGTCTTGCGCCCAGCTTCAACATTTCCAACGATGACACTGCATTCTACACTTGCGACATTTCTTCGGGATACAACGCAACCGTCAAGCGAGGTATCCGATTCTTGAACGCTCGTCGACAAGTCTTGATCCAGGACGATATCGATGCACCTTCAGGAACTGATGTCCAATGGCGAGCACATACAAATGCTACCGTCACTGTCAACTCTGCCACAGCTACGCTCGCTCTTGGTGGTCAGACCTTGATGGCGACTATCATCAATGGTCCTTCCGGCGCTGCCTTCTCTACCGCCTCGCCAACGGAGGCCGCCAACCAGTCTCCTCCCGCACCGACACCTTCGACCGCTGACCAAAAGGACGGAAACCCTCCCAACCCTGGAGTGACAGTTCTGGTGGTCGACAACCCGAACGGTGGATCATACTCTTTGGAGATCTTGCTCAACCCTCAATGGTCTGGAATGGCCGAGAGTGACTTTGTGTCGCCTCCCAACGTCGGCATCGACTCGTGGTCGCTTACTTCGCACAACTAGGTCGTGCTCACAGACTATCACGATTTAACGAGAAGGACGAATAAGGAGTATTGCCCACGAGTCGAATGGGTTTCGTATACATAGATCACCGACGTCCTACCTTTTCCCACGTTATCATATCTCACATTACTCTACGCTCTCCGCCTTGCACACGCAGCACGCAAACACATTACATTCGTTTCGTCCTTTGGACTGTGACTTTTGCCATGACGTACCTTCCTATCTTCGTATCTTCGTATCAATGAGAATGCAATGAATGGACTCTGTATCAATAGGCCACTCGGACACACTGGATCCTCCTTTGACCTACATGTACTGTAGAGTACTGTACATGTACATGTGCACATGGCAAAACTAAATGATGCTGGCGAAACTTTTATGACCCCTCTTTTCATCTTCCCAGGTGATTGAAGGTGATCTACCTCCTCCCAGTTCCATCTCCAACCTCGACATGGAGCTCATCCCCGATCTCAAACCCGGTCTCTCGTGTTTCACATGCTCCACTCCGCCCCCTTGTCCGAATTGAGCGACATCGCCCAGACTGGGCGAACCGAAGGGAGGTGAAGCAGTCAGATGTTTTATACTTGAATCAGAGTATATTCTCTGGTGTTCCGGTCGAGCGTGGTTCATCGGTAGAGCCGGAGTTGATTGCATAGCGGATTCAGGATCTTGTTCGTCGTTCTCGTCGTCGCCATTGTGACCATTGCGGCGTGGTTGAAGTTGCAATTGTCGAGCTTTCTTCTCGACCTTTAAGCCAATCACATACGTCACGTAAGACCCCCACCTACAGGTCAGCCCAGGAATACGCAAAACGTCACACGGGATGTATCGCCGATTACAGACGATGACATTGTTATTGCAAAGTCCGTGATCTGGATGGGGACCGGGAACTCACACTTGAGTGGCGAGAAGACCGACACCAATGATGAACACCAATGCGGTCCAAGCTAGATCCATCGGTCTAGTCGATGTTCTTTGCTCGATCGCCCAGAATACAATCACACCGATAGCTGAGGCTGCTTTGATGATGAATGTCTGGATCGATGCGAATTTGAGGATGTTGGCGACGACGCGGGGGTTCCACTTGAGCCGGTCTGTCTGTCAGCTACGATACCGATGACCGTCGCGAGCTGGGGTAGATTCAGACGCGAGGCCCAACTCACATCCAATGAGACCGATAAAAGTGGGTTGTTCTGCTGTGGCTTGGAATAGCCTGGCATCAGTATAGTCTGACCATGACGCAAGATGAATGACATACCAGATGATACCGCTGATGGCGAAACTTGGATCTTGAGCCCATTCGAACATCACCACTCCATAAGCGATGACAATCACGGTCAGAATATGATGTGCCACTCTATATTTACGTCAGTCACCTTCTTTTGCTCACACAAGGCACTTACAGTGGGAGCCGCATATCAAACCGGAATACCAACTCGAAAATGTACAATGTCGAAATGGTGATTCCTGAAGCTCGAATACATTTGATCGCCCATAACTCGTATGTTCCTCCGAAAACGGGTGCCGCCAAAAGTTCAAGGATCAACGCGATGGTAGTGAAGATGATCTGACACATATCTGCTAGGTAAGCTCACACAAAGCTAAGATGAGGTCGGATCTCACACATGACCACGTTCTTCTGATGTGTTCTCGATAAAGAAGCGAAGACTCGATGGAATCGACCGAGAAGGCTAGAATGGGTCAGTGACAGGTCCGAGTGGGGAGTAGAGTGATTTACAACCACAATGCCTTTGTGAAGAAATACATGAACATAAAGTACCCTGCACCCATTAGCTCCTCCATCGTCGAGACTCGTCAACGCACCAAAAGTGGCTGTCGCGTAGAGAGTAGGCTCCCAGCCGTGTATCTCATTCTGACTAAGAGAAATGTCTGACATCAGCGCTTACATCTCGCCAACTCTTTGTGCCAGACTCGTCGGACATACGCAGAAGTTCATCGAGCGATTCACCAGATGCAAATAGCATGGAGGAGACCGTATCTGCGTTTTCAGGAGTGACCACTTTGGCTGCATTCCATGATAAAGGCAGGGTGCCCTCGACCGCTTGCGCGTATGACCTGGTGTATCAGCGACCGGTACTGAGGCCCAACCATTGCTCTGCCACGCGCGAGTCATTGGTAACTTACCGTGAGATGCAGAGGTCGCCGCCGTCAACTCCGAGTTGTGGGCAGTGTTCAGTAGAGTCGTAAGCTACCAGCTGCGAGGCGAAAGCCCGACATAGGAGGGTATCGTCTGTTGTATCAGTGACGCCACAGTCGCCCCCGCCCTCGACTCACCTGCCATGCGGTCCCATTCTCCGAGTGATTTCCCGGCTAGCGTCTCTGTACAATTGGCGTACGAGGTATACTGGCTTGAAGATCCTGTACAGCTCTGAGTTGCCGACAAGCAAACTGCGGCAGTGAGGTAGTCTCGGAGAATATCGCTCGATGAAGTGTTAGATGGCAAATTTAGCATCGTCGCCATGGCTGGTGTCAAGGCTCTACTCCCTCAGCGTATGTAGTATGGTGGGGAATTGACCACTCACGGGAGAATGGTCTCCATGGCCTGGCTTGTCAGCGGGTGACACGACGCCGAGGGAGAGAGCACCTACCCACGACCAGTGCTTGAATGTGAGGCTGAATTGCGAAATCGCATAATCGTTGTTGACCTTGAACCACCCATCGATCTGAAATGGTACAGTCTGGTTGATCGCTGCATATTGAACTGCATAACATCAACTTCTCCACCAACACCGATGACTGCCTTCGCTGTTGACTCACGTTCAAAGAGGATCGAAGCTGTCACTGTGGAGTGTTGCAACGTCAATCCCGTCACCTTTTTCATCAACAAGACCTCTCAGCTGTGTGTTGTAGACGTACATTGTATGACACTGGCGCCCCAAACAAGGTAGGAATCGTAGGCGACTCTACAGCTCTTGCAAAAGGTCCAAAAATCTGCCACTCAGCCTACACCCCTCGAACTTTTCGTACAACACTTACAAAGCCACTCGCAACGTTTCGTCCGGAAATAACGCGACTGACCGTCAGCTGTCCATCCACTCCTCTCTCTCAGGCACCCGCGAGCCCAGATGTCAAGGTACGGGTCAAAAGATCGACGTACCCCGTCAAAACTATATTTAGCGTCAGAGTCGTCGTACAACCAACCAACAACACTCACCATCAATCTCCCCTTGAACATCTTCGGCGAATATACCGAC
This sequence comes from Papiliotrema nemorosa, assembly GCA_032158125.1. Classification (NCBI taxonomy): domain Eukaryota; kingdom Fungi; phylum Basidiomycota; class Tremellomycetes; order Tremellales; family Rhynchogastremaceae; genus Papiliotrema; species Papiliotrema nemorosa. Next base: position 505,129 of record JASKOT010000007.1, on the reverse strand, counting down.
CCCTTGAGTCTTGATACTTTGTACAGGATCAAGTAGAGCATCCGCGAAACCCTTGACGGCTTTCAGACTCTCCCACTGAGTCGCAGCGAGACACGTTTGTCCTAGAGATAGGAAAAGGATAACCAGGAAGATCCCGCCCAAGGATGAAAGCATATTACTGATAAAGTCAGTTTACAAGTCGGCGGTGTCCAGCTAGACCCCGATGAGTGGAAATCAGTGTCCAGAGTAGGAATCATCCTGGGAAGAAATGTCACCCGCTATAATATATACGAGGATCGCTCATTTCCTCCACAACACGCAGATCTTTTCTCGTAGGTCGTCTTTGCCTGATATCGGCATCCTCCATCAGTAGTCATAATAGTCATTCAGGGTCAAGAGGTCGAAGGGGGACGGGATCCAGAGAACCTCTTTTCCGAAATCCCATCAACATCACATCACCATCACGAACGACGCTTATGAATGGAGGTCCGGCGCTCGTAAGGCTCGTTGGGATTTTGCATTCAAGTATTTAGCATCCATCGGAAAGACATTTCCTGCATGTATGAACGCAACGAGAGAGCTTCTTTAGTCCGAGTCGCGCATTGAGAAGCCGCCAGGAGCTCGTAGGTGTACCTCGAAGGCTCTGTGTCTCTTTTTTTTCTGGGATGCCGAGAGCTTGGTGATCCAAGCTTGATGTGATGCGACTCATCCCTGCCTATCTCACCTCGTCCGTCTCATCGGACATCAGTAGGAAGCTTCAGTGCTGTAACGGGCGACAGGAGGGAAAAAGTGTTGGGTCGTTATTTTGGTAACGGTACGAAAAGAGCGCCTCCCAACTTATTTTCTTTTCTGATGATAACGCCACGATACTTTACCCGCCTGGATGACCATCGAAAGCACGACCTCCTCTCTCTAGAGTCATCCCTCGCGGCCTGACAAACTGCGGTGCGTCGTAAACATGTGATGGTGGCACGGAGGATGGGTGACACGAGCAAGTCGACTGGGGTCGGACTGCAGTTGGGAGATAAGAGATGAATGCATGTCAAGCAAACAAACGCAATCTCGCTCTTCGGGTGCCTGTCGACCAATTCTCGTAACGACACTTGCCCGATGGAGGTCTCCGAGTTGCTCATCTTGCAGAGGGTGATGCTGCCGATCGTGGCAGTAGTCAAGCCGTATAGGATGCCGATGAGACATAGCTATATGCATGGATCACTGAACACTCTCACGCCTAAAGGACTACTGATACAACACGCAGACTTGTTCAAACGTCGTCATGATCATCGCTTTCCAGACTTTGACTTGGACTTCTTTCGGTCATCATCCGAATCAGCCCTGGTCTCTTTTCGCTTCTTGTCGGCTGGACGTATCAGCATAAAACGGATCGTCGTTCAAGCGCAGAATGAGGCTCACCCTTTTCTGCCTTGCGCTCCAACTCGTCCCAATCTTCCCCTTCATCTGACTCGTCATCAAACGAACCACTATCGTCCGAGCCATCTCCGTAATCACTCTCATCAGAATCTTCGCTTTCGCTAAAGTCATCCCCGTCGTCCGAGTCCGCCTCAAAGACTGAGCCCTCGGAAGATGAATCTTCATCCGAGTCTTCCCCACCTCCCGTCAAAAAGTCCCATCCACCTCCTTCGTAGAACCCGAATGGGTCATCATTGATAGTCTTCATGATGGCACCCCATGTCAAATTGACAGGTCCTTCGGATATGGGCACATCGCACGAACTGCATGTCAGCTTCTTTCATGCCGTCGCAAATTGCAGCTCACTCGAGCCATTCCTTGACATTGTCCAAGTGCGCGACCGGGATCGAGTTGATAGACACAGGTGCCTTTTTGAAATCGCTAAAGACAAACACCATGTCGAAGTTTCGCAGACCAAACTGCACACGCTCCAGGTGTACCACCTCGATTTCGGATAAGGTGATGACGGTGAATGGGAACTCGGAGAGGTGGACCAAGCAGTTGGTAGTGGGAAGGAGCAATACGTTTGATCGATGGGGGACACCTGAAAAGCCCAACTCTCGGAAAGGCATGTCAATCTCCAGCTCGTACTGTTGATTCTGCGCAGCTTGCTCGATTCGTCGAGCAAAGTCACTAAACTGCTTATCCAGCTCGGCTCGTCGTTTTCGATCTTCTTGTTCTTGCTCGATTTCGTCCTCGTCTCCGTACCTCGCTCGTCGTTTCTTGCCTCCTGTCTCGTCGAAAGACATGTCGGAGACTTCTCGGTAAAATTGCATGTCCTGATGTTTCAGCTCTCGTTTCAACGAAACTAATAAGGCTCACGTAGGTCTTCTTCTTACCGATCATAATGGGCGAGATGAGGTTGACATGAATGAGAACGATCAACTCCTTCTCACTAGGCTGGAAGAAGAGGTGTTTGATGTTGCTGAACAATATATCTGGGTCGTCAGTGAAAGTCAAGCAGGATCGGAGCATGACAAACCAATCTTGTTTGCTGGACCATCAGGACGGAATCGGATACCATTTTGGTGAATCTCCAAACTTCCATCCGTCTTCTTTCCTTCTGGCGCAGGTCGAGGGTAGACGTTTCTCAGGTGGTAAGGGTTTCGACCTGAGTCTAATCAGCCACAGCCCCATAGTAATCGCTTGGAAATTCACCCTTGATCTCGATGAGCTTCTCTTGTGTCACAACATCCGCCAGCTCCTTTCTCTCTGCCTCTCGCTTTGTGGCAGCTTTCTTTAGGGCGGTGATGGTCTCGGACACCTTGATCATATGACGCGTGTCCTCGGATCGGAAAGAAGCTGAACGAATAAAAGTGGCATCGGGATCTTCGAAGGGCTTTCATGTCAGCTTGTACGGAAGGACAGAACCGTCAAGCTTACCATGTCTTCCTTCTTTCCTGCGATCTGACCTGGAGATTGAAAGTTGATCCTGAGGACCACCTTGTTCCCCTCTTCGGTCTTGGTGACGTTCTTGATGGTTGAGATGTGGAAAGGAACAGCCGATCCATAGATGGGCAAGACCACCGTTTGACGTTGCTCGTCCACGTAGATCTACGTCGTCAACACCAGAACTCATATCATGATCGCACTAACCCTTCGATCCTCTACGTGTCGAGGCAATTGTTCTTCCCTCCTGTAACTCTCGTACCTCTTGACCGACTTGTCCTCTCCGTTCGCTTTTCCGCCTCCCCCATTCTTCCACTTCTTGAGACCTGCCTGTTGTCTGGCGGCATGAAGTCGCTGCTGATTCGCCTTGATCTTGTCTGTGGTGGAGGACATGGCGATGCGAGTGAAAAGATCAATGTCAAAAGGGTTGAGGGTGGGTGGATCTTCGTCATGAAATGTCACGACGCGCACTGCACTGCAACACGTCGAATGGCGCGGAATCAAAAATGGGTGGCAAGGTGGGTGGCGAATCACGGAGATGGCGGAGATCTCCGACAATTCCCACCTCCACTTCTGAAAGTTGACACTCCCTTTGATCCCAGTCAACTCGACCTCATACGAACAGCAACTTGACCAGCATGGGACCGAGCAAGAATGCTGGAGGAGGCAAAGCGGCCGCCAAAGCTGCTAAAAAGGCGAAACAGGCTGACAAAGCCGCAAAGAAGGAAGCTCAAGCTATCAAAGCGGTAACCAAATCAAAGGGCAAGTCCAAGGCGCTCGAGGATGAGGAGGAGGATTTGGACGCTATACTTGAGAGGTATCAGGCGGAGATGCGAGCAGTAGGTCCGAACTTCTGGCTGTGATTGTGCTCACCCTAGATCTCCGCTCTGACAGTGACGACGCTGGAAAGCCCACCTCCACCTCGGACCAACGCGCTGCTTATGGCTTCTCCTTCGACCTTGACAGCTGAGCCTGCCTCGAATCATCTCTACATGATCTTTGGAGAGTTTTTCGATGGCTCACGAGTCACATTTTACAACTCGGTATTGCGATACGATATTGCCAAAAACGAATGGAGAGAGTACAAAAGCGGAGAAGGTCCCGCTCCCAGGAGCAGTGCGGCCGGTGTGGCATCGCCAAGTTTGGGCGATGGGGGAGGGATCCTTATCTTTGGTGAGATATGATCTCCCAAGCTGGCTGAGCTCATTCCAGGCGGCGAATATGCCAGTCCGACGCAGACTTCATTCCACCACTACAAAGATTTGGTAAGATCATGATCGACATCGTTGTCAGCTCGAAACTCACCTGTAGTGGCTGTTCAGCATCAAAAGTCACACTTGGGAACGTATAGACACGAGAAAAGGGCCATCTGGTAGGAGTGGACACCGGTAGGTCATCATGGGCATTCAGAAAATCCTGAGCTCATGCGGTAGTATGGTGATGTGGAAACACTATGTAATCCTCTTCGGCGGTTTCATCGATGTTGGAGTGAGGAGTGAGTCTATCAACAACACAGCCGTGACTTGGCTGATGGCCAGCAAATTATCTCTCCGACCTTTGGATCTTTGATACCCAAGAACTCAAATGGAAGCAAATCGAGTATCTCGACAAGGACCGAGCACCTGGGTGAGTGGTCCAAGCGCAAGCTCGCTTTGTGCTAAAGGATTTCAGACCCCGAAGTGGATATTCATTTATCCCTTGTCCTGAAGGAGCCATTTTGCATGGTGGTTTTGTGAAAGAGTACGTCAAGGGCACACGGTCGAAAGGTCTGGCCCTGGATGACACGTGGTTATTGAGGTGAGAGTCCACCTTCGCCAGACATGTCTAATCAGCACTGAGCCCTCAGGATGGACACCGATCTTGGGAAGCTGAAATGGGAAAGGAGAAAGCGGGTCGGGTATGCACCGACGCTTCGCTCAGGGTGTAGCATGACCTACTGGGCCAGCAAAGGTATGGGAGTGCTGTTTGGTGGTGTGATAGACGAAGAAAAGGATGAGGATGATCTGGAAAGCATCTTTTACAATGATCTGTATGTCGATGGTTCAGGCAAGAACGCATGAGGGCTCAAGACTGATCCTCTAGATTCGGGTACAATCCCGCGGGTAACGGCCGATGGATATCGCTCAACCTCAAGCGGAAGAAAAAAGCCGGTGCCAGGCGTAAGAAGAAGGCGATCGAGCAGAAGCCTCAGAATCCTGTCGAAGAGGACGATGGAGAGGACCACCCGAATGGTGACGAAGAAGAGGATGTAGACATGGAAGGGGACAACGACACCGTAGGTCTCTTGTCGTGATCTTGACTAAGTGCAATAGGTCAAGGACCCATCGCCCGCACCCAAGGTCGAGCCTGCTGCCATGGAGGCCGAGGAGGAGGAAGAGGATGATGCAGATGATCCGCTGAAAACTGTACCGATGACGAGGTATAATGCCATGCTCGCCATAGTCAAGAATACCTTATTCATGTCAGTTTATGGATCCTGAAAACTTGCTAATACTCAGATATGGAGGGATCTTCGAGACTGCGAGCCCTGCTAGAGAATACACCCTCGACGATTTCGTTACCCTCAACCTGGAAAAGCTTGATCGCTTCATCCACTTGCGTGGTACTGGACTAGAAGAGCTAGAGGCAGAATGGAAGGGTAGCGACGACGAGGATATGGGTTCTGATTCTGAGAAGGGAGACGAAGAAGAAGAAGAGAGCGAAGATGACGCAGAGGATGAGATGGAGGGCATTGAAGGCGAGGAAGATGACGCCGAGGCAAAGGAGAAACGCCATGCGGCGCTGAGTCAGGCGGAGAAGGATGAGCTGAGGAAGTCTGCTACAAAGTTTTTGGGCGTGGCGAAGGATACGACCAGGTCTGAGGAGGATGTCCTGTCGACACCACTCCCCGGCGAGAACCTACGGGCTTTCTACGAACGATCTCGTGAGTCTTCAAACCCATGTGCGGGGCTTTCTAACCATTATAGGTGAATATTGGGCAGGAACGGCTTATGAGCGGAACGGTAGTAGAGGTAAAACGTTAAGGCGAGAGGGCTTTGGTGAGCATGCAGGAACAGCTCACGAAGCCTAATCTGACCATTCCAGAGATGGCGAATGCAAAGTACGAGGCGTATAAACCGCTTCTTGAGGAGATTGAACGGATACAAAAGGAGGCAGAGGTGGACAAGGATGCGGGCGGCTCGACGAAACGTGCAGGTGCCACTGGAGAAGGCAGGAACAGGCGATGAGTTGGAAGATGCCGTTCCACAGCGTCGATATGCGTCGAGACGATCACCCGCATACACGAGACATGATCTTGTACAAACGGCTTATGTCACAGCATGAGAATGATGGTGTAAATCGATGCAGTGTGCATGACAATCTATCGATACAAGGGATGGAATAGAATCCCTGAAGAGCCCCGCCACCTGCCCACGCCGCTGATAGGGGGCCCGAGAAGTGCATTCGATTCATATCCAGCGATGTCAACCTCTTGTACCTCATCTCTGGCGTCGTCTCGACGCACCCGTCGTCAAAATGTTTGCGAATTTGACATATCAGGACAAGGTATGATCGATAACCATGTTCTTTGTCTGCATCGTGGAGTGGACCATCCGCTGATCTTACCATTAGCAAGCCTTCTTTTCCCTCTTGGACGAGTACTTTGAATCCCGTCCTCACCTCGTCGGATCTGCCGGAGGATCCACTCAACAGACTTCCGCGTCGCCCGTCGCTCAGCTCCAGACTCTCAGCCGGTTCCTCTCCCCTCCACCATCTGCGTCTTCCCCTGGGAATCAACAGTCTCCATCTCCCGGACCTCCCAAGACCGAGGCGGAACTCGCCCGAGAAGCCAAAGAGAAGGAAAAGGAAGCTCAACGGATTGAACTAGTATCCAAATACGCTGAAAAGGGGATCAAAAGCTCGGCAAATGGGGCTAGAGCAAGTATAGGGTTTATCAGTCGGAATGGGACGGCTATGGGTGTACTTGATAAGTACGGAGCGGGCGGTCTGGTCAGGGGAGCGAACGGGATGGTAAACCCGCCAAAGGATCCCAACGCGAATACAGGAGCAGACGCCGGTGCATCAGGTAAAGGAGCACCTCCTGCGCCTCCACAGAAGAAAGGTGGAGTCTCGGGTCTGATATCTGGAAAGGTCAGTCGGGAGTCTCACCTCGTTGGTGTAAGTGTAGAGCTGATGTGAAGAGCTTCGGACACGTAGATACCAGTTCCAAAATGGGCGCATTTACTAGCATGTGGAAAGATCCTCAGAAGGGTAGGTATACTGTGGCCCTTGCTCCACTCCGCTGATGAGTTAGCACAGGCACCTGTAGTTGAACACCGCGCATCGCCAAGCTTAGCTTCTCCACGAACCAACCTACCCCCTCCACCGCGCAGAAACGATTCCGCCAGTACTCCGCCGGTGGTTGCGGCCGTAGCTGTCGAAGAGGAAGTCTACAGTGCGGAAAGTCAAGCTCAGGCGATATATGATTACACTGGAGCGGTGAGTGTATCACAACAGCACGAACTCCAGGCTGATTATCAGGACACGGGCGATCTTTCCATTCAGACTGGACAGATAGTCAACGTCATCGAAAAGACTTCTGCAGATTGTGAGTGTCAAGGGAACCTCGATTGCGTTCGCCATCTGTTCCCATGAGCTGTACTGATTAGAAGGGTGGACATGTGAAGATGGGAACGGTCGGACCGGGTTGGTGCCTTCGAATTACCTCAAGGAAATCTGAGAATGCTATAAAAGATCTCGAGAAATTTGGTTGTCATGTTGTAAAGGGTACATTTCTATCTGGATACGGGAACTATTTGCATCATTGTCCTCGATCAGGCGGCTATAGATCCGTTCGCTGCGCTAATGTTGTCTTCGCTAAGATACTGAACCGACGCCTGGCTATGTCCATCAAATCCCTGGCCGAGATATGCCTGCTTGTCGCATATGACCGCCTATCGGGTTGCACCAGTGACAGCCATGGCCGCCGCACCGACATCAGAGTCGTGAGTCGGCAAGTTAGGCCTGGCAGCAGTTGATGTTGGCCCATTTGGTCCGACCGGAGTCGGCGGCTTGAGATGGGTAGGAGTAGCGGACGGAGCATGTCGACCGTGATTGATCAAAGTCAACTCCTCGAGGAGTGTAGCGTGTCGGTAAGCAAGTCGGATAGTAGGCACATTTGTCTACTATCAGCTGGGACCCAGACTTCAAGCAAGAATGAGCTGACCTTGTGAATGTCATTACCGGCTGCTCCGGGTAGATACCACTTGTGACCGATCCAGTGCTTCTTCACCTGCATCTCCCATCCACTCTGCAGAACCGAATTTCGAGCGAGCTCACACATGTCGGCGGGTGTAAGCTTGTAAATCTGCGCAGCGCAAGAGTATTCCTCTAGCAGATGCGAAGCCGTAAAGTGGAATTGCAGAGGATCGTCTGAAATGTCAGTTCACAACTGATGCAGCTGTTTTGAAGCTGACCTGTTGATAATGAAACATTGAGACCGGTCCGGAAGAAGTCCTTGAACGGGTTCCGCTCATATGTCAAGAACAAAGCGTTGTTACTCAAGGGCGACATTGCCAGACCGATCTGTTTGAGGTAGAACAAATACTGCAAAGCTGGCACTTTCCGCAGAAGGATACCATGGGAGATGGAATGAGCTGTCAGGAAGGCGGAAGAGAGATGATCGGGATCTCCGGCTTCACCACAGTGGGGTCGCAAGACGAATGTGTCTGCGAGTCAGAAGTGTATTTTGCACATCCCGGTCGGAGTACTTACTGAAACCCCTCTCTCGTCGCCAGGCATTCAAGCTTGCCATATTGGCGTACATATAGTAGATCCTGATGATAAGCTCCAGGCTGACAAGACAAATGTCAAGAGCTAACCAGTAAGAATATGGCGGACTCTGCTTGGTGTTCCACATCTGGGCAGTCGGGAACTTTCTGTACAACCGTCGCTCCGGCTTTGACTCGTCATCGACACTGTCGAAACCGACAACTCGCTGCAAAAAGACGTGCAGCTCAGGGTGAGATGACGGATCCTTGGTGACCTCGAACAACGGCTGGAAGACGTCTGCATGTCAGCTTTGGGGCGCAACCTGGTGAGGGGCAGCTCACTTGTGACGACATCCTCAAATGTATCAACCTGACCTGTGGCTTTGTACACTTCGTACAGCCGAGGCACCTGGATAAGCCATCTGACATTGTGTGATAGGAGCTTGTGGTTGATGACCCATTTGGCAAGTTTGTCCCATTCGTTGACATTGCTATCGGTCAGCTGGTTGCTTGTTAAAGCTCCTCCGAGCTTACCGGCCATAAATTGAAAGTCTCCACTCCGAATGCTGATACTTGCTCTGCTCAAGATCGGCAATGAGCTCTACGGATCAGCCGATCAGCCTCGAGAGGAGACCTCCTGCTTACCCTGAGTCAGCTCAGCCAGGTACTTCCCCTTGAGCAGATTGTCCGTCTTTAGGAAGATCTCTCGAAGTCGAGATGATCCAGTAGGGTTGTAGCGATCGTTGAATCGGTCAAATCGGTGGAACTCTTGGTGCGCATGCATGTCGAGGGTATCGATGGACAAATCATAGGCGGTAAGGTTGAGCGACTCGAACACTTCTTGAAGAGTTAGATCTTTTCCATCACGATGGATGACGATTTCCTGTTGCAAGCTCAGCTTGATTGACTGAAATGATAGGTAGGGCAGCTCACATTTGGCGATTTCTTGATTTTAGACTTGATGAAACGCAGCAAATGTTTCTGGTTCATACTGGCAGAGTGATGAATATGCGTATCAACCTTTCTGACATTGTAAAAGTCACTATGCGTCAGCAGATCTCATGAGCGTTCACGCCATACCGATGCGGGACCGCCTGCTCGTCAGCTCGTGGGATCCACTGAGATTCAAAAAGACTGACCTTCATATCTGCCAGCTCTTGATATTCGTTCAGCAAGCAATACAAGCTCCACTTGCTGGCCAGATACTTGAGCCGACGGAAAGCGAAAGATTTTGCGGGACCATCCGAGCACACGTTGAGCAGATACTCCAGGTCGATAAAGTATTCCTTGAGTCGAGGCACCCGAGAGAGCTTCTGCTTCTCTTTGCCTTTACCCGCTGTAGGCTCTTCGGTCCAAACCTCGAATACCCCTTCATCGTTGAGTGCATACGTTCGAGAATCCGCTCCGGGAATCTCGCACTCTGCAAAATTAAACGCGTGCGAGTCTCGTCCGCCGCTTGACGATCCTGGTCCGCCCAGTCCGCTCGTCTTTGAATGTTCCGGCTTGACACCATCTTCAGCGGGTTTCCAATGCCAATGCGGCGGTGGCGGTGGAGGGTAGATCTTCCATGCAGGTGGATTTCCATTTTGATCGGGTGTCGGCTCGCAAGTATTAGGATCGGCGTCTGCTCTAAGACCGTTGATATCGGCTGACGAGGCGGGCTCAAACCCGGTAAAAGTACCATCGTGGTCTCGTGGGTTATCGCCCAATCGTTGGTTGGATAATTCCATGTATTTGTCTCGCAACTCCAGACATTTGGCAAAAGATGCGCTGATAGTCAGCTTGCCGAACCGTAAGAGATGTAACAACAGTTGTGATGACGTACTAGAGAGCTTCGAGTTCTGATCCCACGCCGTGTTCTGCAAAAGCGGAAATTTGAAGAGAGATCAGCAATCTTTTCGCCTCGAGTTCGTCCAAGGGAGGAGGTGAATCAGAGGTCAGGGGGGGAGAGAGTGGTGATAGGACATCGAGGACAGGACTGGAAGGACGGGTGAAGGGGCTTCGTAGACCAGTTAGGAAAAATTGATGGTCTCGCATGGTTGAGGCGGACATTGAGGTCCAGGCTGACAAGACGAGGAGGTTTATAAGATTCCAAGGACATGGCTCGTGTGATCATGAACGTGTTCGAGGTGAAGAAGGTGAGGTAAAGAATGAAAGGAGGAAGAACGAGCTGGTCTGCAGCGATGCATTGCGCAGAACGTGCGTCGCCTGTGAGGGAGATCGAAGAGAAAGGATTCCCGCCCATGTCGGGCAGCAGAAGACACAGGATGAACAGACAAAGACGATAGCAGGGTTCGAATGTGGAAAGATGGTGGTAAAACAAAGACTCACCTGGTTCGTGCGGTGGAACGGCGTTGGGGCCTTGGTTGGCACCTTGGCCACCTGGAAGACCCAGACTGAGGCCCGCCAGATCACCTTGTATTCCACTGATCATTCTCTCTCTTGCCTCTTCCTCCAAATCTAGCCGTTCTTGATCATCAAGTTCCGTCCTGTGGATAAGAGTCGCAGCTGGATCCAAATCCCCATCTTCTGGTCCAGACGGGGACATCATGGAAGAACCTGGGAAAGCTTGTGCTGCAGAAACATTCTGGTATTTCATATCTCCCTCTTCATCGGGGTTCTTCCAAGGTTGAGCAAGACGACGAAGTTGATCCGCATCAGGGGCGACGTTAGGTCGAGGATGGAATGCCGAGGGACTAGCATCGACTGATGTTCCGCCCAAAGAGATATCTCCCGGTGCGGTACGTTGTCGGCCTTGTCGGGTAGCCTCGAATGAGGAGGCCAGGGAAGAGACTGACTCGCCGAGAGCAGGAGGAGGGAGTCGAGGTAGATGATGGGAAAGCCAGATTTCATCTTGCAAGTGCATCCTCCTCTCTTCGTGATAGTCGAATGAAGGCGAGATATGGTGTTGCCCTGCTTCACCGTCTAGCTCTGGAGTGAGCTGAGCATGCTCAGGAGAGGCAGGACTGTCGCTTTGTACAGGTGTAGCCATGTTGAGAGGTGAACGAAGAGGATGAGGTTGAAGGTCGAGATAACAGAGAGAAGAGGGTTGTAATTTTGTTGTTGCCGGTTGAATCACCTCCTCCACTTAGAAACCTCCTTGACCACCTCGTCGAGCCCCTTCACATGGCGAGCACATCAAGCTAGCGGGAATTAAGAGGGTGTAAAATTCCTGTTCTGTCCATTGAGGAGTGGAGCATGGCTTCAATTAAAGGTAAAGTTATATGTCGGTCTGACATTGACCCCAGCCATCGATTCGACTTCGGTGCACAGGCTTCACGCTGGACAGGTTGTTCTAGAGCTACAGGGCGCTATCAAGGAGCTGGTAGAGAATAGCTTGGACGCTGGAGCTACTACTATCGACGTCAGGATCAAAAATAATGGTCTCGATACGATCGAAGTGGCCGATAACGGATCTGGAATCGCCGAAGCCGACTGGGCTATGATAGGTGAACTTGAACATTGGACTTCACTGATGAAGAAGGCAAGAAGCACCATACGTCTAAATTGGCAGATATATCGGCCCTCGCAGAAGTATCGACCTTTGGGTTCCGAGGCGAAGCCCTGTCGTCTTTGTGCGCTTTATGCGAATCAGTCACGGTAACCACGGCGACGAAGGAGACTGCGCCTATGGCAGCTATTCTTCAGCTAGGGAGGGACGGGACTACCAAAGATGACTCTGGAAGGATAGCAAGACCTGTGAGTGAATGACCCTGGCGTGGCATAGGCTCTGATGCGACAGCGAGGGACGACTATCGTTCTGTCTGGCCTGTTTGTGCCCCTCCCAGTCAGGCGCAAAGAGTTCGAGCGGACAGTCAAAAGGGAATACGCCAAAGCTCTGAGCTTGTTATATGCCTACGCCCTGGTGCCCGCGAGCGTAGCCTCGTCAGATGGTCGGAGTGGGGTGCGACTCAAGGTGGAAGCTGTAGGGGCTGGACGGTCTGGGTGCGTCCTGGTCGCCGGCGTTCATGCTAACTTGTAGCAAAAGGACGACATTATTGGCGACCGATGGACGGGGTTCTCTCCGAACATCTGTCACTGCCATCTGGGGTCCAAAGGCTCTGGAGGGAGTACAGGATATCACACTTGATCTCGAGGTCGAGGTGGACTCCGTGATGGCCCGTCGCGAGGGGATCTCCCACGAGTCGGTGGTCTCACTCAATTCACGAAGAAGAGGAACTGATGCCAAGTGCTCAACAAGTCAAAGTCGTCGGACTGATATCGTCTGGCGCATGGGGTCAAGGTCGGACCAGTGCAGATCGACAATTTTACTATATCAACGGCCGACCATGCGATCTCAAGCAAGTCGGCAAGTCAATCAACGAAGTGTACAAAAGCTTTAATACGAATCAATTCCCAATGGCCATTCTCGATTTTCAGGTCCCACCTGGTCAGTCTAGTCATCGACATTGAATCTAGGCTCACGTGCAGGGAGTGTCGACGTCAATGTCAGCCCGGATAAACGGACCATCTTCCTACACAGCGAGGCGAATCTCATCAGTGCTCTAAAATTGGCATTAGAAGACTACTTTGCACCATCGAGGTCATCGTACGCTATCGATGGAGCGTCACAGTCTGTCAAAATCTTACAGCCTACTCAGTCGCTCTTGCCTATCCAGCGCGAGACTGTAAACACCGAGTCAACTGAGGAGGACGAAATCACGGAGGACGTACTCGCGCAGCGGAACGATGAAGACGAGGACGACCTGGCATCGATGGATGAAGACGAGCCAGATACCCGCCTCGCTCGGATTCCACGGGAACATACCTCAATTTCCAACAGAGTTACACTGGTCGCTTCGGCAGAGGGTCCCCCGCGCCAGGTGAAGCGGACTCTGGACACGGCGAGAACATCCTGGTCACCTTCTGTCAGGTCTTCACATCGGACGTACACCCGTAATTCGTCTCTGTCGACGGTACGCGAGCCGACTGAGAAGGCTAAATTACGCCAAAGGCTGTCGGCATTTGCTAGCCAGCCTCTTTCTGTCGAGCGGGGAACAAGCGACAGTGAAGAAGTAGAAGAAGAGGAGTCCTTCAGTGAGATCAGTCACGAACCGTTGCCAGGTTCCAGTGGAGGAGAAGGGCGGGAAATAGAGGATGTTCCGCCAGCGGCAGTCGAGAAAGGCGCCGATGTCAACGAAAATAGTCAGGAGGACGACGACGGTATAGACGAAGATCAATTGCGGGACAGTGCCCGAGGACCGGTGGAGGAGCGAACGGTACTGGACACCTTGATGAATCGACAGACGGAGGATGAAAACACAGATTTGGAGCTTAACGGAGAAGTCATTGATGAAGAACAGGAAGTCGAGACACCAATAGAAACCACACCAGGCGGCGAGCGAAAGGCCCATGGAAATCTACGGGAACAAGGCTCTCGTGGATTGTATCGAGACGAAATCAGCACTACATCTGTCCTCGGCGAGATGACCCTTCACATCGACATGGATCGTCTCAAGCATCGATACACAAAATCATCACATAACGCAAGACCGCCGAGCTCCCCGCGGACCGCGTTCAGTGCCATTTCGGAGGGAAGTCTGACCGCCGCTGCGGGAATCCAAAATCGCGACATGGCGCAAGCGGAACAGGCTCTCTCGAGAGTCATTTCGAAATCCGATTTTGCCAAGATGGAAGTTTTAGGTCAATTCAACAAGGGTTTCATCATTGCTCGACTGAGAACAAACCACGATGATTCGAACAAGAAAAAGTCCGATGATCTGTTCATCATTGATCAACATGCTTCAGACGAGAAGTTCAACTTTGAGACGTTGCAACGGACAACGGTGATCAAGGCTCAGGCATTGATCAAGCCCAGACCATTACAACTCACCGCGGGGGATGAGATTGTGGCGATTGAGAATCTGGATATTCTGAAGACCAACGGGTTCGAGGTGATTGTAGACGAGGATAAAGCCCCAGGGAGGGGAGAAAGGATCGCATTGTCCGCTATGCCCGTGTCGAAAGAGACGACATTCGACTTTAAAGGTGAGCCACTGATTTCTGCGGGTTGGGTGTTATAGGCTGATCAATTCCAGACCTGGAACAGCTCCTCCATCTATTATCGGATGGAGCAAGACCAGCTGGACAAATGGTAAGATGCGCCAAAGCACGTTCAATGTTCGCCATGAGAGCATGTCGAAAATCAATCATGATTGGCAAATCGTTATCCCATCCTCAGATGGTGAATCTACTCAGAAACATGGGGACTATAGATCAACCGTGGAATTGTCCGCATGGGAGACCGACCATGCGGCATTTGACAAAGATGGAAGATAAGGTGAAAAGGGGTAGTCATGCCCGACAGGTCGATTGGGCAGAATGGGCATCGAGGGAGAAGGCATGATGAATGACTAATGGGGGAGAAAGGCTTGGTGGTTGTATTACATATAGCTTGTACTGCATTTGCCCAGGACACGTCATTTGCCATGATGGAGGCGAGCGGCGCTATGTCTATGATACATGTAAGCATTATACGGTACGAGTACAAACAAGAGCCCAACCTGAAACAGCTCGGACACGCACTACCAAGCAGTCCGTCTACTCGTCAAAGGCGAAACCGCCGACACCCGCCATACCCTCTTCCCGACCTAGCATCCCGAAACCTCTGACAATCTCCATCTTGCGTGAATGCCAGCCTACAGCACTGCCCACTCGTCCTGCGGCAGTGGCCAGCCCCGCAAGCCAAGCTCGTTTGGGATGATAAGTTGGAAGATGCCTCACAAACGTCTTGGCGAGTTTGCCATCTGGTAAAACTCTATCGTCTGGGTCGGATATCCATCCTGCCGATGTATCGACGTACCATCCTCTACCACCCTTCGACTTGACCACTTTCCATTCTCCGCTTCCTCCATCAGCAATCAGCCGACGGATCGGGGAGCTGAGTTCGATTACGCGCAGATGAGTCGCTCCCGGTCGGAGGTCGGGACCCATAGAAGGCATGTTGAGGGAGAGAGAAGCGAGGGAGAAGGGGACTTTGGTGAGTGGGTTGATGAGTTGAGCATGGAGTTCCATGGTGGTTTGAAGAGATGTGTTCCGACCACTGAGAGCAGACTCCAGTGCTGTTCCGGATAGAGTCAATATCTCCACTTTCGGCGCACGAGCAAGGAGGAACTCGGCGATTGGGGCGAGTGCGAGTCGAGGTATATGCGAAAGGCCGAAGCTGAGAAGACGAGGTTGAGCAGGGAAGATGGAAAGGTGGTAGGGCGTCATTCCCGTCGATGAGAGGTCGAGATACCGCAATTGGCCAGATTTGACGCAAGGCGCAGAGAGCAGTCTATCGAGATCCGAAGTTGTGATGGTGTTTGATTGAGTAGGATTCATGTAGAGATTCAATTGAGTGATGGTGCGGCAGACGGGTGATAACACGAGAAAGTTGACAATGGCAGTAGGATCGAGCCGGGGACATCGAGCCAAGCTGAGGGCTTCCAAACGCATATGCCGAGGAGGATTATCCGTCAAGAGCTGAATGAGGGAAGTCGGCGCCCGAGTATTCGATATGTCCAGGTGGGTCAAGTTTGGAAAGGCGAGGACTAAATCATGCAACAATGGCGGGTCCATTGTCGTACATGCCCGAAGTGATAGTCGCTTCATAGCTGAGAAACGAGGTGTACGCCGTGACATTCTCTTTGGCGGTCGGGCAAAAGCGATGTCATCCTCGTCTTCCGTCGAGCTGGGCACATCGCTCGGACGATGTCGACTCCTGCCACGATCTTCATGCTCGTGTTCTTCATGATCTGGGTCGAGATAATCGACACAGAACTCTCGGATAGCATTGGTGAACACGGAACTGACGCAACCCGTCAAATCGAGAGCTTGCAGAGGTGTGAATTTACTCCTTCGCAACCATTTTTCCGATTCATTCTCATCTTCATACGGCACGTAATCAGGCCGAGGAGGGTCGAGCTGCGACAATGTGGTCATGGGGGATAAGAAAGGGTTGGGATCGACAGAGATAGATCGCTGCCGGCTTAGCGCCCTGCTATTGTTCGTGATAGACAGTCGACGGGGAGCTTTGGGTTGTCGATAACCACGGAAGAGTAGGTCTTCGATGACAGGGAAGGAGAGTGATGAGTCGACGTATTCTGTCAGGCAGACGGAGATCAAGTTTGGACAGTTCTGGAAAAATTAGCCCAAGAGCTTCGTTCAATGCTCACCTTGATGACCCCTTCCATCCTGCCGGCAGTCACAAATCTCCCTCTCACAGCCTCATCCTGCGTCCTACCGCTGCCTATAGTCCTGAAATTGTTGAAACTGAGATGTCGGATGTATGGTCCAGGAGGTGGCAGCAACTCCGGGTTGCAATTGGACTGCGACTCGTCGAAGGTCAGATCGGTCCTCGTTGGAGAAAGGATCGATTGGACCTTTGACGGCGTCAACGGGGCCAATTCAGACACTACATCATCTTCTTCCTCTGCTTCATCGTCTTCCTCATATCCGCCATCCGACATGGTTCTCGCCCTTGACAAACTTGATCGCCGCCTTTCCAGCGGAAACCGCTTGGGCCATGTTCCGGTGCTGGAAATTCTAACGGATCCATGTGCGCTGGCCGATCTAGACCGCTCTAGAACGGCTGAAATGCCCTCTGTGTCAAAGCCGACCGATCGACGAGGAGATCTGGACCGTCCACGAAGACGTGCTGCAGCGGCCGCGCGAGAATTTGCAAATGCAAGGGGAAGTGAAGCGGTGATGGTGTTGTGACGTGACAGACCAGGATGCGAAGCCTCAGAGCCGCTCGAGGCTGGAGAATAGTCTCGTCCAGCTTGAGAAGACGTAGGTGTGAGGGTGTGATGACGGATCAGGTCGGGTCGAGGGGATGAGTTTCTTGATCCGGGAGGAGTGAGGAGACACGGGGAGAAGGGTCGATGTGGTGCAGAGGGATCAAAGTATTCTTCATTGGTATGAAGCCCAATCAGGCTCGGTCCAGGCTGTTGAATAGCGCCAGACGACGAGGCCGAGGCGTACAATTCGTGTGATGACTGATCCTGACCCGCATTCTGCGCCATTGGCTCGAGTTCGGGCAAAAGTTGAGCTTCCGGTGAGATCGGAGAAAGGGGTATGCCCCCTGGGTGAGGATGTAGTGGGATGGGAAACTCCTTTTGCGCCGTCAAAGCGGCATCCTCTGCTAGTAGCGACAGTGGGATGGGTGGTTGATCCGCCACTTCCTCTGTGAGTGCATTGACCACTGCCAACCATCCTCTTCCTGACCTAACATCCACATCCTCCCATAACCATGGTCTACTCGCTTCTAGTAGCCCGTGTGAGGATCGTGAAAAGGCGGCGATGGTGTTTATAGGTCCATAAGGGGGTATAGGATGCGGGTCGAGAGCGTCTAGGATGTAGTCGGGTGGAGTGGAAGATTCTGCTTCGTCTTCGTCGGGAACAGGGTGGTAAGGTGGAGAGATGAGAGCTGTAATGTGCGAGAGGACCTCGATGGGTAGTTGAGGTATCGTTTGCATACGTCTGGGCGAGCTGGATCGATGGGATCTGCGAGAAGGCTTTGCTGGGATACGTGTATAGATGGATGGCAACGAGCAGAAAGACGAGAAGAGTAAATCTGAATGAATGATCTCGAGACCTCGTTTAACGCGCTTAGCCGAAGGGGGGGGAGGGAGGGGTACTCGCCACCCACCACCTCTCACTATGGGCTCAAGGAAGCAGGATGTCAACAATTGGCAGGGTGAATCGACTTGGAATTGACCAATAGGATCAACAAATACCCAGGCTATGAGAGAACAAGTCAATTTGAGCAGAGGAAGGAAGAGAAGGGGTTCAATGAATAAATGGAGCCAGGCGGAAGCGGCCGGCTTCGGCGTCTACACCGAGGTTGCAAGACTTCGCATGCCGAGTTCCAGAGACAGAGACAGCGAGCAGTGTGTCCAGTAGATGCATACAACAAGAGCAGTGTCTCTTCCTAGAGTTGTCGGGGAGGTCTATTGAAATTACTTTGTGGTGCCATTATATTTCGCTGCGACAAATGAGCAATGAGACCTTTTCAGCCTGGGTCGTGTATACTCACTCTGCTGGCGGTTTACGCAAATACCACTCGATGGCTCCGGAGAACGCAGAGAATGCCGCTCCTCCACCTAGTGTCCCTAATAATCCCGAATTCCTAGCCAAGAATGCGCCGGCACAGAAGCCTCCCGCGATACCATTCACATAGTCGTTCTTTGCCCTATACTGCATGACATGAGCATTGACTCCCGGTGACTTACACCACTTACACTCTCTATAGCGCATTCGAAACCTGAAAACAACATTCCGACCTTTGCGAAACCCCTTCCGCTCGACCACATGTTCCTCCCCATCTCCTTCATTACGTACATGGTCTGTGCTTTCGTCCCTTTATTCGCCATGACTGTCGATGCCCTGGTGAGAGGATCTTCATACGCAAAAGTAGCCGACATGAGGGAGAAGAAACCACCGAGGACGAATCCACCTCCACCGGCCAAGACCACTTTGAAAGGGCATGATTCGGGGATGTAACCCATGTACTTTTGGTAGACCATCGCTTGACGGTACGCGTCAATCTCCTCTGGACTGATTCCTGGCGGAATGGGTTCTTGTCCTGGTAGGTATATCGGCGCCAGCAGCGGCATGGGAGCGTTCATGGTGGATGGAGGTGTTGTATGGGACTGTGACTATGAGCTATAGGTTGTGTTGAACTTTTAAGCGGAATCAAATGGGTTGAGTGTGGGACTCCAGGTGTGTGGGACCCGTCATGGACGACCGTTTTGGTGGGGAGCAGCACCCTTCTGATCATCCCCTTCATCCTATACCTCTTCCTTTCATCGTTCCCATAGCAGCAGCACCATAGCGCAGTGCAGATAGGAGGCCCATTCTACCACTCGCTATCATGGCGGCAGGTCTAGCTTGTGAGTTCCCGCTCACTCACTCACCCATCCACGCGTCATCCACGCCTCGCACTCGCTGTCCTGGCAGCTATACTCAGCTTGTAATCTAATCTCGATCCATCCATCACGTGCAGAGTGACCAGAAGCTTATCTACAGACGACCTGGTCCTCATCTTCTGGCGATTCGTGATCAACATCTTTTTCAGGGAGATCCGACCTCGAGGAGCATTCAATATCCCTAAAGATGGACCCGTCTTGTTCATTTGTGGGCCTCACGCCAATCAGTTCTTGGACCCTCTACTGCTCTTCTCAGAGGTCAGGAAGGAAGCCTATAGGAGAGTGTCCATCTTGACAGCTGCCAAGGTGAGCACTTGATACCGCACGTGTCGAGCTGACACTTAGAGTATGGACCGGAAATTCATCGGATTCGTAGCTCGTCTCATGGACAGTAGTAAGTGGTCCCCTGGATGACTGAATCTGTCTAATGTCCAGTTCCCGTGTCTCGAGCCGCAGATTATGCCAAGGCTGGAGCGGGCCGAATCATCCTCTCTGACTCTTCCCCACTCGTCATCACCGGAATAGATACAAAGTTCACCTCTCAAGTCAAACCCCGCTCACAATTGGTCCTGCCCAAATCCGCCGGGTACGCCTCGGCAACGGTGGAAGAGGTCGTATCGGATACCGAACTCAAATTGAAGACTGAATTTGTCGTCCCGTCAAAAGGAGGTGACAAGAATGTCAAGGCCTCTGGAAAAGTCAGGTCAGAGTCGGAAGTAAAGGATGGATTGGAGTACAAGGTCTTGCCTCATGTGGAGCAAGAGGACACCTATGGAGCCGTCTTCCAGCGGTTGAAGGAAGGAGGAACAATCGGGATCTTCCCTGAAGGTGCGTGCAGAACTCTGATACAGCTGACGGGGCAGGAGGATCTCACGATCGAACCGATTTCCTCCCTCTCAAAGCTGGTTTCTCCATCATGGCTCTTGGAGCCATGGCGGCTCATCCAGACCTCGATGTCAAACTAGTCCCAGTCGGTTTATCATACTTCCACCCTCATAAATTCAGATCTCGAGCGGTCATCGAATTCGGCCCGCCAATCTCTGTCGACCAAACCCTGGTGGAACAATTCAAGCAGGGAGGGTCGAACAAACGAGAAGCATGTGGGAAACTCTTGGAGCAGGTTCATGATGGGCTGCGAGCTGTGACTCTCCGAGCTCCGGATTGGGAGACTATGCAGGTGGGCAGGATAGAAGTCCTTCGATAGGGGCCAAGCTCATCTCTAGGTCATCCAAGCGGCGCGACGTCTCTACCGAGTGCCGGGTCAACACCTCACCCTTGGCCAAGTCGTCGAGCTGAGCAAACGATTCATGGAGGGATACCTGCACTATCAACACGAACCGCGTATCATCGAGCTACGAAAACGGGTCATCGCGTACAACCGACTCCTACGAGATATGGGTATTGCCGATCATCAAGTTGAACGGGCGTCAAACAGGTCATTCAAAGCTGCCCTCCTGCTCGTCTATCGTACTGGACTGCTCCTATGGTGGGGAATGCTCAGTCTTCCCGGTGTCATCCTTCACGCCCCGGTGTTTATTCTTGCCAAGACGATCTCACATCAAAAGGCCAAGGAAGCACTTGCCGCATCGACAGTCAAAATTCAAGGTCGAGATGTTTTAGCGACATGGAAAGTGCTCGTCTCTCTGGCGGTTGTGCCGCTGCTCTACCTGGGCTACACCGCGATCGCCACTATCGTCGTCTTCAAATACGACCTTTTCCCGGAATGGAGGCGGTACCTACCACTGATACTCATGTGCGCGCTTCCCAGTCTGGGATACTCGGCCCTCAAATTTGGAGAGGCAGGTATGGATGTCGCAAAATCGCTCAGACCGCTCTTCCTCAGTCTGTGGCCGGGCAACCAACGAGAAGTCAACAAGCTGCGCGTGATGCGCGAAGGCTTATCAAACGAGTTGAGCGATGTCATTGATGAGTTTGGACCGCAGTTATATGCAAATTTCGATCAGGTCAGTCACGCAAACCGGAGCCTGTCCAGAGCTGACAGATAGGCTCGAATCCTCCCTTCGGCGACTGTACCTCAAACTGGTCGAAATCCAGGCATGTTTACTCGAAAATCCCAAACTGCCGATTCGTCTGTCCTTTCCCATCCGATGTTATGGCTCGACGAGAGGATATTCGGTTGGTCGAGAAGTGCCTCGGTCGGTCAATCCGTTTGGAGCGGTACAAAGATGGACAGAACACGGTCAGAACCTTCTACGGCACCTACCAGTCCGGCAGAATCGGACGACGAGGAGATTGATGCTGATGTGGATTATGATGATGTTCTCGCTATCATCGATACGAGACGAGGAGGTGGTAGTGCAGGAGGGCCAGGGTCACCTAGAGGTAAAAGGAGGACGGGGAGGTCGTACAGAGATTTGGCGGCTTTGGGGCCTGATGGGAAGAGTCCGACGGGGTCGACAGTCCCTTTACCAAAAGAAGACGATGAAGGGGTGCAGAGGTTGACCATGCGCAAAGGTTTCGAGAAGGATCAGGAATAACGAAATAGAGGTTGAGGAGGAATTGACGCGAGGAAAGAGAGGTAGATTGCGAAGGATTTCAACGTCCACTCATGACTGTACGGCAAGATGGTAGATTGGCTATGCATTCTGGTCGCTTACGCTGTGACACAGAATACCTTATATGGCTCTATCTATGTCTAAAGTACCTTTGCACGCCAAACCACCCTGCGACTCCTAGACCGGTCACCAGTCCCACACCCCCCGTCCATGCTATCCTCCCAATCACGTCCTTTTGCCAGTTCTCCCTCCTCAGCGCTTCAGAGTACCCAACATCAGGACGGAAAGTGACCATCTCGTATAGACTCGTCCAGCCTTGTACCTTGGCCGTAGGGAACGGTTTGTCCAGACTTAGTGTAGCGGTAGATCGGGATGGAATAAGGGAGGATAAGAATGAATCGAGTGTTCGACGGAGGTGATGGAGGGGTGACAAGACGTGTGATCGCATTTCCGTACTGAACGTTAGTCTCGGATTCACATTTCTACAGTGGTGACCCTGTCGGTACGGAGAGCAGGGCGAGTTTATAAGGGTTCAAGAGACGTACTAGTTTTGAAGGGCCAATTCGCAGATGGCAGTGAGATCTTGATGTCGATCGGTAGAGTACTCCTTGAGAGCAGCAGCGAGATCCTCGTCCGTTTCGCCTATATCGGAAGTGGTGGTGGATGAAATGTGGTGTCGCTCAAGGTAAGAATTGAGCACTCGAACATCCTCCAATCCGCAGTTTAGACCTTGTCCGTAGAACCTGCTCGTCAGCCTGAACATGCGAACAGGTGGGAAGACTGACGGGACCATACTGTGTGAAGCATCACCCAGCAGTAGACCATGTGATGCCCACGCTGAAGGGGTGACCTATCATTAGCGACCATGGCCACATGGAAAAAGTTTACTCACATTGATGGTGACGAGGTTACCTCTCGGATTCTTCTCAAAATCATCGATCAGTTGTTCTCCTACGATCTCCAGAGCACTTGGAAAGTTGGTCTTGAAGAATTGCGTGGCATCATCCCTCGTGTTTATACTCTCCAACGATGCGAATGGCAGAAACAGGGTTAACGTGAACGATCCGTCCTGCCGTTAGTTTGGGCATGGTTTTATGCCAGATCTTGAGTGACAACTCACCTTGTTAGGCAGACCGATGAGCATGAACGAGTGTCGAGGCCAAATGTGTAGGTGATTTTTATCAATGGCATATCCACCGGGTTTAGACGGATCCGGCGGCATGTGCAGTTCGATATACGCATGCCGGATGAAAGATTGTGAAAAGTCCATTCTGCCTCGTCAGCTTGGGTCAGTTGCGGAATAGAAAGCTGACCTTTCTATACGCATCATCTCTGTTCTGACTTTACTCCAACTTCCATCGCAACCGATAATCAGGTCGAATTTCGTACCTTCCTCATCTACCTCTACCTCTATTCTCCTCTTCTTCGCCGTGGTGTCCTCTTTCGAGTCTTTGGAAGAGGACGCTATCGCACCATCATCGTCCTCCTGTCCTGGTCTCTGCTTTCCCTTGGCCGAAGAGCCTCCCCAAGCGGTTCTAGCTTCGAAATCGACCTTGGCCAGTTTTGTCTCGAACCGAATGTCAATTTCCCTTGGCAGAGATTCGAGCAAACGTTGGTTCAAGATCGGTCTCGAGATGGAATTTATACATTGACCACGTTTCGGATCGTACAGTTGAGATTCTTCCCTGTCCCCATTGGAAGATGTGGGATGGTGGATCATTCGCCCTTTCATAGGTATCGCTTCATCCAAAAACTGCTCGGCTGACAAGTCAACATCAATCCACCCCTTGATCATGTATCAACGCACCTAACGAGGGGTCGACACTGCGTAGAGCTTCTAATCCCCGAGAAGAAATGGCCAGATTGATCGAACGGAGATTGGTGATTCGTTCGTCCTTTCCACGAGGATCTTGTCGAGATTCCCATAATTCCACAGACCAACCTCGGCGATGTAATGACAGAGCTGTCAGAGCGCCTACGGGACCTCCGCCGACGATCAGCGCTTTTCTAGGTCTTTCTCCAGTCATAATGGGTGATCGAATCGATTCAACGGATCAAGAACGAGGAAGCGATCATCTGTCGAGGATTGCTGAAGAGTTGAAAGTTGAGTCTACCGATGATCGACGGGCTGAAATCTCACCAATCTCACCTCACGTCATCTCGGCAGATTAGAAATGTTTTTGTAATAAACATTAGAAAAGTGTTCACGTGACATTACAAAGTTTCGATGGCCATTTGTAATCACCCGCGGTTCGGTCACACACCGCGCTTAGCCGGGGCCTTGTCCACCAGGAAGATCACTCTCATCAACTCTCTTCGACGACTCTAGCAGGTGTATCGTTCATCATGGACGACGGAGATACCTGTCAGAGATGCCATCAGGTGCGCAAAGTCGATGTCATATGAATGAAGGACTGACGTACAGCCACTGGTGCTCGACCCGTCCATCACCAACCTCTCGCCCTCATCCCACTCACTCCTCACCTCAGCTCTTCCCGGCCCGTCTACCCCATCACCTCTCCCTCCCACAGCCAAATTAGCATATCTACCGCCTTCTTCTCGTCAAGGAGCCGAAATATGGGCGTCAAACAATGGGGTCCCGATGCCTCCTTCCGGTCCATCGTCCTCTAAATCCGTTGCGGAATCCTTCATCCTACTATCCGATAGCATCATCCCGACTTCCTCCCGACCGATACAATCACGATCAAATTCTGGTCCATCTGTACAACAACATCCAGCCGCGATAGGACTGGAGGATAATGATCTCACTGCGAATCTACATGCGATCTTGTCGTCCAAGACGCCGGTATCACATCCGTTATGTACGGAATGTACCACGTCACTACAAGCGGAACTGCAGAAAGAGCTCGAAGAGTTGAGTAGGGAACGAGACGCGTATATAGAATTTCAGAAAGGTATAGTGAGAAATCGTGAGAATCTAGGTAAAAAGGGCAAGAGGGACACACGGACCGTCAAGGGGGATGTGGATGCAGAAGAGGGGTTGGGGATGTATGATATAGAAGGGACGGAGGAAGAATGGGATGAGCTTGTAAGGCGGAAGCAAGAGTTGGAGAAGGAGGAAGAGAGATTGAAGAAGGTATTAGAGGATAAAGAGAGGGAGTTGGAGCGTGCGAGACAGCAAGAAGCAAGGATAAAGCGGGAAGAAGAGGAACAAGCGCGTCAAGAGGAAGAGTGAGTACATATAGAGGGCCGTGGACTTATGAGACAGGTTCTTGTTGCACCACGCGGAGATATCGACAGAGCTTAGACATCTGGACGAGACTCTCTGTAGTGCAAAGACGAGGTTACTCCTCTCTCAATCCCTCTTGGCACATTTGGAATCGACAAATGTGTACAATGACGCATTCCAGATAGGTCATATCCCGCTCGAAACGTCCTCTACGGGTGGTGTGTCCGGCATGGGCAAAGGCGGATTGACAGTGGGCACGATCAATGGGTTGAGATTAGGCGGGAGACCCATCGTCGATTGGGACGAGATCAACGCGGCTTGGGGATTAGTAGCCTTGTGCATAGACAGGATCGCCGTCAAAGTGGGATGTGTATTTGCTGGGTGGGTCAAGGGTGGCATCTGTATATACAGAAACTCATCATCAGGTACAAGATATGCCCCTTGGGGTCTTTCTCCAAGATCGATGAGCTGCCGCCTAATAAAGGCAGCTACGAATTGTGAGGTCTCTCCGCCGCGTTAAGTCAGCAGCTCATCGTAGATACGCCTCTTCTGATTTATCACCCGCCAGGCTGTTACAGAACAGGAGGTTTAATCACGCCCTGGTCTCCCTATTAGAGCTACTCAGGCAGCTAGTCGAATTTGGGCGAGTGAAAGATCGTGGCTGGGGAGTCGGGAATATAGAGTAAGCTGACTCACCTTCTTTTCCCTGGATCTGCCGCTCATGTGGAGAATACGCAAAGACCGCATATCTGGTCATTCTATCAAGCTACCCGGTATATCAGCCATGCAGATGCCGACCTTGTCCTCCATGTCCATCATGGGTCTAGGCTCATCGACCGGGAGCGCGGAAAGGGATCAGTCGAAGGACGGCAAAAGGGACCACGATGCAAGTGGCGAGGAACAATGGACCAGAGCTTGTCGGGCGGTCTTGGCAGTCTTGAAGAGGATACTGGTAGTTGAGAGTGAAGCAGATAGGACCGCTGTAGCTTCCACTGCTCCCAGTGCGTCAGTGCATAGGTGATTCAGCCTTCATTGTGGTGTGCAATAGAGGGAGGAGATGGATGTTGCCACCCGATATGCCACATTCCCGCATGTTTTCTTTTTGCCCCTTCTCCATTTTTGCTTCCCCCCCTCCGGACACCTCGACGTCGACGGAGCAGAGTGGACGATGCCCATCACTCTCAAGCTCAACCTATCTTCTACCTCCATCAAAGTACCCGTACCATCAACACACGATGACGTTTCCCGCCCGGCCCCGCCAGTTACATCGAATCAGACAGCTCCAGACGACGGAGTCATCGCTCCTGTCGCATCCTCATCTGCCACCTCCACCCCGACTCCCAAGTTCAAGGTGAAAGCGACTCCTTCATCTAGTTCATCAAAGAAGTCCACGCCAAAATCAAAGCTAAGCGCGAAAAAGTCGAAATCAAAAACGAATCCAAAACCTCGCCCTTCTAGTTCGACCCCTCGGCCCACTGCGATCCCTCCTCGACTCTTTTCCGCCGGTCCTTCCACCCCCCGAGCCGGCTCTTCATCTTTACCTGAAGATGGATCTCCATACTCCTCGACTTCAGGGACCTCGCCTGTCAAAAGTGAGCCCACGGACGAGTACGCGCCTTACGAAGAAAGGGGGGGACTCACGCCTAAAATGGAAGATGGGGAAGGGGAATGGGGTATAGGTCAAGAGATACATATGGACCCCTTGACACCTTTACCTGAGGTGGTGGCTTCCCCTACTCCCGAGATCAAGGAAAAGGCACCTCCGAAATGGCAACGGGCCAAGAAACCGCTCAAAGAGCTGCTCAACAAAGTCATGGTTGAACTGAGACGTCGAGATGAGGTGAGCACACGCTCATATCAGTGAGGGATTATTGCTGAGTGGTAGTATGCGCTGTTCGAGGAGCCGGTCAATACGGAGGACTTTCCTGATTACCTGGGAATCATCGGAGGGGAGGAGAATATGATGGATCTGGCCACGATGCAGACCAAGGTGGACGAGGGGGTATACAGGACTATGGATAGCCTGGAGGTGAGTCATATCACTTCTTCCTCGTATAATACTACCATTTCACTATATACTCATGTCGCAGGCGGATTTACGGAAATTGGTGACTGCTGCGCAGACGTTCAATTTGCCTGGAACGATACCCCACAATTCAGCCGGTCGAGTATTGCAGTATGGTCTCAAAATCATCGAACGTAGCCGTCCTCTGGTTCGCACTCCCTCACCTTCGCCTGTTCGGGAAAGTGCAACCCCTGCTCCTGGGCGTTCTGCTTATTCGACCCGTGAGGGTACTGTCCCTCTCACTGCTGCCATGGTCGAAATCCCACCTAATCACGCCATTCCCGTCGAAATGCTCAAATACCCTCCTGGCTCACTCATCGGCCACGCAGTGGGATGGAACGTCAATGGCGGTAGACATATCTGGACCAAACGACAAATCAGGGGCAGAGAACGGTTCTCTGGGAAGTGGAGGCATTCTGGTTTGGACGGGACGAGGGAGCTCAGCGAGCTCGAAGATCCAGACGACTGGTTAGGATTCGGTAGATCAGATCGAGGACCGTATAGCTCGGAGCAGATTGACTGGAGGAGGGTAACACAACCCAACTGGTGGGAAGTCGATCTCGGTGGGCCGACAGGTCTGGCTCCTTTACCTTTTACGCCTTATCCGAAACCTTCACCTCTCAACACACACAACATCACAGCGTCTTACAACTGGGGCGCATATCCCAGAGTAGACGATTCGACGACAGTAGAGCGGATACGGACGAAAAAGGACCCAGATGTGGCTTTGGCCGATGGGGTCAGACCGGAGAAGACTGCCAGAGTGCCATTGTCGCTTGAATACGCCAATGCGGACAACATCTTTGGAGGTCACTTGGATGTGCATCCTAGCGCAGTGATGGAGGCGTTGATGTTTGGCGATACGACTGGAGAGGCGTATCAACAGAGTCTCCGCCATTTCGTCAAGGGTGCCATGGAAATGGCCGGGGCAAGGGATACTGCAGCGGATGACAAGGTCAAGGAGGAAGAGGAGAGTGACAAGCTCGGTTTGGACGAATGGGTCGAGCAGAATTGGAGATGTGGAATCGCCTCTTCTCGCTTCAAAGAGGTATACGACAAGACGGTTTCTGAAGTCTCGGCTGTTGCTCGACAGAGCCAGAGAGGAATGATGCTAGACGCTCGACAACGCAAGATCAAAGATATCGCGACTACAGAATATCAACGGCGCGCTCTCCAATATATGACGGCATTACATCGCCCACTCGACATTTCAAGCTTGCTCAAAAACGTAGAGGATTTCAAGTATGAAGGCGTGGGTGGTCGGACAGACATTGTGGCTGGACTTGAACTATGCGCCAAGGAGATTGTCCGTCTTTCTGCCGAATCCAGCAAGAAACGGAAACGCGACGAGGACGTGACCAAGGACGAGAATGAGAGGTACCCTACGAAAGAACTTCTATCTACCACGTCATCCCCCCTTTCTCAACCTCCCGGTTCGCCGCAGGAAGCTCCAAAGCAAAACGAGGAAGTGGGAAATACTGAAGACAGAAAGAAGAGTTTGGAAAAGCTCAGATTGGAGTTGTCCGCTTCGAGCAAGTTTTACCCCTTGTCAGCGTTGAAAAAGCTCTCGAAAGAGGATGCCGAGAGGTTGTTGCCTCTTCATGTGAGACCTTTGTTGACGGTCAAGGAGGAGGGCGGTGTCAAGGTGTAAGTTAGACGCGGGCTAGGTTGTATCTATAGCTAGACGGCTTAGAGTCGGCAACGAATGTATACGAGATTAATGACCGCCCAAACAATCAGGAGAGCAGTTGCGGACAAGCGTGACTTTACACCCTGAACAATACTCCACTGATCCACTTTTACATTGAAGGGTATGTCTGCAATGCATGACAGAAATGAGCTCTTAGCACTGACATTTGGAGAGTCTCTCACCCCATGATGGGATAGCAAAAGGCTCACCCGGCGACTTCGGCTTGCTCCCTCTTAGTTTCAGTCAATTCCCATTTTCATCCATTCCTAATCTCGTGATTCTGAGCAGGATGACGTTTGCTATCTACCACTGTCGCAGTGCGCCAATACATCAGGAAGTAGTGTGAAACACGACTGCACATCGCCGTGAGCAGTTCTCAGAAGCAGAGTTCGCAGAAGGTCGTTCGGAGAGGGAGTCGGCGTTGCCGCCCTTGTATTCCGCCGAGATCGTCGAGAATCGGTCTTGGATTTCGCAATATTGTGTGTTCCACAATGCATAATGCACAACATACAAGGCCAGAGGTTTGACGTACAGCGCCTAGCTCAGAAGCATGTGACTATACGAACGTATGCCCTGTTCAGATGCATATAGTTTGATCGACAGGTGATCCCGCGCCCGAGCCGAAATGTTGAAATGTCACCCCTCTCAAACATTCCCCCTTCATGTTCCGCACAGCGCCCAGACAGCCCAGTAGACCATGCACCACAAGAGCCCACTTGCTACTTTTACTTTTCCTGCCTCACGAGAAAATCGGGCGAGTCGGACAACTCGGAGGCGCATCGGAGAATTGGTCGGCTACCCCCTCTGAGGTATAAATCTCCCCTCTGACGATGGCTTTTCCCCCCTCTTTGTCTGTTTCACATCCCATTTTTGCCACTTGGCCCGAACCACCCTACACCAAACCCCCATCACATACCACATCCCGTACTTACATACACCCAAAAGCTTTCGGATAATTGGTCCGAGTTATCTGTACATATACTTGATAGTCTCTCTTGCTTGTAGTCGTTAAGAAAGAATAGTCGCTGGGACGGTTGAATTTCTCGGGGTGAGTGGTTGAAACCTCCACTTTTCAGGTCCACCCTCCCCCCATTTGGTCGCGGCGTTGAGAGAAAGACCATAGCGCAACGAGCAATCAACCTTTTCACCTCGACTCTTGAC
Source organism: Papiliotrema nemorosa (assembly GCA_032158125.1). Lineage (NCBI taxonomy): Eukaryota > Fungi > Basidiomycota > Tremellomycetes > Tremellales > Rhynchogastremaceae > Papiliotrema > Papiliotrema nemorosa. Next base: position 475,009 of record JASKOT010000007.1, on the reverse strand, counting down.
ATTCCACTATCATCTTATACCTGGTCGACTGCATACCTGTCAACGACAAGAATTTACTGAGACGTGCACGTGAATACACATTACCCCTGGAACAGTGGTCTCACGACCAACACAAAACCTCGTTCAGCCTTTCTCAACGTCCGTGCCAACGAGACAACTAGGGTAGGTCTTTTGTTGATTCATTATCAGATCCTCATCACAGATGTTGGATGTGCATTCATAAGCCAGACAATCCACTATGCCCCGTTTGGCGAAAAGACCGTACCAACTCGTGGTAGAAATCCCGACTCGGTCCGCCCTCGCCCAGACCTCCTCATTCAAACGACCCCGAATCTTCGCCGCCCGTTCTCCATCTCTTTCTCCCTCGCCCACGCTATCTACTTCCTGTTCTGACTCCCTGGAATCAATCACCTCTACCTCCTCGGAATCAACCACTTCCACTGGGGCATCGTCAGTCATCCCCATTCCCACGGGGGAAGGCGCAGTCATAGGTTTGATCCCATTCGATGCGCCTTCTTCGCCTCTCCAGCAATTGGCACTCGCAGCATCATTCGTTGAGGCACAGGATGGCGCGGTGGAGATCCTGTCTGACGGGTCTCGTCGACTGGTCCGAACGGATATCGCGACTCCCCTCAGTCAAAGATGCGATATCAAGCCCAACCTAGCCCAGACCCATGGTCGAAGAGTAATGGCGGATATGAGTTTGGATGCGGAGATGGATGTGGGAGACCGGACTGTAACCCCTGAGACGAGGGATCAGGGGAATCTAGCAGACGCATTAGTCGACTTTGTCGAATTGTTGGATAATGCACTACCTCGGGATGAGGGAGAAGGACGTGATGTACCCATGGAGATAGAGCTGGACGCTCCACATGGCAATGGTCTCGGAGACTATCTCATGTTCGCATCCGAGCCTGAGCTTGCTATGCCTGCCGTGATCGAAGTCGTTGACGAAGAACATGACACTCCTCCTGCGCCTTCTAACAGAAGCGCTTCGCAGAATGGAGGGAGGCAGGACGTTGTTGTCCTCGATGTGGAAACAGCGGGCGGTGTGACTGCCGCGATCGAAGTTGTCTATGATGCGCATCAGGCCACTCTCACCCCGACTGCCTCGGAAGACGGTACTCGAATTCAGGTTGACGTCGCTACAGTTCAAAATTTGCCTGTACAAGCGCCTGAGATCAACGCGATTGATGTCGACATGGTGGAAGACGGTCCCGAACGTCAACACCAAGATCATGAGGCTCCCACACCGGCAGAAGATGACGATCAGAGTTGTGGAATTTGCTATGGAGATATTACGGATGTTCTGAAAGAAGCGGAAGAAGCTGGGAAAGGTGGAATTGGAGGAGGTCTCGCATTATGGGTATGCGAGCAGCCAAACTGCGGAATGCGTGAGCTTCGTCAGCCTCTGCACAACAACCGAACTTACGTGTAGTATTCTGCATCACATGTGCTCTCGGTTGGGCAAACCGGGCCATTGATCAGCGAAGAGCACCCACCTGTTCTCAATGCACCAGACCTACCGACATCGATGGTCTTCGAAGACAAGCCGTCGCTTATGATCCTACGACACCGAATCCTATTCACGATCCACCGGCACCGTTGAACCCCCACCGAGCTGGACAGCTAGAACAGTATGCTGGGGGGATTTACCGGGATTTCCGAAATCAACCGAATTATCGACGAGTCATTGATACCGCCGCTGGGCCTGCAGCGTGGCGAGACTATCTCATCGCTCGAATGGCGGCCGATATGCCTGCTCGTCCTCGAGGCGGACGAGGGGCATGGATGGGTCCGATGCTTCGCACGGCGGATTCTCCGGCCATCATGGCTCCGTATCTCGACGATGTCAGACAGAGAGGGGTTCTTGGTAGGGTACCCGGTGTTAATGGGAATGCTGGAGCGAATGCCATCCCGATCCGAGTCGGACTTGCGCGACCCCAGCTCGACGAAGTCAACAGACAACGGCAAGAGCTTCGAGTTGAGTTACAAAACCGTAATCTCTTTGGCAACCCGGGTGTGGCTCATCCAGCTCTGGTGCAGCACCAGGCCGACGCTCGTCGAGTCTTCAATGCTCAGCAGCAGCAGCTTCGAGGCGTTCGACATCTGGAATTCACGCTCTTACTCCAGCAAATAGAAGAGCTCCAGCGAGATGTCCCCCGTGCTATTCGAGGTGACTATCAAGGTCCAGACGGACAACAAGGACGACAGGCTCCTGGAGCTGATTTTGCCGGTGACATGTTCCCAGCTCTCGGACAGCCAGGCCCAGCGCCGAGAAGGGAAGCTCGAATCGAACAACCTGGCCGCAATGTGGCATTTCAGTTCCAACCAAGAGGAGTTCGGGTTAACATTCAAGCGGCAAACGAGGTGAATGTGCGTCTTGCGAACGCGAATAACGGAGCGGCGGGAGTCCCTCGATCACGACGAGGGGTGCAAGTGGCGCAACCAATCAACTTGGGTTTGAATGGTCCTGGCAGGCCGAATCTCCGATTCCCCGAGCAACCTCATCGAGGCTTGCCGCGAGAACGGCCACTACCAGCGAGACCTGGCAGAGGGTGACAGTCCGAGCTTGTAAGCTGTAGTGCAAGCCAGTCGGCGCGAAAGAAGATTTCGCCTGGGTCTACTCTCACCTGTCGCCTGTCTGGGAAGAGAAGGAAGCAACATCTGGAAACGCTGCAATAGTAACGAAAAGAAGTCGAACCTGATTCCTCGCTGGACTGGGCTTCCGAATTTATTTACCGTGTACATACCATTTTACCATCTACTATCAGAATTTCGCCACGCGCCACCCGCGCCAGGTCTTCGCACACTCTCGACTCTTTTTCTGAACCCCCTCCGCGCCCGTCGACCTTGGCATCTTGGAAAACCTCAAAGGCTCCAAAGACGCTTGTGCCTCGTTACCTCGCCGACCCGTCTAAAACTCTCTGGACTCATCATCACGTGAGAAGGATCGTATCGTGTACTGTGCCAGATACCTACACTGTAAATGCATAAAATAATAATGTAAAGATTATCCTCTTCTGGGCTCTTGTTTTCCTTCTCAGAATTCGTCGCGCTTGCTCACGAAAGTCGACAGGTACTAGCGAATGATCCGAGTGAGAGAACGTGGCGCACTAACATCCTTTGTCAGAGCCATGCCGATCTTTCAATCTAGATGTGTCCTTTCAGGGGTGCAAGTATTCCTCCTTTGACCCACATCCCAGCGACTTACAGTGTGATCAAGCGACAATTCTGAATCTAGACTGTTGAGCTCGGGTCCATTTCTCATCGTCAATCGTGCTCATCGCGTCCAGTAACACACAGACTTCCATTCGGACAATACGTCGTCGGATTCGCCACTTCCTCCATTGCAATTATACTGTACCGATCTCTTTGACCTCACACATCCAGAACACAGAACGGAACAGGATGGGAGATGTAGATGAGCCAACGGGGACAATGACGATAGATGATTCGTTACCTTATTTTAGCTATACTGACAAATGGGACCAATCTCACGGTAGTCAGTCACCCCTCCCTCCTCCCCTTTCAATCCCCTCTTATTCTTTCTTTCATTGGACTATGCGCTGAGAGAAAGACGATCAACTATGGTTTCATTATTCGAATTCGACCTACACTTCAACTATAATCACTGGGGCCAGTATGACTTTTCAATGGACAGGGACCGATATTGAAATCTGGGGAGCAAAGCGGCAAACGTACGTCCCTTTATCACCTTTCGTCGATGGAGCAGTTCAGCCCTCGTGCTGTATGCACCCCGAAAGCTCATTGATATATGTAGATATGGCTGGTTCTCTGTTGGTCTGGATACCAACCCCAAAACATACAATAATAGCTTTGGAACGCCCGATATTCCCATTCAACTCTTATTCGCCAGTCGAGATCTCGAAAATGGGGATCATCAAGTTGTATTCGTCAATGAAGCAGAGACTTATCAGCCTTATCGACCTCAATCCGGTGAACCCGCCAGAGTCGGTATGTCTCACGTCTATGTACACCACTAGGACCCCAACTGATGATGATTCAGGGGTGGATTTTGATTTTGTCAGGATCACAGGGACACCGTGAGCCCACTCACTGCCTTCTCTGACCGAGACTCGTCGCTGATACTACGTATATGATCAGGATCACACCAGGAGCGAAAAGCACTCTCCAGGCCACGCAAAGTCCTTCACCTAGTGCAGCTTCCTCTATACCAACTTTTGCAACGCTTTCAATTAGCCGTAGTCTCTCCGCCTTGGGGGGTAGCAGCACCACCCCTTCCGCAAGTATTACAACGAGTACCAAAACCGCGAGCGACATGACTCCACATACACAGTCAGCTTTATCCGGCACATTCATTCAGTGCTGACGTATCAGACTCTCACCGATCCAGACCGAGGCGGTACATATGAGTGGAGCTCGCAGCCTGATATACGGTCCGATTAGTATGATAAGTCTGATACCCCTAGTGTCCATCCTCCTTCACATGGTCAGCCGCATATGACAACATTGGCATGATCTAAAAAGACTACAATCACGTCCGTCTTGTATTGGAATCTATGACACGTTTTCGGACAAGTAGTACAGGGAACAAAGCGCCCAAAATCTGCCTTCATCAGCGACAATATCCCGCATCTCGCTGCGACGTATCGCTCACCTCGTCTAATATACAAAGCATCAGGTGTTGGTTCAGTCTTTGATCTTGCAATACCCCAAAGACCCTTCGAGCAGCACGACGGGCATTTCCACGTCCTATCATATTGGCCGCGACATCTATTTGTGAGCTGGAGCCAACACGAACAGAAGGAAAAGCCCACCTGGGATCAGGAGACCCAACTTCCGGCTCGCCCGGTGTCGTGTTTCCACCTTTTGTTCCTCGGTCCGAGGCACAGACGGAGGCCGTCGAACGCCTCCAGGCCATAAGATATCTTGGATTGCCGCCAAATGTTTCTCGACCGATTCGCCCGATGTCGCGTTGCGCACGGTATCTCTGACTTTTCTACCCGCTCAGCATATGTGACCCTCGACCGCAAAGTTACTGACCGCTCGATAGTGCTTCCCAGGAATTGCTGAAGGATGAGGACGATTGCCTGACGACGTATCCAGTTGCTCTCTTTCAGGTCAAAAAGCTCGATGAAGAGATCACAGATGGGCGTTGTGAAAGATCCCGTTGCAGTCTCGCCTCCAATCGGGCCGATGGGAGCCCCATTAGCGGGTACTGCTTGATCCTTTGTCCAGCCTGCTCGTAATGCCAGAGGCACGAATGAACTGCCCAAGCCCGCAATCTCTTCCGTGCCCATACCCATGATCCCACCAATGTCGGCCAGTTGGCGGGACAAGGTGGTATACATCAAGTCGAGCATGTTTGGACCGAGGACATTCTCGTCCAGCGTTGTCGCCATGGTCTTGTAAAGCGATTTGACGATATTGTGAGGTGCGAGAGAGGCGAGACTAGTGGGCCCGGCAAGATTGGATTGATCTTGGCTGACAGACGATCGGGATAAGAAGTTGCGCAGGAGCGGAGTCTCGCATATTGGCAGAGAACAAGTCAAAGACTGGCATGAGCAATAGTGAAGGTAGGCTTCATCGGCTCACATGCAGATACTTTTCCAGACCTTTGCGCCTCTTCTCAATAAACGATGCCGACGTATCAGGAACGAGCTTCTTTGGAGGAAGCTCGTCGATTCCTTTGAACAGCTTGGACAGTCCAAGCGAAGACGCCCATTCACGCAACGATCTGTCCAACTCCCAGAAGTCGTTGTATCGCCTCGCGACGAACCATTTGGCGCCCTCATCCACCTTTTGCTCCACGTTGATCGTATACCGAACGATCTGTTTTCCTCCTTCTCCGCCCTCGCCAGTGATCACCGCGGTAGGGATAGTGACGATCGTCTGGCCAGGTATGATTCGAGACTCTTCCTCGTGCCGCTCAAACTCAGCCTTTTGCCAGATAGCTGTCCGCTGTTCTCGCCGCACAGACGCTTGTGAGCGCCGGAGGATGTGTAATTCTGCCGAGTTGCCAGTCAGTTCAGCTTGTCGGATTAGAGTCTCCAGTAGATGCTCCTGCTTGACAAGGTCTTGTATACGATCCTGTAGCCGAGCAATCTCCACGCCAAGCTGGACAGATGGCGGAACAATGTGGCGATGCAGATCGTCGTCGTCCTCTTGCTGCATCTCAGGAGATTCTTCGAGGACTGGGGAATCGTCGAACAAGACTTTCGCTTTGGACTTGAGCTCCGACGAGCTGCTTCTGTGCGGAATGCGAGGTTTATACGATGGCATCCGAGACTGAGGGGCAGAATTCGATGGTCGATGCGAGTGCGATCGCAAGTCTTCCACGCTGCGGGACACCATCTTCCCCAATGGTTCCGTCGACTCGGGTTTCCGCACAAGGATCATGGAGGAGGAGGGGGACCGCGAAGGCTCATCCCCGGGTGTCGATTCTCGTTCCAGCATGCGGCTGTTGTTGAGGTCGTCTCCCGCTATGATATCATTGAGAGCAGCTTGAATGGCTTCCATCCGTTCCACTTGGATAAAGTCGTCATCGTCCTCAAGAACTTCTTCCTCCTCTTCATCATCGAAGAGCCTCTGACGCTCTGCATGCTCGCCTGGAGTCAGGTCCATGAGGGTATCCAACTGAGTCGATCGACGAGCAAATCCGCCTTGCGTGGGAGACAGACTTTCTGTCGATGCACTGAGATCCATCCCCGTCTCTGCATTCGGAGCGAATGCAGTCTCCCGGTTGACCTGCGATTGAGGCTGGGAGAAGAAAGAGGTAGAGAGGGATACACTGGCGGAAGGCGTCACTGCTTTTGGCGAGAAGTATCCGCCAATCAAGGAAGGCAAAGCTTTCACCTTGGGGGACAATGGACCGAAGGATTCTCGAGCAGAACCGTTCGACGTCCTCCTCACAACAGATGAATCAGTGAAGATACGAGTAGGTCCAGGTCGTATTAGGGGAGAAGTAGGTAGTGTAATAGACGCAGATAGATCCGGACTTGTGGCCTTGTGCTGGGGATTCGCCCATCCAGCTTGACTTATATCAGAAGCCGCTTTGATGAACAGTTCGCTCGTCTTGAATCCGGCCCAATCTTCTTCCTCCATCTGTTCGTAAACAGCCTGCTGGCACGCAAACATCGCTCGTCTCGCTTGCGCAACGTCCACAGCGGACAGTGTGTCCTGTCCAGCGAGCTGTTGAATCGTCTCTGCATGATTGTTGACCATCCCTAGATCAAAGTCGGCGTTCACAAAGTACATGTCGGTCAGAAGAGTCAAATCCTCCCGTACCGTCTGGTGATTAGGTTGAAGAGCTGGAGTGGAGAGAAGCGCTTTAGTCTCGCCGCCAGGCTGAAGTGCGAGAAGATCAAGCGGATCTTTGAACCCCTCGACGGTCAACCAGAATTGCACCAGTCTGGATCGGCCTCGTCTTTCCATGTACTCTAGCCAGTATGCGAGTGTTGAAGGATCGGCAAGCACAGCGCGTAGGTCGATAATGCCGTTGCTTGCTGGTCGACCATCCACGGCCGCAGATTGGCTTAAAGCGACTGATGGCCCGGACTATGATAAGCTGACGACCTCTTCGCGAAAGGCTCGAGTTCACCTTGGCTCCGCTGCCTGTAAATGACCGTATCTTGGCATCGATTTCAAGTCTTGCCCTTTCCATCCGCTTTAGAAACTTCTTGGATCGCCTCAAGTCGCTCTCCGTCACCTTCGCGCCGTCTTCCATAGAAACTTCTTTGTCCATGTCTGATTGTGCCTGTCTCTGCGCCCTCTCAATGTCGACTCTCAGCCTTCTCGCTTCTCCCAGCGTCTTGACTTTAGGTATCGACTTTAGGAAAGCCTCGACGTCCCTGGTCGATGACATTGGTGTGATAGTGGCAGAAGATGGGAGCGCCTTCGGACGTAGCGGTGAGTTCTGGCGACTCGCAGAAGCTGAGGTCGGCTGAGGCAACGTCGACAAAGCGGAAAGGAACTTGTTGACCTGATTTCTGCTAATCAGCCTTTCTTCTGACACAATAGATGCTTACTGTTCATGCAGATATTGCCCCGCCTTCTCGTCAATTTGTCTATTCCAGAAATCGGCATCGCACATCATCTCAAAGACTGGCAAGATTATCGTACAGAGCAGTATTTCCCTGACCATCGTTTGGACAACCAATGCACCCGACTCGTCTGGTAAGATTTCGCTCATGATCTGTTCCAACATGTCTCGGAAGTGGGCTTCAATCTGGACCAAAGGCGCTTTAGTAGAGATGTGAGCCTCCTGTCGAAATGCGGGATGGGGCGAAGGAGGAAGAGGAAGGGGCAACGAAGCGTTTGGAGTGGGAGTAGCCGAGGTTGAAGACAAATGCTCGACGGACCGGTAGTGGTGTACATGATCCGTGATGATGGGTATTATCCTTGAGACGAATAAAGTCGACCAATCCACCTGATCGGCCCGATGAGAAGCGACATTACCGATCGCTTGCCGAATGAGCGTTTCCACGGCATTTGGAAAAGCGGACGAAGGCGAGATCCTGTCGTACCACGGGAGGATGAGGCTGGTCTTGATCAGGCGAAAGATGGTATTTAGACGCGAAGATACAGGTGTCTGCTCGATAGCCGATGACTGGGCTGTCTCTTCCCATTGATGACGGGTTTCAACAGCGGACCATGCTGAAGGAGTGGTGAAAGCGAGCGTTGCCAGTCCGTGACGGCGTCTGTAGGATGGCGAGATGCGTTGAGGAGCACGAACGAGTCGAATGACGCCAGCAATGAAAAGGACAACCACTACAAAGGCAAGCCAGAGGGGGAGGGCTAGAACGGCTCGGAGAGGGATGGTCAAAGCGAGGAGGATGACACCGAGGGATGAGAGGAGGTAGAGGCGAGAGACACTACGCATGGTTGCTGAATCCTCTTTCTGCGCTTCATCAGGGATCCTTGTCTCCCCTGTCAAGGACCGTCACCCTACCAATGGCATGGACAGATAAGTGGAGTTGGACGAGGAGAGAAGTGGGCTGAGAGCGCGAGGCTCCCCTGTCAACACTCTCGGAGAATCAACGAATCTCCGCCTCCCAGGTTTCGGATCCGAGTATCAAGGTGTTTCAGATATTTCCCCATCACGTGACTCAAGCTTTTGCATCCGATGTCGATTGATTTGTTTTGATGACGCAATGTATCTGAAGATCTGCGACGACCGACCAAAGTTTATCAGCTCGCACTGGGTCGATCAGGACATACAGCGGGTCAGATCGAGGTAGACAAACATACCTATCACCTTTTCTGACTGCTATTCTCCTCGTGAAGCACCATAGATACACCCAAATCAAGCGAGAATGTCGACCCAAGGAGCCAGAAAGAGAGTCTGCGTTGTCGGTGCAGGTGAGTCACCAGACGGTAGCAGTAGGCCTCACACGCAGGAGCGTCCGGGATGTCGGCGGCATATGCCATGTCGCTCGATCCTGAAAAGTTCGAGGTGACAGTGTTTGACAAGGAAGAGGAGGCGGGTGGAATGGCCACCTCCGTAGGGCTTCCCGGCCTCATCGTCGTCAAATCGGCAGCTGACCTTCTACTAGATCCCGATCGATGCGTCGAAATATGGTGCTGCGTACATCAACGATGGTGTTCAAGGCTGTAGTCCCCAATTGTGAGCAGATGGAAACTTGGCTCAAGATGACAGCTCACATAACAGCTACAACACGATCAGGATGTTTGAGATTCTTGGCTTCAAGTAGGACTCGAAAATGTCCGAATTCAGATGATGTCGCTCACGATCAGGCCGACACCGGTCGGAATGCAAGTGTCCTTTGGTAAAGACAAGTACTACTGGAGCAACGTCTATCCTACTCAGCTCTCGCGATCTTTCGCCAAAGATATCAAGAAGTTCGGCAAGGTTCTCAAAATCGTCAAGTCAGCTACAACATCTAGTCCAGGGAATTCAACCACTGACATCCAGAGCATTCGAAGTCATCTTTGCCCTCGTCCCCGTCAACAGGCTATTAAAGCTGTTCCGATTTTCGGATGAATTTGGGGAGAGGATGATTTACCCTCTCGTCGCGCTCTTCTTTGGAACCGGGAACCAGACGCCTTACATCTCGAGTGCGATTTTGGAGCGAGTATTCTTGGATCCCAGCATGAAGCTGTTCGAGTTTGACGCGAAGAGTCTTTTGGCCAGCATTCCGACCATGTACGGCTTCCCATGTGTGAGTCAAGCATTTATTCTGCGGATTGGCGTTGACAGCCAGCTCCACGATTGCTATGCCGCTTGGCAACGCAAAGCCGAAGAGGGTGGTAATGTGACCTTCAAGCTCGGACACGAAGTCGTCAATGTCAAGGAGAGGAGTGACAAGGGAGTAGTCATCGAGTACAAGGCTCCCGGCGGTCGAGACGGAGAATCACAAGAAGCTCGTTTCGATGAGCTCATCTTGGCTGTTGGTGAGTCCATCACGGCATGAAATAAGAGCAGCATATTCATTGTAGACGCCGATACCGCCCTGAAGCTGCTCGGAAAGACTGCAACATGGAAGGAAAGGACAATCCTTGGCAATGTGCTCTATCTGTGAGTGCCCGCAATCGACAAGCGCTAACGGAAGATCGGACGTGACCATTACGCACAACGATCTCGACTACATGAAGAAGCATTACGAGACGCAATACAAACCTGAATTAAATGCCAAATCGCAAGGCAAAGAAGACGACGAGGCTTTCGACTTTGCGGAGAAGAACTTCCGCCCGTTGTATTATATCAAGGAGTACGAAGAGGACCGTACAAAGATCGAGATGAGCTTTGATCTTACACAGTGAGCTCAGCCTTACACCGTGCGCACTTGAAGCTAATTGTCTTAGCTACCAGCCGCAGTTCCGAGGGGTCCCACCAGAAGGTCCTCCCGATAACGATCGAGCTTCGAGTTCCTCCGACTCCACTCGCGTTCAACGAGACGTGACCAAGCCATCCGACCCAAAGCACAACAGAGCAGGTATTGAAGCTAGGCAGGGCAGCGATCCAGACGGCAAAGCAGAGGCCAAGATTGAGAACCATGTCTTCCAGACGATCTTCTTGGACAAAGATGGTAGTCGGCAACATTGGACGGACAAGGAGATCGCACCTGATAAGAAAATCTATGAGAAGTGGTGGAAACAGGTACGACCTTGATTGAACGATGCGCAAACAACGCTGATGGAGCAGCAATCGCACAGAGCGCAGCACTACTATAAAGTCGTGCCTTGGATGATGTTCTTGAATGGCAAGAACCATACCTACTTTGCTGGCGCATGGTGGGTTTCGTGGCTCTTCGTTCGTCGGGAGCTGACGATCAGGACCATCTTGAATATGCACGAGCTCGCTGTGACTTCAGGCTTTTCTGCGGCTTATCGTCTCGGGGCCAAGTATCCATTCTCGGGCGATGAGGGGTGCGAGAGGTTATTCAAGCTGTACCTTGCGGCGAGTCACGGTGTTCGAGCGGTGGGTTGATAGACAATCTCCACACTCGATGAGTCACTGATCAGACAGCGAAAAGAGGATCGAAAGGGCTTCTTTGTATAACTGTCTCGTCTATAATGTCTGTGCTGCTTGCATGTATCCATAGTCTTGCAGGAGGGTTCATTCCTATTGATAATGACGTGGCTATACATTACCGCCACCCGGCTCCCTCCCGCGACCGAGCTGATTCTCGGTTTCATCGTTGTTTCAACGATTTTGAAGATTTCAGCCGAGAGCACATACCCGACACCTTGTCGTCCAGCTCACCATGGACAAACCTCAACGAGCGCATCATGCGCCCTCGGCAGGTACCAAAGCAGCCAAGAAAGATGCTGCAAAAGGTATCGACCGTTCCGGCGGGCAATCTTTTAACCCAAAGGTCAGCTCTACGATACTTTAAATCTCAAAACCTGGTTGACGATCGTAGGCATTTACAAGCTCTTCATTCCGAGCTGCAGATCGAGCTGCGCGACGGACCGCTGAGAAAGACCAAAAGAGGCTTCACGTCCCACTTGTCAATCGTAATCCCGACGAGAGAAAAGTGACCAATGAAAAGGGAAAAGGGATGGACGAGGGTCGATTACCCCCTCCACCCATTGTTGTCGGTATAGTAGGACCACCTGGAGTTGGGAAATCGACTCTATTGCGATCACTCGTGAGGAGGTTTACGAAGCACAACTTGCAAGAAGCTCAAGGGCCTATAACCGTCGTATCGGGCAAAACTAGGCGGATCACTTTTGTGGAATGTGGGAATGACTTGAATAGCATGATTGATTTGGGAAAAGTGGTGGATCTGGTGTTATTGATGATTGATGGGAGTTTCGGGTTCGAGATGGTGAGTCTTTTTCACTTCCTCCGGATTTTTGGCGGAACAGTGCTGACAATCAGGAAACATTCGAGTTCCTCAACATCCTCCAAGCCCATGGTTTCCCCAAAGTCCTCGGTCTTTTGACGCATATGGATCTCATCAAGAAACAGTCCACTTTGAAAGACACAAAGAAACGACTCAAACATCGATTCTGGACAGAAATTTATCAAGGAGCCAAACTATTTTCCCTTTCCGGAGTCATCAACGGTCGATATCCCGATACAGAGATCAACCTCTTATCCCGCTTCATCAGCGTGATGAAGTTCCGTCCTCTCGTTTTCCGAAATGCCCATCCTTACCTCATCGCCGATCGAATACAGGATTTGACGTCCCGGGAGTTAGTCAGGGAGAACCCCAAGGTGGACAGGACGATCACGCTGTACGGATACCTGAGAGGACCGAATCTTCCGGCGAGAAACGCAAAGGTGCATATACCCGGAGCCGGGGATCTCGAGGTCAAAGAAGTGGAGAGACTCAAAGATCCTTGTCCGTTGCCAACGCTGGAAAGCGAGAGGAGGAGAAAAATGGGTGAAAAGGCAAAATTGATCCATGCGCCGATGAGTGATGTCGGTGGGGTCATGTATGACAAGGATGCGGTGTATATCAATGTGCCAGGCAACTTCACCCGGGGTAGCGATGGTGAGTGATTATAGTCTCGAATGAGTAGACCGTCGCTAATTAGCAGCTCCACAAGGAGAAGGAGAGAAGATGGTGTTAGATCTACAGGACGCTGCTCACACTTTCGGAGAGAGAATAAAAGACTCTCAGATCCGATTGTTCGGATCTTCCTCTGTCCCTCTTCAGATCGATCAACAACGAGTCCGACGACGCGCAGAACCCAGAAACGGCGGACCCATACTTGGTCAGGCGGATGAGGGAGAATACGACACGGAGGATGATGACGATTTGGTCGATGAAGACGAGGAGGCGATGGAGAATGGACACGCAGCTGGGGACTCCGATTCAGAGCAGGATGGAGAGCTCGACTTTGCCTCATCTGATTCCGAGGATGACGATCTTGCTGGTGCTGTATCCTTCTCTCAAGATGGCAAGAGGATTGACCTGCCTGACGACGAGGACGAGGAGGGATCAGAAGAGGATGAGGGAGACTCTGACGACGAAGTACCGCAATGGAAGAAGAAGTTGTCGGAGCGGGCGGCTACAGGATTCGCCGAGCGGATGGAGAGAAAGCGGGATTTGGCATCGCTCATTTACGATACCGACCTCAGTCCGGCAGAGATTATAGCAGGACGAACCAGACCCAGTTCCGCCGATGCGGAATCCTCATTAATGGCTGCGGCCCGTGACGAACTTTTCACCGTCAAGAGGGATACCGGTGTGGAAGACGACGACGATTTGGACCAAATCCGACCTCGGGTGGACAACGCGGCATTAAAGGTCAAATGGGATAATGAAGAGATGCTTGATTCGATCAAACACCTGTTCATCTCTGGTCAGATGGGCGATGACGAGGTCGATGCCGATGGGCAAGCGTATGAAGAGGAAGGTGAGGACTTTGAGGATCTCGAAGCGGGCGAAGGGGAGGGTGAGAACGGTGGGGACAATGTGCCGTATGTTGGAGCCAAACCCGCAGGCGCACAGGATCATGCGACTGCGCGAGCCGAAGCATTGGAGAAGAAGAAAAAAGCCCTCGCGGCAAAGTTCGACGAAACGTATGGCGACTCAGACAATGAGGAGGGTAAAATGGACTTTTATGATGCTCAAAAGGCTGAATTCGCTCGGCAGCGTGCTCTCAATGAAGAAGAGTTTGCGGGAATGGATATCGATGCTCGGGCTAAAATCGAAGGGTATCGATCGGGCATGTATGTCCGGCTCGAGCTGGACAATGTGCCATGTGAGATGATTGAGAATTTCGATCCGAAATTCCCTATCATTGTCGGTGGATTGCTCAATGAGGAACAGAGGTTTGGATACGTGACGATTCGAATCAAGCGACATCGATGGTTTACTCGAACGCTCAAGACGAATAATCCGCTCATCTTCTCCCTTGGATGGAGGCGGTTCCAATCTTTACCAATCTACCACCTTGACGATCACTCGATCCGAAATCGTATGCTCAAATACACACCAGAGCACATGCACTGTTACGCTACATTCTACGGACCCGTCTCAGCGCCCAACACCGGTTTATGCGCTTTCAACTCGATCTCGGATGATGCGCCAGGGTTCAGGATCTCCGCCACGGGTGTCGTACTTGATGTCGATCGATCGACAAAGATTGTCAAGAAGCTCAAGTTGACCGGTGTACCGTATAGGATTTTCAAGAATACGGCGTTTATCAAAGACATGTTCAACACCGCTTTGGAAGTCGCCAAGTTTGAAGGGGCGAATATCAAGACGGTATCGGGTATACGAGGTCAGGTCAAGAAGGCGCTGTCCAAACCCGAGGGTGCTTACCGTGCGACTTTCGAGGACAAGGTTCTGATGAGTGGTGAGTTGAGCGGGAAATGTCGTCCCCCTGGTGCTTATTGGTAGATATCGTCTTCTTGAGAGCTTGGTACTCTATCGAACCGAAAAAGTTGTACAACCCAGTCACGTCGCTGTTGCTTTCCGACAAGACGGGTTGGACAGGAATGCGATTGACTGGTCAAATCCGACGAGATGAGGGCATCGATACGCCTCTCAACGCCGATTCAAAGTACACTGTGAGTCTTACCATCATTATACATGTTAAGCTTTGGCTGATTGGTCTAGAAAATCGAGCGTACAACACGTCGATTCAACACACTCAAAGTACCTCGAAAACTGGAAGCTTCGCTTCCTTACGCATCCAAAACCAAACAGTTCTCTACACAGCGTAAACCGACATATATGCAAAGTCGAGCTGTCATCCTGGATCCAGAAGAAAAGAAGGCCGTTGCGCTATTGCAACAAGTCCAAGCGTTGCGTAAGGACAAGATGGCAAGGAGGGCGGATAAGAAGGAAGAAAAGAGAAAAGAACATCGAAAGGTGGTTGCGAATTCCGAGGAGAGGAGGAACGAGAAGATTCGAGAGGAGAGAAAGGAAAAGTTGAGAAAAGAGGGCATCAAGAGGAAACATGACGAGGCGAATGAAGGGGGGAGAGGTAAGAGGAGGAAGTAAGGTGTGTCAGTTGCACCATGCGCTTTGCCTCGCATTCGTCTGCCTGCTATGCATTATGCATCTATAAGATCGGTACATCATGATAATCTTTGAGATGCATTACGAATAGCGCACTAAGCAATCTAGACAGAGATGTAGACAGTCTAATTTGACATGGGTCCACTGGACATCCCTCCTCTACGTCGAGAACAATGGCCAGATGGTGAATGTTGTCCCCCACCTCTATCAGGCACTCTTGTTCTCGCTCGAGGTATCACCAACGGGTCTTTCTCCACGGATCACATTTTGCCCCATCCCTCCACTCATCTCCATCTCCCGTGTGGCCTGATCCTGATCCTGGTCCTGGTCCGGAACGACTTTACTCTCCGGGGTCAAATACCTCCCAGGCCAGAACCAGACAAATGTCGTGACTCCAAGCCAGAGGGGTAAGGTGTCTAAACCGAGGAAGAATCGTTCGTGCGTGGCGAGGTAGCCTATGTAGCCTTGGGAGAGTTCGACGGTACGGAATACACTTCGGATGAG
This sequence comes from Papiliotrema nemorosa, assembly GCA_032158125.1. Classification (NCBI taxonomy): domain Eukaryota; kingdom Fungi; phylum Basidiomycota; class Tremellomycetes; order Tremellales; family Rhynchogastremaceae; genus Papiliotrema; species Papiliotrema nemorosa. The sequence continues at coordinate 459,074 of JASKOT010000007.1, read as the reverse complement.
GAAACAGATACAGGTGAATCCCAGTGCCCAATGGAGAGGTTTCCAGCCTGATCTAGACCAGAGATCTTGGTCTTGATATCGGCTATCATCAGCGCAATCCTCGACAATGTCAAGATGTCGGGGTTTTCAGATAACATCTCTCCGGAATTGGCTGAGACAATTCGGGGTGTGTGGGTTTCAGGTGATCGGACGTGCTGGAACTGTAACTCACGCTCGGATGGCGAACATGGCCCATAGTGCGGAGAAGAGGAGGAAAGAAGCCATTTGAGCGGCGATACCTGTACGTTAGCAGACACACACACGTCACGAGATGACGACTCACCAGCCAAAAAGATATGCCCTCCCGCTTGAGCAGTCGTGATATTGTCCGCAATAGACAATCCACCTCCGGCGGCTTGGATCAAGAATGTCGCAACTGTCGTTAACGATTGCCCTGTGACCCCCTATATCGCACAAGAATAAAACTGCAGAGGGAGCTGCGGGGCGAAAGGCAAGTGAAGGCGGGTAAGACGTACCATCTGAAATGATAAATGTCCAAGAGACTGCTCCAGGTTTAAGAGGACGCAAATATTGAGGCGCATTGAGGTGTTTGACCAATCTTCCCAGCAAGATATAATCACCCGCCAAGAAAGCGCATGGCTGGGATCAGCGCTTCTTACACCCAATCTCCCGGATCAATAGATAGATGGGTACGCACGGATAAAACGACAAAGAGGTATTGAACAATGTATAATCCTGACGAATGGGGGTTGGATCGGAAGACTATACGCAGTACCAATCCGATGGCTTCGCAGTATGTCCCAATGACGAGACATAACATGTAATTGGCTCTGTATCGGTAATTTTCTATAAATTATATCAGTGTCTGCGCCTTGCCTCGGTCAAGCGGCGAGAAGGGGCCAAGCGGCAATTATGAAGGTGAACTGGAGGTGGAGAGGTGGACTCACGGATCGTCAATAGGATGGCGGTTATAAAGTACAAAACGGCCGCGACGATATTCAGAGCTTTACTAGGGATATATCGGAGAGGATTACACCTATGGTTGATCAGTACACGTCTTATGTACAGAATCCTGAGGATCAAGAAAAGCCGGAATCGTACGTGTCTGTAGATGGATCGGCCTGGTACAAATCAGCAAGTCCTTTGCCAGTGCATGAGCGAGAAGGACATACATATGGATCGGCAGGACAGATTCTGTTCTTCTTGGCGGCTTGCACACCCGTGATCAACACCACCACGGCGAAGATGAGCCAACGCATTGACAAGATCGGGCCAGAGGTGGATTTCGGTGACATGTTTGGATCGGTATTTCTCCTGGCGACCACTTTTCCTGCAATGTCCGCTACGATTGTCTCCCAGTTCTACACAGACCAGATGGACGACGATGCGAGAGGAGTCTATGTCAGATGTCAAGTCGAGTGTTGTGCTCAATCTCGGTCAGGTTCGGTCATCTCGACTAGTACCCCATGCGAGACCAAAAAAGGTCGTCTCACTCTCACTCTCCCGGCGCAATACACCACTCAAAACACGCCGTCTTCCCGCGGAAAACCCCGGGCCCCCCTTCGGCCCTTCCCGTTTTGCTGGAATCGCCCGCGATGGCTCATCGCCAAGCATAGCTGGGCATGGGAGGGCCGACAAACGTGGCGTGAACATGTGCATGGTGGATGTGTACCGACTGACCGACTGACTGCTATTGCTACATGCTTTGCCAGCCTCACCCATCCAAGGGCAAGCCGCAAATCTCACAGTCTGATCTACCGGCATCATTGACAAAGGTACAATGGGGGCAGATTCTCTCGGTCGCCCCGCCACCGCCTGCACCTGCAGTCTCGCCAGCACTCGGAGAGTCGATGCCCATAGCGTCGAATGCAGCAGAGGGCGTCCCGCTTCGTGCGTTGTTGGTTGCGCTCGAAGGACCCTCTGCGCTGTCAGCTTGATACCTTCACGAGCGATCGGAAGCTCACGAGAGGTTGATGACTCTACAATTGTCAAAAGAGTCTGCCATCCGCCAGACGCAAACAAGTGCTCCACTACTTGCGAATCTTCGGGACTTGCATGGGCTGTGGATGCTTGGCATAAGAGTTTCTGCTCCTCCTGCGGAATCAGCACATAGCAAGATGTGAACAACGCTTCCACTCACCAGACTGAACAACCCCTGCATACATAAAAACGCCACCAGATGCCAATCGCTCAACCACTTGATCACTTCCATCTTGATACCCTCGGTCCAAGTGGATGTATCGTTCATCTCGACTCCCTTTCCACCCAGTATCGATCCAAGTTGACGCAGGACAAGCTCGAGAGATTGATCGTGTAGTCCAGGTCGGTTCTCTGCCGGGAAAGAGTTTGACAGGAACAGGGGGTTCGGCTCATTGGGAAAACCATGGGTGATCTGACCGTCAGCGTATGCAACGCGAAGCAAGGTGCCGCTTACATTGACAAAGAGGTATTCTACAGGGAATTTGGGTTTCGCAGGCATCTTCACCTGAAGTCCGTACTCGTTCTTGAAACTACACCGTCAGCGTGTCAAAAGCGTTGATCGTCGAAGCTGACCTGTAGAACACCTCGGGGATGTATTCCCCTTCTCCAGGTTTTCTGACTCTAACAATCCCGGGGTCCACGCTCGCTTCCACTATGCCAGCCTTGACCATAGCCTCTGCCTGCTCTGTAGCTTGCCAGGCGATGACATCGATACCACCTTCTTGTGTTCCCGTCAAGCAACACGTGACGAATCGAGAGGAAAAGTGGCCGGTAGGTGACGCTCGTGTGGGAAGCGGATGTGAGACTTGGTATGCTGCTGAAAGGAGCATTTCAAGTGAGGAAGCGGTATATGACTGTGCGTGGCGTTTATACAAGGATTTGGTGATATCCTCTTCCGACCTTTCCGTTAGCTGCATCGTACAAGAGTCCGAGCTCGCTCACGGTGTCAGATCAGTGTAAATCATTCCCACTACGCCGAGTCCCTTGGCGCACCAGCCAGCGATCTCGCTAACTCTCTCCTCGTCAGACCAAGGGGTCTCGACGGTCAACCCATCTACCTCTCCCTCCTGTTTAGGCTCCCAGACTGCCTCTACCACGCTCTTCACCCCCATGGGGACCTTCTCATACTTGTCGTACCTCCCAATGAGGAAAGCTAATCTTTGTGTACCGGTCCTCCTCCAAGCGTCTAACAGACCATTAATTATGCTAGGCGAGGCAAATTCCACGTGATCAACCATTCGATACGGCTGTGAGGTGAGGGTGAGGGCACTGGGCTGACACGATGAGCAGATCCCAGCGGGGAAAGGAGGATGTGATGCGGTCGGGCAAGGTGTGAGGACAGACAAGGAGAGTGGGTTGAGAGGGGGTATTTCTTGGGCTGAAGAGGTTGCGGCTGAACGGGAAGAGAGGAGTTTTCTGAGATATGCGTGGTATGACAAGTGTTTGATTTGCTGTTCTGCTTGATATTTGCTATCGAATGGCTGAAGATGTCAGTATGGCATGACTGGCTTGGCTCACCTCGACTGGCATGCAGTAATCGCACATCCCTTTATCGCCGTGCCGGCAAAAGACAGGATCCCTCTTTCGCTCAATCTTCCCGCTCTGACCTTTCCAGTACAGATCAACCTCTGGCTCTTGGACCCTGGATAGGTCTCTGAGTGGTATCGTATTCGGTAATGGCGGGTCGGTGTGTGTGTGAGGATGTGAAGGGTCAGGTTGAGAAGGGTGGAATTTGCTGGTGGAAGCTTCGGTAGTAGGGTGAGATGACGGATCGGCTGTTTGCGGCTTGTACGAGAGGAACAGCAAGTCTCCGTGGCTAGGATGAGCCTTGCCCTAATCTCCTTTGAGGGAGTGAGCTCACTTGAAACCCATATCACTTATCGTCCTACCAACCAGCGCACTCAAAGGCAACTGCTCTCCGCTAGCCCCAGGTTGATTGCTCAGTCGAAGCGAGTCCTCGTCCGGTTTTTCACCAGCACCCTTGGGCAAGGTATCCAGCATCATTCGGGAGAACTCTTCACCTGTCGTGGTAGGCTGTACGGTGAGACGTGATGTCCCCGCTGGGGAGCGTATACGAAGCAGCTGAATTGTCAGCGGGGCGGCTGATGAGGTGAGCCACCCACCATTTTCGCTGAACGACTTGGAGCTCGCTGGTTAGCCTATCTTCTCGATCTGTGCTGACTAGCCGTCCTGAGCTCGAGACCGTGAGACGTATGGGGTGAAGTGATAATGGTAGAATGTACACGATGCTATAGACATGACGCCAGCGTCTCTCGAGTGGAGGTGGAAGGAGGAGGAGGAAGCGGAATCAAATTGATATAACCGAACGCAATCCTCGGTCACTGGCAGGGGGCCACGGTTGACTGGACTCACCCCATATCATCTTCCTTCAACTTTGACCCTGTAGACGTCGACCAGAAGGTCAGAGTCGAAGACATGCAGGCGCCAGGCTTGTGAGCTGGCTGTATCCACACTTCGCGTTGAGCTGACAGACAGTCGGATGAATGAGCGGGAGGCCAATCCTAATCCGTAAATACTCCTCGACGCCCCATTGATCGTTGCTAAGGAGCAAGATATGTAGGGTTCATTAGGTCCCTTCGCGTCAAAGATGATCACACCGTCAGTCAGCTCCACCTTGAATTTCTTCGCCGGAGCTGAATGAGCAGGACGCAGAAATGATACTCAGAGCTGTCGGTACATCATCAGAGTTCCCTACCGGTGATGCTCTGACACCCAGCCGCGCAAATGAAGAAGATCATGGAACACCGGTTCATGTTTGTCGGCACACTAGAAGAAGCAGAACACAATCTTGTGGTGCGCGCCACACGCAATGCTCATTAATCGTCCTGACGGATAGTTTGCCGGTAGAAATTGGAATTTTGGACAATCTATCGAGCTGGTCCTACGCGGTCCGACCGGTCGATTCCTGCCGTCAGTAGTCACATTTTCCGAGTTGAAAAGCGCCGACATCAAGACTGAGGTACATCACATCGGTCATGTGCCATGAGATGGCGCATATACAGGCAAGTGACCATGTCGACGGATCGGCGGACAGCTGATGTATCCAGCACATGAATCACGGACCCAAGTTCCAGAAGGTAGCTTCACCGTTTTACCTTCTTGTAGCTCATCAGATAGCTCAATGCGGAGATCAAAGAGGAGGTACGAGTCATGCAAGCAAGAGGCTACTTTGGCGATGGTGAGTTTTAGAGCCAACATGGTGATAACAGCTCACTGGCAGGATTCTGGTCAGATGGACACCGTCTGAAGGACAACGTCAAAATGGGAGGAGAAGGCCTACGTTAGTCTTCCCCTACGCCGTCCATATTCAGTCGGAACCCAGCTGATTGGAAGGCCCTGCAGATTTCCCAGAGTATGTGTGTGGAGTGACAGCCGGGTGAGCACCCCAGTCGCTGTGTGAATGTGATCTGATACCTTCAGGGACGCTCGGAAAGCACGTCGACCGAGAAGAGGGCCTAAAGCAAGTGCTGCTCCTGGCTTGGTCAAGGGAGAAGCGTCACACCGGTCCGGAAGACAAACGGACTACAATAGAAAGGCTGGCAGCAGGAATAATGTTGAAATGGGAGCCAGTTCCGGAAGACTGGATGGGAAGCAGGGTACGTTGTGGCTGCAATATATATGATGAGGTCGGCTGAGAGGCAGAAATTACAAAGGAAGTCGAGGATAGGCGCAAAGAGGATATCGAGCAGCTCACGCAAGAGTACTTACGCGAGGGGCTGGAAATCAAGAAGGCAAAGGCAAAAGCGACAAGAAAGTGGAAGAAGGATAATGCATGGTATACGGAGGGCAACAGCCGGGGAAGAGTGTGAGCTCTGGGGTCTACTTGATATTTGCGAGCTGATGCGCCTTAGCGCTAAAAGCAAAACGTCTGTTGGGCAATGTCAAGGTCTGAAGTACACGACTGACTGCATAGGGCAGCAGAGCTACGAGCTGCAGCGGCAGAGAAACGCTTAGCTGCTCTGGCTGGGCCGTCGACCTCGATGCTTAAGGAGGAATTGGTAAGCGAGGACGATGGGTCCGAGGTGGACCCAGATGACGAGGATGTCCCCGATCCGCACCAAGATGCTTGGTCTCGAAAACGAGAGATGGATCAGGAGATGGACGAGGAAGAGAAGCAGGGCTTGCGAGGTGGTTGGGAAGAGTTCTTCCCTTCCCTCAAGAATCGATCCAACCCTGTCAAGCGTGAGCTCTCGCCTCATACCGACGAGGGTATGATTCCGCCGCGCAAACGACCCGCGTCGAGCTCCCGACCTAGATTTGGCGCTTCTATGGTTGATACGGAGATCAAGAAGGATCTTGGGTTGGTCGCGGATACCGATGGAAGAGTGCAGAAATTAGGCGGGCACGGGATCGAGTCGGATGGGGATTTGGTCCTAAGTGCGGATGGCAGACCTGGATGGTCCTGCGAAGTGTGCACTTACGCCAATATCGCCGATCATGGGCGATGCGGTGGGTGGATGGAATCCTCATCCATGAGTCAGCTCATAAGCAGAAATGTGCGGAGCTCGACCGGATGGCACGCTAGTCGAAGAAGTCTGACTTTGTCCATTTAGCAACCACAGCAATGGCCAGGGGGTGGTGACGAGTAATGACAAAAATGACGGAACGAAGCTTTACGACCAGGGCCGTAGAATAGCTACATATGCATTTGTGCACGCATGGAAACAAACGCGGGTTCTCTATGATCTAATGCTCGTCGGTCCTTGGTTCTCTACTCATCCTGGTTCAGCTCTGTGTTCCTGTTCTTCCTCGCGTTACCCGCGAAAGCCCTCTTGAACGCCTCCAAAGTAACACCCTGTTGACTTGGTCTCCTCTCAATGTCGGCACCCTTTTCTCCGTTGGGTGGGCTTCCAGGCCTGCTTCCAGGTCTCGAAGCCGCGGGCGATCCAACAACCGAGTCGTTACCTGTCAATTCGTCTGATGCTTTGGGGAAGAATCCACCAGATCGACCACCGGTGAACGAGTTCATACGAGATCCAGCGGGGGTTACAACGGGTGTCACATCTGGAGTGGCTTTAGGTTGTACCCTGTCGACGGGTTGTTCAATGATCAATTTGAAAGTGTTTGTTTCGGGATCCCAGGAAGCTTGAACGTGGGAAAGATCGTCGACGAGGAAATCGGGTCGCTCTTTTTCGAGTTCCTCCCGCTCGTGAGATGTACAAGTGGCCAGGACTCGAGCACCGGAAGCCTTTCCGGATCGGATACCCGTGGGTGCGTCTTCGACGACCAAAGCTGGGGCATCAGTCGGTGGCCTGTGTGTGAAGCAGATCTGACTCACACTCGAAAGGAGAGGCGTTGCAACCTGCCGCACCGAGCAAGTATGGGTCGGGGAATGGTTTACCTCGAGTGACCGAGTCGGCAGTGACAAACACCTTGGGTGTCGTCAATCCGGCAATGGGAATAGCTCGACCGGCGTAGAAGTAGGTAGCTGAAGTCAGCATCGTTCTTGATAGAGGATCAGGAAATGGTCCACATACAAGAGGTACAGATGGCCCATTTCTCTTCCCCACCTCGAGACTCCTTTTCGGAGCTCAGGTCATCTAACAGCTTCTTGACACCTGGGAGAACTTCAATACCACTTCCTCCTGATCCGCTTCGTCCAATCTCCTCTGCTGCGTCCAAAATGGCAGTCTCGAATCGGACAACCTCCTTTTCGAGGATCTCCGGGTCGGTAATGTGACACCACTTTTTCAAAACGTCAATCGTCCTCATACCGTGAGCGGCTAATTGTCAGCACAGAAGAATATGGATTTGCTGTATCGCTTACACCTCAAAATGTCATCGAGGTCCAGAGGGTAGGTCTCGGCAAAGATGGACCAAGCCTTGACGACGGCTGGGGACGAGTTGATCAGAGTACCGTCCATGTCGAACAAGACTGACTCGACGTTGATCTCGACAATGTGAGGATCAGCAGCGGGAGTCATGGCTCCTGATGCTGGGTAGGCAAAGGAAGATCGTCGGGAAGGGGCGGTAGAGGCGGGTTGGGAAGAGGCCGGCGTTGGCATGGCCGACATGGTAAAGGCTTGCTTGGTGAATACGGACATGGTGGGTGTGTTACTTGATTAGACGGTAGAGTGTAGGGAGATGGTTTGTGTAAGGTCGACTATGTCGAGGTGGTTTTGACGAGGTGAAGGTGAAGGTGAGAGTTGGTTGAATGTCAAAGTACGATGCGATTGAGATGACGAAAAAGTTGATCAGGTTGGACACCTCTATGCACGCGGAATCATCTGCCAGCTTAGCTAGGATCCACCCAAGAAGTCATGGGGCAGAGATGTGCATTTGCTTGGTTGTTCGCCTGTGCAGGCAGAACACCCGATGACGGATTTTGACAGGGGACTGCAACTGCTCCACCCTAAAACCCACGACTTCATCCTGGGAATCCCGCCACATCATGCTTTGGCGTGAATAGGGTATGGCGCATTCGATGAAAAATTCATGCTTGAATAATCCAACGTCCGTTCGCTCATCCTCTGCTTACACCCCAATAGACAGATGCACCATCCAGAGAGACAAGGGTACGAGCTGAACCACAATTTTTTCTCAACACAAACACTTACCGCCGGGAGAGAAATGACGGAGATTGGCTGACGTCACACATCCCCCCACCCTGTTTCAATTCATCATCTGCGTGTGCCCTTTCCCCCACTCTAAAATTTCCGATGACCTCGTCCGAATGATACGTTGCACGGCGGGCTGGCGGGTTTGGCGCAGAAGACGTAGAGGAGATCCCAAAATTTTTACATGGGAAACCAGTGACGTTTCGGATCTGGCTAGAGTCCGGTTGGGGAGTCTCGCTTGACGGCGCAAGCTGTGCGGTCTGCTGGAGCGTAAACGAGGGAATTAAGGGGGGTCTTGGGCAGAGATAATCAAGTGACCCCTTTACCCTAGACGGTACGGGTGGTACGGGTGGCACAGGTCGGGTCTGGGTGGGCTGGGTTTGGATGAGGATGGCATCACTCTTCTCTGGTGATTTGGTAGATAGTTCCGTAGATCAGAGGTGCTTCGTCACTTTCTCACTTCATCCCCAGTACTTGCAACCTTCTCGTCAGAAAACTTCAACATCGACTGATAGATACTATCACATTCACCACACACGAGAATCACCTTGACAGTCATTGAACAGAACACAACAAATCACCACACCATGTCATCATCCGCTTCTTCACCTACCAAAGAGTTTTCCGAGCTCGAAATCGGCTCCACGGTCACTACACCAGCAGCCACTCGACCTTCTTCACCCGTCCCATCTCTCCCTCCTTCTCCTCTGCCTTCTGGCAAACACAAGGTCGCAGTGATTGGATCCGGATCATGGGGTACTGCTCTGGCAAAGATTGCCGCGGAAAACGTCGCCAAACGACCCAACGAGTTCCACCGGGAAGTCCGAATGTGGGTTAGAGAGAAGCACGTAAGTGAACCCGTCCAGTACCCAAACCATGACTACCCATCTCATCATTCTGACTAGTTTGTACGGTCATCTAATTCTCAGGTGAACGGTAAAAAGTTAACAGACGTCATCAACCGAACACACCAGAACTCTCGATACCTCCCCGACATCCACCTTCCCAAGAACCTAGTCGCCGTCCCACACTTGAAAGACGTGGTCAACGACGCTACCCTTCTCGTTTTCGTCACTCCCCATCAATTCCTCCACACTGTGTTGCACGAGTTGCAACGGGCCAATGCTGTTTACCCCGGTGCTCGGGCCGTGACTGCCATCAAGGGTGTTCAAGTCGAAGGTACCGATATCCAGACTTTCGCTTCGGTCATCGAGGGTAAACTCGGGACACCCACTTCCGCCTTGTCCGGAGCCAACATTGCTCTCGAGGGTGAGTTTCCCATTTTTTGGCTACCCTTTTGTGATACTCGTACTGATGAACAGTGGCCAAAGGTCAATTCTGTGAGACGACGATCGGTGTCCCATCTCAGGTTGACGCCATCCTCTGGGATGCCGTTTTCCACGCTCCCTCCGTATTCCACGTCTCGACCGTACCCGACGTGGCCGGTGTCTCCCTCTCTGGAGCCCTGAAAAACGTCGTGGCTCTCGCAGCTGGATTCGTCGATGGTCTAGGTTTGGGTGGAAACACCAAAGCTGCCATCTTGCGAATCGGTCTCGGAGAGATGAGGCAATTCTGTTTGGAGTTCTTCGAGGGATCCAAGCCAGAGACTTTCACAAATGAATCAGCGGGTATCGCAGATCTCATCACGACTTGTTATGGAGGTCGAAACAGAAAATGTGCCGAGGAATACGCCAGGACCGGTCTAGTGAGTAAAGTCTACACCATCTTATCAGACCTCACTGATGATTAGTCGTTCGACGAGTTGGAGAGGAAGCTGTTGAACGGTCAAAAGCTGCAAGGAACAGCAACAGCCGAGGAAGTCAACAACTTCCTGGTGGCTCGACGAAGAGCTCACGCCTACCCTCTGTTTGAGAAGGTCTATAAGATCGCTTTCCAGGGATTGAGCGTGAAGGAGATTGCTACGGGATGGTAGAGCCTACGCAACAGGGCAAGACTTGGCGTAAAGGATTTGAAGGTGGATGGCGGTATGATTTCACTGTAGCAATACTTACTACTACAAACATTTTTACTCTTTTTCTTTCTGAAGAAATAGTGGAAAATGCAAATGCATCATAGACACTTAGAGCCTCTTTCACCAGACACTGACCGCAACGCTGGGCACAGCCGCGGTAGGAAGGTCTTAAAACATCAACCCCTTGCCGTCTTCCATGGGCCATCGCATGGTCAGACCCAACATGCTACCGTTTTGCGTCTATTGTTGTACACAACGCGCAAGGTCAGCGGTAGCGGTTGCAGCAGGGCCTGCAGGACCTCGAGAAGCAGATCAACCAGTCGAGTCTTGCAGTTCACGCGCCTATTTTTCGCCACCCATTTCGTCGAACTACCAAGCTCGCGACAGAGCAAGTACATCCCTTCTTTTGAGCGTAACTCGTCCTACGCCTCCTCGCCCGACATGTCTGATCTCAAGACATACATTGGGGACAATGTGGTCCGGGTGATGGGGTCTTCTGACGCCGCCACGGTAGATTACGTTCACACCCTCGCTACAACTTCGAAAACGCCTGGCGACCTGTACTCGTCGCTTCTCGGCGCAGGACTCGACGCTTCTCCTGATACGCAAGCTTTTGCATCTCAGCTCTACGCCCTGGTACCTCGAGCGAAGAAGGTGAAAAGTAGCAAGAGCGCAACGGGGACGGTGAATAAGAAATACGCATTTGTGGTCGAGGATGAACCTGAATCCAGTCGGTCTGGCGAGAAGAGGAAAAAGGAGAAGAAGAATAAAGACCTAGCGTCGGCGTCAGTCTCGGCGGTCAAGGGAGATAGGAAGGTGAATCAGAGGAGGAGGGAGACTGAAGGCAATTGGGATGATGAACCGGAACCTGAACCGGAACCCAGTCCGAAACGGGCCAGGTTGGATGATGGCGAGTTGGAGGATGATGGGCCAAAGGAGACCGAGGAAGAAAGGCTGGAGAGGGAACGGCTGGAGGATCTGGCCGATAGAGATGCGTTTGCAGAGCGGATGAAAGAGAAAGATAGGGATCGGACCAAGAAACTCGTCACTGATAAATCGACCAAAACGCAAGGTGGACTCGAAGCGGAACGACGGTCTTTGTTGGCGGATGATCCTACGGCTCGAGGAGCGGTCATGGACGATCTACGATTACACTCTCGACAAGAGTATCTCAATAAACGAGAGGCACAACGACTCGATCTGCTCAAGCTGGAGATCGAAGATGAGAAGATTCTATTTAGAAATCAACAAATGTCAAAGAGGGAAATTGCAGAGTTTGAACGGAAGAAAGAGTTGATAAAGATCATGGAAGCTCGACAACGTATAGATGATGGGACGGGGGGTTACATGCTACCTGAGGATTACCTGACGGAGCAAGGGAAGATGGACGCGAAGAAGAGGAAGAATGCCCTGTATGCGAGGTATGAAGAGGCCAAACCTGTCGAAGGGCAGTTTGTTACCGACGTGGATCAGTGGGAAGATTCTCAAAGGTACAAAACGGATCTGAGGACCGGGGCGATGGATGTGGAAGTTGTGGAAGACGCATATGATTATGTCTTTGATGAGAGTCAAGGGATAAAATTCTTGCAAGAGGGCAAGATGGAGGGGACATTAACGGCCGAGGGCGAGGCGTTGATGAACCAGATTGCGGAAGCAGAGAAGAAAGGTCAGTCCAGTTTTTCGCTGTGGAACTCGGTTGTTAACGATTTAGCCATGACCATTGAGCAGACGAGAAAGTCATTACCGATTTACGAATTCAGAGACGAATTACTCGAAGCTATTGCCGATCACCAAGTCCTCGTTGTTGTCGCTGAAACGGGATCCGGTAAAACGACACAACTACCGCAATACCTGCACGAAGCTGGGTACACGAAAAACGGCATGAAAGTCGGATGTACACAACCGCGTCGTGTGGCCGCCATGTCGGTTGCTGCCCGTGTAGCAGACGAAGTAGGCACGAGGTTAGGTCAGGAAGTTGGATATTCAATTCGATTCGAGGATATGACTTCCGACAAGACGGTCTTGAAGTACATGACGGATGGAATGTTATTACGAGAGTTCTTGACCGACCCCGAGTTATCGACTTATTCGGCATTGATCATCGACGAGGCTCACGAGCGGACACTCAGTACGGATATCCTCTTTGGGTTGATCAAAGATATCGCTAGATTTCGACCCGAACTGCGCATCTTGATTTCGTCCGCTACGCTGAATGCTCAAAAGTTTGCAGCATTCTTCGACGACGCCCCCATCTTCGATGTCCCAGGTCGTCGATTCCCTGTCGACATGTTTTACACTTCTCAACCGGAAGCAAACTACATCCACGCGGCCGTCACGACAATATTGCAGATACACACAACTCAGCCACCGGGTGATATCCTACTATTCTTGACGGGTCAAGATGAGATCGAAGCGACCGAAGAGAATCTCAAAGAAACCATGTACACGCTAGGCGACAAGGTGCCAGAGTTGATCATTGCCCCGATTTACGCCAACTTGCCGTCTGAGATGCAGTCAAAAATCTTTGAACCGACACCGCCAGGCGCTCGAAAGGTCGTCTTGGCGACGAATATCGCCGAAACGTCCATCACCATCGACGGAGTCGTCTATGTTATAGACCCCGGTTTCGTCAAGCAAAACAACTACAACCCAAAGACTGGAATGTCGTCTCTGGTGGTCGAGCCAATCTCTAGGGCATCGGCACAACAACGAGCTGGACGGGCTGGTCGAGTAGGAGCAGGAAAGGCTTTCCGGCTGTATACCAAATGGGCATTCAAGAATGAGTTGTTGGAGGATACAATCCCGGAAATCCAGCGGACTAACTTGGGTACGGTCGTGCTTATGCTCAAATCGTTGGGTATCAACGATGTGCTCAACTTTGATTTCTTGGACAAACCCCCTGCGGAGACGATCATTCGGTCTTTCGAATTGTTGTACGCTTTGGGCGCGCTCAACCATAAAGGAGAGCTCACACGGCTGGGTCGGCGGATGGCCGAGTTCCCGGTGGACCCGATGCTGTCAAAGACAATCATCAACTCGGAAACGTACAAGTGCACTCACGAGGTCTTGACGATCATCTCGATGCTACAGGAATCTGGCTCGCTTCTATATCGACCCAAAGATAAGAAGGTACACGCGGATCAAGCGCACAAGACGTTTATCAAGCCTGGAGGAGACCATTTCACCCTGCTCAACATCTTTGAGCAATGGTCGGAAGCTGGATACTCTCAACAGTGGTGTTACGAAAACTTTGTCCAGTTTAAATCGATCAGTCGAGTCCGGGATATCCGAGATCAACTCGCTCAACTGTGTGAGCGAGTCGAAGTGGTCATCGAGTCTACACCCAACGACATTATCCCCGTTCAAAAGGCCATGACGAGTGGGTACTTTTACAACACAGCCCGAATAGATCGTGGCGGAGGATACAAAACGACAAAGAACAACTACACGGTTCATATCCACCCTTCGTCTTGTCTCATGGGTCTACAACCCCCTCCGAGGTTTATATTGTACTACGAGCTGGTCTTGACCTCCAAGGAGTTTATGAGGCAGTGTATGCCTATCGACGGGAATTGGTTATCTGAACTGGCGCCGCATTACTTTAACAAAGCGGAGATTGACAACATGTTGGGAAGTGCATCAAAGGTCAAGATGCCGAAAGAGAGGGAGATGCCTAAACCTGGGCCGGTCTTGCAGTAGAGAGTAGTCTCCGTACCGAAGGTGCATTGTGGTTTGGTGGCAGAGCGATGCATATATATTACGGATCTGCCCTTTTGAGCTGCCAAGATTGTCAAGCTGCCAGCGATGCCACGGTCTGGAGCGGATACAATCCAGAGATGCAGCAAGGACCAGGAGGGATCTGCGGTTTCAAATGACGTCGATCCGCCCCTTGGGTTTTCCAAATCTGTCGCCACCCCCTTGCCGTCCCCTCCTCCCCCACCCTGCCGACACTCTTGTCCTCTCGGCGCAGCAGTAGAGCACACGCTGATAATGCACTCGCATTCGTCTGTGCCTGGCGCATGCACTGGGATGCCATGGACAGCACACGAGGTGCGGTGAAGAGTGGTAATCCTGCTCAGATGCCGAAAGTATGATGCGCGACCAGAGGGGATCTTTGTAGGCTGACGTCTGAGGGATACCCTTGGGAGGAATGAGCCCCGCTGTCCAGGAGTCAAGTTAACTTAACTGATGCTCTCTCCCACGCGTCACTGATCGACGTCAATGGTCGAAATGCTCAAAAGTGCCCTCGAGATATATACTTAGATCGGCCCTTGTTGGTTACTCACCCCGACCCCACTCTGACCTTCTCCTTACCCAACTCGATTCGACCACCCGTCCTTCAAGTCGACATTCACCATGGTCGCACTGCACAAACGAAACGATGAGCATCTCTCTGGGCTGCCCGCTACGGACGCAAGGAGGAGACATCAACTCAAAATGAGAGGTCCCAACAATTGGCATCTGCGAAGAGCAGATCGAGGCCCTGCTTCCTTGGCTTTCAAGAATCGTGAGTGATTGCTCTTTCCTGAGACAGTTTCTGACGTTCAGATTTGATCGCTATGATTGGAGAGTATGTCGGGACGGGTGAGTATCGCGGCGGATCGTAGTCTCTGGAACGGTATTGATGGGTATAGTCCTCTTCATGATCTTCGCTTTGGGTGGAACAAAGTGAGCACAGTCAGAAAGCATGATGGCAATATTGACCTCAGCGTCGCGAACATCCCAACCACCAGTGTTACAGGAGCGACGACCGAAGGTCAATCAGGCTCCACCGCCGCGACCGTCAACACGTCCAGTTTGTGCGTTCGTCATGCCAACCTCGCGATTCCCATTGACATGCTGTAGGCTCTACATTGCCCTCTCTTTCGGATTCTCTCTAGCTGTCAACGCATGGATCTTCTTCCGAGTCTCGGGTGGTCTTTTCAACCCGGCCGTTTCACTCGGTATGGTCCTTGTTGGAGCGCTCACTCCGCTCCGAGGAGCCCTCTTGACTTTCTCCCAGATCCTTGGCGGTATCACTGTAAGTCATAACATCGGGTTTTGTTTCGTAGCAGGACTGATTCACAGGGAGCTGCGATCATACAAGCTATCACTCCGGGCACTCTCAACGTGAGAACTACGCTCGGAGGAGGGACGTCAGTGGTTCAAGGGCTGTTTATTGAAATGTTCTTGACATCTCTGTAAGTCACCTGGTCCCACCTTCCACTTATTCCCACATACAATGTCCTTCCTGATATGAGTGGGCTGATCATTTCAGCCTCATGTTGGCCATTCTCCTTCTGGCGGCTGAGAAACACAAAGCCACCTTTATCGCTCCAATCGGTATCGGACTTGCTCTCTTTGTACGTCTCACCACATTCGCCACATATGGACCCATAGATTGACTGTATCTAGGTGGCTGAACTTCTTGGTGTCTACTACACTGGTGGATCGTTGAACCCAGCACGAAGCTTTGGACCTGCTGTCGTTCTCAAGACATTCAATGGTTACCGTGGGTCATGCTCTCAAATACTTGATATCTGGCTGAGCTCCAGACTGGATCTACTGGGTTGGACCTATCCTCGGCGCTATCATCGCTGCTGGCTTTTACAAGTTGCTTGTGAGTTGATCCCTTTCAAAGGCAGATATCGGCTAACCATTCAGAAATGGCTCCAGTACGAGACGGTCCTCGGTCCCGAGACCGATGACGATCACCCCGCTCCTCGAGTCACTGGCCCCGATCAATCTCACGATGTCGAGAAGAACGCCGGATCAGGCGGAGAGTCCAACTCGGGAGGCAACTTTGTGGTCGCTGGTCCTGGTCTCTCGGATCTTTTGACCGAAGGTCCTCAAGGTGCAGTCTTCGAGTTGGAGCGACAACCTGGTCCTCTTGAAGCTCGGTTGGAGAGGATCGAAGCTATTCTCATGTCTATGGCAGAGAACGGTCAAGGCGCTCAACGAGTCTCGACTTCGACATTTGTTGAAGACCTCCCTGAGCGACATGGAAAGGGTATCAGCCCTGCCACTTCGGCCACCACTGCCACTCATGATGATACCCAAGGCGGTGACGAAGTTTTCCAGGGGAACAGACTCGCTGCGCCTACTGGGCAAAACCCCCATGTCCACGGCCATCAACCCTTCCAACACGAAGTTGCGGGAGCCGGAGACCGACCTCATGTTGATGCCAAACGAATCTAAGCGTAGTCTACCGGATCGGCCCGCGCTCGAGACTTCCTTCAATATGCAAAAACGAAACTAGTAGCTTTGTTTCCGGTCAAATACATGTAGCCCGTAGTTTTCTCTTGATATACTTATAATCGTATTATATTCTTGATATACGTCTCTTACGAACATACACGATGCAACTTGTCTCTTATAGCATGATAACATGTAGAATCGTTGCATCGTCAATATATCGTGAGGAAAGAGTACAACGCTCAAATATCCCAGCTCCTGCCATCTCTCCTGGGCGCATCTGCCGATGTTCCACCGCCAAAGAAACGATGTCCGGCTCTATCTTTCTCCCTCTCGTTTCGCTCTGCCCAACCAGCAGCAGAGCTCGGCGTATCATCCCAATTGTGCGCCATCCCCCCGTTCTTCCTCTGCGCGATCAATGCCAGTGCCCTCTGCCTCTCCCCACTCTCCCTAGCTTGTCTTGCTTCTTGTAGACTCCTCGGTGTTGCAGCATTATGGTGATTATGCCCATGACCCGAAGACCGCTTTGTCGAAGGGTGTTTGCTCAACATCGAGTTGACCTGTGTTAACGGGTCGTTTCGTGATTTCGACCGTTCATCTTTCCTCTTATCCCTCGCTCGACGTACCTCAGCCTCTTCGCCCGTTTCCTTCTCGTCGACCCGCTTGAGTTCGCGGTCCGTGTACCATGGTTTTGTCTCCTTGTCCGGTCTGCCGAGGTAGAGCGTGAATGGGTCAGGTTTGGCTGTCGAGGATGAAGCATTGGCCTTCTTGGCGAGTTCACCCATGCTATGTCCGGCAAGAGCCCCTTCTCCATTTGCTTCTCTCTTAACGTGAGCTCTACCTTATCCAATTCTGAGCGTATCCTGCTCACCTCTTCGAGATCTGCAAACAAGTTTAGATGTCCCCCAGACTCCCACTTGATCTCCCTGCCTTTATCCGCATCCACCCCTCCCAGCCCCTCGACGGGATCCGGACCATATTTCTCCAATCTTGCCCTTTCCTTTCTTGCCGTCTCACTTGGAAACTCGAAATCCAATCTATCCTTCCTCTTCTTCTCCTCCTTTTCAGCTTTGAGCTTGGCTTTTCGATGCCGTTCGAGCAGACCGCCTCCTATGCCATCTTGCTTGGTAGATGAGGTGGATGTTAGGTCGCCAGCGTCTTCTTCGACCTGAGCAAAGGTAGGAGATCCAGCTCGGCGCCTGAGAGCATCGAGTCGAGCGCTCGAGTCTTTGTCTATACGTTGCCTCTCGCGTTCTTCTTCTTCAGCTTGAGCTTTCGCTTCGTCCTCCCGGACCCGTTGTTTGTTCTTCTCATTGTAGGGGTGATACGACTTGTGACTGTAGACGTCAGCTCTGGGTCTCTTGCATTGTGTGTGACTCACTGCAGGATCTGCAGCCGAGGCATCGTGAGAGATGATCCAAGACTGAACCTACAATCTATGCTGAACATAGGAGGACATCTCGAGTGGAGGGGTTGGGTGGCGAATCACCCCCCCCCCCCCTCCCCCTCGCCACGTGGCTCTCGTCGCCCTATTCGCCGGGGGAGGGAGCATCATCCCCCTTGCACCGCGTCGTCAACACTGCTATTGGCATCTTGCACCTCGACTACATTGAAAGGTGGTCCACACCAACATGGTCAGTGACATTCTAGCTTACTCCACTGATGCTGACACCCAGCCACCACCTTCCACCGACCCAAAGATCAACACTCTTCTCGCTACAATCCAATCGGAGAGGCGAAACCTCGAAGGAGCCAAAGCGGTCGTGCGCGCCGTTGAAGCATCTTCACGAAACGAAGCCGTCATACAACAAGCTCAAAATGAAGTTCGAGCTGCTCAAGCATCGATCAAATTCTTAGAGGATGAACTTGCAAAGTTGCAAGTGGGGAGTGGGAGCGGTTCGCCGATGCGGGATGGAGCGCAACAGAATCCTGGATATCCCGGTGCGAGGTTGAGCGGAGTTGGACCACCGGGAGTCGGACCTGGTGGAGGATACCCTGGTTCCATGATGACTCCTAGTAAGAGCTCGGCGAGTTTGGGTAGTTCTCAATCGGCCATGTCGCCAAGTCCTAGCAAACGACCAGGAGGGGGCGACTACGATCGACCATTACCTCCCCCACCGCCAGGAGAACAACCCTCAGACCAGGTAGAACTCTCAAAGGGGCAAAAGAACTACACTCAACTCGGTAAGCTCGCCAGTCATCACAAAGCATCCAGCTGACGGGGCAGATTTGTTACGCTACGATGCACCGTTGACAGGTGCCAAGATTACTAGAATGCTCAACCAATTACAGTTCAAACTACAAGTAGAAGAACAATACAAGCTAGGAATAGAAAAAATGGCTCAGGCATATCGAGCAGAGGGTGACAAGAGGTTGCGAAACGAGACGGACGCGAAAAGGGTGGAGAGTGATGGCAAGATTCAACTGCTGCGCAAGGCAAAGAAGAGATACGAGACCCTGGCCAAATTCGGCGGGGCAGTGGAAGACGACGAAGGTTGGTTTACAGAATAATCCCGTTGTTCCTGCTGACAAGCAGACCTTCTACCCGATGGAAAACGCAAAGAGGCGCTACGGAAACCAATCTCGGGTAAACTCATCATCACCCTTCGATCAGCTCGAGATCTCGTTCACCGACCTTTGCCTCGGAAATCGTCGAAAGTGTACAATGAAACAACCGTGGCTATTAAAATCGAAGGGAATACAAGCGCCGTCTCACATCCATCTCGAAACGATAAATGGAACGAGACTTTCGACATTCCGGTAGAAAGAGCCAACGAGGTGGAAATCACCATCTACGATACCGTCTCACCTGGAGATACAGCTCCTATCGGTATGCTGTGGCTTCGAGTGAGCGACTTGATGGAAGCCCTGCGAAGGCAGAAGGTCGGACTGGAAGGGCAAGGAGCAGGATGGGTCACAGCCGCAACTGCCGCGACCATGGGACCGAGGCAGGGTAGTGCGCCAGATTCGGTCACACTGCATAGCTCGGGGACCCTGCGAGTTCCACCTGGATCAGCTGGACCGGACGGGCGGGCGGCAGAGGGTCTTGATGGATGGTGGTCCGTTGAGCCGTATGGAGCTATTCAATTGCGCCTAGACTTCGGTGAGTACAGTCAACGATCGCATGAGACAAATACTCATGGTCAGTCAAGGACACTGTAGCCGGTGCACGACGACCATACGACGGTATCGGACGTCAAGGTGCCGTTCGAAAGCGAAAGGGAGACGTCTTCGAGATGAACGGACATCAATTCGTCCAAAGGCAATTTTACCAACCGATCATGTGTGCTCTGTGTCAAGAATTCCTTCTTACCGGTGAAGGCTACCAATGCGAGGATTGTCGATATGCCTGCCACAAGAAGTGTTACCCCAAGGTGGTCACAAAATGTATCAGCAAGTCCAAAGCCGATGGCGTGAGTAGAGTTTCGCAACTATCCCAGCAATCCACTGATCCTCAGGAGGGAGACGAGGAGAAGATCAACCATCGGATTCCTCATCGATTTGCGCCGTACACCAACATGTCTGCCAACTGGTGCTGCCATTGTGGTTACATGTTGCCTTTCGGGCGTAAAAACTCCGTACGATGTTCGGGTGAGTAGTCTTGCTCTATCTCTGTGTACCGCAGCTCATAGCCAGAATGTTCGCTATCTTGTCATCAGACGTGTTCGCATTTAGTTCCCGATTTCTGTGGTATGACAATGGAAATGGCGAACATCTTGTTGAAGAACTTGAGAGATATCAAGACCACCCAGGTTCACAAGAAGACCACTCCGGCATCGTCTTCAGCGTCGTCTGTTTCCACTTTACCACTGTATCAACCTCAGCAGCCGACCCAGGTTCTACCTCCGCCTCAGCAGCCGCCAGCCCCTTCGCCTCCTATCTCCCAGAATCAGTATAATCAAGTGCGACCTGTCCAGCAGCAGCAGCAACCGCCCCAGCTGCCGCCAATTGATACCCGTTATGGAATCCCTCCGCCTTCGTCACAATCGGCTCCTCCACAAGGCCATTACGATCAAGGTCGACTGGGTGGGCAACGACCCATGCCTCAACCTCCACAGGCACGACCACAGGAGCCTTATGCTCAGATGCCTCCCGTTGCACCGCAAATCAGGCCATCTCCTGAACCTCCTAGGCAGCAGCCGATGGTGCCACAGCAACAAGCAATGCCGCCGCAACAGCAAATGGTTCGTCCACCACCTCTGAAGCAGATGCAACCGCCTCGGCCTTCTCCACCTCTCAGCACGCAGCAGCCACTCCCTCCTCAGCAGGTCGTGCGCAAACGAAAGGTCGGTCTCGACGATTTCAACTTCTTGGCAGTATTGGGTAAGGGTAACTTTGGAAAGGTCATGTTGGCCGAGGAGAAGACTTCGACGAATTTGTACGCCATCAAGGTTTTGAAGAAGGAGTTTATCATCGAGAATGATGAGGTCGAGAGGTAAGCTCATCGAGATTCGCGCTTGTGCACAACTGACGATCCAGTACACAATCTGAAAAACGAGTATACCTCGCGGCAGCTCAAGAACGACATCCTTTCCTGCTCGGCTTGCACTCGTGTTTCCAAACAGAGACTCGAGTCTACTTTGTCATGGAGTATATCTCGGGTGGTGATCTGATGTTACACATTCAAAAGAAGCAGTTTACACTTCGACAAGCCAAGTTCTACGCTTGTGAAGTCTTGCTCGCCTTGCAGTACTTCCACGCAAAGGGTATCATTTATCGGGATCTGAAATTGGACAACATCCTCTTGACGTTGGACGGACATGTCAAGGTGGCCGATTACGGTTTGTGCAAGGAGGAAATGTGGTATGGCAAGACGACAAGTACATTCTGTGGAACACCAGAGTTCATGGCTCCCGAGGTGAGTCGTCTTCGACCATGAAGTCAATTAGCTGACACTTTAGATTTTGCTAGAACAGCGATACGGCAGAGCTGTCGACTGGTGGGCGTTCGGTGTATTGACATACGAAATGCTGCTCGGTCAAAGTCCATTCCGAGGAGAGGACGAGGACGAAATCTTTGATGCCATCTTGGAGGATGAGCCGCTCTACCCTATCACCATGCCTCGAGATGCCGTCTCATTGTTGCAGAGAGTACGTCACCTTCCACACCCTGATACAGAATGAAGATTCATGATACAGCTTCTGACGCGAGATCCCGCTCGACGACTGGGTGCCGGGGAGGCCGATGCTGAAGATATCAAACGACACCTCTTCTTCAAGGATGTCAACTTTGACGATGTCTACCACAAGCGGATCCCGCCTCCCTATTTCCCTACCATCAGCAATGCTACCGACACGTCCAACTTTGATCAAGAGTTTACGAGGGAACAACCGACGCTGACTCCTGTTCATACGCAATTGAGCGCACAGGATCAACAAGAGTTTGCTGGATTCTCCTGGATCGCGCCATGGGCTGCGGCGCAGGGGTAAGGAATAGGCGCTACGCAGGGGCGCGGGGCTGCGAGAAGGCGGACGTGCTACATCGAGGTGTAATGGGCCGAGCGGGGTGTGCAAATACATGGACGTCTGGACGAAGGGTAACGGCTAGTCTGAAGAAAGAATGAAAATAGTATATGAGTGTAATGCATCGTTTTAGTCTACGACGATTCGGCGCATCCGGGAACATTGTTGCAGTCTTTGTGAAGACGCGAGCGAGCATTGAGGAGACTTCGCAAGAGTCGACGCGGAGATCCGAAACGAAAGGTTCCTTGCATGGGGTATGTCACGTTGCTCCACTACTAGTTACCAGCCCAACGCGTGACTAGTCAGGGAAGGTACTCAACGATATATGTGAACTTAGTTACCAGTAACTAAGTCGGCTAAGTCGCTGAGGGTTGAATGATATTTGCCAAGAGTGAGCAAGGCGGGAGAATCTGGACGAGAGTGGCTAGAGGACAAGAGAAGCGCAAACCAGAGATGACAGAGGGCAAGACTACGAGTAGATAACGAGTAGTGATGCAGAAAGCACTGTTATAGTGTTGTATTGACTCAATAACAAGAAGCTAAAGAAAAGGAATCCTCCGTCTCCCTTCTAGTACTTATATCTCTTGGGTCATGAACGAAGAGGTCCTTGGGCGTTGATTGAGCGTTGAATGATGACAAAGAGTTGAACAATATTCCACCTAACGCTCTGCCTTTCCTTGGACTTCTTTGGCAATAATTGGATTCTCAACAAGAATTGTTGAGTAGCCATTGGAGTAGGCGATTTCAGCAAAATAGGCAAAGTTGTTGAAGCCTCGGTCATATATGCTCGGTCGTTGGTGGCAAAAGTAAGTTGCGTCGAACTAGCCTTCATGACAGTGTAATTTAGAAGGCAGCCAGTCACTCATGTGCACGTCTACAATTAAAAGAAAAAAAAAAGAAAGAAAGTCCACTCATAGCAGCATGTACAATACCATCCTCAGCCCGGCAGTCACCCTGCAGTGTGTTCATTCTGATTGTTTTTTGCGCCTGCAGGGGAAAAGTGTTGTTTGGCTTGCCCATGAAAGTAGAAATCTTCAAGGTCTTTCTCCATCAACTCGCGCAACTGGGTAACAGTCTTCTTTCTTGTGCAACTTGCTGATTTTTGTGTCATGTCTTCCAAGGGTGATAAGTGTGACCCCGCTGATGATACTCTCATCCAGGGGATCCTGTACCCACTCTGGGTATCAAATCCGTGCTTTCCCAATTTCTTGTTTTTGCCCAGCAATGGGCGGCTCAGGCCAAAGAGGCCTCCTGGAGTAGTAAATCCCACTTTCAATGTCCTCTCATCTCCATCCTTGCTCTCTTGTACCAATTCTACATGGAGGACTGAGTCATTTGCAGTGGTCCTTCCATCCAGTTTCAAAAGGTGGATGTCATCAGATTTAAACTCGGTTGGCAGAGAGTAACCTGGCATGGAGATTGTAACCATCTTGTCAACCATGCTCTTGTCATTCCCCTTGCCATACTGCTTGAAGAGCTGAGAATGTACTGATACACCAGACTCATTTGCAGAGTATGCTGTTATCCCATTGGAGGTGTCATCAATGCAAATACCATATAGCTTTGGATTGACTGCAACACAATCAACATTAGATTTCTCTGCCATCATGTGAGAGGAGGCTCTGGCTTTTGCATCAATGATTGGAGGCAAGAGATTTGTTGGGGGAGCAATTTTCACAGCTGAAAGACCTGCAGAACTCCTCCAAGCGGTAGCTATTGGTTGAGGGAGTGGCACAGGGGAATCAACAATGCTAGGACTTGAGAAAGGTGGTTGAGCTGCTGGTCCTTGTTCATCCTGCAAAGATGGCCATTCCTGAGTACTGGCTGAGAACTGTTTAGCGAGCTGCTTGTTGATTGGGTCCTTGCTGTCCGCATTGGCGTCTATTTCTGCACCCTTTACATCGGCATCAACAACATTTGAAAAGTAAAACTTGTCTCCTTGGTCCAGTAATCTGCATATTTGCTCCTTTCTATCCTTGTATGAACCGCAAGTGTTCCCTTGTGTGAGTTTCTCTGAAGGTGAGAGGTGACTTCCCAATGGAGAAATCTGTAACCAAGAGATGCCATGTGTGAAGACTCCCTTAATGGTTTGTTTTGGAATAGAGCCTTGGACTTCCAGATAATGCAGTAATTTGGCTGGGGCAACTGGGCCTACTGAAAAGACTTTGGTACCATTTGCCTTTTCATCGACCATCTCAAGGTAGAGAGTGGAACCATCTGCCTCATCCTCTTTGTCAAGGCGGAGGTAATAGATTTCGTCAATATTGAAACTCTTGGGGAGTATATGTTGTATTGCAGAAGCTCTGAGTTGCCTCTGCTGTAAGTGTTGTGACCCTTTGGTATAGGTTGCTGCAATTTTGCTGTAAAGCTGCTGTCCAGTGAGTGCACTGACAAACTCAGAGGGAATACCGGATGACTTTGGATATTGTAGCCAGACAGAGTATTTTTTCTTTGACCATGAGTAAGAGGTGGACTTCTGTGTCAGGGAATCTTGGCCTTTTCCTGCTGAACCCTGCAGATGTCAGCCAACAGCGTCTCATTGGCTAAATTTTAGTCAACTAACCGCCTGCTGATTGAGGTCCCTTTTTCCTTTGTTGTTTGTCCTAAGCTGCTTGTTGAACGTCATCAGATCAACTTCCTCTGCTCTTGAGCCCTCATCTCCCAGACTATACATGGTGTCTTGGAACCAAAACTTGTCACTGTCCTGAGCTATGGCCAGTCGCACTTGCTCCTTCTTGGACTCCATTGTGGTTGTATCTCCCTCTGTGTTGAAAGCCTGATCCTCAATAGTATCGCCGTGACCTGCAAATGAGATGCGGACCCACAAGGTCCTTTCCTCAGACAGATTTTTTGGCTTTGACATATATCCAACTTCACTGAGCAATGTACCTAGCTTGTTGCTATCCACCCTCAGCTTGTTTGCAAATGTTCTTACAGATGTCTGAAGCTTTGCATGGATGAGATTTGGTCCAGCTGCCTCTTGATCTCTGCTTGAAGAAGGATTGGGATCTCTGTGGGATGCGGTCTTCTGCTCACCTCTTCTGAAGTGTATGTCTTTGGAGGAAATGGACTTGGGGAGTGAGTGTTGGTGGTGCTCATTGACAAAAGTGAGTACATGACCAGGCACAATTCTCTCCAGGCTGCTGGCCTGATTGATTGCAACCATCTTTTGGATGATAGTGCTCAGCTGAGAGCCAGAAACACCCCTCACAAAGCGGCACTGTCCATGACTCTTGTTTTGCAGGCAAGCCAGAAAGCTTGGAGCAGTGTCCAGATCTGACTGTGAAGAAAGTGTGTCTTTGGAAGTCATGTTGTTGGGATGTTGGTGAAGAAAAAAGAATTGTTGAATGAAATGTGTAACCTGTTAAGCATTTCTTTCAATCAATGCCTAAGCTTCCCACAATCAGAAGCTGGAATTTCAGGCAAAGAATCTAAAGCTGCAGAAGTAAGACTTTTTGCACCTATGATTCTGAATCTGATTCTGATTGCAGCAGAGAGAAATGGTCACAAAGGATGTTTCTTTTATCACCTCATGTGTCAGACAGAATGACACAGGCCGATTGTGCAATTACAGCCATATTTTGAGCAACACAACACAATCACACTGTCCTTGACACTTGTTGCCTAGACGTGCAAGGCATGCAGCAGTGCTCACTGAGTCTGATGAGCTAGCGCTGATATGCTGACTTTTGCTGTCAATATAACAATTACATGGTTGTAGTGTAGTGAATGAGGGACGGTGTGCGGGACTGCTGCCCGTCTACAAGCCATGTGCTCACGCGAGCTCTACGTTTCGTCACAAACAAGCAGAATCGAGATTACGCATTTGAACAAACAGCTCTTTGCTTGATCGCGCTTCACAGCATTCCCTAACGATCGCCAGTAACGATTGTGAAGGGATCTCTCGCTTGTCAAGTTCTTCGTTCGTCAAAATGGCTTCATCGCCGAGAAGTGGAACATCAAACTATTCATCTAGTACAACAGGCTTCTTTCTGCTTCTTCTTTCCTCGTAGCATTCCCTGGCGATATTCTGCAACGCATTCATGACCGTGGTCGAATATGCAAAATCGCTCGGGGTAAACCCCTCATAATTCCTAGCAGAGAACTGGCATTCCCTCTCCAGCAAGACTCGTAAGACTTCTACATGTCCCCATGCCGAAGCGTAGTGCAATGGCGTATTACCTTGAAGATCTGTCGCATCTACGTCGGCGCCGAAGTCGCATAGGAGCATGATGAATGCCGTATTGCCCGCTTGAGCCGCGACGTGCAATGCTGTTTTCCCGCCTGAATTCGACCAGTCGAGAAGAAAGGGAAAGAGGGTGCAATAGAGATGTGTCATTCGTAGCGTAATGTTGATTTGCTCGGCGAGTGGTTTGGTCGATGGACGATAGGGGAACAAAGGAGATGATAAGAGGAGTCGAGCATGGGATGAGATGGTAGGCGACGGCACCGCCGCGAGGAGGTGGAGTATGGTATTGTTGTCGCTATCCTACTCGTCAATACGCCTAGATCTCATAGTGATCCAATGCACTGACTCGACTGAGCTCCTGGTCGTCGTGACCGTAATCTAGTAATAACCATTCGAAGACTTCGAGCGATCCTTCGAGAGCCGCCCAGCTCAAGCTTGTCAATCGGTTCTTGTCCGTGTTGCGAAGATTCGTCTTGGTCTGTAGATGCGGTAAGATCGAGACATTATTGTCTGAGAGTCAGCTGTTATTTACTCATGGGCCAAGAATGGTGTGCTCGGACTTGGAGGCGGAAGAGACGTACCCCGAACCGCTTGTCGAACCCGGAAGGATGGATTGCTCGTCACTTGCATCTTGTGTCCCTCGCTGTCCGGCAGCTTGGGTGGTCGAGCTGTAGTCGACAGCGGCATGTTTGGATGTCCAGACTGCTCTACGATGCATGAAGATGAGCGAATATCAGGTCCTCATAGTCGTCTGATAGGCCAAAGATGAAGAGGTCGAACGGCAATGACAGTTTAATTCAGCCGAAGTGCTTTTTCTCGATTTACCCTTCACTCACTTTGCACTATCAACACCTATGTCATCCATCCCACCTCGACCGAAACCGTGGGAACAGCAAGGAGCTAGTCAAACCGGCAACAGCAACGCTATTGCTTCGTCTTCGACAGCGGGACCTTCAGCTTTCGACACGGCTATCACCAGCTCGTCTACCGCTCCGCAATTACCTGATCGTCCGGCTGGACTGGACGGATCTGCCCTGACATCTCAAGGTCAGTCGTAGAGGCGATTGACGTTCTCCATCAGAGCTCACACTTCTGCAGGCTACGGCGCCGGGACAGGTTACGCTAGTGGATTGCAAAACTACACACCACGGTATGGCGGCTCATACGGAATGTCTAGTTATGGTGGAATGGGAGGCTTAGGTTATAATCGATTAGGGGGAGGATACGGCAGTGCTTACGGAGGTGGCTATGGTGGCTATGGTGGCTATGGTGGATATGGAACAGGATACGGCTCCACATCGTACGGCTCGGGTTACGGTATGGGAGGATACGGAGTGGGAGGTATGGGTGGACCGGGAGAAGCGTATAATCTCACAACCTCACTACAGGCCACCACCGCGCCGGCCTTTGCCATCCTTGAATCGCTCGTCACAGCGTTCACGTCGCTCGCTCAGCTCGTCGAATCGACATATATGGCCACGCACTCATCTTTCTTCGCCATGGTTGGCGTGGCGGATCAGCTTGGATCTCTCAAAACATACCTCGGTCAAGTCTTAGGGGTCTTTTCCATTCTGCGTCTAGGCAGGAGAATAGCAAGGTGGCTCAAGGGAAAGAAAGTGGACACGAGTGGTTGGGCAAATGAATGGTCAGGCGGTAATGGCGCTTTCGGGCCTCGGCCTGGTGAACCTGCCGGGTCAGCCGGCAGACCGAGCGCGAAACCGCTCATTCTGTTCCTCTTATCAGCAATCGGTCTACCATACCTCATGTCGCGCCTGGTTCGGCTTTTGATCGAAAATACCCGAAGGCAACAGATAGAGCAAGAGCAAAGAGCAAACCTGGTGTCTGGAAACACGATAGATCCGTCGAAATTGGTATTCGCTCGAGCGAAGTGGGAGTTTAAGGGTGACGAAGAGTATGAACTGAGTCTCGGGCGGGATGAGATTGTGGCTATATTGGAGATGAGGGATGGCAAGGAGGGTACGGGC
Source organism: Papiliotrema nemorosa (assembly GCA_032158125.1). Classification (NCBI taxonomy): domain Eukaryota; kingdom Fungi; phylum Basidiomycota; class Tremellomycetes; order Tremellales; family Rhynchogastremaceae; genus Papiliotrema; species Papiliotrema nemorosa. The sequence goes on along the minus strand of JASKOT010000007.1, from coordinate 430,734 downwards.
TGGTGGAGAGGGCGGACGCGGGATGGCAGAATGGGCTGGTTTCCGGGCAACTATGTCGAAATTATCAAACGGCGAGACGAGGCGTGATATGGATACAAGATGTCGTTGTATGGTTTGTCGTAGACCCTCACGAGACCATGACTGTCGTGTGTAGAGTGCTGTCCGAGAAGATCGCTCGAGGCGGTTCATCAATTACGTAATCAATCTTGCCGGTCGCGCCGACCGATGGGCGGTTGCTCTTTGGAGGGTTGAGTGACCCCTTCATCTCGCATCTCTTATTCCTTTGCATTCACTTCCTTTCGACAGCGATCACCAACCATCTCTCTGCTCTGAGCAGAGACTATCAGTGGGTAGTCTGCATCTGCAAGCTCGGCTTGCCGCGAGGAGCTTAGACCCTATATCCCAAGGTCAACGCTCCGACCTCTTTTATCAGTCATGTCTGACTCTCCCTTGTCCTTCCGTCGACCGACATCGTCAGCCTCCAAATCTATCCCCTCGGTATCAGAAGAGACATCATCCGCATCCACCTCTAGCTCATTCTCGCTCAAGACTTCTTCGGTCTCCAAAAAGAAGCCTCTCGGCTTGAGCATCAGTAAATCAATACGACCGGCTCCTACACCGCCTCTCGATGCTGGCGGGGTCCCAGGGAAACCTCGCGATGCCTTTGCGGGATGGACGTCTGAAGCAGACAAATTACGACAGGATATAGAGAGGCTCCAATTGTCGTCTAGATCTAGCTCTTCCGCCGATTCACCTCCCACGTCACCTGCCACTCTACCCTCCACACCTACCACCTTGCAGCAAAGTGATAGCAGTTCATCGAGTAGTCGAAAGAAGACTGGCACAGGCGGGAAAAGTAAGAAACACAAGGATAAGAATGGGGAAGATTTAGTCAAAGATGAGGATCTGGAGGTGATGCAGGACCTGGGGGCCGGAAACGGGGGCACGGTCACCAAGGTGTGGAATAAGAAGCGAAATTGCGTGATGGCAAGAAAGGTAGGTCTTGCTCGAGGCATGCTTCGTGCAGTCTCTCAGATCTCTGTTGGCTAAATCTCCAGCTCATCATGGTCGATGCCAAGCCTTCTGTTCGAAAGCAAATACTGCGGGAACTGCAAATCATGAATGACTGCAATTCACCTTATATCATTGGATACTATGGATGTTTCCCGGTTGACGTGCACGTTGGAGTGGTGATGGAGCTCGCTGACGCTGGGTGAGCTGATAGACGGCCCCTTGGTGATGTGCGCTGATCGTCAGCTCGCTGGACTACATTTACCGAAACAATGGCCCTGTGCCAATTGAGGTCGTGGGCAAAGTGGCCGAAGCGGTTCTGAGAGGTCTGATGTATTTATATGATGTCCATCGGATCATACATCGTGGTCCGTTGTCGCCTTCGATCGCTGATCAAGGAGAAGCTCACGCCTCAGATATCAAACCCTCCAATATACTTGCCAATACCGCCGGAGAGATAAAGATATGCGATTTTGGCGTGTCGGGCGAGTTGATCAACTCGATCGCCAATACTTTTGTCGGAACGAGCACGTATATGAGTGTGAGTCAATCCACGGTGGTAGAGTCTGAGCTGATCGCTTAGCCCGAGCGAATCCAAGGAGCTCCGTATACCATCAAGTCGGACGTTTGGTCACTTGGTATCTCCCTTATCGAACTCGCCCTTGGTCGTTTCCCCTTCTCTGATTCGCAAGATTCCGATACCGAATATGACCCTGACCCGACTCTTCCCATCTCCAGCCAACGACCCAAAGTGAACAAGAAGCCGGCTTCCGGTGGTGCGCTTGGTGCAGGCGGACAAGCAATGAGCATACTTGATCTGCTTCAACACATTGTGAACGAGCCAGCCCCAAGATTGGTCAGCTCGAGACGGGATTTCCCGCCTGAGGCTGTGAGCTTTGTGGAGGGATGTCTGCACAAGGATCCTCAGGAACGACAGAGTCCTCAAGATTTATTGGTGGGTCGAGCAAGGATAGTCCTTTCGGGGTACTAAAGCCACAGGCGTCTTCTTGGATCACCGAAAGTAGAGTGACCAAGGAAGATCTCGCAAAGTGGGCAAAATCGACGGTAAGGGAGAATAAATAGGCCCCTATCGCGCCGACTGGGGAGCTTCATTGGAGGGGATCATTTCACAGCTTTGATCCATCTCGTGCTTTTGCCTTCCCATAGCATGTCAGTGTAAGATATTTATCACCGAGATGTCACGAGTACTTCACGAGCCCATGACATGAAAGGGAGGCAAGTGCGGGATGAAAATGATGAAGCATCTCTCAAGTATACTTCATTCTCAGTATCTTCCTCAATATGGCTCTACAACATCTCGCAAGGCGCGTCTACTGCTTGTCCTGGATGGGAACATCCTTTCCAGTGGCCTGCGCGTTAGCCTCGAACCCTCATCCTATTCGTGCACAGCCGAGATCCCACTTACCTTTTTGAAGATGCTTCGGATTCCATCAGAGATCTTTTCAGTGGTACCGGCAGATTGCTTGTGTCCAGCTCGACCGAGAATCTGGTCAACTCCCTTGTCTGGAATATCAATAATTGACCTCGCCAGATGGAGCAGAGGAGATTAGCGCGTGGTAGAACTTACCGAGAGCATCTTGTTGACCGGTCGCTCCGCCGGGTTGGACGGTTCCGGTAGCGCCTTGCGCGGTGGCTTCTCCTGGGGCAGACATTGTGGATGTTGTTGATGTAAGTTTTGGCTGAGTCGATTCGAAGAAAAGTAAGTGGTTTGTGCAGGGTGTGAATGAAATGGGGATGGGTATTTATAAGTGATCGACCACCACGGCATATTAACGCAAAATGATGACGACATTTCATCACATTCGCCACTTTTTTTTTCTTTTTAGCGTTATCTTCTCTTCCATCTCCACCCTCCCCCGGGGAGATCGCACCCTGGCTCACGCGTTAAGCTACAATTTATATATCATGGGAGGGCTTCCTCTTCTTCCCGAGCTTGCCGCAGGACCTCTTTTATCAACGTGACATGCACCTCGTCCCCTTCGTCCTTCCCGACCTGGTCATTCACCGCGTTTTCCACTAGCGCCCATTGGTCTTTCTCGTCTTGATGTTTCTGGACCCAGAGGATGTATTCTGCCTCGGACCACCCGTGGATCTCGTGGGGCAGCCGAAGCGAACTGACAACGATAATGTGGTGTAATACGATGAGACGTGGCAGATGGACCGTCTCGACCGGATTGGCCAAAGTATCCACGTTGGAGAACAGAAGTGTTCTGCAGTGTCAGCCTCGAGCCACGCTGCAATTTCCAGAATACCCACCTGAAAGCTCTGAGGGAGAGATACTCGTCTCCTACCCGCTCAATCTTCAGACCCCCACGCTGGCCTAACACTTGACCGGTCGACAGCAGACTTGCGATCCCCATCTCTAATTCGGTCATGTCCCCAGTCAGCTTCAACTTGCCGCTCTCTCCCAATGGTCTCGCTATACTCGCATGCAGCAAGAAAGTGCGGATCAAGTATCGGCTCAGATCAAGAATCCTATTGCAAGGTTAGCTCTTCCTTGCCAGTCAAAGGCAATGCTCACCACTCCCGCATGAAGTCTCCCATTGACATGCGAGACAGCAGCTCAGTCTTGATGAAGCCAAGTTTATCGATCAAATCCTGCATGTAAGGACTGGCGCCACCTCCCATGGACATCGGATCCATGGGCTTGGCGAAATCCACCCGATGCAGCCGGAAGAGTATGGCCGCAATCTCGCGTCGGAATGCAGCATCGAGCGCTGTGGTGATTCGCGTGTACGTGTCTTCAAGGCGCGAAACGACAGGCAAGATGATATCCCATACTTTGCCGGGAAACTCTTGCTCGACAAAGAGCAGATTATACCGACAGTTGTAAAGGCAGCTGACGAGCTGAGAGTTCACTGTCTGGGCAGCGGTGGCATTCGGACCGATCAGCGAGGTGGCTGTAAAGTCGCGCACGAGCTGCTGATCAGTATCACCCTCGTTCCCACTAGGTTCAGACTGACTGCTCCGTCGACCTTGCCAAGAAGGGTATCTAGGACCCTTACTGCGTTGCGAGCCACCGTACGGACCAACAAGGGATCGAATCGAGCCGAGTCGAGCTCGTTGGTGACTGTGCGAGCGATAGCCACGCCTTCGCTCGCTCCTGGAGGATTGCCTCGGCCGGAGAGATAAGATGACATGGCCGAATTGACGATATCTGTCATTCGTGTTGTCGAGCGAGTAAGATATAGCGTTTCAAAGGTCGAAATGGATCGTAGGACTAGTACTGCTTCCGGGCTGAGGGGTCAGCCTGTGTTGCTGCGCTCATTAGCCGGTCCCACCTTTGATGATTCCAGGTGTAGACGGTATCCGTGTGAACGGCAATCTTTGCAAAGAAATCATGGAATAGACGCAGCAGTCTGGGATAGCCTGAGCTCAACGCTTGCTGAAGCCAAGTCGAGTCTGAGAATCAGGTTACGCCGAGCAGAAGGTTGGTGACTCACTTTGTGCTGCTTGCTTAGTCTGCGTCTCGAATGCTTTGGCCAATGTCGTCCAGAAGGTAAAGCTTGGCTTCTCGTCGAGCGTCTGCCGATTAGTGGCCCGGTTCCTGGTCTTGTAGATGTTTGACGCACCTTCATAACTTCCTCCAAGAATTCCACGTGTGTCACTGCATCCCGCTTCATCCGTAACACTTTCTCCAGGGTGTACACCTTGATACAGCAGTTGGCGACGTCCTCGACGACTCGCCCCAACCTCGCCCACAGCACATTGATCCATTGATCTTTATTCGATGATGTAGGCTCATTTGCGGTTCTGCTTCTCGCCGTGAATTTGATCGCAGAGTTTGAAGAGGTGTCTGAAGTAAGCGTAATTTGAAAAGGGAGAAGCAGCACTCACCTTTACCGGCAACCTCTCGTCCTATGGCGGCGGAATCGAAAGCTTTCGATATACGGAGCGTCACGGCGTCGTTCAAATCTGCTAGTAGGTTTGAAACCAGATCTGGCAGGAGACGCAGATTATGGGCGGTTTGCAACGAGGACGACAGTAGAGGTTGATTCTGCTCGTCAGTCTAGTCCGCGGTGCTTGCCATCGTGATTTTACCAAGTCTGCCAGACCGCTGATCACCATGCTCTCCATTTCTTGAATGATAGCATCTCGTGCTTGGTCGACTGTCGGCAAGTATGCTTTGATGAATTCGAGCGATTGTAGCGGTAAGGGAGCAATATCGCCGGCAAGATCATGTTCATCCGCCGAAGAAGGGTTGAGCAGACGATCTGCTGGTCAATCATTCACACTCAACTCCATGCTATGAAGTGCTCACCTAGTTCAGCTACACTCAGAGCAGCTTTGGCCAATTCGCGGTCCTTCTCCCCCTCTTCCGTCAAATCCGTTCCACCTTTCGTCCCGTTTGTCATTGCCGAGGCAGTCTTCACCTTGCCCATCTGCTCTTCCAGCCTTCTGGCGACCAGCACAAACCGAGCTGCCCGTCGTGTGAGATCTGAAGCCTGAGCCAGGAGGTTGAGTCTAGTTACGAGAATCGATAGTTGAGCATGTGGGTCGTGTATCTTGGTCTGCAGACGCTCCAACGAGGTTGACAGTGAGTCGAGAGACGAGCGTATAGGCGCGAGATGAGAGGACAGGGCGAGAGAGGTGGTCAAATGAGCGAGGAGAAGTGGATAAGACGATGTGATCTCGGAACGAAGCTGTTTCGTCACATCCTCCTACTGATCAGTCTCGAATATTGCGCAACAACGAGGTTGACTTGCAATACCGTAATTTAAACGAGCAAGCTCAACGCCTACATCCCCCTTCTCAGTATCTCTGTTCTTGTTCCCAATGCCTGATTTGCTACCTTCGGCGAAAGAGGGCGATTCGGGATCGTAGATCTTTCCAGAGAGCACGGCATTGGCGTACGAGTTCACATCGAATTTGTCCGATAAGAACGGTTTTTGATCTGATGCCTTCAGCGAAAGGACAGTGGTTTGATTGGAGAGCTCTCACCTAAGAACGATTCGGACATTCTGGTGTCCTCCCGGTTCGCAGAATCTGCACACAAGATGGAACACAACTACAATCTCAACCCAAGACGTGTCCGCAGCGCGAATGGTTACGTAATTACTTGAATCACTTGCCCGACGTGACTTGGGGTGTCGTTGTACAAGTGTATTTACGAGGCATGCTGCCCTAGATGCCATCGGGCACACGCTGGCCAGATCATCCGCACAAGAATATCTATAACTCCGATCTAAAAGCTTGTACCGTCGTTATGCCGATGGCCCTGGACACAGCCTCTGAATGTAACGCTTCACCAGTCAAGTGCGTTCCATTACCCTCCAGGATACACGCAGCCGGACGACTAGCTCGAGAGGGCACAAGGCACCAGTAAACCGCCCAGAAAGGGCTGCAGTTGAAAGATGAAGGACCCGAGAATACGCGGTAAATGCATCGGAGGCCTGGTTTGGTGTCAACAGCTTCATGAAGTGTGTCAGTCTGTCACAAATATCGAATCATCTGGATTAGTATATCGGTTAGTATAACCGCCTCTCACGCGGTAGAGCGGGGTTCAACTCCCCGATCCAGAACGGGTGGCAAAACCATCTTTTTGTCCCTGACCTGAGCTGATTGCACCGAGGGGTGTTGCTTTATTTTTTTGACAGGCCTGCTTGCAAGCTGTCAAACAAACCCCCGTTTGACCAAAACAACACCCGCAAACATCATGAGGTTTCCCTCAATTCATTACAATTGCTTTCATTGACCACATAGATCTTGCTCATTGTCACAATGTGTCATAAAGGCTAGCTCGCAATCCAACTTACATTGGCCACTGATTTACAGATGACCAAGGATATATGATCAAAGCTTGCCTATTTTGCTGAAATTGCTGTCAGAAGCGTGGGGTTGATCCTATCCTGGATTGGCCTTAACCTAAAGGGAGTTCGCCGAAGGTTGACAAGAATCGTTGGGGACTCGGAGTAGCCAATGACTGAGGATAGGATCAACTAACTCAAGCGAAGTTCGAGTAAAACAAGGAAGATGTATGCAAGGATATCAACTACAAGTAACTACCAGTGACTGCCAATCAAGGATCCTCAGCAATCCTCGATCTTCGATGACTCATCTTTATACCCCGTCCAGAAGGCTTCTGTCACGTTGCTCCACTACTAGTTACCAGCCCAACGCGTGACTAGTTTATCTCGTCTAGAAAGAGAAGGTACTCAACAATATATGTGAACTTAGTTACCAGTAACTAAATCGCCTAAGTTGTTGAGGGTTGAGTGATGTTCGCCAAGAGTGAACGAGGCAGGAGGATTGGGCGAGAGTGGCTAGAGAACGAGAGGAGCGCAAGCTGGAGATGACAGAGGGCAAGACTACGAGTAGATAACAAGTAGTGATGCAGAAAGCACTGTTATAGTGTTGTATTGACTCAATAACAGGAAGCTAAAGAAAAGGAATCCACCGTCTTCCTCCTAATACTTATATCTCTCGGGTCATGAACGAAGAGGTCCTTGGACATTGAATGAGCGTTGAGTGATGACGAAGAGTTGAACAATATTCCACCTAACGCTCTGCCTTTCTTTGGACTTCTTTGGCGATGATCCGTTTCTCAGCGAGAATTGTCGAGTAGTCACTGGAGTAGGCAATTTCAGCAAAATAGGCGAAGTCATTGCGGTTTTGGTCATGCATCCTCGGTCATTGGTGGCAAAAGTAAGTTGCGTCGACCTAGCCTTCATGACTGGTGTATGGGAAGAAGGTAAAAACATCGGCGGGAGTCGAACAAGTAGCAAAAACATGGAGAAGCAGGGAATTGAACCCTGGACCTCAACTATGCTAAAGTTGCGCTATACCACTTAGCTACTTCCCCAAATTCACTACCCAGGTCTGTTGTGCATTGTGTCATTATCAATCAGTAAGACTAATCATTCATCAGTGGGTCTTCAAGCAATCAACAAAATCATATGACACGACTCACATGAATATGCATCTACTCTACTACTGCGTCAAGTATTACACCCAGCCCCCTCAGTACTGGTAAGACTTCCCCTTCCTTGAGTGCTTCACCCATAATATCCGCTGTTTCACTCCAATACTCCGTGAGCCATGCAGGTGAGATATGCAGGGCACTTGCCAGAAACAAAATGGCAGCAGAAATAGGTGTGGTTTCTCTATGTCCATCTCTTGGGTGAAGAGCATTCCGCAGCTCAGCAAAAATGAGACTTGGTAGATCTGGAATGAGGACTGGTAGTGCAGCGGGTTGAAGTATCCCGAAACTGGTCATGATCTCCAATACTATTGCGCGCTCTTCAACTGCCTTGTGAATGGGGGAATAGGCGGCAAGGAGATTCTTAGTGACCAGCCAGTTGACATGAGTCTGGTGATCTGCGCCGTATTTGTCTTTGATTTCTGCCACTTGAGACATGAGTTGTGCTTTGTTGTCATACACAGAGGTTTCTCTGTTGATTGCTGCCTTGGAATCCTGGTCATTAGCAACTTTCCAGCAATGTAGTGCTAGCACACTCTGCTGATAACAGGCTATCAAGTCAGTGTTGTTCAATCTAGTGCACTTAGGCTTACATTTCGCTCCACTGTGCCTAAATGCCCATAGATTGCAGAGACAAGTGCTTTCAGGTCAGGGTCTAGCTTTACCCCTCTTCCACCAAATGTTGCATGAACCTTGATGAGCAGATCATACACCTCTAGCCCCTCTGTTGGAATGCTCAGTAGACGGGAAATGGCATTCAATGCGGCATGTTGAGAGTCTTTTGGTATTTCTTGAGTCATGTCCAGCAAGTCTGATGCCAGGTTTGATTGCTGAGTGGCACCCCAGCCTTCAAATTTTGCCAAATTGGCAAGACCCTGGAAAACAAGTGATAGTGTTGCTGTACCCTCCTGAGAATGCTCCAGACCAGATAGGATCAATTGCTTGACTGGTCCTACATACTTCTTGTGCAGACTTTTGGGCAATGCTGGTCTATACATGAGTGTGAGGTCATATAGACAGACACATACAGGAGATTTGAGATGATACATGCCTCCACAATTGCTCGACTTGGGTCCACACTTTGCAGGAAGTCCATTAAGCTGAGACTCTGGCGAATGTGACTCCATGCCAATGGCTGAACAATGGCGCGGTGTGCAGTGGTCAAATGTGTGAGGAGTTTTGCTGCCACAATTTGGATGCTGGGTTCAATTGACTGGTGGAGGGCAAGGAGGATCATGCTGCAAGAGCGCTCATCCAGCATTGAAGCCAAAGTGGGGGTTGAAAGCACATTGAGAGCAAGGTGAACAATATGGGGGTCTAAATTTAGCCAAAGCAAACAGAATAACTTGCCATCTGCGAGGAGTAATTGTGCTGCTCTGAATGTCAAAGGTTGAATGGCTGAGTGATGGGCAATGAATGGGTTGACTGAGAGCTGTAAGGCTGCCATCACTGGACCCTTTCCCCTTTCTTCACTGAGGCTCCATAAGACAAGCTTCTGTGCTGCCTGTGCTAATTCTGGATCTGGCATGTCAATATATAAGATTTTGAGCTCTTACCATTGAGGGGGAACACATTCAGAGCTGCTAGCACAGCTTCATGCTCACCTGTCAGTTAGGCAGAGGCCACTGAGATCATCTTACAATAGCCAGTTTTCCCATTGATGAGATCTTCAATGATTTCCGTGATTGTCAGGATGATTCTAGGAGCCAACTTTGGCAGCAGAATTGCAATGCTCTCTAAAAGCTTGACATCAGACAAGAGGATTGCAGGTGGACTGTGCAAGTATTCCACCATAATATCAAGCACCATTGGACCAAGGGCGGCCAACAGTCTTCCCAGCAACTGTTGCGCTGCTTGTCTGTTGTGAGCTTGGCTTGAAAGTGATGCTAACCTGTGATTTTCTACTCCTGTATTCATGACACCCAGAGCCACTTGACCTGTCTCCTCCAGAAAAGGAGCAAAACGATCCAAGACTACATTGGACAGTTGTCCCAAGCCTTTCATAGCATCCACCAGTACTTCTTGAACATTACACATCTTCAGCATGTGCTTTACCATATATTGGACATGATTTCCTGCAACAAAGGAAGGGGTGTCCCAAGTTGTGAGGATTGGCAGACCTTGACACAATGCTCTGTGTGCAGTAGCAGAGCAGCTGTCAAATGTAGATTGCAAGACTGTGAAGACAGCAACAGCCTTACAGGTTTGTGGGTAGTGGCGCTGTAGGTCCAAGCGCAACATCTGATATCAGCCACCTGCACCAAATTCTGCTCACAATGGGAGTGTGTTCCACAATGTAGCATGCCCAGGCAACTCCATCAGACTTTGTATGTTCCACTTCACAAAGCCTGAGACTGGCTACAAGCAGTGCATGTACTGATTGCAAGATCAAAGCACAGCTTGTAGCCTTCTCAGTAGGAGAGTACACTCTCATTGCACCAAGAAGCGCTTCTTGTGGTACCATCTTGTCCTTCTTATCAGCCGGGTAAACATTCTGGACGCCCACTATATTGGCAAATGCGGCAATTTGGACTTGACGGAGCAAGATTGGTAGATTGCTCTCAAACAGTGGTGAATTTGATTGCTCCACTCCAAGCAGGACACATAGTGCAACACAGGCTGAAGGAGCGTTGCCACGGACAAGGAGGGTATCAATAGCAGGCGCAATGGCTTCTGCAGTAACGGTGGACATTGCCATTGATTGACCTGGAAGAATGAACTCCCACCACCAAGTAGAAGAGTGCTGTACTGACCATAGAGGTATGCTGCAGCTGCAGCATGCTTGTCTGCAATTCTCTGATCAAAGACAAGCTGTTCCAGGTGTTCTGTTGCAAAGGCATGGACCTCCTGCAAGCCCTTCAGAGTAGGAGAGTATAGCTCAAGTGCATCAACCATCTTTGCTATATGTTAACCAGGTCATCAGGGTATGACTTGCCAAGTAGCTTGAGAGCATTCACGATAGACTCATCTGTCCTATTTGCAAAAAGTTCTAGAAGCCTTTCTTTTTGCTTGACCCATTCTGTTGTGGTGTCAAGCTTCATTGTTGATCCTATGGGGACCTCTAATGCTTGCTGATCTAAAACATTGCCAAGCTCTGTTGCACTTTTGTTTAGCAAAGAAGAGAAGTGTCACTTACTCCTCTGGCATGGCAAGGTACTCATGCAGGACCTGGTGAAATGAGCTCATTGCTGAACACTTGAGCGGGAAAGCAAAGCAGGAGTCAAAGAGATAGATCAAAGCTGCACTTTGTGTCCCAATGAGCAGATGCTGATCTTCTTGAGCCATGAAGGGAAGGGTTAGTGGTGAAAGGAGGGGTTTGGTTGGTGTGGCGGGATTGGCACAAATTTGCGCGTGCTTGGCTGGGACCAATGGCCTTGGTCTTACATTGGTCAAGTGTAGCACAGCTTGATATTACACCATGGTATTGCAGATGATAGATGTGTAGTTGTAGCTGGGTTGCAACAAAATGTGGTGATTGACTGATCTTTGCTCCACTACTAGTTACCAGCCCAATGTGTGACTAGTTTATCTAGTCTAGAAAGAGAGGGTGCTCAACAATATATGTGAACTTGGCCACCAGTAGCTAAGTCGCCTATCGTTGAGGGTTTGTCATGAAGGCTACCTCGATGCGACTTAGTTTTGCCACCTCAGCGACTTAGCCGACTTAGTTACTGGTAACTAAGTTCACATATATCGTTGAGTACCTTGTCTTTCTAGGCTAGATAAACTAGTCACGCGTTGGGCTGGTAACTAGTAGTGGAGCAACGTGACAGGGTTGAATGATGATTGCCGAGAGTAGACAAGGCAAGAGAGGTTTTAGGTAAGAGTGGCTAGAGGACAAGAGTAGCGCAAATTAGAGATGACAGAGGGCAAGACTATGAGTAGACAACAAGTAGTGATGCAGAAAGCACTGTTATAGTGTTGCATTGACTCAATCACAAGAAGCTAAGAAAAAAATACACCGCCTCTCCCGCCTAGTTATATCTCTCAAATCATGAACAAAGGGGATACTTAGGCGTTGGATGATTACAAAGAGATGAATGACATTCCACTTAACGCTCTGCCTTTCCTTGGGCTTCTTTGGCAATAATTGGGTCCGCAGCAAGAATCGTTGAGTAGTCACTGGACCAGGCGATTTCAGATTTCAGCAAAATAGGCAAAGTCTTTGAGGCTTTGGTCATATACTCTTGGTCATTGATAGGTGGGTGGCAAATGTAAGTTGCATTGAGCTAGCCTTCATGGCATGGGATTGGAGATGGCAAAAACCACCGGTTTGAGCACGACTTCGGAACCGGGCAAGTCAAGCTCACCTCCACCACTGATCTCCACTATGCCACTCGATAGATTTGCATCGTTTCGCCTCTTTGCAACTCGCATTTTGTCCAGACGGGAAACCGTTTTTGGATGAGCTTGGTGGGTGAGATGGATGCCAGCTGCGCACAAATGCAAGAGGACGAGATCGAGGTGCTCGAGGTGAGCTTGGTGTCGTGTTTTCGCTATCGACTTGAGCTGACTCACCGATCAGTCAATCTACCCTAACCTCCTCTCGATCCGGCCCAATCCACAGAACAAACCAGGCAAGCTCCTCGATCTCACCATTCCTATTGGCTTCGATGGAACGCGCACAGTAATCTTCCCATCTCAGCATGCCGAATCATCGCGTTCTGCGGTTCCGATCTTGACATTCTCCCATTTGCCGCCAGTCTCGGTGAAGCTCGCTTTGCCTGCTCGTTACCCCTTGCAACAACCGCCCAAGGTGGTTTCATTACGCGCAAATGTACCAGAATCGGATCGACCGACCAGCTGGCTCAGTCGGGCGAGTATGGCAGTTGTGGAGACGAAGTTGAAGCAGCTTTGGGAGGAGGACTACCAATCGGTCGGAGAGGGAGCTGGGGTCTTATGGAGGTGGTGGGAATGGCTGGGAACGGGAGAGTTCCTCCAAGAGATGAAGATGATGAAGGACGAGCAGATCAAGTGAGTAATCTGTAATGGCTGCGTACATAGCTCACGACCAGTCTATCGATACCGCCGGGATTGACACCCTCGACGTATTTCTCCCTGTTGAAGCGATACGACGCGTCCCAGATCCACTCTTCGTTCGAAAAGACGGCTTTTTCATGTTCGATTTGTCTTGAAAATCGCAAAGGGAAGAGCTGTATCCAGATGCCTAGTTGTGGTTGCATCTTGTGAGTCTAAATGAGGCTCTATACGAATCTCAAGCTTACTACAGTTGTACACCCTGTTTGAGCTCTTGTTGGACGCTCGCGATTGAAGAAGGGACGCTGGAGAATGTATCGTGTCCAAGTGTCACATGTGTAAAACAAAGGGCCACATCGACCAACCCAGATCAAGATACAGATGTCGAGCTGGTCAAGGAGGTTGTAGGAGATGACTTGGCTTCAAGGTGGACGAGCCTGAAAGAGAAGCGCAAGGCAGAGATAGGTGAGTCCTTAATCAACGTCCCCCATATCACCAAGAGGGGTACTTACAGGCAGACCCGACATATACTCTATGTCCGCGACCAACATGTCAAGCCGCTGTTCCGCCCACGCCCTTACCCTCCGCAGAGCAAACAGCAACCTTTGCCGCCAAAAACTCCAAAGCTATTCGACTGTCCGAAGTTGTAGGCTCTACCCCTACACCTTCCGCCAACGGTGCGAATGCTCACGTCGAGGAGAGCGTCAAGACTCTAGCCAAAGACGACAGATGGGAACGATATCGTCAATGTCCAACATGCCACTATTCCTTCTGCCTATACTGTTCGGCAACATGGCACGGCCCCCATACACCTTGTGCTTTCCCTCAAACTTCTCTTATTTTAAAAGAGTACCTTTCTTACCCTGAAGATTCACCGCAAAGGAGAGCGATGGAGGCCAGGAGGGGTAAAGCGAATTTGGAGAGAATGTTGGCGAAATGGCATGAAGATGAGGAGAATAGGAAATGGTTGGAAGGGAGAACAAGACCTTGTGCGGGATGCGGAGTCAGAGTGGAAAAGAGTCATGGGTGTAATCATATGACTTGTGGGCGGTGTAATGCTCACTTCTGCTATCGATGTGGGGATCCGGTACGTCGATTTCACATCTCACATATAACAACATATGAGTGGAAGGGCTGACGAGGCAGATATCTCCGCAGGATCCTTATGCGCATTATAGGAGACCTGGACATGCTTGTTACAACAAGTTGTTTGACCAAGAAGAGATTGAAAGATTCGAGAGGGAGACGGCGGCTGGGATCGCAGGTATAGATCTGGCAGACGATGTGGAGGAGTGGAGACCTGTGAGGGGCGTATGGGAGTGGTAAAATGCTTTCATGGTATCCGCCTCTGAAGGCTTGTAGCTTTACTGCTTGTCACTCATGTCTTCTCAATTGTACTCGACATCGTATAGTATGGCTTGCACCGATGCATCTCAGTGATCCCTACTGGCCCGCAGTGTACAGCGCTACCTCCCCAGGGTAGCTCTGAACGTGTCTGAAATGCTAAATTTCCTTGGTGGCCGACTCGCCAAACTCGAGCTTCTTCCTAGACCACCTCCGTTAGCAGTCACTTTCGCATCCTCTCTCGCCTTGGCTCCTTTGTCCTCATCTCGCTCTTCGGCCTCTCTCCTTCTCTGCGCCTCGACCAGGCTACTCAACACATCATCCTCTGCTCCATAAAACGACGATCCTCTCGAAGCTTCTTCCGCTGTATGGAAGCTACTCAGTCTACTCCTCGGACTGCTGCTCCCCTCGGCAGTCTCTGCTGGGGCACTTTCATCCCTATACAACCTCATGGATCTTATACTCCTCTTGTCAAAAACGGCAGTTGTGGGGCTGTCGTCGTCACCGGCAGTAATCGCACTGATCACCGTATCTGCCTTTTTCGACGCAGAAGGAAGGAACGAGTTCCCACGAACGGTTTGAGTGGAGATTGTGCTGGCCTTCTTGATTAACCTGTGTCGAGCGGGACTTAAAGGTGATTCGGGAACACGATGTGTCGTCGCGTTCGGAGGAGAATCCTCGATGGTACCTAATTCTTCCTTGTTCTTCCCAAAAGTTCGAAACTTCGACATGAGACCACCAGATCGACGTGGCTCGCCTATTGCAAGATTTGGAGGGAGAGATTCTCTGACTCGTCTCCTCTCGCCGGAAGTCGCGTAATCTAGAGATGTCGATGGTCGAGGCAGATCTTCACTTCGACGCGATGGCGAGTCATATGTATGTAGTGGGCCATATGTATGTAGTGGGCTTCGTGGATATGCTCGGACGTAAGATCGGTCGTACTCGTGCGCACGAGGGACGTGTTCACGATAACGCATACTCTCAGGAGACCGGACGTTGTCGAGCGACGTCACCGGTCGGACCATCTCGTCGCCTCGTCGTGTGGGCGAGTCGTAAGTGGAGTGAGGGAATCGTCTACTCCCACGATTTCCCTGCTCATCTGTCCCAAAGGAACGTATCGAGCCTGAAGTAGTCGACGAAGCCACCATCCGTGACCCTTCCGGTTCTCGGAGTACTTTTGGTAGATCTAGCAGCATCGACGTGAGACTACGAATACCTTCGTCTGACATTCTTCCGGCATCTCGAAGCAGGACCAGCAGAGGTCTCAGATCGTCTGCGCTCATGGCCGTATCGTTGTACAGCTCGGCGTCGATAGCCATTTGGTTCAGATGCTGAAGAGCCGTCCTGATAGCTGCATTGCTCGTCTCGGCTGACCTGGCTACCGAGTTCAGCGTCCTTGTAAATCCCAAATGGACGACATTATCGAGATGACCAATCTTTGCATCTGCCGTTCGCGCAGCTTCGTACAGCAGTCGCCCATGCTCTGAGGATGCTGAATCGATGTTTAGGTTGTCATGTGACTGTCTGGCGAGGGAAGTAGTCGAGCGGACTTGACGAGGCTCAGATGAGGGGGCCACCTGTTCCAGTCGTGACGCCGACCGGTTGTAAGATGACGAGTCATCGTATTCTTTCCGTATACGCTCCACTGGAGCGGTCCTGGGCGGATTGTGGTGGTGGAGCGACGACATGGAAGTGGCCGGACGCACGGTGCGAGGTGATCGATCAAAATTTGATCCGCTATGAGGTCTCGGATATGGATGGTCCGCCATGACGGATGCTGACCTCTCTGCATCCCAATGCCTGTTTGACTCGGCTCGCTCGGTCTCAATTCGATTGAGGAGATCCAGCGGATTCTTGGTAGAACTCGGTGTACCTCTTTCTGATCCAGCTCCCACTGCCGATACTGAATCTCCAGGAGCGATATTGAGTCGTGACAGCCGAGAGGATAGATCATGATCTCGTGAATACCGCTTTGAACCTAGTTCAGAGTTTGCAAGAGTCTCAGCTCGTCGATCTCGAAGTGGACTGTGAGGTAACGGTAAACCTCGGTCATCTATTCGCTCGGCTCGTCTGGACAATCCGGAGACAGACTCAGACCATTGTCGTCTCTCCAAGCGACTAGATACACTTGAAGACCTCTCCAGACCGTCAATACCGGAGCGATATCCCTTTGATGATGGGGAGGGTATGGACTGTTCCCGGGTTAGTCGCGATGTCGTGCTGTACCGATTCATGGGAGCTGAGGGGGATTCCAGGTGAAGCGAATTACGTTGATGCTCGACAGGTGAGGCTTTGGGTGAAGGTGTGAACTGCACATGAGTACAAGGTGTCAGCATACCAACTGCATTACTGACCAAGCTGTTCGTTCCCTCTCTAAAGGCCGCAGGAAGAGGCTGCCTTTTCTTACTGCTTCCACTTCCTCCACTGCGCTCTACGGATGCGTCCAGATCTCGAGTACCCCCATTAGGGGTTTGTGCCATCGACGATCCGCTGCTAATCGTCGCACTTCGTCTCATGGTATCGGTGTCATGATGCGGTTGCTGAACCAAAGTTGCTCCGCTTGCTCGGTTGTATGAGTCTCGACTTCGAAGTACAGGTCGTGTAGGAGATGTAGAAGGGTATGCAGAAGCAGGTCTAGGTTTCCGAGTGGTAGCTTCTCTGACTTGTTCTTCCATCAATCGAATCCTGTCATCCTCTTCCAGACCTGATCTGTCCTTTCGAGTCTTAGTGCCTAGACGCGAGGGGCCATCCTCGATTTGTGGAGAAGAGCTGGGTGATGAGGTGAAAAGGCCAGAGCTTCGTTTGCTCGGCGATGTAGAGGCCGCCATGCCGGGAACAGGTGCAGAAGGAGAAGACTTGTGTCGTGAGGAAGACGTGGAACCGGTATACGAGGGTTGCCGCAAGGGGGATGGGGGGTGCTCAGGGGACGCTTGACGATCTCGACTGCTGGCTGTGCTGTACTGTCGAGTAAGGTCGGTTGATTCACGTCGAGCATTGCTAGTCCCAGAATTCTTGGGTCGGAGGGAGAAGGAGCGTGTCGATCCATGGCTTGAATGCAGTGGTCTCGGCGAGGCATTGTCTCGACGTTCCGATGGACCGGTGTTCACTGGAGAAGCTCCTTGTGGTCGAAGCGAAGAAGTGGACAGTTGAGAGTGATGGCTGGACCGACTACTGGATATACTGTTCTTGCGGCTCAGATCAAGGGATTCTCTTTTGATAGGACTGATCTTGGGCCGAAGACTGGATGAAGAGCGTTGTGACGTATGGCTCGACTGGCTCTGCGAAAGCTCTCGACTGAACTCCACGGATTGTCTTCGTGATTTCGAGGTCGGGTCAGGAGGCTGATCACCGTTGTGACGGGGGACAGGTGCCATGCTGCCGGACGAGGATGCCGACCTGCCTATTCCACCTCCGTTCGGCTTGAGCGCGCCGACTCGGGTATCTGAGAGCCCACTGCCTGACGTCGAGGAGACCATGGAAAGAGGTCGCGAGCGAGCTGAAGAGGTCCGACGGGAAAGGTATTTGGGCGATTGAATAAGCGTAGCAGGGGGAGACTACAGCTCAGCAAGATCCGCATGGTAAACTCACCTCTACGAGCAGAGAGTCATGTTGATTCACCGGCAGAGCGATATCGCTATTTGTCCCTGGAGGACTGGGCAGACCGGTCCTCTCGTCCAGTATGGATCCACTCTTGCGGGGGGAGGAAGAAGTCGAGATGGAAGAAGTCTCAAAGGGCGTTGTGGGCAGTGAAGGTAGAAAGTTGGGTTCCTCACTGTTCGTCCTCGCTCTTCCCGTGGTCACTGCCCATCTGGGGAACTCAAAGGCGGGACTTCTCAGACCCACTTGGTTCACTCCTTGTGATCCCCTCGACATGAGGAGAGGAGCGTTGGACGGTGGAAAGATGGTCGTCAAGAAAGGGTTTAATGTGGACAAAGGGGTAAGCTGCAACGGGTTCCGTTTCATGTCAAAGACGCGTCGCACAAAAAGCAAAGAGCGCCCATTCCGATGACTGCTTTTACAGTAGATGCAAAATACATTGAAAGCGTAGAATCATTCAGCGTGCAAATGGCGAATATGCAATGAGTGGCATTATATGTACGTTGGATCGTGTGAAGCATAAGTCATAAAGGTGTACCCAGTCTCAGCACAGGCTCCTTCCATCTCTTCCTCGGCGCGTTATCATCTCGAGCTTGAGGTCATGTCCAAGTAGCCATCAAGCAAGACAGAAGCTCTTCACCTCATTCATGGCGCCTTCTTGGTCTTGGCCGCTCGTCGCTGCTCAATCTCCTCGTCAATGGCGAAGATTTCCGCTTTGGTCTTGTCGATGTGATGCGAAATAACCGTGGAATGATGGGGTCGATCAATGGATAGTCTAGTCCATTTCGTGAGCTCGTTAAATCTGGTCTCCATTGCTTGGTCCAGGGTTTCCAAAGATCCTTTCAAGAGCTCCACAAGGTCTGGGTTGACTCTGGGTTTCGGAGGATCAGGTTGGGTGTCTTGAGAGGATGAGATTCCTTCAGCCGAATTGGCGGTAGAGACCGGACTTGTTCGTACCGGGACAGACTTAGCATGTTCTCTCATTGATCGAGTAGGCGGAGGCTTGGTGTGCGAAGGGGTCACAGATTCTGCTTGGACAGTCGAGGTCGGAGCGGAGCGATAAGCAGGACTAGGTTGTACTTCCGCTTTCGTTGGAGATGAGGTCCTCGACTTGACTGGCGCTTTGGGTGTCGACGTAGATCTCGATCTCCTCGACCAATCCAGAGCGAATCCATCATCTCGCCATTTCGCTCCCGACGTATCTCTACCCATATCTCCAAACTCGACCCCCTTCATCTTTCTATACCTGTTCCGAGCGGCGGTCCGCTTTGTCACGTCTGACTGATAGCATTCTGCCGGTATCATTTCTCTCCTGACCCAATACGTCCCCTCTGTCCTGTCTTCCGGGTCGACGTACGGCGTCTCTTCAAGCCTTTCCAATTCTTCAATATTCGGCTTACGTTCCACACACTCCGGCTCTTCGCTCGCGGCGCGGGACGGTATTGGTACCGAGTTGAACTCGATCTCCTCTATCTCTTCTTCCGTAAGTTCTGGTGATGGAGGTTTCGCGGGTGAAGTCGCGGTATAATGCTTCTTCTTGACTCTCTTCTCTGTCTTCGTCTTCCATGGTTGGGGAACGATCGGACGTTTCTTCACCTTGATCGGTTCGGGCTGACGAGAAGGTCCCGCTACCGGCCGCTTGTTTTCGTGTTGGACTACGGGCTGAGGTGGTCTGGAAGCCTGAGGAGGTGCAACCGGGCGGGGTCTCGAGGGACCAGGCTGAACAGGAGCAGGGTAATGATTCTGTGCGTGTGACCCATTTGGGCGATGAGACGGGCCATCCGGAGGTTCTCGGACGTTATTCCATCCGTTGTCTCGTCTCTCATCAAAGACTATATGGTTATTCGGTCTCGGCGGAGGCGGTCGTGAAGCCCATGGCGGTTGACCGGGGTTTTTGTAGGTGGCTACCGCAGGTGGAAGACCACCGGTTCGAGCCAAACGTCGATGATCGCCCGCAGACGGATATCCGTCGTGGTCTTCTGGCGCAGGACCGTACTGCGACGCTGGCATGAGTCGTAGCGCACTCAAAGGGGACTCGACCAGGGTTGATAGAGGTTACCAAAGGGACTGATTCTGAAATCTCAGCGAGCAAGAGGATGATGTGGCATTTTCTGGTGATGACGTTATCAAACTTCCCTCGACTGCCCACCCTTCTGTTCCATCTGTCAACCTCGGTAGGTCCTACACACTTGCCTATACATCCCTTAATACCATGTTCTTCTGCGCGAGTGAGTGAACCAGCAAGTAGTGTTTGGTATGGAAAAGCTCATATTCAGTCTCTGGATCGCCTCCAACCGTTCCGGTCGTCTCGAGAACTTCGGGCACTGTTTTCGAAAAAGCTCTGATTGAGCGATACATTGGTGAATACTCATTCCACTTGTCTCCATATCACGTGCAAGGAAGTGAGAGTCGCTGATAATACCAGAGGAGAATGGAACGGATCCTATCTCGGGCGAGGCGTTGACTAAAGAGGACTTGATCGATGTCAAGGCGAAGCCCTCCACTCTTCCCCCTCGACCTGCCAATCAAACCTCTATCCCTGCATTGCTCACCGCCCTGCAATCAGAGTACGACTCGATCATGCTGGAGTCTTTCGAGATCAAAAAGCAGTACAACAGCTCAAGGTATGGCAACTAACCAACTAGGAGACTTCAAAGAGCTGACTTTTAGGCAAGAACTCGCCAATTCGCTGTACAGGGAGGATGCCGCTACTCGGGTGATCGCCCGATTGCTGAAAGAGAGGGATGAAGCACGAGAGGCATTGACATCCTTGCAGAAGACTATGGGTTTCGCAGCTCCTGCTGCCGCGGCTGAGCAGGGACAATCCGAGGACGTCGAGATGCCCACTGCCGGGACTCTGCCCGCACAGGTCGAGGCCAAAATCATGGAAACCAATCAGGCGTCAGTACCTTCATCCCGTTGTCATATTCTGCTGACTTTGTAGCTTGTCCTCCGTCCGAAAGAAGAGGAAAGCCCCTGCAGGCTACGCTACTGCCGACAGCGTCAAGGGCTTCACTCAGACATCCCACGTCCCCTCTCTACACGCGACAAAGCCAGCCGGTATTTCTGCTCTCGACCTTGCTGCCAATGGAAAGACTGTACTCACCGGTGGTCCCGACAAGGTCGTCCAGGTGTTCGACTTGGAGGCATCAAAGGTTGTCGCGACATTGAAGGGACACACCAAGGCGGTCAACCACGTCGCCTTCCGAGAAGGCAACGACAGCACTCTGGCCGTTTCCGGTGGTCTCGACAAGACCGTTCGATTATGGGGCGAGGATGATGGTAAATGGGCTCAGAAGGCCAACCTTTCCGGTCACAAGGGAGAAATCGTCGGCTTGGCCGTTCACCCATCTGGCAGCTATTTTGGTGCTGCTTCGTCTGATTCGACCTGGTCATTGTACGACTTTGAGACTGCCAGCGAGATTGCCAAATACTCGGCTCTGAGCAATGTCGAGGGATCGTTCCAGTACTCGTCCTTCGCTGTTCATCCCGATGGAGTCCTGCATGGTGCCGGAACCAAGGACGGTCTGGTCCGAGTATGGGACGCTCGAGAGTCAAACTCACTCGCCGCTACCCTTCAATCCCACTCTTCCGACTTGACAACCCTCTCCTTCTCTGAGAACGGATACTTCCTCGCCACGGCTAGTTCCTCTGACCCTACCGTCAACATCCTCGATCTCCGAAAGCTATCGGTCGTCTCTTCGTGGAAGCTGCCTGCTGAAAACACCATCACCGAGGTTCGATTCGATCCTTATGCGCAATTCCTCGCTGTGTCGGGTACAGATCTCAGGGTGTATGCCCACAAGACTTGGGACGAGCTGCTCAAGTTTGAGGAGAATGCGGGTGTTTTGACTGGAGCTAGGTTTGGCCAAATGGGTCAGGAGATTGTCGTGAGTGGTATGGACAGGACGTTGCGGGTGTTGGGAAGCAAGGCCGAGTAGACAAATAGAGGCGAGTGGGCCTTTGGATGGGTGGAAAAAGAGGTACTCGTAATGGGTCGTACCTCGTCATGAAATGCATGACTGTAGCTCCTCGCCCGATTGAGCCATCAGTGGAGGCTTTCGCATCCCACTCACTACCTCTACTAGCTCTAGAGGTATGCGCTCTTGTCTTCACTATGCATGCGCCAAAAGGGGGAATATAGTGGGTCTGTGCGTTTGCAGCTGAGAGCTACGCGCAAGGGGAGTGGTCGTCGACTTCTGAAACGCGTCGAAGGGGGGGGATTTGGGATGATCATCTATTGATGCCTCTGTATACACCCACCTCATCCCTCGACCCGTCTCGTCACTTCTCCCTTGCGATGCGTAGAGGGCACTGTCGATCTGTTTGACCATCCATTGAGCTCGCTCACATTGTATGCGCGCGCTAGATGATCCTATCTTCATCACGACCAACCACCATGTCCTCTTCCATTCTCGCTTCCTCGTCAACTCAGCCGACCTCTTCTTCTACAAAGTCGACACCCACACGGCATACACGGAATAAGACTGCAGAGAATTGGGACGATGATTTCGACTTTATCCCTCGGTCAGCTAAAGGGAGCTCAGCAGGTCTTTCAACGTCGACTGGACCCGACGAGAATGCGCCCAGTCAAGCGACGAGGATACCGGGGAGGTCCAGTCCTACCGACAGTATCATCTCATCATGGGACGATTCACCACCTCGTTCTGCTCCGATGATACCCACCCGATCAGCTTCCAAAGCATCCTCAGCGGGTCTACATCTCGCTCTACCTCGACACTCGCCATCGCATATATCTGCTCTCCCTTCTCCGAGCAATTCATCTTCCTCGAATCGTCACCTGGCATCCCCCATCCCTGCATCACACGACCAGCAACCATTATCGCGTATAGAATCAAACAACCCAAGTACTGCCACTGGGCAAAAGCTCGTCAAGCGACATCCATCCACTTCCTTCATCACTACATCCCATCCTTCTTCTGCCACATCGGTCGCTTCTTACGCCAACCGGTCATCACCTCATCTACCCCGTATGGCCTCCCGTGAAGCTATGCCACCCCCTCCTCTACCACCTGCTGGATTGCAAAGACGCAAAAGCAAGGGCAAATCACGGTTGGCCGGGCGAAGTGACGAGGTCAGGGTATCCAACATTCCCTTTTCACCGAGTCAAGAGGCTATGCGAGAGGCGGAAAGGAGACCTAGCTTTTGGAAACGGCTCTCAGGTGCGACAACGCCTACAAGCAAGCGCGAATCGGGCTCGCCAGGAGTTTGGGTCAACACGGACATTCAGGTCACAGAGGAACAACGACATCGAAGAAGGAGAAGCTCCTCTCTGGGCCATGAGTCTTCCCCATCGAAACCTCGAGCCCACCGCCCGCCCGTCCCTCCGTTACCTTTGGGCATTCGATCATCGTCTGCTGCATCCGGAACCTCAGACGTCTCCGTCATATCGCAAGTTTCTGCCTCGTCCAACTCTTCCTATCGCTCGGGTCCCGCCTCGGCTCTCTCATCCATCCTGCGAAGGTCATCCAGCACCCTATCAAAACAAAGCGACAGGTCAGCGAAGACCCCTCCATCCGCATACACGCCTATATTGCGCGCATCACCTATACCATCGAGTCCTGGAATACCCATGCCTACCCGACGAGACGCGACGCCGACTTCCCCACCTTCATCTCATTCATTCTCTAGAGGCTTCCATCTGCCTTCTCCGCTACCCGGCTCGCCATACAGCGAGACCGAAATCCGATTTCCCCCTATGCCCACTTTACCTCACTCGCGATCTTTCCCTGCTCCGCCACCAAGGGGCAGCGACACGGAGACTGAGCCCGAAATTGAGGCGAACGATATTACGCCAAAAAGAAAGAAGAAGGTCCGACCGGTATCTGAACTACCGGGACCTAGAGCAACGAGTAGAGGATCTAGCAGAGGATGGAACGGTCATGACTGGAAAGGTTTCAGCGATGCGCCAAATCCTCCGCCACGTCAAGATAGCCTCGCAGTGCGGTCCGAATCTAGATCATCGTATCACAAAGCCAGCGCATCGGAGATCGTCACGCCTTCTTCGCCTCAGAGTGGAAGCTTCGCAAGCACGACCTCGACCTTTCGCCGCCTCGGGTCGATTTCGAAGAAACATGGCCGGAGATTGTCCGGTGGCTTCAAGTTTGGAACGGGTTCATCGTCATCAACGGGAACTAGCGAGATACGCAGAGGTTCTCAGACTTTGGAGACAGTCGCTGGATCACCGTCAAAACCAAATAGATCGCCTGTGCGCAAGCAACTACCCCAGCCTCTCCCCGACGACATGTTCCGATCAGCAACTAGAGCTGGGAGCGTGTCAGCCCCCAACTCTCACTTCAAGGCGAACACCATGGGCAAGACCGAGGTCCACTCGGGCCTCAACTCGAGCTTGTCAGAGGATGCGCTGGCCGCGAAGAAGGAGAAGAAGGCAAGGAGGACGAGCCTGGGCGATTTTACTATACCCAAAGATGTCTTGGCAAAGCAGAAGGGACTGAAGGAGGACAAAGGGGCTATCAAGAAGTTCGATAGTGGTGTCAAGGGTGAGTCTGGACCGCATCGACCTGTCATACTGACTCTGAGTCTTGAGAAGGTTTATGGAGCAACACGCGGAATTATGCTCCAAGCTTCAGGGGACCGGCTCCGAGGCCGATAGGGCGATATTTGATCGGCTGGAAGCCGAGTTCGACCAATGGTGGGAAATGGCAACTGTACTCGTCGAAGTCGGCGAGACCGGAGCTACAGTTGCTACTCAACCGGACTCTGCAACGCATGCCCCCTCGGACAGATCAAGGAGAACAACCTTGTCATCCGAGAAAGCCAGAGCTACCGCTGAAACCCTGGCCAAGCTGGAACACAACACCACGAGAGATTATGGCACGCGCAGCGCTAGCTTGCCGGAACCCGAGGTCGATCCTGGGCTACCTCGGACAGACATGATAGGGCAGCGGTTTAATTCCACCGGACGCCACGATCTTTCCAAACGTCAAATCGAAGTCTTGAGAGGAATGTTCAGAGAGCCGCACCCCACTCGGCCAGAGATGCGACGAGGTTCAAGTACGCTTTCTGTATCGACCTCTGGCGGGATGATGGCCACGGCTCGTTCAACCGGCGCTCGTACACCTGTAGATCGGATCATCTCTGGGGTCACCTTTCCCTCCCCCCCCGACTCTACACATGTGAATCCGTCCGCTTCGTTCCCTTCTCCATTGACTGCTTCTACGCTTGCACAACCTCGGCCTGGTCTCAAATCACGAAGAAGTAGCAAGGCGGGTCTGGCGGGACTCAAGGAGTTTCTGCGATTCTCACGAAAGTCGTCAACGACTGTCAACCGCGCAGCGCCGGCTCAACATGTTTCATCTCAGCGGATCGCATCGCGGCAGGCACCAGTGCCGTCTTCGCCTATCACACCCACGACCGGGGGATTTGAGGAAGTACAATACCCTACAACGCGATCATCCTTCTCCGCTCAAAGGGATAAACCAGCATCTCCACCTCGTCGCGTCCCGTCCCCGCGGAAAGAAGCCAAAAGACCGAGCATCCGAAACATCTTCAATCGAACTTCATCTGGCAACTGGTCGGAGCTCGTCAGAGGGACTAGTTCTCCTGTACCCCCCTTGCCCGAGAGAAAGAGCATCGACTCTCATCCTGATCGAGAAGAGATATCAGGGATGCCGAGACAGGGTATACTACGACAACCATCCACAAACGGTATCAAACCGTCCAAGACTCCCACTAGCACCTCGTTTCAACTCCCATCTAGAGCTTGGAGAAGCCCGAAGAAATTCCGGGAGCCGAAAGAGATCGATGTGGCAGGATACGAGTATGGGCAATTGTCTCGAGCGTTATCAAGGGAGAGCAGCCAGAACAGCACAAAATCTGAAGAAGGCAAAGTGGAGGTGGACCAGACTGTTCGACCTAAGCGGAAATCGAGAATAATGGGATTAGGTATTCCCCCTTCACCTTCGTCCCCTTCAGCTCCTCAATGGAGACAAGCCCAAGTCCAAGCCCAAGCTACAGCAGCACTGTCTGCCTCAGCCATCTCTCAAGCCGAGTCGGTACCTATGGCCGAGTCGAGAAACGTATCTGGCTCGACCACATGGTCAGCCGGCACAGGAAACGAGACAAGTTCGACGGGTATGGGAATGGGGATGGACGATTCGGAAGACGACACAGTCGTCTTACTTTCACCGGAGAATTTACCTGTGTTGTTGGGATATCTCGAGCAGTGTCAGGCGAAATTGGTAGAGTGGAGAATGGCCGTTGTCGAGATTGAGAATAATCAGGTCAGAGGGGTTGATCCTGCACCTGTATCGTAGTCATCTAACTGTATACTATTGCTTTTCCGTCGCATGCAGTGGCAAGATATATATATGCTCATGCCTACATACCGAATCGACGTGGACATGATGTGAAGTCGGGGTATCTAGAGCTCTCGTGATCCTGTCGTTATGGATACGTCGAGACAATATACATGGTCATTGGCTATGTGTATTTGCGTCAAAATAAACAGAAAGAACCCTTTTCCCACCGCATGGCACCAGATCTACCACCCCCTCATCACACCATTCGTCTTTGGTCTAGCCTTCCTACCCGCCCGTCCAGTCGCATACCTCCCTCTCCTGGACGCCGGAACCTCCTCCTCGTCTGAACTTGATATTTCGCTCTCAGACTCATTCTCATTTGACGTCATAAACGATCTGGAGCTCGGTATAGGCTGAGAGGCCGTCGTTGGGGTCAACCTGTTCGATCTTCCATTCCGAAGTATCGAAGTGTCCAAACTTGATAGAGTTGGCATGCTGATGGTTGCGCCTTGAGAAGCTGATCGGCGTATTGCTGCAAGAGGACGAATGATAGGGATTGTAGTCGTATCATCGTCAGAATCCGAAGACGAGTGTCCCGACTCTGCGTTGGCGTCATCCTCCGCAGGACTGGCTTCACTGTGTGCGCCTTCTTCGTCTTCTTCTGCTATGGGAGACGTAACTTTCCCATTGGTCAGACTCGAGTCGTGCAGGGTATAATGTTGTGTTGCCAGAGGTTGAGAAGGCTGACTCATGAACAGCGGACTTCGATTTGGCCTGGTGGATCGTCTGAGGGAAGGAGTGTTTTCTTCTGATTGTTGACTGGAAGCAGGGATGATCTGCGAAGACTCCAATTGATCAATCTGGGACGAAGGAAGATCTCGACCTGAGGCTCGTGTGGGCTGAGAATCAGTAAAATGTACCTCTTAACATGAAACGACCTACCTTGGGAGTTGAATGATCCGGTTCTGGAATCTCCCTTGAAGCTGATCGTAACCGCCGAGCGATACCGGTCGAGTGGGACGGCACACCATTCCCATTGGGCAGAACCATCTTACCTGCCGTCGGGGACACAGTGGCGCTATTCCTCGCTCGAGCAGATCTCCGAGGACGAGGAGTCGCCTCTTCCACCAATTGAGTAGCGACGACCGCTTCGTCTTCATGTGACAACGGTGGACTAGGCAAGCCTTGCGAGATGACGTGTTGAGGACGCTTCTCCTCAATGGACTCCGATACCACCACCCCTGACATCTCTTCGTCTTGAATAGCGTCTTCTAACGCAATAGCGCCGTCCAGATTATTGATCTCGGGACTGGTCCCGGCTTGTCGATCCACATCGACAAATGACCTCAAGCGAGGTGTAGCCCTGGTAGGCGATGCCGCATGTTCCGCGTAGGCGTCAATTTGCGTAGGAGGCTCGACGTCCTCTTCAACTGCTGCAATCACGGGAGGAGGCTGAGTAGGTGAAGAGGGCTGAATATCGCTATGCGCATCTGCCCTGTCATATTCCTCGTCGTCGTCCGCAGGTCCCATGTCGATTGAGCTATCAGATCCCCGCCTCCGCTGTGACAAATGAGGCGGCAAGACCTCTTCTTCCTCGTCATCATCTTCCGCTTCGACGTCGGACCCTTCCGAAAGCATTTCGAGAGACTGCGAGGGCTGCATAGAAGCCGCAGAGAGTCGAGCTTGTTTCTTCTCCTTGGCAGAGAGAGGCTTTTGCATGATACGCAAGAACGAAGTCTCGGGGTCTTCGTCGGACATGCTCGAGCTGGAAGATGGGGACGTTGAGCGTCGGGTGGATTGTGTGGCCGTTTCTGACTCGCTAGAACTTTGCGGCTCATCGGACGAATCGTCCGAGCCATTCTGGCTGTCCTGATCGTTGTCCAGCGCCACCTCATCTTCCACAAATGCGTCCAATTTGTTGTCACCATCCATGTCGAGATCACCCTCAGCATCGGCGTCAGATCCTGATCGGGATCTCGAGCCTTCACCTGAACCAAGATCCGACTCGGAGTCTGAGGTCGAGACATCCGACGAAGGGCCAATTGAAGGTAAGACACGTATAGATGATACCGGCGAATCGGATTCCGAGTCGGAGCTTCCAGTCTCGATCACTGCGTCAGAAGCGCTCAGCCCGGATAGGGATCCCGCTGCTCTTGGTCGCCTCTTCGCACGTGCCAGGGCTTTCTGATGCAAAAAGTGAACAGCCGACGGTTCGCGTGCCAAGTTCGGCTTCTCGGGCGTCGGCTGGGGTTTGGAGGATGTAGGAGCAAAGCTGGAATTGGCGTCTTGGACCGTTAGGCCTATTGGCGAGAGCTCGTCGTCGTTTGCCTCAGATGCCTCGGCCACCAGTAAAGTATCAGCAAGTCCAAGTGTATTGTCCCGGGTCGTGCTGATCGCTTCTGGATGAGGATTTATGGCCACCGCGGACGCAATGACAGGCGTATCTTGCGAAACAACCAATGATTCACCCTCCACCCTTCTTTTCATAGTTTCACGTTTCCGCGAAAGGTCAATCCACTTTTTGATCACGTCGACGCTTTCTGTCACCATCTCCAGATTATTATTGTCTTCCTCTTCGTCCGCCTTGGACCGCCTGCCCTTCGACTGCCTCCTGGCCGCCGCGCGTTCGTCCACAATCTTTTGCGCCTCTTCGACTTGCTTCTGTCGGTCTGTCAGTATGGCTTGCAGGTTCTCCGAGCCCTTTTTGACTTCTGGGCAGTCTTTCTGAAGGTGACTGGGTGTTTTGCCGCATATTTGACAGGCAGATCGACTGGCTAGAATGACGGTGATTGGCCTGTCGTCGATAGGACCTGAATTCCCTTCGAGTTCTCCGGAAGCCCACCATCCCGTCATTTTTGGCGACGAAGGTGCAGCCTTCTTCTTCCGTGAGTTGATCGGTGGTCGTTTGGCGGTACTGGCAGAAGCTTGCGCCTGCTCATCCGTGTTGCCAGGTTGTTGCTTGGCCACCACGCCCCCCGACATGTCCTGATCGACTTCCGCGGTGCCGAGTTCAGCTTGATCCAGTGCGGCCGGCGGCGGTGAGGATTCGGCAAGCGGACCGTTAGGTACGCCCATAGGCTCGGCCCCGGTCGGCGCAGCTGTTCCAGCCGGTCCAGAATCTGAAGTCATCGGATCAGAGGAAGCTGGGCGAGCTCGAGGAGCTGTCGATACGGAGGCCTCAGTCGATTCCGTGGATCCGGGTGTTGGGAAAACCTCGTTGGGTGCTGCCTGGGGTGGAGCTGCCGGGACGACACCCGCTGTTTCGGTAGCCACGGAGGCCACAGGACTGGCATTCACCTCAAGGGTAGATGACCCAGTTTGATTGTCCTCAGTCGCTGCCTCTCGGCTTGCATCTGCGGCCCTCTTTGCACGAAATTCTGCCATGATGTTATGCGCCAAAGTCGCCGTTTTCTTCGGTCTTCCCCTCTTGCGGACCGGCTTAGGATTTGCTTGAGAGGCGGTCGTATTCGATGTTTGAGGGGTCTCCGAGGTCGCATCTAGAGTCTTGACGTTGTCCTGCGACGAGGCGGCTGGGGCCCTCTTCGCATCCTCTGCACGCAACTCTTCCGATGTTACAGCCGCAGGTGAGTCCTCTGAGATAGATTCGTTCGCGTCTTCTGCAGCCGCTGGATTGGCAGTGGTTGTAGAACTGCCAGTCCCGGCTCCTTCTGGGGTAGTGACGCCCTGACCAGCATCGACACTCTGCGTTTGACTCGATTCGCGGGTCTCTTCGATGGTCGACTGAGACTTGGGCTTCGATTTCTTCCCACTTTTACGTGGCGATTCAAAGGTAGATGACGAGTCGCCTTCGCTTTGAGTCGGCTCGGCAGGTTTATTGTACAGATTGTATGGAGATGCAAGAGAGATAGTAGTCGGTTTGGAGGGGCTTTTCGATAGCCTGTCTGTGCTTGATTCAGGCTCAAGCGGAGAGACCTCCTGCGCATCATCTACTGGAGACGTCGAGGGTACCGGAGGAGTTGTCGCAGCTTGTGGAGGAGGCGAAGCGCTTTCATCGTCCACAGAAGGATCGGAGATCTGGCTTTGCCGTCTTTGCCTAGTTGCAGCGCGTTTTGCCTTTCTTCTTGTATTCGCTGAATCCGCATCTACTGTCTCGGAAGGGCCAGCCTCGATGACGCTCTTACGGGGGTTCTTAGTGGTCGCCTTAGCTACTCTCCCTGGCTTCTTCTTAGAAGCAGCTGCCGGACTATTGGCGGCCTCCGGACGCGGCTCATTGGTCGACCGTCCTAGCGGGCTCGGGACGCTCGGTTTGTACAGGGCTAATATGCGCGCCATGTTGGCGTTGAACTCAATCCCAGGTGGTACCGTATGTGGACCTTTTGCAGGCGTAGAATCGGTGGCTACGATAGGCGGAGCTGGCATGTTGACCGGTTGAGCTGGAAGTTTTCCCTTCTTCTTCGACGATAGCTTGTCCTTCGTTGCAGGCGTACCGGGAAGACTGGCAATAGACACCTTTTTCTTCTTTGACTGAGATGATGGAGCGCTGCTCAGGGTGTCGGTAGGGTGTCGCAGAATGGAATGTGAGGGGGAGACGGGTACGGAGTATGGTGCAGGGTTGAACATTGGGGTATCAGCAATATGCCTTGGACCCGATGATGGACCAGCTTCGGGCTGAGAGTAGTCGTTGAACGGTGTGCTTGGTGCAGTATAAGGTGTGGACGAAGATGCGCGCGGAAAGGGGGAGAATGAGTGTTCGCGATGCGTGATCCCTGGGTAGACTTTGATGGTGGGTGCAGAGGTGCTAGGCAGAGCTTTTGCTCGTTTCTGGAAAGCCTTGTAGTCGAATTCTGCACATAAGGCGAATTCAAATTAGCTGCTCACCATCGTAAATTTCGACTTCATGCCCCCCCTCTCGGACTTGCGACAAGCGTATACTCCCGGGTGTCGATATCCGCAACTTCTTGGATACCTTGTATAGCGCATCAGTGAGCGTCTTGTCCTTCCCTACCTAACGTCAGCGCCCGTGCCGAGCACCATATGCACAGCTATAGTGATCTTGTCGCAGAAAAGCTGCTCACCAAGTTGTCGCTCTATCCTCCTTGAGCCATCTGCAAGCTCCCAGACGACATTGACGCCCTCAGTCTCATTCGATAACTTTGAAGAGCTCCTTCTCCTCTTGATCCTCTCCGTACTCGATGGCGAGACGGTTGTCTGTGTCGTAGAGTCAACCGACCCTTCCCTCTTCCTCTTCCCCGCCATGATGATCGCTGCAGGCGAGCAAAAAAAGCTCCTAGATGTATGGTCGACCCTTGTTACTAGTTGGAAAGATTACCTCGTCGCTTTTCTCGTAATGACGCCCCTCTCGCCCCCGGTTTCCACAAATATTTTGATCCCGCTCATCCACGAGGTGGCCCTGTCGACCCTGCATTCCCAGGCCTATGTAGTGTGCAGGACGAGAATGACCATGCATGCTCAAGGGAGAGATATGAGTTCTCATCATGGGAGATAAATTTTTAAGAACCGAGGACAGTATTGATGCCATTCCAAGTGCTGCACATTTGAGGGTCAGCCTTGCGTCGATATTTTTCCATTCTCCGCCACCTTCCCTGTAGGCCCTTGGGGGCGAGAGCAGCAAAGGCTCTTCTGATCCACGGTATTGACCTGTGGCTCATGAGGGCCACATATGGATGAGGTGGAGCTGGTCATCCTTTGTGTAAGAAGATCAGACAGAGTACAGATCTCCTTTGATAATGCCGATCTGGCGTAAACGCACACTCCCAAGTCATGCACGACAATTGGCAGACATGGACACGACTCTCTCTACAACCGCAAGAGAAGCAAAATGAACGCACCGTCAGGTTCGCGAGGTGCCAACGGAATCGATGGACCTCTCAATCCATTTGTCATTGATCCTCCTTCTCCCGATGCCAAAGAAGACGAGATCCCGGGTTACGTCAAGCGTTTCGGAGCGTATGTGAGTCCTCCTCGACCTTGAGTAGTGCGTTAGCCCGTTGACATTGCAGCATACATTGTGAGTGGTCAGCGAGAGATTAGCGGTTAGCTGATATCGTCTCAAGGACCGAGGGTGTCTTGTAAGTCAAGACAGGCCAGTATCTGGGTCTAACATGCAGTCTACCGGCGGGTACCCTGCTGCCTAAAGGCGCTGCCTTCGCTATGCAAGCCACCATCGACTTTGGCCTACATTTCCCCGTAGGTTTTCCTCATTTCCGTGGCCCAGGGCGTCGGCTGATGGGCAAGAAAGGAACAAAAGTGCCCGGCGGTTTCTTACTGCCTGTATCAGTGGTCAAGAAAGGGAAAGAAAAGCCTGCTCCACCTCCGCCAGAAGTTCCCGTTTGTTCCATCCAATGAGAAGCAATCACATGCATGCGTACTCCAAAACCAAGATGACATCGATCCAGTACAAGGCGGAAATTCGAGACCAGACGAAGGTGGGTTAGGCGAGATAAAGGAAGAGTGCGGATGGGAAGACGAGGATGAAAGCCCAATCGAGACCCCAATTCTTGATACCCCTGACTCCTCGCGAGGTGTACGCTGCGGATCTATCTATCAGCCTTGGATCTTTGAGCTTTATGTGAGACATTCACTGGAAGTATTCTGCGGCAGCAACACGGTAAGATTCCGGCAGTTCAACAGCCACCTTCACACCTGCCCTCTTGCAGATACTCTCTGCATATTCCGCTCCATATGCCGCATCAGGTGCGCTCTCGCACTTCGTCGCCAAGCATTGTCCCATTCCGGTGATATAGCTTTCGGAGCGACAATTTCCGTCGATGAAACTGAACGAATTGACCGTTACGCCTTCGAGGGGAAGGCTCCCGGTGAGGAAAGAATGGCAGTCCATCCAGCAGTCTAATACGTCAGCTCAGAGTAGACTCAAGGTGAAGCATACCCACTTGAGGCATCTTTCTGTGGGTTGAGACGGAACTGCGAAGTTGCAGACCCGAGGATTGTGGGTATCAAAGCGAGTACGAAGATTGCTAGGGTTGAAAAGTTGATGGTCATCATGTTGTTGATACTGTACGCCTGGGGTCCTGGCCAATTGATAGAGAGTGAGCGTCAAGAACGCAATGATACGAAGCAGAGCATTCATTCATTGCCCTCATGATTCTTGAAAGGGGGTTGACCGAGAACAATAGCGACATGAAGAGTCGGAACAATAGAAAACATCACCGGACGCCACGTGGCGAACCTTGCTCTCGGCTCCGAAGTGGGTGGCAAAAAAGTCAGAATGGCCCCCCCCCCCCCCCCCACCCCCCACCCCCCGCATCATTCCCCCGCAAATGTCCCGGATAAATCGCGGTGGGATGTCATCCGCACCTTTCTTTCGACTAGCTTGGCAGCTAAATCTCAATGACCTACAGACGACCAAGCCTGACCTAGCACAGAAGGAGCTGTGAACAAGGCAGAAAGGGCTGCGCTGCGACCACATGTCACAGCAGGAAAGATCGAAGCTAAGGTAGAACTGCGCAGACTAGGTCGGGAGACCGCTTTCCGTTGTCTAATACAGCGATGATGACTGCTCCGGTATCAGTATTTCAGTCTTGACCGATCGTCAATTGTCACTTTTCGACTCTCACCTATCAGCTCGATTAGCTGTCGACCGTCGTCTTTCTGCCTCATTGCAAAACCTCAAAGGTTGAGCACATCCTTTCACACGAAGTTGAAATTCGAATAGACGTCTAGCAGCTTCTAACGGTGGGTGTCACACCAGCACAGCATGTCCTTCAGCAGCACTCGCTTCTGGACCTTTGAAAATTCGCTGATATGACAGTTGGGTATCGCTACGTCCATCCGCTCAGCGCGGTCTGCATATCCGTCGCCATGTTCTCATTCGTAACCTTGGGCTTGCTAGCCCTTGCTCCTCGTCGATCGATAGCGCTCCCGCCATCTTTCGATGTCTTCGCGGCAAATGATACCATACCATCTGTTGCAAACTCCACCAACGCAACTTCGATACCTATCAGCGAAAACATCACCCTATCGACAACCTCGAAAATCTCTGCCTCCACCAGTTCCCTTTACAACGCTACAAGCGTCACATCCGCTATCCCTAGTTCAACATCCTCCCCAGCCGCTACCAACTCTAGTACAAATGGCACAGAGTACACCTCGCCATACTTTGACTACCCACTCGATACGTCGTACCCCAACGGATCTGTCTCATTATCTTCCAACTGGGCAGATGCACATCAAAGAGCTCGAGACTATCTCGCTTCCTGGTCATTGGAGGAAAAGGTGAATCTCACCACCGGAGTAGGATGGCAGATTGGTCGATGCGTTGGAAACATCCCTGCCGTTCCTTCTCAAGGTTTCCCCGGGTTGTGTCTGGAGGACAGTCCCCTGGGAGTTAGATTCGCCGACTTTGTTAGCGCGTTCCCAGCAGGCATCAATGTCGCCACAACGTGAGTCGATGTTTTTCAGGTTGAGGCTGACTACTGCAGATTTGACAAGGACCTCATGTATCAACGAGGATATGCCATGGGCAGGGAGTTCCGGGGCAAAGGTGTCCATGTTGCCTTGGGTCCCATGACTAATATGGGTCGAGTGGCTGCTGGCGGACGAAACTGGGAAGGTTTCGGCGGCGATCCCTATCTCTCGGGTTGGGCAACCGAAATGACGGTACGAGGTATGCAGGATGCTGGGGTACAAGCTTGGTGAGCCACCTCGATCGTCTCACATTCACAGCTGACCAGGAGTGTCAAACATTATGTCGGAAATGAGCAGGAGAGGAATCGGACAGAAGAATCTTCCAACATCGACGACCGAACCATGCGGGAGATTTATACGCACCCTTTCATGCGAGCCGTCGCAGCGGATGTTGCATCCGTCATGTGCTCTTACAACCTCGTCAACAATTCCTGGGCATGTCAGAACGCTGAGACCCTCAACGGGATCCTCAAGACTGATTTCGGATTTCAAGGCTACGTCATGTCCGATTGGCAGGCTACCGAGTCTGGCGTTCTGGCGGCCAACTCTGGACTAGATATGACCATGCCTGGAGATGTCGTCTTCAACTCGCTCACCAGCTACTTTGGGCAGAACTTGACCATGGCGGTGAACAATGGAAGTGTGGCCATGGCGCGGGTAGATGATATGGCCGAGCGGATCATGGCGGCGTATCTCCTACTCGGTCAGGATCAGGATTATCCAGAGGTCAACTTTGATGCTTTCCGACGGATGAGCGAGGCGAACAACTCGCATGTGGATGTGAGGGAAGACCATGATCAGTTAGTTGACTATTGCAATAATACCACTCATGCTGACAAATAGGTTGATCCGAAAGATCGGTGCCGCTTCCACTGTCCTACTAAAGAATACTGGGTCGCTACCTCTATATCAACCCAGATCGATCTCGCTCATTGGTTACGACCTGGGTCCATCTATGCGTGGTCCCAACGGTTTCGACGATCGAGGCGGTGACAATGGTACGCTAGCCATGGGCTGGGGATCCGGCACAGCCGATTTCCCCTATCTCGTTGATCCTCTACAGGCATTCTCCCTCCAGGCGAGAAAAGACCGCTCCCTCCTGGATTGGCATTTTATCGATTCGGATCTCGAGGGCGCGGCCACAGTAGCACAACGATCCGAAGTCGCTATTGTCGGGATAAATTCTGATTCTGGAGAGCAGTACATCACTGTCGAAGGCAACGAGGGTGACCGCAATGATCTTCTGCCATGGCACAATGGCACGGAGCTCGTCAAGGCTGTCGCGGCGGTCAACAACAACACCATCGTCGTGGTGCACTCTGTGGGACCTATCATCATGGAGGACTGGATCGACCTAGAGAATGTTACAGCTGTAGTCTGGGCCGGCTTGCCAGGACAAGAATCCGGCAACGCTCTTCTCGACGTGTTGTATGGGGCATACAACCCTTCGGGCAAATTGCCTTACACTATCGCCAAGAGGAGAGAGGATTACTCGGCAGATATCATTTACGTCGACACGGACGAACCGCCTCACCCGCAAGTCGATTACACCGAGATGCTTGATATCGATTATCGACACTTTTTGTCCAAAAACATTACTCCTAGATTCGAGTTTGGTTTCGGGTTGAGTTATACACAGTTCAACTTGACCAATATCAATGTGGAGACATGGGAAGATGCGCAGCAGCCTACTTATGGGAATCGAACCGTTGGAGGGTTCCTTGCTGATTGGTGAGCTCTAGTCTTTTCTTCCTAGTCGAGTGACGCTGATGAGCAGGTTACAAAGGCCCAGATGGAAGATCACCGCCGACGTACAGAACGTCGGTGATGTCGACGGTTGTGAAGTACCTCAGCTATACCTCGAGTTCCCCGCATCAGCAGGTGAACCTCCTCGTGTCCTGAGAGATTTTTCCAGGTCAGTCGGAATTAATCTTTCCACTTCTGAAGCTGATGATTTAGGGTCAATCTGCAACCGTGGCAGGCCAGTCAAGTCGGATGGACCTTGTCTCAATACGACGTGTCCATCTGGGATGTGGAATCACAACAGTGGATCGTGCCTGAAGGGGAGTTTGGAGTGGTCGTTGCAAAGAGCTGTTTAGATGAAGGGATCAGGACGACTTTCAGTCCTTATGGATGGTAGAGCTCAGTCGGGCGGGAGGGGCTGAAGAGGAAGACGGACAATGAGACGAGAGATCTGTCAAGAACATCATGTCGCATCAAGTATAATGATCGAGCCCAGAAATAGCCAATGCATAGGATGTAGAGGAGGTGGGTATGCTTCGTTGCAGGGTATATGATCTGGATTGAATACAAGGGAAGATGGCAAACTTCATACTTGCGGATCAATGGTTGGGAGCAGAGGGCAGATCTTCCTCCTCTTCCGATAGTAGCTCTCCCTCCTGCTCTTCATCCTCTTCGTCCTCTTCATCGTGAACAGTCTCCTCTGGTCGAGTCTTTGGCGCGTCCCCAAAGCCTTCCGGCCTGATATCAGTCACACTAACAACCTCGAACCTCATAGTAGGACGCACCACTCTCCAGCCTTCTTCCAATCTTTCACGTCTTTGTTGCTAGCTACATAAATCACCTCTCCAACTAATGCCCCTGCCTTTTCCTCTTTACCGCTAGGACCGAGAGGGAACAATGAGACGATGGCGAAATCACCTATAATCAGTACCGCGCATCCGCGCATCCGCACACAAGGCCAATCGACCAGCGCATGGTTGAGGTGGGGAAGCAACCCTTGTGCCAAAGATCAAGGATCAAAGGTAAAAGACGAGAGACGAGAGATGGAGAGACGTAACGCTCACCTCTGGTAGCTAAGACTTGTTTCCGAATCTTCTGTCCAATCTCTACCAACCTCTCTACACAGTCCACATCGATACACTGGAAATTGTTGGATCCTTTAGGTACACCCAATTGAACCAACAGATGGTTGGGCGGTAGAGCCGTCGGGATGTACTCTTCTTGAGTCTGTTTAGACGATTTGGGCCTACCCATCTTTGGTAGTGGGATGATGAGAGTGAATGATGGGAAGTCGAGGTGAGGGTGGACGAGTGAGAGGAATTTCATCTTGTCAACAAATCGCCTCCCACCCTAGATCGGCAGGGAGTACGCCTTGGTGTAGAATAGTAGGTAGATGGAAGTATGAGTCTATGACACATCAATGAGCTTTCCAGGTGTACCCAATGGCCAAAAGCAGTATATGCATACAGTGAATGATAGATGCTGAGATGAGAGTGCCGATGTATAATGATACGAAATCAACTTCTACCTCCTCCTACCTCTCCCTTGCATTACCCTGCCTCCCTGCCTCCCTCTCTCGCGAAGCCCTCCTAAACGTCCACGACCACCACGAGCGTCATTCTCGTCTTCCCATACACCTTGACCCTTTCCTTCCTTCTTCATCTCCTCTTCTTCCAACATCATCTCCTCTTCCAACCGCCTCTCAAACTCTTCATCGCTCAATCCCTCAAACTCGCCTTTCGTCTCTTCCAAGTCGTCGTCCAAGTCCATTGTCGACTTGATACTTCCACCTGTAGCTGAGACCGCTTCACGCCTGAGGGGTAGTCCAGACGGAGCCGTTCCCGGTCGAGTCATAATCATCGGTCCACCGCCATTTCCAGCTCCTACCGGCCCATCCTGCCGACCCTCCTGTGAATTTGCAGCCCGAGTTGCAGAAAAGTTCTTTGAACTGAGCAACTTTCCCCAAGTCGAGATCAATTTCCTCATCCTCCCTCTCAGATTCTGCAATGGCGATTTCTCCTCTTCACTAGCCGTCTCCAATAAGAAGTCTGTGGCTCTTTCAATATCTTTCGCTAGGAGAATCCGCCATTCCGCTGCGACGATCAACGAAATGTGAATCTCTCCAGTATAGTGTTCCGCCTGATCCTCAAGCAGATTGATCTCTTTCCCACGGGTGAACTCCGTGGGCGAGACGATGAAGAATGTCTTGAGTGGGAAATAGGATACAATGTTGAATGCTTTTCTGACGTTTCGGTCCATTGATCCAGCTGACGAAAGTGAGAATGCCGATTTGAAAAGCAGAGACATGGCCTTGGCAGTAGGCACTTGACCAATGGGTTGGTGGAAGGTGGAGCCTTTGACATCCTGCTCACCCGGTCGTTTCCACACAAACTTTGTTTGAGCCTCAGCGGGTAAACCGTCCTCCACGCCGTAGGGCAAATGTGTCATACGTCGGAACATTTCCATTGCAGCAGGGAAGTCTGATTTCTGTCTCGTCGCAATCAGGGCGTTTTCCCAGACGACGGGCTGCCAGCCCATTCTGCCTGTTGGAGGTTGGTACTGCGCCATGATGTCCTTGATCAGGTCGACATCGCCATCCGATGCCAGGGCAAAAATGAGACTCCTGATTGACGTGTAATCCATCCTCTTGCGTAAATCCGGTAAAGTCCAGAAATGTCGAGCGAATTGAGCGGCCTGGGTGAGTTTGTTGGCTTTGCTGAGCATTTGGATGATTGCAGTAGCGCTTTTGGGCGTGACGGGCAAAGCGGGGATGGCTTGCATGTAATGTGGGATATCGGCTCCGGTCCTCGATCGGGTGCTATTCGAGGTGTCGGATGACAGCGAAGCAGGGGCGGCATTTTCGAGTGTGGGCAGATTCCAAATGAAAGGGATGAGCTTGCAAGCCAGGACCTGATCCGAGGGTCTTCCACCCATCAACGCTTTCAGACCAAGCAGCGCAGCCTCTTCATCGAGCTGCCTCTTTGGATCCGACTTTATCGTTTCTCCCGAGATGGAGACGGGATGGAATCGTCGGATCATTTCGTCCCATAACCCTTTGACAGAGTCTCCATACTGATTTGGAGTCATGATTTTGGTCAATTTCTCCTTGGCGGCTCTATACTTTCCGTCGGTTTGTTGAGCCCATCGATAAATCAACGACGAGAATAACAAGGTGTAAGTCCTTGCGTCCGGAGAGAGAGGTCCCGATTTGTCCATTGCCAAATGCACCTTGTCCATCTGATCCCACATGGCGTATCGCCCCAATATCTTGAGATACGCATTGGTAGGCGTCACCCCTATATCCTGCTCCAACTCCGCCGCGGTCGGAAGATGGGGTTTTACAGAACTTTCTTCTACCAACTTTACATTCCCCTCTATACCCAGATCTGCGGGATCTTTCGTTTCTTTCATAGCGGCCTTGCGTTTGATAGCGTTGAGTTGGTTTATACAGCTCGAAATGTGCGACTGAGATTCGTTGTACACCGTGAGGATTCTTTGCCAAATACGTTCCATGGGTCTATCAAGTGGGTTAAACTTGACTTCATCGTCCATGTGTCTAGCACCAGCGTACGCGTTGAGCATGATGGTGTATGTCCTTGAGTCGGGTCGATACCCTCGTTTC
Organism: Papiliotrema nemorosa; assembly: GCA_032158125.1. NCBI lineage: Eukaryota > Fungi > Basidiomycota > Tremellomycetes > Tremellales > Rhynchogastremaceae > Papiliotrema > Papiliotrema nemorosa. Next base: position 390,812 of record JASKOT010000007.1, on the reverse strand, counting down.
TTCATCTACAGATCAGCCAGCTTACTCACAGAGTGAGAAGTTCAGAAGTAGCACTCACGAATTGCAACCCTCTAAACATGTTGCCGAGTCGGTTCTCTTTCCCCAAGATACTCAAAACTTGGTTCCAGCATACCGTGTTCACCCTATACCTAGGCGCATCCATGACCATCCTCAACAGCTCATCCACATCTTTATGCGCGATAGGCGACGGATGATCCCTGACCCATTGAGATATCCTACGCGAAGTCTCGAATGCGTCTAAGCGGTGCTCTGTTGCCTTGTCCGATGTGGGTTGCACGAAAATGTGTCCACGGCGCCATGTGTGCCTCGGCGAGGTCGTTTGGGGATTTCCAGGTGGATAGAGTTTACGATGGGCAGAGGTCATACCGTTACTGTATGACGTTGACGTGCGTCCTGACGATGAGGAAGAGGAGCCTGTACGGTGTTCAAAGGCTTTACGACGGGTATTGGCGACTTCGGGGTTCCAGCCCGGCGGGCGGTTAGAACCCAGACTAGCATTCGTTTTGGACGTGCCGTCAGGTCGTTGTCGGGAAGACGAAGAGCCCACTTGCGATAGTCCAGGCCGAGGTGAGGTTGCCCTTGATCGATTCTGACTTGGTCCAGGGCGAAACCCACCCCTCGTCTCTTCACCTCCTCTGCCTCGCAATCCAGCTCGATTCGGCTCATACCGGCCTGTCGCTGGCCGTGATGGTCCAGTTCTCCCACTTCTATCACTCTGCTTGCGGCCTTGCCCAAAGCTTGGACGCCTCGCGTCGACTCGGTCCGAACGGTTGAAGCTCTGTCTCCTGGTCGAAGGTCCTGGATCTCCATTGTACTCTCTCACTTGAGCATAATGCGCCAAAGCAGGTCGAGCCGGTATCATTATCTGCGATAGACTGGCGAGCCTCGCCGAAGACACACGCCTCATGTTGGGTCCGACGGGTCAAGAGATATGATATAGCAAGTCTGTACAAAAGACGATTGACGGGGCTATAGATATTTTTGTGGACATCTCGTCGATCAGATCGGACATCGCCGCCATATTCCCCTTCCGACCCGACCATCCCCTATGCCGCGACAAACGTCTTCCATGCGACAAAGCTAGACTTGTCAAACCCAGAGCTAATCTTCTCAGAGCCGACTCTAGGCTCCAGCATCACTGCACTGTTAGCGCCACATAGCCATGATCTACAGGCACACTTACAGCTCTTCCTGTACAACGCATCGAGAGAGCTTTTGCTCCTCTCTGCCAAACTTCTCCGCAAAAACATCTGCACCGTCTCCAGCTCGTGGAAGTTGAACGGAGTTTGATATCTGACAAACTCGCTCGCGATTCTACCGAGCTTGGTGTATTTATCTTGATTAATCAACTGAAGTTCTGGCGAGAGGGTCGATGGCCGAGTATCAGGGTTACCGTCCGACATGAAGGTGATACTGCCCGTTAGCATGCATCATCACGCGCTGAGGAGCACGCTTACTCTGTAAGAATCAGACCCAAGAACGGCAAACAAGGCGCTTCGGCCTCTCTGAGTCGTGCACGATAAGCCGCATGATTCTGGTCATGAGCCGCAAGTCGGGATACGGAGACCCGGACGTACCTTGGTGTGTTCAATCACGGTCTGCAGCCGTTCCCAGATCAGCTTGTACTTTGTCGGCAACGCCTATATATCAGCCGAGGAACACCAATGAGTATCCAGCAACTGACATCCCAGGTCTTCTTCAGCCTCGACACGGTACTGCTGTTCAATCCCGCCAAGACCGCAAACAACGTCGAGAAATTGTTGAGCTGCAAACATTTCTACCTCGTCAGCTACACAGCTCTGCAAACCTCGCGACTCACATCGGCAAGCTTGATGTAGAATTTGAGGAGTGATGCCCTCTTTTTCGAATCTTGTTCATTCAAGATGTTGTCCGCGACCCAACCTGTAATCTGGTTACTCAATGTCGAGAGAGCTTTGAGTTCCGGGATCGTTCTCCTGCCCGTTTGAAGCAGATCCTCAGGGGCCAATAGGCTGAACAGTTTGGATTCCATAATTGTCAACTGCCGAGCGAGCTCTAGAGCGTCAAATTCGGTTACAGACACATTGGCAGCGGTGGGGTTCTTGAGCAAGAGAGCGTTGAGCGATTTGGAGATGACTGGAGTAGGGGGTAGAGCACCATGAATAGGCGGAAAGGCAGACAAGGGAGTACGGATCGTATGGTCGATGGAAGAGGAAGATCGGCGGAAAGATCGGGTATCAGATCCTGAGCCGGCGGACAAGGGGCCAGATTGACGTTTTCGGATAGCCTGCTCTAGTCTCGGGGCCATGGCAGGCAGAGTCCGCCTGACTGTCTGGGTTGCAAAGTCCTGCAGGGATGGCAGAATCACATCGTCCGAATCAGGTCGCCAATACGTGTCGAGCCATGCTTTGAGAAAGTTGTACACTCTCAATCGAATAGGGACAACCTTGCTCTCGAGCCAGATACCCCTTTCTCGCTCGCCAAAAGTCATCGCAGGCGGAGGCTGGAGGTTGTATCGGGTTATCAGGGCCTCGAGGAGCTGCGCGGGAGTGGTAAACAGCCTGAACGTATAGAAGAATGTCGCCCAAAAGGTCAGCTCGACCGGTCCGTCGTGAGGTGTCATCTTCTCCACCAGAACAGTCAAGCTGGCTCCTACCATTGTACCTTCGCTGTTGAAGGTGATCTCGCGGGGATCGTAATCGTGCGCAATGACCCAGAAGCGTACGTCGACATTGGCAGAAGGAGCTGGTGCTGTTGCCGATCGGTTCGGGGCGTAAGGCCGAGGTGGCGCGAGTGATTTGACAGGTGTAGCGTCCGTATCAATCTTGAGCCCGCCAAACTTATTGAAGGTGGAAGACGACCGGGCGTTGTCGTCAAATTGCCCGTGGTGTCCCAATTCGGGTGTACGAAGGTTGTGATCGTTGTGATGCGGGGTCATCGGAGCCGGCGTGGTAAGGTCGCTTGCTCCAGATGATCTCAAGGATGAGTCATCCGCCGATCTAAACAGACCGACAACTTGCGCGGCACCATTGACGAGTGGGACTTCGAGGTCACTTGTAAATTTGTCGAGATCGGCCGAGCGAGATGGTGATCGGTGCGTCATGCGTTGGGGTGGTGCAGGAGACGTCAAGCTAGAAGATCGACTTCTGGGCGTGACGGACAAATCATCAGAGAATGAGCGTAGGAGCTCGGCAGACTTTGGTGCTGTGAGTCCAATACTCGGCGAAGTGTGAGTGTGTACAAGGAGCGGACGAGACTGCTGGGTCAGCATTGGATGCTCCTGCTCTTGAATCGCAACACACCGTATTGCCAGCAAAGGATCTAGCGAGTGGTAGTCCAGGTTGTAACGTCATGTCATCATCCTTTGGAGCATCATCAACCACTTCTTCGTCCTCCTCGTCGGTTGTCTCGCTGCTTTCTCTTGTAGAAGAGAAGCTAGTCCCGTCCCGATACTTCTGATGGAGCAGACTCAGGCTGGAAGCTTTTCGATGCAAACCCGAAAGGGTGTGTGCACCACGCTGACCAACAACACGATCCCGCAATGTCACTGCCGCGTCTTTAGGAGGCGGTCGAGGCGTAGATTGTCGAGCCATAGTATCCGAATAAGAGGGTGTAGGAGTTGTTGCAAACGTATCAGAACCCTCTGGTACGAGCAACCTCACTAGGCGTACACATTCGGTTCCAGCTCGTAAGGTCGCCGTGGCGGTACTGAGCAGTTGATGCTTGACCGCATCATAATCCTCTTCATTAGTCTCGGTCTCCGAGAAAGGTGCGTTGCCGATAATTTCCGTTCCCTCGATTAGGCGTAGGGCTACCGTATAAAAGTTGTCTTTTGTAGCTCGAAGGTGGTCAATCTCCCTTGGACGAGCTTGGCGGATCCCGACATCTCGTCCGACCGCTTCAACAACCGTGAGCAGGATACGGACCGCATCTACCGTTTCTCGCGTGAGCACGATCAGATTGGCATGGCTAGACGCATGCGATCCCAGGTGATGAGAATGGATATGGCCGATGTATGCGGCAATATATGACAGAAGCGAGTCTTCTGCTGAGCTGATCGCTTCGAGAACATCGACAGAGGTCGAAAACGAGGATGAATCGAGGTTTCTAGGGGGAGCGGGTGTGGACATTGTCTCGTCCCAGCTGTCGGTACGAGTGCTCATTACAGGTGAATTAGGGTTGGTCGAAGTACTGTCTATACTTCCGTATCGAATCTGCATGCTCGACCTCTGCGAGACGGGCGAAGACCTGCCGGAAGAAGACGAGTGGAAAGTCGCCGATTGAGGTGTGCTTGCATCCGAAGGTGAGCGGGTTCTGGTCTCTCTAGTTTCTCGAGACAACAGGTTGGTGCTGCTGGTTTTGGTGACGATTCCCGCTGTATTGGGCATAGGTGGGGGTGGACTGGAAGCTCCTCTTCGTCGAGCTGCTCGCAGATCGCCTACACTCGCGGCTCGCATCTTGAATGTCTCCTGGATCCGGCTGTTTCCTGGAGTCGAGGTCGCACCATTCGAGCTCAATCTCGTCCGATGTCCACGCATGGATCCAGACTCATACCCCTCGGAACCCCTATAAGCGGTATAGATTTGTGTGTCTGGTCCGAGCACTCGAGCGACCATCATGGTCGGTTCCGAGTTGTCTTCCGATGGGAACACCGGGATCTTGTACTCGTTGGCGTACTGAAGGAATCTCTTGACTCCCGCAAATACCGATCTGGCCGACTTGGCCAACAGCTCGAAATCCCTCGTCACTTCCTCTGGAGTGCGCTCAACGTCTTCGGGTCCCGCTCCGCTAGCTTGTTTCGCAGCTTGCACCAGCCTGTTGAGCTCCACTAAGACTCCTTTCCTCTCTTTGCCCAACATGACGTGTTGTCCAAGGACCTTTGAGTCCTTGTTCAGACAATCGGTTTGTTCCAGTACTGCCCTGATAGCAGAGATTACGTAGGCGGCGGCTGGTTGAACGTGTGCTGTCTTGTCTGAATGTATAGATCCGTCGAGAATGGATAGCGCCCGAACAACTGGATGAAGAAGATTCTGGAGCGGAGGGGGGAGGGTAGCCATACTTCGATGTGTGGGTGATGGGGCGTAAGATGTGCTTTGGGAAGAGGAAGCTCGGGAGACATGGGACGCAGCAGAGGTATGTCGGGAATGCACAGAAGTCGCCATGCTACTGATGGACATATTAGTCTTGCGCGATCTGGGAGAAGTGTTCTGATCCGACTTTGTGCTGGACTCGACCCGTCTGTGCAGTGTCTACATCATCAGCTACCCCATGGATTCCGTCGTTGATAGTACGCAAAACTCACCCCGTCATGACCCATCTCACGGACATAGTTGCTAGGGAACCATCCTCTCCTTGGACCTGTACGATTCTCCGAAGCAACATCATCATTGATCTTCGTTGCAATCTCTCCGTCCCACCAACCCGTCGGATCCCTCGCGTGGACTCGAATCACCTCTCCATTCTTGAACGAAAGGTACATTCCAGGATTTGCAGCCGCACTAGCGCTCGTCAATGATGCAGGAGAAAAGTCGTGGATCGCCTGCACGTGTGTAGGGGGTTCATCTCGACCCGGAGAAATAGGTGAAGGAGGTACCCCAGAATTTGTCGCTGAAGTCGAATGAAATGTCGAAGAGCTCGAGGTGGAATGATGATGTTGCCCGTACTGAGACGGACCTGCTCGAGCGTTCGAGGCCATCTTGAGCGAGTTGACCGGATCGATATTGCTGTTGCTGTCGCCGTGTCGATTGTTTTGCCTGGGTGCGAAGCGAGTTGACCGGTGATGCCGTGACTACGTGACGGAAGGTGCCCAGTGATGGTCACACGGACGACGGTCGCGCAGTCGACAGCGCTATCACGTAGATGCAATATTGGCGATCTACCCACGATAAGACTATCAAGGAGATGGGATCACCCGAGAAGACGGATGAGAAGGGTAGGGAGTACACAAGGGCTCGGTCCCATTAGAGATCTGTCTAATAATTTATGCGCCGACCTCTGAGGTTTCGATGGCAGCGATCCAAAGCGGACTGTACCCTTCGCGCGAATGGTAGCCGTCCACTGATGTCGTTGTCACAATGACTGGTCTCCGAGACCTCAGATGCAAGGTTGAAAGATACAAGTCGATGCAAGTTTGGTCAAGGGATGTGTTGCGCTAAAAGGGCAATCATTTCCCGGGGTTTACGTATAGCCCCAAGCAGGGGTCGACACCTCGAACAGGTGCATCTGCAACACTTGCTACATGTAGCTGAGCCCATCTCAGCCTGTCAGGAAGACAGGACATAACCTGAAGCATCGACCTGGACTTCCCGACTCAGCGCTGAAGACCCCGTTGATGGCCATCAGGACGCGTAGAGATGGTCGACGCGCCGAACACGCCTTCCCACTTTGAGGGGGTCCCACGACCACCTTTCGAGGTTACTACAATGCGGATACATGCAGTCAGATTATACTTGTATGATCAGGCGGCCTCTTGCTGACCCCATCGCGCTTGGGCCTTCTCGAATTGACCCATCTCCCTCACCCCGACGAGATCTATTATCCCCTTTTGCAACTCGTTCAAACCGTTCGCCACGTGTGTACAGGCCACGATGGCCGTAGCGAAAATAGACAATTGCTCATCCTGGCATTAACAGTGCGCCTGTTTCAGAAAGCTCTCAACTCACATGGCAAGTCTGCCACGTTAAAGGCTCGTCGAGAAGCGCCAAGGCCCTGTCGTCCTCGTTCGCTTCGAAGTTGCCGATGAAGGATGCCGCCGTTGTGTTCTCCCCATCGTGAGGCATCGTCTTGTCCGATGCCTTTTGCTGGCGGATGCGATTCATGGAATGATAGACTAGCCGCTCGAATATCGGCATAGTCGGTGGCATGGGTTGTCCCGTGAGGAGACTCTGGTGGAGGAGCGAGAACAGAGCAAGACAGTCGGCCACCTAGGAGTCAGCCCCAGTCTGTGCTAGTCGACCAGCTTACATAGGCAGGATGAAGGTGGTCACTCCGCTCAAGCCGGCGGCACCATACGGGATGCAGTCGCGCATACGCTGACGAGAGTAGCGCAAGAGCACCGAGCAAGTTCTGATGCGCTTCAACCAACTTAGCGTATTTGACTTTTGGCCATGGTCCCCTTCCCATCAGCACTGCCTAATAATGGGGTCTAGAGCTCACTTGAAGCCTGGTTCCGCCCTTTGAGACATCAGCATATCGCTTTTCCAAACAATTAGGTCCACTCACGACGCGAAAGCCATCTGCATGTGTATGCTCTGCATGCGGCCCTTCTGATCAGGTCCGTCTCGATGTAATCATATGCAGACTCACCAAGACTTTCAAGAAAGGTCCCCTGATCTTGTCTACCCGAGCAGTGACGTCGAATTTACCTTGGTGGTCGTGCTCGTAAAGATCCGCTTCTTCCTCCACTCCTCCAATGACTTTGGCATACAGGTCACTGGTCGCTGAAATGTTCTTGGCAATATTCCTCCTGACGACCTGTCGAGCGGTCATCGGACGAGGTATAAGCATGACAAGGAATGCAGCGGTAAATCCTGAAGTGTCAGACTCGATGAATCTGGAAGTCGATGAGCGAGACTTACCAATAATGACCAGCAGAGCTCGACGACCTGCTAGACCCGCTCCGGAGCCCTGATTGGCCAGCTGGTAGATGTGCTCATCGACCCAAGAGTAGCCGACGACAAACTGGCGGTTAGCAAAGGACTCGAGAGCAAGTTCCTGAGCTTGGACTCACAACGATTGTGACGCCGGTCATTAGCCACAACGCCATGGACTGCATGGGCGCAAGGATCCGCATGAATAGGAAAGGTCCGAGAAATACCAACTGGCATGGTCAGCATTGTCTGTCGAGTAGACAGGTTCTCACTGTCGCAGCGACTATGCCGTATGGATTCCCTGATCCGGTTCCTGGAGCTCCAATGTACCAGACGACCATACCGATGACCAATCCGACTACCGTTCCCAGCTGCACTCGTGAGCACCTACCTCAGGCTGAACTCACGATTCGGACAAAGAAAGAAGCGATTTGCTCCCCGGCGAAGACGCCCAGGCCCGTTTGTGCCTACAAGTGAGGGGTGTCCACAAAGTATCCTTTGGAAACGCACCATAATTAAAGCCCAAAGCCCGCTTCTCATCAGCGTGTAGCATTTCGTTGGGATATCACTGACCGATTATGATACCTGCGAGTCAGTATAAGACTTCGGGCACCGACGCGCGCCAGGCACTCACGTGAACCACGCAGAGGACCGTATGACCTGCGGCGACCATAGTGCAACGCTGACCAAACCATGTTTGAACGCAAATTGACCTTGCGGCGAGGACATTCCCCGCCACAGGACAGCCAGCCCCCGACCAACCTTTTGAAAGGCGTTTGTTGGGTCCTGTGCATCGGGATCCCTCGCTGGACCTGTTCAGCGGAGCTGCAGTATGGGAGATGGTTTCAGGTCTCACTGTAACTCTTCGCCTTCTTCTTGACTTTCTCCTTTTTCTGCTCTACCAATGTTGAAGTACTGCTGGCCACATCACTATCGTCCTCTTCGTTGGTTCCGGTACCCAGATCGAGGGGGTTTCCTCCCCCTGTCTTTTCGTTTGCTGACTTGATGAGCATCTTGGCGAATGCCGATGGCAGCTGTATCTTCGCCTTCGGATTGGCCTTTTCAATCATGATCAAAAGTTCCACAAAGCCCACCAAGCTGAGACAGAAGGAGATGAGCGAGCTAGTGAAGACATTACATCGGAAGACGCTTGGCGTGGAAGCTCGAACGATGGTATGAGATGAGGGCTTGATAACGCCATTCTCGTCGAATAGATCACGATACGGTTCCAAGATCTGGAAATGCTTCGTTGATCGAAACTCTGCCAGAGCTTCTTTAAGTCGGACGAGATTTGCCTCTCGAGTCGAGATGTCTGTAGCATTTTTGGGTGGTTTCGTCCATCGAGAATGATTCACCACGTCGATCCAGTTGATAGCGTCCTCCAAACTTGTTTGCGCGGCTGAACGCAGATCCGCGGTACACGTGTCGAGGATGGGGAACAGATCATCGAGCAAGGTCCCGGGATGCCGCCTTTTCTCCATATCTCCAATGGCTCGTTTGATCCGGTGGTTGGTATGTGACTCCTCCTCCTTGGGGACATTGACCAATGTTTTATGCGTCTCATCGGTCAACATCTGGATGTCAGTGCTTCAATCACGCTGCAATGACCGAAAGAATGTATTATGGATTATAAGCTCACCACAAAACTCGCAAGCTGATAGGCTCTCGTGCCGAGCTCTTTGGCCTTTTCAAATATCTTGGCCAAGTCCCCAGCTCCGACTTGCCCACGAGTGATCTCCAACTGCAAGAGCCCGATTTGCCCTTCGGTCGCATTGGCACCTTGCACATGCGCCATCCTCAGTCCTCTGGCCTTTCCTGCTAATTCTGCGATCCTCTCCTTTTCCGACGGTTTCGCTGAGACGACCTCGTCCTGCAGTTTCAAGATAGATTGGATAGGCTTGAGATTGTTCTTGACGAGATCCGTCATGACAATGTGATTGAGCGATTGTGGGAATATGAGGATGGTGCATGCGACCGCGATAGCAATGTAAAGTGCGGCCGGGATAATGAGCATTCGCTATCATTTAGCAAGATCGGCGTTCCCAGTCTCCTATACTGACGGCAAGGGTGTATTGCGCGTTAGGAAACAATGGACCATAAGAGCACATCACTGAGCTTGAGCCAGAACTATGCGATGGATATGGAATGTCACTCACTGTCCATAATTATGGTTCCAAAGATGGCCATGAGAGTTCTGCTCGTCAGCTTGGCGGAGCATTCCAAGCGGATGACATACAATTTCGGTCTGTGTGCCCGTAGTAATCCCAAAAAATACGTCCCGACAAACAAGAAGACCCCGAATACTGTGGAAGACCTTGGATCCAAGAAATTTCCGTGGAAGATGGCTACTTGATCTGCTTGTCAACGCCCGTTGCTGCCGTGAATCTCGCGGTGAACCTACACTGAGCGTCGATGTTTGCATTGGCGTCAAATCTGGCATTTTAGCTACAAGATCTGGGTTGAGAATGGCACTGGCATACCCAGATCGAGTGGTCGTGATCTGTTGCTGGAGCAAAACCTGGTCCCTTGCCCTTAGACCCGCAGCCATGGCTGCACATCCCCATGCCCAACCAAAACAAATACCGATGATCAGGGTGAGCATGGCGAATATGAACAGACTCAGAGCCATAGAGGGAGGAAGCATTACCGAAACCTCAAGCGTCAACTCCGCAACTTAGGTGTCGATGCCGAAACTCACAATGAGACCGAAAAATCCGGCTTGTCCCATGAACTGAAGAGCTGCTTGTCAAATCTGCGCTGAAGCGTACAAGGTCTGGACTTACTCTTGTTATCAACCAAAAGCACTAGAGTAGCAAATGTAGCTATCATACACCTCGCGAAGTTCTTCCATACTCGAGGAGATCTTACTCCTTCTTTGGCCCAGGGGGGAATTAGACCTGAGATTTTCTGCCCAAACGCTTGCTTTTCGGTCATCTCGTTAGATTTTGACGAAGCGGACTCTTTGTCGGGCGCACGCTGTGCGGTCCCGTTCTCCTTGTTCGCCATGGCTAGCGTAATGCGCAGCGAGATATCAGGTCGGAAGGATCGAAGCGGAAATGACAAGATCTTTGGGCGGACGTCCCTGTTGTTGACATGTGATTGATCAACCGGAGCGGCTACGAATTTGGGCCCCGCTGTCTACTCCATGGGCTCAAATGTCAGCTTCAGCTATGTGCAGACTTCACAGCAGGGAGCTTGTAGGACCATCAAGTAATAGATTTCTCTTAAAACCAGACCGATACATAGTCTGTCAAACTCATCCCTGCTTGTCCCCTCAGGAGCTGACCACTCCGAAACTTGGCTCGCCACTTGAAGCTCCAGACGCTCGCAGCTCCGCTTGCAACTCTTCTATGAGCTTCAACTGACCTTCTATCAATTTCCACCATGTTTCGACAGAGGTGTGAAGAGTTTGAGCCAAGGTAGATTGATAATTGCATGCCTCCATATCGGTCTGCCGGCTCTCATCGACCTCCTCCAGTTCTTGTTGAAACATGATCCAGTCTATTTTGCTGACCACGCTTTCGTCCCGTGCCCAAACCATCTCCCCTACCGTATCTTGAAGGTCTTGCTTCGACATATGATATATTACCGTTCGACTGTACGGTCTATCGGGAATCATATAAGTCTCTCGGCATGTCACCCTGAAGTCAGGTTGACCGTTGAACAGGTGCCGCATGTCCAGAGCAATGTCGTCAAGCGTGTATTGCACATTTAGGTCTCGAATTTGACCGACAGAAGAGCGAGTCCAGTTGGGATTACTGCCTATGAGGTCACTCATGTATTCACAGACCTCATCGCCATCACCTAGGTAGACATCTCTCGAACCCGAGAGAGAGAAAATGAAACCGCGGTCGGTTGGCGGGGCGACCGAGGGCGTCTGTATAGCAGCGACAGTCACCGATGATTCCTGCTGGTTTGACTTGTTGTGACAATCATGTAGCGATCTCTGTGAATGCTTCGCCAGAACGGTAGACCTGTCAGATCGTAGCTGCTGTACCCGTTTAGGAAGCCGTTCCTGATCAGATTGTTGCGGGACAGATGAGGTGGACTGCGGCACAGTAAGAGATGGGGCTTCCTTCGCAGAATGCGCAACGTCCGGAGCACACGAAGATGAGCCGGAAGCTAGCTGATTCACAGAGGCTTCCCCGGGCTTCCTCAACTGGCTTGGTGTCACTACCATTGTGGTTTGCGTTGCTCCAAACGTTGGCCTGATTGACTCTTTCGGGGGAGCTCCAGTCGATGTGATGGACGAAGCAGTGCTCTGGCCTTCGAACACTTCCATTGCGGTGGACGAAGCCATTGTGTCGACGGAATCAGCCACATCCCCACCGCTCTCAAGTGCCGTACCTCCTGTCGCGTCCTCTTGGGCTGGAGAATTGATCTGGGCCAGTACCGCTTGGATATCCGCCAAAGATCGCTGCCCGCGCTTGTCTGCCTCTGCCGCCTGATTGACCCTGCTCCAGCTCGTGCCAGCGAACATCTTGCGTTGTTCATCTGAAGTGAGATAATATTCGAGGTTTTGATCTTTGACCATTTCTCTGAACACTTCCCCTTCCTTGAGGTCGCGCAGCAAGTTTGATTCCACCTCATTTCTGTAGCTCCTGATCAATGATTGTACAGGGTTGTTCGAGTCTTCCCATTTTGATACACGCATATACCAGATCTTACCGTTACCATCTGTAGCCGCTTGAGGGAGTGTGCCCAGTGATCCCAGCACAGCCTCACGATCCTCCCTGGTGAGTCTGTAATTTACGGTTCCGTCTTTGACCGTCGAGATATGCTCTACCAGAAAGGGCAACGTGTCATTGTCGATTGAACTGGATATATATATCTCGGTGGGAGTGATAGCAAGAGCTCCTGAGTGCTGTCGGAAGATCGTCATCGTCTTCCCATCTGCCCATTTCTTGATCGCTGATTTAGTGAGTAACGACTCTCCGGTCGTCTTCAGATGCAACAAGATTAGATTCGAAGAGGATGAGGATATATTCTTGCCCTTTAATGGTTCTTGCCCACTGTCGATGGAAAGAGCATATTTAGCGATTCCCATGATCTGTGGACCCGGAATCACAAAAGCACGGAAATCAAAGCGAGCAGAACGCACGCAGCCAGTCAGGGTGGCGAAGGGCACCGTGTTCGAAACGCTTCTTCTTGGGACAGGTGCGTCTTCAAGATGAAGAAGCTTCCTTTAGCACATCAACATCGAAGACTCGCATCTCTAGGTATCGTCATACGTGAACAAACTTCCTGACCGCTGATGAGAGAGGTCTGTCTGTGACCATCAACCCACGAGAAGCCACATTGTTCGGATCCGAACGCGTGTTTCTGCTTGACCGCAATTCAGAGCGAGCTCGTCCTCCTTCATCATTAGACCTCAGTGCATTGCATGACATCGAGAGCGCTCGCAAGAGCAGGATTGCAGCCTGTGCCGCATATTGATATCCCATCCGCTGCATGGCCTCAGCAACTGGACAATGTGGACATTGACCGCAACGAGGAGGAGGCGCAAGATCTCGGGGTGGATGGAGTACAGGTAGAAGAAGCGTTGCTCAATCTTGCAGATAGGTGAGGACTTTGTCGCAGGTATCAACGAGCACCAGCCATGACTGACGTATCTACATAGTCTTGTGCTACCCTTTACCCTGCTACAAACCCGCCAACACCACCTTTCCCACCTCCTACCTCACATCTTCTCGCATCCCCCTGTACCTTCACATTCGAAACCTCGACCGAAACCCCTTCCCAAGAATACGTTCATCTTCCCAACACCCCAACTCGAAACTCCTCTCCCTTTGAAAGAGTACCACGCCCCGAGTCGACCTGCTCCCGGACCGTCAACCCCTACTCCCAATACACCGACACCCGGCCCATCCACCGAGACCGACCCTTCTGCAGAACCCTCCACCGCCAAAGGAAAGGGGAAGGAGAAGGCCAAATCCAAGGCTCGCGACAGAAATGATGCTCCAGCTCATGAGATCGAATGTGTTGCTCGGATCACCCTCACTGTGGGAGCCATCTCTTTCCCCGGCACAGAGCTATGGATCGGGAGGTTTCTGGAGCCCAGACAGGATTCTCTCAAATATGCCAGACGGAAAGATCCAGCTGCTGGACCTAAAGTGCCGCGAAAGGAAAAAGTGGAGAGAGAACGGAAAAGACCGGCCAATCCCCTGTTGCCAACACACGGAAGAACTATACACAATGCTGCAAGGCCCAGTCCAGGTTCGAGTATAGGTACACAAGCTGGGCCAGTGTATCGACCACCGGTGACTGGAGTCCGACCGCCCATGAGACCTTCAAGCGGATCTATGCCCTCTCGTCCACCGATTGTAAGCCGGACCACCCTTTCAAGTCAGAGCTGACAATGTAGGAGCCTTCTCTAATTCAACGCGTTAATCAGGCAGCAACGCAACACCCCTGGCTCTCCGTGATCATACACAAAGCAGCAAGGAACAACGCCACAAAGGAAGAACTGGCGAAGCTAGGTCGGATCGTGGCGCGTCTAGGCCGAGGAGAGGGCATTGGCGAAGGGCCGACCGAAGGTATCACTAAGCCATCCGGATCTGCGCCATCCGCGGGCCCGTCTCCCGTCGCTAGACCGCCAGCAGTCAGACCGCCTCCGCCAAATGGCTCAAGCACTCTCCCGCAAGACGATTCGGATGACTCGGACAAAGAAGTGGATATGTCTGGAAGACCGCAAGTAGGTGGCGGACCTATCGACCCTCGACTATTGTCGCCCACTCCGCGACAATCTGGGTCGGTAGCGTCGAGTCCAACGGGCAGGGCAGCGTCCTCCGCCATGTCCCCTGCGCCGTCCTCACCTATGAGTTCCGTCCCCGACATACCGACAACCTCTGCACCTGCGCAGGCCCTTCCGGCTCCGGCTCAACAACCGAATCCCGGCCCAAATCTCACAGGTTTTTCGGCGAGACCACCTGTGCCATCTGCCCCCGCTGTGCCGCGTGGACCTCCTGCACCCCCTCGACGGGTCTACCCCTTACCGCCGCCCTTCTTACTGGTTGCATTCAAAGAGACGCCCACGGAAAAGTATCTCTTACCGCTTGGATCGCAGTCGTACATTTCGAGGGTGGGCGAGCCGAGCTCGTCTATCGGTCTTCGCAAGTACCCAGAGGTGAAAGTACAGCTTTCAGATCCGGTCGCGGAGGCAAAATCTTCAGCAGTGCTCGTCGAGACACCCGTGGCGAATGGTACTGCGAAGAAGAAGACAAGAGGGTCGTTGGCTCGAGCTGAGCCGCCAAATGCGACAGTCGACGTAACGGCGCCCGAAGCGCCCCATCACAGCTCGCTCAAGGACCCAACATATTCACAGCCTCCAAAGCCCCGCTCTCATCTTCCCACGCTACCCGGCATGACGCCGCCTGTCGGGACTGTACTCTTATCGACATTTATACCGATAAATGAGTGGAACAAGCCGGATTGGGAATCCTACGAAAGGAGGATGCCATTCTTCACCAAGGAGTATGACGAAAAACTGATTCCACCGAATGGCTACCCAGTCAAGGAAGAGCTCAAGGATGCTGCTACACCTGCACCCGCGCCACCTATCAGTCCCAAGCGAGAGCCTAGATCGCCATTGCGACATCGATCGGGACAACTCCCGCCGGACGATTCACCCAAGTTGGATCCAAAAAGCCTGCTCAATCTGGGCGCGGAGAATTTCATGCCGCCGGACGGCGCAGTACAAGCTGTGACCATGCGGCTGGAAGGCATCGACGATTACGCATGGCGTCAAATTCGAGCTGTCATCGAGCATGTGGAGACTACCGAGATGAAGGCTTTGGGCACGGTTTTGCCGAGCCTGGTAGAGACTGTAGCACCACCTTCTCCGGCCTCCATCCCGCAAATCTTCAAACCGTTTGATCCTGCGCTTCACCCGAAGCTGAGAATAGCATATCGTCAATTCCGCAAAGCGAAATTTGAACGTTTGCTTCAACGAGTCCCACGGCGATTTTTCCCGACATTCCGGCTCCCGACTCCGCGAGCTGAAATCAAAGATGCTCTCGCGGACAGATGGACACCTCGTCCATACCCCATCTCAACTCGACCTCTGTATCTCACCTCACCTCCTCCCGAGGGAGCGGAAGAAGAAGTAGAGTTCGAGCCTCAAAGCAAACAGAAACGAAAGAGGGGGCAGGAGGAAGACCAGGTCATGTTTGAAATGCCAGTGTCCCTGGAGATGCTCGACGAACGTGTCGAGCTCGGGGCGAAGAAGTCTGTCAATCGACGTGTAGGCAAGCTGAAGATGGAAAGGAAGACTCTTACGGGTAAAAGGCATGGGAAAAGGTATGTAGCGGGTACAATCTGCGAGGGATGTGCGAGACCGGATCAGAAAGTTTGGAGAAGGGGTCCAGGCGGCAAAGGGACTTGTGAGTCGTGATCTCCTGCGATGAAGTTTTAGCTCACGAACAGTGTGTAACGAGTGTGGAGATAAATTCTCGACTGGAACGCTTGGAGAGTTAAAGGCTCCTGGAGCTGCCAAGAGGCCCGAGGATCCAGCAGAAGATGAAGGAGAAGCTGTCGAAGATGGTGGTGATGACACACCAGTGGAGGCTGAAAAGGTTGTCCAGGCGGTGGAGGAGCAGTCAACACCAGTGACCATGGGGACGATGGAGCACGTGCCTGCCGTTGCGGTGGGTGCAGCGGAGCGACAGGCGGAGATGGCAACAGCGGCTGGTGATGCTGCCAAGGGCATGATCTCATCAGAAGATGCCACTATGGAGGATGCAGCGGCGGTCTCAGATGAGGCGCTGCAAGTCGACCAAGCTCAACAAGAGACTGCGGTTCACCCGCAACGGGTCATCGATGAAGGCGGAGATGCGGCTATGGATTAGCCCTGTACTTGGTACCTAACTCTACACGTCGCCAATGATGCATGGAACCATCCCATTGTCCATGATACCGAGACCGATACTTTGAATACGGTTATCAAGGCTGAAGTATGCGAACGCTGAATGGTTCATGGGATCGACAAGAGTACGACGCGTATGATTTTGTACATTTCTCGAGGCGATGCGTCATCTCCCCCTTGTTGACATCCTCGACGACTTGGCTTCAGCGTCGAGCGCGGGTGTTCAGATGGTGTCGAGAGAGTTATGGCGATGCATGCAGTTCACAGATATATCTCCGGCACTGTCATCTATCGTTCTCTACTTGATGCTTGCCCTGACATCTTCCCATTCCCACAGTTCTTTGAGTGATCACCGGAATCACACCAAGATTCACACTTCGAATTTTTATCCATTGCTTCCTCCTTGTCTCTCCGGCGCTTGTATCGCTTTATTCCCTTGTATGTATCAGTAGATCGGCAAGGACGAGCTCGCCCATACACGACAGAGATAACGGACGGTTCGGAGACAACTCGCCCAAAGTCTCAAAGGCTTGTCCCGGTCTTTGGCTGTAAACGTCATTAAACCACTGATTTCGCATATCCCGCTCGACCTGACACCGATCAGCCTTGCTGCTTCTTACCAGGGGGAGGTTTCTGACTGGGCTGGCCACAACGATACTTCTTCGGAGAACGACAAACACACGGACGTCGTTCGAGCTGGCCCATTCGTTCCCAGTCGACCCGGCACACTCCTCGTAGAACCGCATACAATCTGCAGAATCGCACACGATTGGTCCTGACGACTCACAGGACACAGCCAGCAATATGATGTATACTCCCACTCCATCAGCTCGTCGACCTCGACCTCCTTCCCGAAGTCGGCCCAACGTGATCTCCGACCCTCATCACTCTTCCTCAAACAAGGCACCCCATCATAAAACACCTTTCGAACCTTCTTCATCTGTTTCATCCCTTTCCATCGACCACATTGCTCAACCGAAGCATGGGACGCCACTCTCACATGCAAAACCCCTCGTCAAGCGGAATGAAGAGGCTCGGGCTGAAAGGCCAAGAATCAATGCGAGTCCTGTGGTCGATACAGAAGGGATCAGTCTAGGTCTCGACGTATCTACGTCTACCGCACCAACCGGCTCTTCTCCCGTATCCGGGATGCCCACTCGTCGATCAGTCGGTCTGGGCTTACCATCCCCTCTGAGCTCGAGGAATAATCTGTCTTCTTCGGTAGACCCGAGCGAAGCTGAACCTTCCCCTCCACCGCCGTACGGGTCGAAACTCCCCTCGTCACCCGCCATCCCGGATGTTCAGGTCGCTCCCACGCCACTCAGACAGGACTCGGGTTCCTCCAGGCGGTCTGTCATGTCGTCAAGAGAATCGAGTGTGGATAAATCTAGGATAGAGGAAAGGCTTCGAGCGAGGAGAGCGACAGACGCAGCCAAAGCTATGGGTCTAGAGGTGGATTTTGGAACGTCGGGCTCCGAAGCGAGGGAGTGGGAGGCGAGCAGTGAGGGAGATGTGAGCGAACATACGTTGAGAATGAAGCTGCTGGAGATGAAAAAGCAGCTGAGACGTCGCGATACAGGTATGAACCCCCTCCCCTTGACGCCCTTCTTAGAGAGCATCTTACCCTCAGAACTGCTCGTAGCGGCCGAAGTGGCAGAGAGAGCTCTCCAAACGCATGAAGAGCTGCTGCAGTATCTACCGTCTACGGTGAAAGCGCGACTACCCAGTATCGTCCATCTGTTCCCTCAGGAGCCGGACCACAAGCGTAGAAGGTCGAGCCAAAGCACGTCGGAAGCCTCGATAGAGTCTGGACCTTCTTCCGGGCACCGCATACAAGAGCAGTCTCTGCACTCGTCATCGGTTCGTGATCGGGACAGGTCCATCCCAAGGTCCCAGGGATACACATCGTCTAGACACGCGAATCGACTCGAAGAAACTGGCTACGGCCAGATTTCAGGATCAGGGGAAGACTACTCTTCCACCGCGGACGAGTCGACCTCTTCCAGACGCTTCAGGACTGTGCGAGCAAACGACAACAGTCGGCCTTACCCGCATCACCGGATAAGTAACGCTCGTCGACAGTTGGCGCATGGTTCCTTTATTTCACCGCGACAGGCCCAGCTCACCGCAATTCAGCAAGAAGAAGCCGATCGACAAATTCTCGCCTTGGAGCAAGCTCTGAATGACGCTCGAGACGGGGAGGAGAATCAACGGAAACTTGCCGCGAGATTACGTAGAGAAGTCGATAAGCTGAATCGAGAGTTTGAACGGGCTCAGGAGGATTCGCTTGAGGAGAAAATCAATGCAACGACATCTGTAGCCACCCCAGGTATACGAGGCGGAATGGAGAAAGCGATCTTCAGACCTCGATCAATCGCCACGGGTCCAGCCCGATTAGCCGTGCGACCTGTACCCAAAAAGTGTGATTCTTTCGGATGGGGATCTATCGCCTTTCCACAATTCCCTTCGGCGTCTTCAGCCAAATCTGCCTCACCTCCACAGGATGAGGACGAAGGTGAACCAGATCTAGGTGACGTGTCGGATCGTTTGAGAAGGGTAACACCTGATGGTAAACGTCACAAGGTGCTCTCCCCCGCGCTTTCTCGAGTCAGCTCGCTATTCAGCGCCATCTCTCACCAAGAAAGCCCACCTCGCTTCGAGACGATGAAGGGTGCTCGACGAACGTCACTGTCCCGCAGCTCAGCGGACAAGTTGACCTTGCCGGGCGAGGGACGAAAGGTTCGGAAGAAACTATCCCAGACCAATTTCCTTGAGCCAGGAAAAGCGACATTCACACCTAGGCGACCCCGTTCCAAATCGCCGACCTCCATCAAACCCCGCCTGACCGTCGAAGCGCCCCATTCACCTCCCTCCCGATCAGTCGCGACTCGAAGTGGTAGTAGATCCAGATCTGCCATTCACTCTCGCACGATCCGCAAGTCTCCTTGGCCATCTCCTCACGGATCCACCAGGAGCGCCGTCTCGCCCGATGCTAGAAGTGTCTTTGGAAGTAATCAGGCCGATCCCGATTCGCTATCTCCCGCGTTCGCATCTATCACCTCTCGAATGGCCGCGATGAGTGCCTTTGTCTCGTCTGCTCTGCAGACTACGCCTTCTCGACCTGGACTTAATCGTTCACTAGGGAGTGAACTCGGGAGTGAGTATGGGGATCGGCCCGACAACTCTTTACGTTTGATCGAAGACGCCTTGTTCCTCAATCGCCCTTCTCCGAGCCGTACTCAT
This sequence comes from Papiliotrema nemorosa, assembly GCA_032158125.1. Taxonomy (NCBI): domain Eukaryota; kingdom Fungi; phylum Basidiomycota; class Tremellomycetes; order Tremellales; family Rhynchogastremaceae; genus Papiliotrema; species Papiliotrema nemorosa. The sequence continues at coordinate 371,117 of JASKOT010000007.1, read as the reverse complement.
CTTAGCGTCGACGATGATGGTAAATCTACATTTTCGGATGCCTTCGCCGAATCTCCGGCGGCACTGCCACCTCGAGTGTCCGCTGCGCTCTCTTCGCTCGCTCTGGCCTTGGCACCGTACACCTCGCCGCATCCATCTCGGCGTATATCAGGACTCCCAGACTCGGCATACAAGACGGGCGAAGACGATCTCAATGTGTTTGACGATGCCTTTGCGATGAGAAAGATCCGATGGGCAGATACGACTCGGACTTCCCTTGATCTGACCTCAAACGAGCATTTCATTTCGGAGTCTGTGTTCAACGTCAAACCTGCCTCTGCCTCGAAGGAGGACACAGTATCCTCCGAAGCGGGGAGAGATACCTGGGGGTCCGTCACTGAGCACCTGTCATTGACACAACGACCTCGACTACCTCATTTGCGACATTCATCAGATGGCTCGATAGCTCTAGCTCATCGACGTCGAACGTCTCAACAAATCCTCCATGGTTCCCGGCCAACGATACAGACTTCCAAGTCGTACCCTGAGCCTACCACGACCAACATTGATGAAGACGATGAAGGCGTATGGGAAGTCGTGCTCGACAAAGGAGACGATGAGGAAGACTGGTCTGAACCGAGGACTATCCCAGGTAGATTGGTACATGACTTGATATGTCTCATGGCCATCTTGGTGGACTTTGTAGAATGCGCCGTGGTGATCATCTATCGGGTCGTTCTGGACATGCGGTATGGCCAAAGGGATGGAATCCTGTGAGTCTACACTGGTATTCTTGCGCTTTCATTGCTGACATCTTGTAGTGCGAAGAGGCGAGCGAGGATGCGTCGATTCTACCTATAGCGGACGTCAAGATGCCGAGGCGGGGAATACTTGTGCTCTTTTAATGACAGGTCTCTCAGATCCTTGGGCACAGTGAGGCGCTTGGAGTAAGAACTTATGACCCTATTATGATATATCATGACATTGATGAATACTGGATGACCCTCAAACTTTCACGCTGCAGAGCAATGCCAGCTGCAATGCGTTCGAGACAACCCATACCATGCAAGATGCGATTCATGCTCGACCCCTATATCCACTCAGAAACTGGCGTGTTTGCGATCCAACCAATGCTTCACTCTCACGGCTTGATCACCTGAGAACATCGCTGAAGCGTCAACATTCTGCAAACTGACACAATCATGACTCACCCATTGCTGTTCATGAAAGTCGTAAATTTCGTCACATTCTCTTGCTCTTCCTTTCTTGCTTCCTCGACCAGAGACGCAATCTGACACTCAGCGATACTTCGATGGAGGCTGGATATTCCACTGACCTGTCCTGGCTTCTCGGCACTTCGTCTAGCGAGCTCCTTTGAGGCGTACACCCTGGCATCTGGAATTTGGGCTACGGGATCATGGCTTGATTTCTCCGACGCTCCAAGTTTGGAGAAAGAAGATTGGAAGCCAGCCTCTTCGGGGTCGAGACCGTCGATATCGTCTGTTGACCCATTCTGATATGTGAGATCTTGTGGAAGTGTGAACAGATCAACCAGAGAGAGGAACATGGCGACCCTGAAGTGTCAGCCACCAACGGCGAGGCATTAATGAGAACTCACCAGTACTGTCGGTGCGTTTCTAAGGTGAAGTTGCTCTTTGTGAGCAAATTGGTCAATCCAACTTCTATCACACGCCTCCCTCGAGCCGGCGCTTTCTGGGTGTTGGACAGAACGACACCAGTGAGAACATTCCCGAACAGCCTTAACGTCAGTCGACCGGCATGATGGTTTCAGCATCACCTACCCCGGTTGCAATCCATCTATCGTGCTGATCAAGAAGTCGGGTCCGACTGTATCGATAGCAGATAGGAAGAGCACAAAGTAGACAAAGCCTTGTGTGAACTGAGTCGAAGGCTTGCTCTGCTGTCGAGTGAGGAGAAGCGTGAAGACTGTCGGGGCGAAGGGTTGCATTGCCGACCTACAGAGTCAGCTTCGCTTGCAATTCGGCATCTCGATTTACAGAGGCAAAAACTCGAACAATGCTTGGATGAGTTCGAAAGCGAAGATGTCGTTGATCTTGCTGCCAATGAGACGTTGGAAGATACCCAAAAGGCCCTGAACCTGGCCGCTCGAGACGATGTGAGATGGACCCCGACGGATGATGGCTTTCCACAATCGCGCCAGAGCTGGCACGTTCCCCCGCTGTTCCCATAACGACGCATTGAGCAGCGGTCCGGCCAATTGTTGGAAGTTGGACGGGAGGTCGTTTGGCCCGTGTAGCTCCAACAACTGGGCAAGGATTTGGAAGATGTATGGAATAAACTCTGGCGAGTCAACTGGGATACCTAAAGAGTGGCTCAACTTACCAGTCACTTCTTGCGTCAGGATCACCTCGGCAGGACCGAAGACTGCGTTCTCAAAGACTGGCAACGCTGTCGGGGTACCGTCACAGACGAACCTAAACACTTCAGTTTTGATCAAACGCGCGGGGCAACAGCATACCTGATCAGAGCTGAGACACTCTCGAAGCAATATTGGTTGAATTTGGGATTACTTGGATTCTTGCTGATTTCACCGAGAATATTGATCAGCCGATTGAGGATGGCCTCATATGAAGGAGTCAGAGTCTGTCGAGCAGTAATGATGACTCTCATGATACCTGTATCCTATCAGGACCACGTAGACAGAGGTACGAGTTGAGCTTACACTTCATCAAGTAGTCGTTTTCCGCAATCTTCTCCGGAGTACCGCCTTTCTCGATATTGGCAAACAATGCCATGAGGACGTTCTCAGCAAACGGTCGCACATCCGCTTGGGTGAATCTTGACCATTAGCTTGAATAGTACAGCAGGGAGCTCGGACACACTGTGCTTGTTTGTCGACTTTGATGAAAAGTATTCGTTCAATCGTGATGGCGGCATAAGAGTAGATTACAAAGTTGTCTGAATTGAGATGTTGAACAAGGAGCGGCAAGACGGAGAGCAGCTGGTCCTTGGTAAGCTGCATATTAGTTGCTGCTTTGAAGCGAGAAGACACTAGCTGACCTGGTTGCGGAAAGTGTAAAGGAATTTGATAGCGTCGACGGTGAGGATCGGGTGGACAGAGCCTGGAGGGGCTTGCAGATCGGCGTAGACGTTTTGTCCGAAGAACGATACCACGTCGACGAGAACATTCGTCGAGGTGACTCCGAGCTGATGCGTCAGCACCATGTGCATGATCGGCTATATGCTCACCTGCTGGGTTGATCCACGTGATGCAATCGAGGTCAAAAGGTAAATGGCAGTGTCTTTGCTCTTCCAGTTTTGCGATGGATTTGAAGCATATTCCTGAATGTCAATATATGCCATAGTGCACCGATTGTGGGAACAACTGACCTGGAGGAATGATGTAATGTAACCATTGATAATTTGGGTGACTTCATTTTCAAAGTTCTCCATCAAGGCTCTTGTGAATTCTGTTGCAGCCTGCCGCCTCGTGTCGGTTTCTGCAGGAAATTAGCCCGCTGGCATTCACGGCGAGAGGATGGCATACCGGTGGAAGGCTCCAAGTCCATCCTGATGTACTCGTTAGGATCATCTTCGAACATTTCCTCCTCATGCTCTGTGCGTGTCAGCTCCGTGCGATCAGACAGGTACACAAAGCTCACGCCTGATGCTCATATTGGGTAGAATGATCTTTTCGCAGAATAGTCTAAGCGTGGCTGGATCCGCAAACATTTCTCGGTGACTGCCCATCTTCACCACGACCGACAAGAATCTCAGAGCTTTCGCAACGAGCTGGATCCGTCAAAAATGTCCGTGTGCGTATTGGGTGAGGATGCTCACCATGTCCTCCCTTGTGCCCGGTCCGACGGTCGTCAACATGTTCCAGATTCCGTCCACAAAAGAACCAAGCTGAGGGAAAGCATCCAAGTACTTCTGCGCGAACAACTCCGCAATCTCACAGATGGATGCCCTAATCTTTTGCAGTGGTCCTGGCGCATCATCGTCGTCCTATACAGTCAGCTTGGAACCCCTCCCATGACTGCCAGCTCACATCACCCCTAAGCTCCGCTTTGTCCCAACTCAGATACTTTCTCAACCACCCCTCTTTGCCAGTTGCCGCATCACCCATAAAGTCTCCCATTCTGTCCTCGAAGAACGGCGGTAAATCCTGACTGCACAGGTCGTGGAACAGCTGAGTGAGGAGCAAGACGCTTTGCGCCAAGAGCGGGAGAGATGCGTTGGGTGGTAGAGGTTGACCAGAGGAGAGGAGGCTGTCGACATGTGCGAAAAGGCCATAGTATGGTTCGCAGAATCGTTCGAGGACATAGTTGATATCCGAATACAGCTTGTTTGTCCTGAACATGGACCGCCAACTGCTCATCAGCCATTGTGATGCTGAAGATTCACATCAACATCAACTGACCGTTTGAAGATAGAGTGAGCGGTGGACAAGACACCATTGTTGATGACAAAGTCATCGGGCGTCAGACTCTTGACCAGATCCTACCTCGTCAGCTTCAGCTTGGCATGCCGAAGCGAAACTCACGTCAACGAGGTTGTTCCACTCATCCGGGAAATCATAAGAAGCGACAGTCGCCAGCCCTTCTCCGATCTGCGCTTGTAATAGAGCTGTCTGTGGTCGAGCAAGGTTGATCATCGTTGGCACAAGCAACAACTTGATAGCATCCTTGTTTTCTTCCGGGATGACGCTAGGTCCGCCCTACATGTAAACTGAAGCTCTTGAGAAAGGCGACTCACCTCTTCGGGTTCCCATAGCCTCTTTACAGCGTTTTTAAAGTACACTCCAGCGGCTTGTCGAACGACCATGTCCACACCGTCGGATCGTACCAGCTCCAATACCAAAAGCAAGAAGCCAGGCTGATTTTCGCCATTTCGGAGTTGTTCTTCCGCTTGTCTTCTCGTTGCGCTATCGGGGGAGACAGTCGCAGTGAGAGTAGTAGACAATAGCTGCAAGGTCTCCGGCGTGGCCTGCATTTTGAAAGGTGAGATCAATGCAGGTAAAGTTGTAGAGGTAACGGAAAATCAACCTGTAACAAAAGTCAACCCTTGTACATCGGTTGCAACACGCGCCGATGATCGCACGCCTATCATGGTCAAAGCGGTTTCAGCTCAAGCGGTGCGCCTATAGTCGCGGATGCCAGGTATACCGTTGCTGCATGCTATGTATGTCCACTCTATGATCTGAATACCTTTGGCAAACCCTTGACTCCCTGTGCTGCAGCTTGAGGATCCACCATACCGAAACTCGATGAGCAATCCAGTAGGATTCTCAATGCGTTCCTCGCTCTTATCCTCGAAATATCGGTGGTCTGTCGCGAAGCTCGTGCAGCTGCGACAGCTGCCGCTGGGGTAGTCTCAGCGAAGGGGTAAGGGAAGTGTTTGTGCAGCATCTCGTACACGGCGAGAGTGGTAGCGAACTGTGGCGACGATCGGATGACTCGTGCGATACCTCCCTTGAAAAGCGCTGTCACATCAGAATATGCCTTCGTACGGAACCGAACACGCACCCTTCGAGCCTTCCTCAAGGGCAATTTTTCGAAGACCGTCAGCGACACCCTTGTAGACGGTTTCTCCCGCTCGGGCCTGTGACTGCAATCGGGTCTTGACGACATCTGGGGGTCAAAAGCGACTCTATGCTGCAACTCGCAACTTACCGAAAGGCGTTGTAAGGTATGCAGCAGGCATACCGGAGATACCAGCAGCGATGAGTAACTCGCCAAAGCTCAACGATTTGCCCTGTCGTCCTTCGTGGAACACGTCTTTCTGTTTACTGTCAGCTATGCCCAACAAACAGTTTCCACGACTCACCTTCATGTGCGCGTAGCTGTACCACGAATTAGTGATCTAAAATGGAATGGAATTTCAGGACTTACGCAGTGAAATAGATCATAGACTGTCCCATCAACCTCCGTATCTACGAGGATAGGATTTCACGTACGAAAGGCACATCTCGGCAGAAACAAGCAGTAGCACCCTTGTACAGACCGACCAGACCGAGTTGCTTGATGATGTGAACCGCACCTCGCTGAACGGCACCGGGTCCCTCTGCTCGAGCAAGCTCTCCCGCCTGACTGTCAGTCCAACTGCAGTAACTTCAAAGCACAACGAACCATTTGCAACCTAATCTTGGTGATCTCCAAGGGATTTGTAACGATGACCTGGCAACCTCCAGCTGTTCCACCAGCAACAAACTCCATGGGCAGGGAGATTCTGCCAGTCTCTGGATCTGTCGCCTTTTTCCTTACCAAATCGTTGACGGTAAGTTTGATGGCCTTTTCCGGAGCGACACCGACAAGTTGAGGCATGACACCTCGGTAGAAAGCTCGAACACCTCCTTCGTTCGCGTAGACCTTTTTGATACAATCCCAAGCATTTCGGTAGAGCACTTCTCCGACGACATTAGATCGCTGATTCTGCAATCGGGTCTTGACCAAATCGATGGGATAGACGACCTGACTGTCAATGCTGAGTGATTGTTAGACACTCACGTATGCACCAATACCACCGGCAATACCACCCTGAACAAAGTTGTATGTCGACTGACCGAGTTCTGACAAAAAGCTACCCGAAGCAGCCTTTTCTGGAGCTGACGCTGAGACAGGAGGTTGCCACTGGCGAGTCAGCGGACACCACCCCTTCTCTTGATATAACGCACCTTGGCATCGAGAAGTGCCTGGAAGTCTGCCAATGTCAGACGTTGACCGGCTCCAACACCGCCCCTAGAGGCAAAGTGCCAGATAATATTGGCCTTGGCGTAAGCTCAACTCTTGCAGCATGATGCAGTATCCATTCACCTCCATAGGGGTAAAGGTAACATATCGCATACTCGACGCGGCTTCGTTCATGAAATCTGTGACATCGATACGTCCGTCCTTCGATTTCTTCACGGCATGGTTGATAATTCGCTCTACAGCGTCCATTTCTGGTGTTGGTCAGCTGAGTGATCCGTGCTCCCGATGGTGGACTCACCCCTGATGACTGCAATGTCAGCTCCTTCCGCTGGGAGATACCGAGATCGACTCACTATTGTGGAAAGCAATGACTTCAGAGTAGCTAATCTTCCTTCCTGGGTTCATCGTCGTCAAAGTTGGCAGTCGATCCAGCACCGAGTCTGACAGCTTGTGCCCTGCAACTTCCTAGACAAGCTCAGCACGTTTCTGAAGTCACGGAACAGAGTTAACTTACCACAATTATCTTCTGAAATTCATCCGGGTTGATGTATCCATCTCCGTCCTGGTCAAAGAAGTGGAACGCCTGTCTCAGTCGCTCTCCTTGGTAGCCCTTGATGAACTGCGTGAACTCGGAGTCTGCAATCAGTACATCTATCCGTCGCTCGAAGATATAACATACAGCCGAGAACATGTCGACCACCTCGCTTTCCGACATACAGCTTCATCCATGTTCCATCGAAATCGAATGCTGAATGATGAGCACTCGAACCAGTGAGACATGAAGACTCCTCACGTATGCCACTCGCCGTAGTGTTGGCTGATAAGACGGCCTTGAACTCGTCGAAATCTATAGATCCTGACGCGTCGCTTAACACAGGTCAGTCACCATTCCCCGCATGGACGTCCCAGGTAGGGTGGACAGTTTGCGAGATACTCACGTATCAAACACCTGGAAGGCGAGCTGATAATCGGCATCGGGCTTTACATGAGCTTCCTTCTCAAATTGTCACCTCGCATCCGACTCACGCGTTTCAGCACTGTAAATCAGCCGAAAGCTCCAGCACGGACCAATTCAGGCGCTGGCCAGGGTGATCTACTCACAAGTTTCAAAGACCACAAAATCCTCAAAAGACACAAGACCCCTCCTGTTGATGTCTGCTACTCGAAAGACTGTTTGTTCAGCATAGATCTCGTGAGAGAGGTGAAGGATCATACGTATAGAGTATTGTTCCCTGTGGATCCGGTTGAATCCTTCTTCTGTGGGCGCAATAGCTTCGATGAACTGTGTAGGGTTCAAGTATCTACCATCAGCATCTCATGCTGTGATCATCGTCCTGGACGCACTTTTTCCCATCGATCTCCTCGGTCGCAAACCTCTCAAAGGTCTTTCTCCATCTCGTCAATTCATTTTCCGCCGGTTGAACAGCGGAGGATATCGTCCCGGCTGTCTTTTGGATGGTAGAAGTGAGTCGAGAGCTGATAGGCGCCTGACTGTCTGTCGACATGGTGTATCTGGACAGTGGGAGGGGTCAGAGGGCGAGGGGGGGGGGGGGGGTATAGGAGGTTTGATAGCTGGAACACAGAGTGGTCGAGTGCAATGTCCGTCCTCGCCCCACCCTGAGTCCCTGTTTTTGGCCCCGGAGGGAACCGGACACCTCCGAGGTCGGGGAAATACATCGACGCTGGCTATCGTGGCCATATCACGATTGGAGCAATCTCTATGCATGCAAATTACCCATCACGATCTCTTGCGCAGTGGTAAACGTGCTCCAGCGTGCACCTCTTTGGAAGTCGAAAGATGTGATGTGATGTCGACGAGAAGGACAGGACCAACTCAATATCGCCCGACGATAATTTCAATCTCACCGTTCTTCATCATATACCGCCATGGACTCACTAGGCCTACCCATTGCATTCGGCAAGCAGACACTCCCTTCAAAGCCCACCTCTCCTGCAGCCGAGACATCCACGTCCTCTGTCCCTCGAGGCGAGCCGTCTACACGTGGATCGAGGGGAATAGTAGGAGGAGGAAAGAGGAAACGAGGTCGAGGTAATCAACCCATCTCCGCGGAACAGCAAGCCAAAGACGAGGAAGAAGCCAAGGTGAGCCGTATAGGAGCATTAGACTCAAGGACGTCGATGCTGATTCAGGCAGCGAGCGAGTTATGCAGCTCGACAACCCTTACCACCTCAATCGAGCTACGGCTATGAACCCGCATATCAACCGCCTTCACGTGGGAGAGGAGGATCCCGCGGAGGCAGAGGAGGTGCTGGAGGTGGTCATGGCGGTCGAGGAGAAAATGGCGGCGAGACACATGGAAGTCCTCAGGGCGGGTTTTACAAGGAGAGCTTTTGTGAGGATCCGTGGAAACAGTTGATGGAGGCTCGAGCTAGGCGGCGGAGCAGTGATTGAGAGCGAGACAGAGAGGTAAAGGTGTTGTTTTACCTCGTCAAAGTCTGCACTGAAAGTCTAGTCGACAATGACTCTTGGTAAACCCAACCAATGATCAGGCCTGCATGTCTAGGAATGAAATCCGATGACGAGACTAAGGTGATCTGGCAAAGACACCCATAGCATGGCTTCATATCGCTATCACAACACCTCACAATGATGCATATGAGAGTCTCGGCTTCACATGGATCCGCCCAGATATTTCTACTGGGGTCGGCCGCCTAGATCTCGGTCTCTTCCTCCCCCAGTTTCGTGTTCTTGTCGATACCAGCACTGTCAACTTCGCTCTCAGCCTCGGGTACGGATTCCACCGTGGGTGCCCTGGACAGAGGCATAGAGGACCGACGCGCGCTAAGTCTGACTTTCTGGCGGGTTCGCGGACTGCCATCACGAGAGCTCGAGGCATCGGTCACCGTGTACGATGACCCGTTGCTTGAGCGTGTGGATCCTTCGAACTGCCGTATTTCCGATTTGGTCAATGGTGTCGCATCTTTGAACAGGTCTGGCGTTTCGACTTTCTCAGCGACAACAAGAATGGTCAGAAATTGATCCTGCTCCTCCGTGGTGAGACAACTTGCCAAAGCGTCGAATTGCTTTCTGGAGTGTTTTTCTTTCTGATTGAGCCAATTACCGAAAGTCACGCGTGCACTTTCCCGCTCCGAATCCAACTCACTGGTCCGAGCTTGTGTGGTAGCATCATTGGTCTTGTCAGACATGGCCACACAGATCTCTGATCAGCGTTGGAAGAAGACGATAGAAGGGCAAAGACTCGATGAGGCATTCGCAGCCTTGTATGAAGACTAGTGCGAGCGTGGGAACCTCGAAGTCGAAGGTAGACACCAAATCCCGGTCCGGTCATCTTACGTGTGAGCTCATGCCCAAAGGATAGTCTGTAACAGTGATCAGACGCCCATGACGCCTTTGCGCGCACAGCTATGTCCTTGTGCTGACCGTTTAATCTACTGCTCATCAAACTCGACCCTATCTCACAGCCATATCAATCTTCAGATAGTCTTGTCTTGGCAACGGAAAGCATCTTGATTCGAACAGTCAGTACTGCATCCTCAACATGATTACCTATACTGTAACGGAGCCCGGAGGCTCCCCTCGACTACAGCCTCCTCATTATTCTTTCCCATCCTCATCTTGCTCGGCTGTAGAGGCAACAGCTTCTTCCTCGCTGCTTCCTGTCTCAAGGACCGGCTCCATAGAGCCCAAGGTCGGCGCTCTGGAAAGAAGGCTAGGCGTACGGGACTTCTGTTTCAACGGGAAATTCATCTTTGATGACTTGGCCATGCCGCTTTGAGTGACTGGTACATCTTCCTCACCGTCAGTAACAGCGTAGTTGTCGGAAGATTCACTTCCAGCAGAATCCTTCTTCTTGACCGTTTCGAAGAACATGAGTTCATCTCGCATACTCATTGGGATGCCGGGATTGTCGTCGCCTCCGCCGCTGACATCTTTCTCCGTGGTCATCAGACCAGCCGAGCAAAGCAGTACATCGAACTCATTTTGCTCCTCGTTGCTCAGACATCCCACTGTCTTGTAGAACTCTTCCCGTGAGACATATGTGTCCTCTCGGAACCATCTCCAGACGAGACCCCTCGCAGACTGGCGCTGAGACTCAGTGTCGCTCATTTGCGTCTGCGATTGATCGCTGTTGCTTGCACCTTCAGACATAGTGGGTTGAACCCAAGAAATATGCGCAGTGTAGCTGTAGTTGAATTGATTCGATATCTGGCGCAAAGGCTTCCTATACTCTACCAGTGGAAGTCAAATGGCAAGAAGCAGCAGGAGGCGAGCAGGAGAATAGGCTCAAGCGACCTACAGTACTCGTACTTATGCAGAAGGGAAGCTCGACAAGCGACAGCTCAAAGGACTAACCCAAATCTAGCGGAGACTTGCCTTCTAACAATCGCCTTCAGTTTCAACGAGGTGTGACATCTTTGCATCTAAAATCCTTTCATCTCGCTTGTGTTGCGCTGGGAAGCCAGCGAGGACGGGGTAAGCTGAGACAGACTACTTTCTTTTGGTTTCGTTTAGGTGGGAAACTGCACGCCGGACATGATACCGCGCATCACGTCGAGTACCACTTTCCGCGACCGCCGAAACGCAACGGCGGTTTCTTTCCCTCCCATTCGTTCAATTCCGGCGCAACGAAGATGGTTCCCTGCCATGCTTTCCCACAAGCCAGTACAAACACGTACAGCCATTGCAGCACGACCTGCAGCGAGACTACCGTCCCCAATATCCTGAAAGCGGGCGAGTCTAGCTCCTTGGCTAATTGAGTCGTTGCAGTCGCCCAAACGCCTATGGGAAACGTATAAGCAGTCCAGCCGATGGTGAAGGATGTATGGCTCATGTACACCTTGTTGCGTATAGCATGATCGAGCGTGATAGCCATCGCGATTGTATACCAGACTAGACCCAGTCCCCATAGAGTGAAACCAGTGACCAGACCCGCGGCGTAGACTCCGTCGGCTATACGATACATCGAGTCGGCGATCGGCGCAGCGCCAGTGATCAAGGCGGCCGATGGCGCTACCGTGAGGCTTATATCGTGGACGTAGGCCAAGTCACGGACGACCGAGCCCAAGATCATAGCTCCGAAAGCGCCTTGTCCACACGGTCCGAGAGGGAGGAAGACGCTGGGCAGTGCTGCTGGAGGAGGTAGACCCGCGACTGCTGTGCGATAGATCCAGAGTGTGATGAGGAATAAAGCGACAGGTACGCCTGTGCCCCACACGGCATAGCTCGTGATGACGGTGCTTCGTGCGAGGTGGGGATCGAACGGCATCAGAGCTTGGGAAACAATTCCACCCGATGCGGCTGCAACCACTGTGGATACGATAGGTAGCAGAAGGGCGGCAGAGATGGTCTCGAGAGAGTGTTGCTGGCGCGTGAACCTAGGTGTCAGTACATCCTCACCTCGCTGTGTGGCTTCAACGCACATCATGAATATCATTCCGAAATTTGTCAAGACCGACAGCAAGACATCAATCCACCATAATCCCAGTGCTAGCCTGGCCCAGCTTCCTCCCCACCTCGGTACGCACACGAAGGCGATCATGTTCTGTTCGTCAGCGCACGAATGTCTAGAAGCAGGAGGACTGACAATAATAGTGGCCAGACCCATCGGTAGACAGCCCCAGTACATTCCAGCCATAGTATGCCGGCTCATAGCGGTAAATATGCCTCGCCAGCGGGTATACCGGGCGATACTCGCAAGAGAAAAGACGGCGAATAATATCACGTTTAGGATAAAGATGCCTATTGCGATGCCTCGAAGCCAGCTGCCGTTGTACGGCAGATTGTGTAGCAGTATCGAGGCTATTCCCGTCCCCATATTCAGCGAAAAGAATGCCGGTGACAGGTTGAGAACGGCATGCTCTAGACGATCTCGCCATTTCTTCCGCGGGAGCAGTCCCTGCGAAGTGGGAGTCATCGGAGTCGGAAGAGTCACATTGATCAGCGGTAGCTCATCCGATGGTCGAATGACCGGACTTCGTCTGGTCGGAGCGGTAGGAATCGACCAGTCGTGCAGGTGCGCCTGCGGCGGTTGGAAGGTGTATCTTCCAGCCATGATGGAAGTGTAAAAGTTGTCATTGCTTCATAACGATCGATCAGAAGACACTCATTCCGCTGCTCGAAGCTCGGTCTATGCTTGGGTATTCGTAGTGTAGTCTGGCATCCCCTTGTAGACCATCGAGATCTAATTCGGATACTTCGGGTAGGAATCGCAAGCCTATTTGCCATGGCAAAGACCGATCAGCCGAGCCTATCTTTTCTCCCCCTTGACCTCTGCCTTCGTCTCTGAATCACGCCATCTTTGGCTTTCGTCGCTCATCACCGTGGGGTGAGATAGCCGGAGGGGTGTCAATAATCAGATGCATGGCGGTCATATGGCGCGATAAGAAGAAAAGGAGGTACTATGCAACGGATGGCAGATGAGCTCACTCTAACTGTTGGACATCCCCTCTGATTGTTGATTGACAACTCACGGAGGTCGAGCAATGTCATCTACTTCGGCTTCTCCCCCTCACGATCGGTCTGGAACAGACTCCGCACCCTCGATCGTCATAGCCGAACACGCCGATGAAAAAGATACAGATTCAAGCTCCACCGCGCCGCCCACCATGGACCCGCCGAGATCCCGCACCTCCAGAGCATGCTCCTCGTGCAATAGACAAAAGCTTCGATGCGATGGTGGAAAGCCTTGCACTCGATGTATCAACCACGCAATCTCGGAAAGGTGCGAATACCTCCCTTCTTTACGTGGAAAGACGCGAAAACGAAAGATCCGGCCAGCGCCAGAAACTCCAGCTTCGCCCGCAAAGTCGAAGCTTGAACCGCCCCAGACAGAATGGGTGGAGCAACCGCTAATCAAGAAGCCGCACACGCTACCACCGATGTTGAACAGTCAATTTGCGTATTGGAAGCACGATTCGGCCACACCTAGACGGACACCTTTATCTGGTATAAGGGGTCCACCACGCGCTGCGGCTCCAGGGAATGAGGTGGATACTTCACTGAACAGGAGAGGAGAGTCCTTACCTTCCGTTCTGTCTGTCTTTGACGAGTCAAATAACCACCCATTCCCGCTGCCGATTTCGCTAGCTTCGTCCCGCGAGAGCACTCGCACTCAGAACCCCCTAGCCGTCTTGGCAGAAGCGTCAACAGCTCCGCGCCCCTCAAACCTCTCGCGCCTTCAAGCGGATCCCGAACCTCGACCTGCGTCAGCAGGACCAGAAAACGCAGTCACAGGGTCCTCGTTAGGCCCACTTCCGTCGTCGGGAACCCTGGCATTGGTATCCTATCAGCTGTGAGTTAACAAGCACTACCCTGACTGAGATCAGGGCAGAACAGCTCTTTGCTGTCTACTTTCGTACGCTCCACCCGCATTACCCTTTCTTGGATGTGTATCATTGTCATCCACAGGCCGTGTACAAGCGCAGCGAGTGTTTATTCAATGCAAGTGCGTGCATACAGGTTCCCCTTCATGCGTGCAGAGTCGCTGATTTAACAGTCTGCATCGTATCAGCGAGGGCCTCAGATGGGAATCTGTGGATGCGGTTAAAGGATTTTGCGCAAGCGGAAATGTCTTGTCTGCCCGGGAAGACAACTATAGACGTGAGGTTCCATGTCGTCTGGTAGGTGTACTGCTCACTTCAGACTGTCCAAGCTCATCTTATCTATGCCGTGTGGAAGTGAGTTACTGTCTTTCGTTCATTTCCTGATTTGATCATCAGCCCCTTCTCTGAAGACCCTCAAGCAGGGCATTCTACTTGGACTCGGGCCGGTCTGGCAGTCAGGACAGCCATGGATATCGGGCTCGACAGACTGATATTTGACAAAAACGCTCATGAAGCTCTGCCTAATTGGGCTCTCAGATCAATTTCTCGTACCTGGCTTCTCGCCTGTACCGTAGACCAGACACTTTCCACGCAGCTGAACCGACCTTCTTGCCGGCAAGAGCAAGCGACCGACGCATACTACCGAATGCTTATGAGATCCCAAGAGCCGCCATCGTTAGAGGACGAGTGGACCGTTTGCCTATCGGTGAGCTGGCTTCGCTCGCAGTCGGTGCAGAGGCCGAGCTCACTTCAGGAATGGGGAAACCTCTTTTCTCGAGCCGTGCAAAGACTGCACGACGAGATGCTAGATCTAAAGGGGGAGACGTCTCGAGCTCGGAAGATCGCGCACCATCGACCAGACCTTGTAAGAGCGCTAGAAGCGTCCGTGAGAGAATGGCAAGATAAGGCGATACGGCGAGTGACAGAGTCTGGCGAGGACGATCGGCTGCAGCGGATAGTATCGGGCGATATCAGGCTTCATGGGCACTACACAAGACTGGTCATCCAATCGTATGCCTTGCAGAGGGCAGAGGAACATCTTTCGCTCGACTTCGCTCCGGCTTTGATACAAGTGAATCGATGTCCGTCATTGAGCACGGCGCTGACATCAGGTTCAAAACACTGCGATCCGCCTGATCACCGACTTTGAAGCCGATCTTGATGGTACGCCAGCTCTGCATGGCCATGCAGACTTCCACTACACCGTCTTGACGTACGCCACTCTCACCCTGTCAAAGACTACAGAGGCGAGGTACAACCAACCCGAAACGGACCACCCACATGTCCCTGGTTTGATCGACAGAGCTATAGACATCTTGTCCCGCTCAGCAAGGACAGAGGACCACCTGCCAGCTGTTTCAGCCGCTTTTCTCAGAGACTTCACAAGATCCAAGGGCGGAGTCGAGGCTGCAAGCAGCCAAGATGCATGCGAAATGGTCAATTTCGAACATTTTGCGGCCAAGCTCGAGAGGGATCCGGAATGTGCACTCTGGCCTCCGCAATCAACTCAGACAGGCAAACAAATACCAAAGTTGGCACTCTCACTTGGGATCGGGACATTCGGCGAGGCCGCGACATCGTAACTGTGATCGGCGTTTGGCATCATAGACAAGTGCGATACATATGCGATACATATACCGACATGGTCATTTTGTCGCCGGGGGCCTAAGTGTTAGCATACCGTATCCCTTGCCACGATACGGGAGGCGCAGTTCCGAGCGGACATGTCAGTATCCTTGGGACGGTGCCACGACTCTTCTCGGGCACTTGACGAGACAGAGAGGAGAGTGCTGGTATAGTTCGACTCATGAGATTGCCGAAACGATATACGTGCGTGAGATCGCTCAGAACGAGAAGCTGCTGGACTACCTGAAGAACCTGCTGGCTCACGACTAGCTGTGGGCTGAATGAGCACCGCCCATGGCGAGGAATGGCGGGCGGAGCTGCTGCGGAACGACAATGCTCAACGGGATAAGCGTGTGTAGAGAAAACTTGGTGCTTGGATACTCTGCGACTGATACACTAAAATAGCCAAAATGATATGTAGAATGTCAGATCAGCTCTCAATGCCAGCGCGTGGACGCCGCCTTGAACCGACCATCGGCCCGGCCCGACTTCCGGATCCTCATTGTGCGCAACTTGACAATATCAATATTAGTATCACTGACGCTCTCGAACGATCACTACATAACCCAAAAATGCCCTCCATCCTGTGGTAAGCCTCCAGCATGTATCAGACTCACTGACAAAAGTACAAGACCTTTGGGCGAGGACGCCATCAAAGTGCTCAAGGATTCCGGGCTCGACCTGATTATCAACCCCGAAGATGCAGAGCCATCACGACAATGGGTCTTGGAGAACCTTTCGAATCCAGAAGTACACGGCGTGTGCATCATGCACCCACACAAGAGTGATATAGTCGATGAAGAATTCTTGAACGCGTGTAACAAGAACATGAAGGTCGTCTCCACCTGTTCGGTCGGTTACGGTCCGTACGCTCTCCATGCCTGATGTTCTTGCTGAAGCCCAGAACACATCAATGTAGCTGCGGCTCGAGCGAGGGGTATCAAGGTTGGGAATGTAGCTGGGACACTGGATGATTCCGTTGCGGACATCGTGGTGATGCTGGTGCTCATGACGATGCGACGAGTTGAAGAAGGGATCCAGCTCATTAAGAGTGGAGAGGTGAGCACAGCTCGGTGCCAATTCGAGGTGTCGAGCTGACGAACAGTGGTCCACGTTACCTTGGGGACCTTTCGTCTTGACTGGTCCGTCTATCGGTCACCCCAACACTACCATCGGATTTATGGGTTTCGGGCGGATCTCCCAGGAGACCGTCAAACGATTACTGGCTTTCACGAATAAACAACATCCCCCAACTATCATCTACACTTCTTCTCGACAACGGCCAAACCAGGCGGAGATTGATGCAGAGTTTAGCAAGAAGTTTGGCGTGACCGTGAAGAGGGTGGAGAAGGACGAGTTGGCAGAAAAGTCGGATGTGGTCATTGTGTTATGTCTACAGAACGAGCATACCATCAATCTGGTCAACAAAGATTTCTTGAAAAAGATGAAAAAGTCTGCGGTGCTGGTGAATGGAGCTAGGGTATGTTGCTCTAAGGTCAAACTCACTTTGGGTAGCTAATACTTAGGGGCCGATTGTCAACTCTGAGGATTTGGCCTGGGCATTGGATGAAGGAGAGATCTATGGTGCCGGTCTGGACGTGATCACGGGTGAACCGCATGTGGGGCCTGACCACCCGTTGGTCAAGCACAAAAGGTGTATCCTGATACCGCACATGGGTAGCGCCGATTTCGACACGCGGATAGCTATGACTTTGCGTTGTGTCAGGAATTGCATCAACGGGGTTCGAGGGGAGCCACTCGAGGCGGAGGTCACGGAGTAAATGTACATTTGAATGGTGGTATCACTATTACATATCTACCTACAATAGGTATCGGATCGCTGCCATCCCAGCTACCATGGATGCGAAGTATGAGCCGATGATTTTGCCTACGCTTCCCGCAGCGTCACCAGCTAGGCTCTCAGAGACGAGTCTTCCTACCCCTACAATAGCAGGTCCAGGGCATACCCCTGCCAGCCCCCATCCGATTCCAAAGATCACGCTGCCCAAGACCAACTTCCAATCAATGTCTGTCCGACTCGGCACTGCCCATTTCTCCCACTTGAAAGATACTTGTCCCTTTTTGAGCTCAATCCAGTGTATCGCATTGGGGACGACACCACTCAGAACCACCATGGCGAGTGAAGGGTCAAAGTTCTGCGTATCGAGGGGAATCAAGAACTGGAGGACTTTTCGAGGATCCGCCATTCCTGAGAGTAGAAGTCCAAAGCTGAACGTGATACCCGAGAGGAAGTAAGGCGAGAGGCGTTGGAGCCTGTTTGGAATATTGACGCTGGTCAAGTATCTCCGCAGTGCAGTTTGCGCGAGGTACAACGTCGCGGAAGTGAATAGTAGCTGAACTAGCTGTTGTGATTTAGGGTAGATGGGGATGTATTCCGGTCCAGCGATACGAGTAGTAGGCGTGGACGTCACAGCGGCAGTGACGAGTGCGGCGGAGAAGAAAGAAGCAGTAGCAATCAGAGACCTCTTTGATCCTCTCGAGACTCCGCATAAAAAGTGCCCGCTTGTGCAGCCAGACCCCAGCTGGTAATCAGCTTCCCACGTCCCGTCGTTGAGAGTCCAACAAAATCAGACGTACCCGACTTCCGAACCCGACTAACAGTCCAGCCAGGCTAGCTCTGCCTATGCCGATGCCACTCCATCCAGCTAGAACATCTCCCGCATATATCCCATCAACTCCTGTCGCCCAAGCGATGGTAGGACCGACCAACAGACCACCTAGAACAGCCTTCTGCCATGATGTGGAGGTCGAAGGTGACCCGAATAAAGCGGATTCTGTGATTCCTGATATGCCCAAAACATGGCCTGTATCGCCAAGCAGGGAAGAAGTGGATAGATGGAGTAGAGCCCCTCCGATGAGGGTGTTCACCGGTGTGAATGGCATGTATGCCAGAGGTTGATGGAGGAATGCGGGGACGAGAGATGAGCGTCGTAAGATAAGCTACTCGTAATAGTTATTTTGATCAGTCTGGTCAGGTCTCTTGCTGCATTCTTCATGTAATCAGCCATGTTCACCATCACATCTTGCTTGACGACTTCGCTGGGCATGGTGAAAGAGGGATTGAATTATCGATCGATACATTCTGTCCGAAGGTCTGTGTAACCTGATGAGCAATCGACATCAAACGTCAATCGGTAGCACACATAGCACGGATCGCCCTGCTCCACGTCCAATGTCACCACGCTCTCTTTCCTGCCGTCCTCGCTCGGAAAACCTCGATTGCCTGAATGATATGATAGCCTCCCGAGAACCCGGGCACTGGAGCAAAGAGCATTAGATCGCTTGGTGACGGAGCTTCGATGCCCGGACCTGCCCCTTGCACCCCCCTCCAATCATTTTCGGGATCTTTGGATTTTCGCTTCGCGCCTTCACTCCTCGATACCATCAGTTTCACTCAATTTTACTCTCTCGCGTCTTGCCCAGTGCTAACGTCAAGTTACTGATGAGAATCACTGATGACCCCCTCAAAGTCGAGGTCTATCCGGACGTCGCGCTCTTCCGCTTTTTGATCCTCAGAATGAAAATTCGCCATCAGCTCCAGGTCGGACGGGAGCCCAGCTGCGCCAGAGTATATAGGTATACACCCACATACTGATGTGTGCGTGTTTTCTTCCTCTTATCTACTTACTTTGATATCACCCTTCCTGCTCTCACAAATCTTACCAAAATGCTGCTCGACCCGACTATCAATGCTCAGGCAGCCGCAGTCTTGTCGAGTGATCCAGGTCTCAGACTTGGCCCCTTTCTGCTTGGGTAGGTCTGATCTGGTCGTGCGGGTCTGATGAATCAGATTTTTCATCGATTCGCTCTTAATGGGAATCGTCCTTATGCTCTTCATCCAATGGCAGACTTGGAATGCCTCCAAAGAGGCAATCATCACCCGTGTCCTGGTTGTGAGTCCCACCGGAGCCTTTTGAACCACCCGCTGATCCCAGTACTCATTGATCATCTTTGCTGCTTTGTACTGTGTCTTGTGAGTCTACCGATATCCAAACGTGTAGCGGGTGCCAGCTGAATCGTTAGCCTTTGCGTGTTCAACATGCGAATCTTTGCCTTTTACTACGGTGAGATCTCCTCCATGACTGTTCAGATGCAAGGTCTGACCGACAGGTGAATGGGCCATTCTGCTGGACATGACGTACTCCCGATGGGTGTACTTGTTTGAAATGATAGCTCGAACGCCAGTATCGGTAAGTATATCTTCACCTACAGGATCTTCCTCACTGAATACAGGCATTCTTTGCTGCTCGTGCCTACCGCCTAGGCGGCCGAAACAAGATCTTCGCGGCCATCATCATGCCCGTTCTGTGTGTTGACTGCATCGATGCAAATGGGATTTTGCTGATCAGAGACTCGCCTCTGTTGCAGGTGCCATCTGGACTCGGATGGCTTACAAGGATCTCTTCGACTCGCTCGTACGTCCCATCCTGATCAACATTGTATTGAGTGGTCCACGATGGCTGACTGACAGAGCACGATGACCCCGGTGATCTTCTGGATTGGGACCGAAGTCGCGGGCGACCTGATCATTTCGATCTACATCACCTATCACCTTTTCAAATCGCGAACTGGATGGAAACAGACCGACAAGACTATCACCAAACTCATTGTGTGAGCCGCCTCACCCTAATGGGGATCTGCGCTCACCTATAGCCTCGTTGCCGAAACGCAACTTCCGCCTACCATTGCGTGAGTGGAATTGGATTCACATGAGCACTTTCGCTGACAGATAGTGCCTGCGTCTTCCTCATTATTGTCCTCCAGCAGAATCTCATCACCATCGTTGCCTTTTTCGTCTTCATGCCCAATGTCTACATCATCTCCCTCCTCATGGTGCTCAACAAGAAGTTTGCATTGCGTCGAGAACGAGATCACGAGACATCGACCTGGCGACAGAGGACGAAAGATGCATACGCTCTACGAAACAAGAAGGGTGTGGCGCCGGCGGGTAATATCCAAGTCACTACCGAGACTGTCCGACATGTGAGTCCCCCTTGAAGCGTTTGCGATTGCTATGACTGACGATATAGGTCGACGAAGGCGGTGCGCCCCTGGACAATGAGATGGACAAGAGCTCCGGGTCTCAGGAAGGCGACGTGCAGATTCTGCAGTACAACACGTCCAAAACTCAACTCACCAAGCCGGAGTTTTGATCACCTCGATACCTGGTTGACAACGTGGTGACACGCCCATCATCCGATCTACCTCTTCGGCTCTCTCTCAGACATTTATTTTAAGGTTTCTCGCTCGGGCAACGCTTGTCATGTGTCAAATCCACCATCGCTTCACACCTTGATCGAACTGTCATGTATTGTCATGTACTTTGCACTGTCATGTACTGTGCACTATTAATCTGCTCCGAGCTAAACATTTCAAAGAATGCACAACCAAGTCTCTTACCAAGCTGCAAACTTCTGATCTTCTGATGACTCAAACAAAACACTAGTTCGCAAGTCGTCCTTTGGAACTGCTTTGATTCTTCGACGAGAAACAAGGCGGAGATGCGACACGCAGAAGGTGTGACGCGGAACGATAAGTTTTGATCCAACCCATATTATACTCAATCTACATACTGTGATGGTGTATTCGATCTAGGCAGGTTTCCGAGTGAACTGGGTTACTAGTGCCTGCGACTCTGGTAGACGATGTAGATGGAAGTCACTTAAGAGATACAATCTCTGGGGGGTCTAGATACTACGGTAACTACTCATATATCCGTAGGTTCTCTTGCTTAGTACTTTGTGGTACTATCCCATGAACCAGTTGATATGTGCCGTGTGTTATGACACATACTCACACAATACAGCATGTCAGTGTCCGACACTTGCACTATTTCCCATAACAACCTCCCTTCTCTACACCCTGACCCTCTCCTTTCCGCATCATCACCACTAGTCCCCTCAACTCCCGCCACCACGGTAAAGTCCTGCGCACTGCGCCGCTGTCCCAGTCATCCTGATTTGCGCGCTGTTACCTGTTCGACTGACGCACTCTCACTTGATGATCTGAGCGATGGATGTCATACGAGATCAGGTATTCCACATCTCGAATTCCCAGCGTCATCCAAGCTCAAAGGTAGACGGGATTCTGGATCCAGCGATAACCGGTTCAGCGTAAGCAACATTGGAAGGCTGAGGCCGACAGCCTACGAGCCTGGGCGCATCCACGTACAGTCTATGAAGACCCGGGAGTCATATTGGGAGGATACACTGCATTAAGGCTGGAATGAAGTCGTAGCGTCTCTGAGAACGGAGGGACTACCTTATAGTTGGCTGAATGTATTCAACATTGGTCGTTGCGCAAAATCAAGATAGCCCGAGAGTGCCAAGCTGCGCAATAACCATTCTTTCCAGGTGTGATGTCTTGTGCTGCGTCGCCGCGTTTCTATCGTGAGACATGGAGCCTGATTAGCGAAGCAGGGATTCGTGTGTGAAGCTCATGAAATTCAAGCGAGAGAAATAGAATCATAAACGTGTACAATGTGATTCTCGTGTATGCTACTCCGCGCTATGCGACGCACAGCCAAGTTGCAGTCCTTTGACCTTCTCTCCTGATCGTGGTGTATACTGCTACTGATGTCAAGAATCTTCTAAGGTCAGAGTTTCGTACTCAGAATCATGATTGTCAATATGAAAATGCTGATCTTCAGCTCGAATCTGATTTTTATCTCAACTCTCGACTATCATCTGTGCGCACAGTAAAATACATGCACAATACATAAGGTCATGACAAGTCTACAAGGGCGTACGATTATTGCTCATAAGACCGGTGAACCGAGAGATTCGTCCGACGAGATGGCCCAGTTATTCGACGATGATGTTTGCCGCCTCCTCGACATTCCCTCACAAAAGCCATCCGACGCCGCACTCGCAGAACCGGAGAGGTTGCAGTCGTCCCCATCCATGACACATACAGCTGAAACGGTACGTGGTGTCTCTCTCATTCATACAGCGCTTCCTCAAAAAAGTGAATCGGGCGTCGAGAACGATGACAACACGTTGTGTGGCGCAGGAAACCGAACTTTGAACGTCGGGAACGAGTGCATCCAAATTGAGACTGCGGGCGGTGTGGAAGACAGTTGTGACGGTATAGACAAGCAAGACGATTGGAGGAATCTAATGGGATTATTCCCACCCGTTGTTCCAGCATCCCAAGCTGAAGAGAACACTTCGACAGTCTCAAGCTTACAACACCCGCTGCCTACCGGAAGTGAGGAGGTGGAAGAACCTCCGCCCATCCCACCGAGGATACGCCCACAACGGAGAATCCTATCGACCTCCAACGAAGCAGATACCCATCGAAGGACCAGAGTCGTGGGTCTCAGCACCGAGAAAGGCTCCGGCCATCTTTCCGTCCGCCTGCTGCAGCCTTCTACCAGGCCGGAGAAACAGATGCCCAGGCCCGAGTATGCTGATCCAAACATCCTACAGGTGACTCAGAAACCTGGGGACAGCGTAGACTCACCCGAGGCAGGCGATTGGGTGATTACAAGCGCCAATGTCCCTGATTTCCTGCTCGCGAGCCCGAGCAGCGAATGTGTAGAGTTCGCAGAGTCGAGAGATCAAGCAGCCCTCTTATCAGACATACCACATCATCGAGAAGATTCGAGCGTCGATGACCATGACCATACGATGCCTCGTTCTCAGCGATCCCTCGGACTCCGAGGGGACATGAGCGCTAGCACACCTGCGCCAAGCGCTTCCGAATGGGCATCCTCACCTGCTGGAATCGAGCCAGAGTACGACTCGAGGCTGAGATGTTCTATCATCGCAAATGACACCTCGCCAATTAGTGCAGCCGATAAACCAGAAGAAAGCCTAAGACGAGAGGGCTACTCCGTCTCTCAGGACTTGCATCATCTACTGACTCCTGATCGATCAATCTTCGACCTCAGCCCATTACCAAGGAGCACCAGCTTTCCGCGAGACTCTCAACTTTTTGCAGACGATATCCTGGGTCATTCGTCACCCGCTCTTGAAGCTCGCAAGTTCGCTCGCAAGTGGAGTCTTCAGAATCTACGAACCAGGTCAGATCAGCTGGGGACGACCGCGCCCCCTTCGCCTTCCTCTCGCAGTTTGACTTTCCACTTCAGGATGCCCTCACCCAGATTGTTGAAGCAGGTCAGCTTCGATGGGCTCCGATCTAGAAAGCAGATGTCCGGTTCAAGTACAAGTGGGACCGTTGCTCATTCCCCTACTTCTTCGATCGAAGAGACGATTGGCGCAACTCCCTCGGAGTCTGACACAGCCACATCCTCCCATGCTTCTGATCAAGAGCGCTCAGATCCCTTAGATAAGAGTTCTCAGAGCTGAAAGGCCGGGGTGGGAGGCCACTTCCACAACCTACATACTCCATCTGGCCATCTCTGAAGTGACCAAGGCAGCAATGTTGGGTCAGCGCGACACGGCGCCACGTGTGTGCCAGTCAGAGATGTAGCGTATCCATTCTTGGCATTATCCTTGTGAAGCCAGGCGAGGTGTACCAGCTAGCTTATGCAAAACAGCGCGATTCAACACACAGGCTTTGTAAAACGCTTCTTTGCGAGAACGAATCTGAGAGAAACAGTAGAAGCGAGCAACTGAGCGGGCATCCTTTCATCAGTGAGGAGATTTTGTGATTGTGCGGCGGAGAACCAAATTGGAAACCTCTGATGTTCTGAGACTCGCATCATACGCTAGACATGCACATATATATAAGAATTTGAAGAAGTCACTAATGCTCCTTTCCTAGTCCATTACTCACGAGCGACATACTGCACGCTCTATAGAAGCCCAAAATGTATAAGGTTTCTCGACATCCCCAGCGAACCTCTTCCTTGGGCGTAAACTCAATACCCATCACTCCGGTCACTGGATTGTTTGAGAACTCTCCGCAATTCTCCTCTCCCGGCTCCTATAAGCATACTAGGAGCAACACTCTGCCGACTCTGCCGGCTGTCCCAGATGAATATGTGGAAACGTGGAGTTCGGCAGAAACAGATTGTCCCGGTACTGCCACAGTCGTTAGCCAGCAGGAGCTCATCGATTGTCGAGCCTCCAGGATCCTCGACATCAACATCATGGATCTGTACGACAACGATAATTTCCAGCCAAAAGAAACAGAGACACTTCAGACTCAGGGTCGAGGCCAGTCAGAGCGTTCCTGCGCTGAGAAATGCACGCATCAGCGAAGGGATACATTGACAAGTTATTCGTCGTCGCATCGCGAACATGGTTCCTCCGTTTCACACCCGACAGTCTTTGAAGAAACTGAGAGCTTCTTGATCGATGCAACAAACGACAGTCGCCGAGCTGCGATCCCAACATCACGTTCCTTGACGTGGAAATCGACCTCGACGTCACGATCGCCCACAGACAGTCAGAGGGTATTTGGTGCTAATACAGCTGCCCCGGGCGGCTCAACTGTGGCTACTGATCAAAATGCGACGATAGGTGAAGTGGATAAGCTTAGCCTGCACGACTCCCCGCCGACCTTCCGAAAACCTTCCATCCATGCTTTCCAGGCGGTCCACAAAGGCCTTGGAGAGGAGAACCGGACGATTGTCGCTACCAAGGACACCAGTCAACCATTTCATACGATCTCTTTCCATGCAAGGGGCAGCGAGTTTGGTGGAGAGCACATCTTTACCTGTTCTCTGACAGACTGGCAACGATTCCTCTCAAAGACTGGTCGAAGGGATCCCACAGATGATTCAGAGACCGAAGGAGGTGGGGAAGGCGTATCTGACGTGGAATCTGCTGTCAAAAGAATGAGGACAGCTTCTACAACCTCTCGTTCTCGCAACAGGCCGAGTGAGGGTACGAAACTGGGTCCGTTTGAACGGCTGAAGAGAAAAACAAGATGGGGGGATAGTGTAACCGCCACGTCCAAGCCATACGACTTATTGTGATCTACCTCTGCATCATGGATTGCAAACCCTCGAACCAGCGGCTTTCGGAAGATGTCGCGTACGATCTCGTGTGTTGACTTCTTGATGCATTGCATTGACCTGTGAAACTTTCCTACCAGCGCTCGGTGAGTACAAAGACCCACCAAAACAGACCATAGAAGTGGATCATATCTCCTCTTAGATCGATCAAAGTTTGAAATGATGCTGCCGACCTCATGGCACAGTCGAGACTGTTCGCGCAGATCAAGTGCCAACCGAGAGAGAAGTGCCTTGGAGTGTGTGTCGAGATGAAACGAGGGTGTGCCACCACCCCACTCATGATCGTCCGCCTCATCACACTGGAGAGGGGGAAGATTACCCTGAAAATTTCTTGCTAGTTCCCCTTGAAACCCACTTCGGATGGAAGATTTTGCCACCGAGAAAATGAAAATAGCACCAAACAGTTGCATTGTGCTGTAAATCCCATGCAGAGCTCTTTGTGTAAACGGCCCAGCGGGTCAAGCAGGATGGTATTCGCTTCTTGGCTACCAAACGCAGAATGCTTGTGCCGCAGCGATGCAAAGATGATCTCACATTGCACCAGCACAGGATTGCGGGTTCACAGGATGAGGATGAATTGGATTCTGATACCCTGAACTACCCTGATCCCCCTTGGTGTGTTGACGTCGTTTCCCCTCGACCCTTTGGGATTTTTATCCCCGTTTCACATTTCTCAGAATCACTCTCCACCCACACGACATACTCACCACCCAACCCACAAAAGACCTTTCATCCTTTTCAATCTCAGCTCGCTCTACAGCAGGAAGATTCAGCGTGGCATCGTACACATCCTCAATATCCGCACCGAATTCGAGAAACAGCTTTCATTTCAAGTCAGGACTCGCTCGACGTCAACCTAGCCTACAATGCAAGGGGACGACAGAATCAAGCGACAAGATCACCAGGTGAGTCGCATAAGTTTGGCTGAGAAGTCTGGCTGTGGAACCCAACTGATAATCCAGGCGCACCCCAGCGCATCGCACATTGGGTACGACCCAAGCTACCTGAATTCTTCCTTGTTACCTCGGTGAGTCGAGTCTGCGTCATCGAAATATACCTTGCTCATCTGTAGGGACCAGTCAATCGACGCTCAAGGCGACGAGGGATATGACCTCAACACCATGCATCGGTCCGACTCGCACACTCCTCTTCATCCACCAGAACACAACGGTTCGTCACTCGACACTGGAGCGGAGCTGATCATATAGCGTACGACCCTCAATCCTACGTCCCACCTCCGCAGCCCGCAGCTTCAGGACCTCAACAAGCTCGAGTACACTACCCTCCTCAGACATTCACCACTGTCCCCTTGAGGGATGATACGCCCTCGGGTAGAGCATCTCCCGCCATGCATGGCTCCGGGGCTAGCACCCCGAACGGATCTGGGAGGAAAAAGAAACATTGGTCTTTCCTTCCTCAGCAATCCACCACGGACCTCGCTGAGAACGGGCAAGGTGGTGTGAGTGAGAAGCCAAGTAAACGGCCCAAGACGCCGCGAGGAACAAGCTGGGATTTGTTGGGCGATAGAGCGGAATGGGAAGAGTTCAACCCGAAGAATGCCAGTGTGGAGAATCTTCGATTTGCAGAGGGCGATGTGGGGACTACCAAGGTGAGCAGCTCGTTTTGCGATTCATAGGTCATCTCTGATGATAAGGCGTCTCGACTCTACTATTGGCTGCTGAACCGAGGTATCGTTGTGCGATGGGCAATGTACATTATTCCCATCCTCGGTCTACTCTGGATCCCGGGTATCCTGGGAGTCACAGCTACGCCAAACGCAAAAGTTTGGGACGTCAAACTGGTAGGTCTCGAGCAGCTGAGGAGATCACAGCTAATGTCAAGATCTGGTGGTCTATCTGGTTGACCGTTCTCTGGGGAGGATTTTGGGCAGCCACAGCAGTCTTCCTGGTTATTCCCTTCCTCTGGCGGAACATCATCGGGTCCATCATTCCAAGCGCGAAAGCATACACAGACGTCGTGTCGAATCTCGGACGATATGCGAAACTGATCGCTTGGTCTATTGCTGTTTGGATATCCTTCACGCCAGTCGTCATCAACCACTACACCGGAACGACTGGGTCGGACGGGACGGTGCCTCGATCGCGATCTGATTTGACCACCTTTGTCAACATCCTCTTCGGGCTGTTCCTCTGCACCATCGTTCTCGCGGGCGAAAAGCTCATCATACAACTCATCGCGTGAGCGCGAACAGATTACCAATGTGACCTCGCTGAAGATCGTAGATTCCAATTCCACCGAGATTCCTACGAAGACCGACTGAAGGAGCAGAAGTTTAACGTCAAGTGTCTGACCACTTTGTACATCAACTCTCATGATGTAAGTCTTTGTTGTACCAGTATCCAGATTGGATGACTGATCTTCAGATTCCCGGTCGAAGCGATACCCTGAGGGACAACGAATCGTCGAGGACAAAAGGTAGTCAGCTGCCCAAGGTCGCCATCCGGAAAGCCCTTCGAGGACTACGAGAGGCTGCACAGACCACCACGACCGCTCTAGGAAACGTCGCCAGCGAGATGGCAGGACAGAGTGTTTTGCAGACCAACTCGCCCGCCAACAAGGTTACCGCTGCACTCACTTCCGCCAACAAGAGCAAAGCCCTTGCTCGCCGCTTGTACTACTCGTTCCGACAACCCGGTATCGCCCATCTCGTCATCGATGACATTGCTCGATTCTTCCCAGATCTTGAAACTGCTGAAGCTGCTTTTGCCGTATTCGACGTTGACGGCAATGGCGATGCGACTCGAGATGAGATCGAGGCGGCTATTCTCACCATGCACCGAGAACGACTAAGCTTGGAGGCTTCTATGCGGGATCTCGATGGCGCTGTCAGACGTCTGGACGACATCTTTATGGTTATCGTCACCGCCATTGTCATCTTGATTCTCGCAGCAATGGTTACAACCAAGTTGACCACCCTTGTCACCTCTGCCGGTACCTTTATTCTTGGTTTGTCGTGGCTCATCGGTTCCACGATGCAAGAAATTCTGCTGGCTTGTGAGTGTTCACCTACCTCGCGTGCAAAGGCTGACGCTTAGGCATCTTCCTATTCGTCAAACACCCCTTCGATGTCGGAGACCGAATCAGTGAGTTTTGTCGTCTCTTGAGTGCTAATTCCAAGCCATCGACGACAAGGACTATACCGTCGCCAAGATGCAATTGCTCAGCTCAAACTTCAAGCGAGGTGACGGCAAGTTTGTTTGGATCGGGCACAATGTTCTAGCTACAAAGGTCATTGAGAACAGTGCGTGGCCGTACTCGCTGGATGTGGGATCGATGCTGATATGGTAGTCCGACGATCTGGTCCCACATCAGAGACATTTGCTTTCGAAGTTGCATTCGACACTAGCTTTGAGTCGCTTCAAGCGTTGAGAGCCAAGATGCTTGCTTTCTGCAAGGAGAACACTCGCGACTTCTTGCCGATCTTCGACGTCGTGGTCGACGATATCCCGGGTCAGGGTAAAATGGTCCTCAAGGCGGACATCAAGTACAAGTCGAACTGGCAACAGGGCGCATTGAAGGTCATGAGGCGGAACAAGTGGGTCTGTGCTTTGAAGATGGCGTGAGTAATGTCACCTACCTACCTGCAAACCTGATGATATAGCCTTGCCGATCTCAAGATCTTTGGTCCAGCTGGCGCGGGTGATCCCGCCCCAGCGCCGGCTGACCCTACCCGATACACTCGTATGTTCTACATCAGTCGGCAACGTTCATTGCTGACCTGAAGTGGTCCCATGGGAAGAAGTCAACGCTGCTGCCAATGCAGACAAACCAGCTACCCCTCCACCGACCTTTGCTTCTGCTACTGCCACTGCTCAGCTATTGACTGATAGACGCGAAGTGATCAACGACAGCTCACAAGGTGAGTTTAAGCATTTGCTTTCTCAATCTTGCGTTAACCTGTAACAGATATCTGGAATGAAGACTTTGACCTGGCCAATGGTAGTCGACCTGGTACCCCAGGTCCGGACAGCGGATTGATGACCCCTGCTTCTGCCACACATGTTGGACAACCGACTGGAGCCCTTCGAAGCAGGATGCCTCATGGCGCGCCGGGAGAGACCATAGAAATGACATCTGCTCCTGTTGCTAGACGTGGATGAGCTTGAGATCATGGAGAGTGGATGAGTTTCGTAGCCAGCTGCTGGACAGTCAGAAGTAACAGGATGTATACGTGTGCATACTGCCACATGGGAAGTTTGCCACTCACCCTTTCCCCTTTGTTCATCGGGGATTTTCATCCTCACCCTCAAAATCGACCACCTCTTCTCTCTGCCTTCCACCCTTCATCCTTCGTTGACTTGACACATCTATAGCACAGAACAGATCAGCCATATCAAGTTTGGTACATACGGCCAGTTGACAAATCGATTCTAGAGACATACGAGCACATTTTTGTTCCACGCCTCACCACTCCACCCGCACGTTTTCTTCTCGAGCCACCGGCTCTTACAGACAAGATCAGGTCCTCAAACCCTCGCCTCGCGCATATATCGTCCAATCCCTCCCATAGGAGATCAAAGCCGCGTAGTAGTAATCGTGAGCTTTTTCGTCTCGCTATTTGTTGGACCGAAGACTCATGGTCAGACACTCGGCTTGTTCATGCTTTTAACCAAACGAATCTCGTTTCAACGGATCGTCCTTTCCAAACCTTTCATACCTCATACTTGTTAACCGTGAGCTCATAGATATTGTTGCGATTCCCGGGCTGATCTGTAGTAAACAATAAACCCTGTCCAATATGGCGACTGTGAATATCCGACGAGATGTCGATGACAAGTTCTATGTATGTCTAGTCAGCTTGGGAGGGGAGAGAGCTAATGAAAAGCGATACAAGATGCCGGTGCTCCTTACCAAGATTGAAGGACGAGGAAACGGTATCAAGACTGTCATTCCCAACATGGACGACGTCGCTCGAGCCTTGAACCGACCTGCTACTTGTGAGGTTAACAATATCGCGATGATGAGCGAAGCTGACACTACAGACCCGACAAAGTTCTTTGGGTTTGAGCTCGGAGCGCAGACAACTATTGCCAACGATCGATACATTGTCAATGGTGCCCACCAGGCTGATCGACTCCGAGAGCTCCTCGATGCGTTCATTGATAAATTCGTCCTTTGCCCTTCGTGCAAGAACCCAGAGACGGAAATCATCATCAAGGGAAAATCCGGACACGAAGATATGATCCGAGATTGCAAAGCATGTGGAGCCAACACTCAGATGGACATGCGACACAAGCTCGTCACTTTCATCCTCAAGAACCCGCCTCAGAAGAAGGAAAAGGGAAAGAAGGGGAAAAAGGCATCGGGAATGACGGCCGAAGCCAACACTGGTGGACCCATGGTGTTTGACAAGGAAGAAGTGGACGGCGAAGGGGATGACGAGTCTCCTCCACCGGGTGATCAAGGTGTGCCTACCAAAGGAACCGAGATCGATGCGATTCTTGGTCGATCAGACCCCGTCCTTGCCAACCCGGACACTGCCGAGGAGGTATCCAAGAAACTCGCCAAGCTTGATGTTGGAGATGATGACGACGATGAGGGTGCAGACTCGCCGTATGCTGTGCTGGGTGCCTGGCTCGAGGAAAACAAACAAGCCAGCGACGCCGATGTCATTGCCAAAATCAAAGAGCTCGAGATTGTCGGTAAACACAAGGTGCTCATCGAGATTGGGCAACATTTCTTCTCTGAAAACGTCGACAAGGAAGTGCCCACCCGAGCGTCGCTTCTCCAAGCTGTGAGTTACCTAGCTCATATGATGGTCATTCATTGGCGCTAATCTCAGCTTGTCACTGGGGAGAAACACCAAAAGTCCCTCTTGGGTGGTCTGGAGCGACTTTTAGCCCTTTCACCCAAGTCGGACGAACTTCTTGCTGCCGGTCTCACCTCGAAGACGCTGATGCAGCTTTACCAAGCCGATGTTCTCGACGAAGAGGTGGTCCGACAATGGGGTACCCACGTCAGCAAGAAGTATGTCGACAAGGAGAAGAGCAAAAAGGTCCGAAAGTCCGCCGATGCTTTCCTCAAGGTGAGCACGATTCGCCCACACTTCTGTACGGCTCGCTAATTTTTAGTGGCTCGACGAAGCCGATGAAGACGATTCGGACGAGGACGACGAGTAGTGGCGTTCTCGCTGCAGCCTTGGCCGCTAGGTCCCTTCGTGGCGATCAGTGTATGATAATTTGTCTGAGGGCCATGCATCTTTGTTCATTCTGTGCCATCTCGTCTGTGGACGCTGTCGTATCGATCAGCTTCGGAGCGGAATTGATCACCGATGACTGTCGGAATTACCCAGTAGGGGATCGGTCATATCCGAAGTTGCTGAAAAAAGGTGGTCTTCAGGTATCTCCCCTGCCAGACTACTATTCTCGTCCAGAAGCATCGTCTGCGGAGTATCGATGCCCGCGTGTCGACTCGATTCTCATGTTCACTCTTGACTCTACATTGTTGACTAGCATCATATCGCATGGGGTGTAGATTACACCCTCTATCGCTGATCGTTTCGCTGTTTGGCCACCCATGAATCGATCTGACGGTGTCGAGGCCGTAAATAACGGACATGAAAAGTCCGAGGGAGAGGTGACAAACCCCTCTCGCACGACCCAGCTCAAACCCGCACAATCGGTCAACAATGCAACGAGCAGTGCGTTGGGAGTATCAACGGCTCCACCTCTACTGCGGACGGTCACGAATACCTCTTTGCACGCCAGGACGTCGTTGAGACGAATGGCGACGCATGAGACTGGGGGGTTTGACGATCACGCACACGACCATGAAGAGGGAGACGATAGGCTGGATACCCATCACGAGGATCACGAGGACCACGAAGCGAGTCAGAGTGATTCACACGAGGAAAGCAAGGTTGAGAGTCATGGGGATTCCGATGAATCTGGGACGGGGGGGAAGAAAGGGAAAAAGGAGGTAGAATTGCAGGACCAGACCAACCTTTTACCTGTCCGACAGGTCATTTTCGTCTTTGTTGGATTGACCTGTGCGATCTTTTGCAGTTTGCTCGATCAGACCATGTGAGTGTTGGGGTTCTGACATGAGACGGGCAAGCGTCGCTGATGTCTAGTGTGACTACCGCTTTGCCAACTCTTGGGAAAGTGTTTGACCGGGCGGATATAGCGCCGTGGGTCGGGACGGCGTACTTGTTGACCTCTACTGTGAGTCTTTACTATCCGTCCGAGGGGTGACTGACATTTGACAGTCTCTGCAACCTATCTATGGTAGACTATCAGATATATTCGGCAGAAAGCTTGTGCTATTAGGATCGCTAGTCATCTTTTTCATCGGATCGTTGTTATGTGCTATTGCAAAGGTCAGTCAACCTGCCCGACGACTGACACCATGCTCATGTCACAGACAATGATCCAGCTCATCATCTTCAGAGCTATACAAGGGATTGGAGGAGGCGGGATCTTGACCTTGTCCATGATTATCAGTCAGTCTACCGTTACACTGCACGTTCTCTGCTGACCATCAGTCTCCGACGTGGTTACTCTGAAAGAACGAGGAAAGTATCAAGGGATCCTTGGATGCTTTGTCGCACTCGCAAACTCCCTTGGACCCATCATTGGCGGTATTTTTACCGAAAAAGTCACATGGAGATGGTGCTTCTACATCAATCTACCCATCACTGCATTATCCATGGTCGTCATCATCTTCCTTCTCCCCCTTCGACGAGTCAAAGGTGGAATCATGGAGAAACTGCGAAAGCTCGACTGGTACGGCTCCATCCTCACTATCGCTTGGGCTGTCCTTGTCCTCCTCGGATTATCCTGGGCCGGCAATCAATACCCGTGGGCTTCGGCCGCAGTGCTCGCTCCTCTCCTTATCGGTCTGGCCCTTCTCGGCGTGTTCCTCCTAGTCGAAGCGAAAGTCGTCCCTCTCCCGCTCATCCCTCTTCGCATATTCAAAGATCGAACAGTAGCAGCCGCAATGTTGGCGACCTTCTTCTCCGGCATGATCTTCTACTCTACGCTCTACTACCTACCCACCTACTTCCAAGTAGTTCGAGGTGCCAGCCCTATCCATTCTGGAGTTTTACTACTCCCCCTGGTAGTCGTCCAGACTGTCGCCTCGTTCACTTCGGGTCTTCTCGTTTCCAAGACTGGAGATTACTGGTGGAATCTCGTCGTAGGATTCGCATTGTGGTCTATTGGCGTCGGCCTCTTGTCCCTGCTCGACGAAAACACCTCACAGGCAAAGGTTATCGGGTACCAGATTCTATACGGAGCGGGAGCCGGGCAAACTTTCCAGACGAGCTTGGTAGCGATTCAAGCTAGTGTGGAGCGAAGAGAGATGGCTACTGCGACTGGTTTCAGAAACTTTCTGCGGATGTTAGGTGGGACTTTGGCGTTGACAATCTGTTCGACCATCATCAACAATCTTGTCCGAAATAAGATTCGCCAACTAGGTCTGACGAGCGAGCAAGTCGATAGAATCTTGTCAGACCCTAGTGCAGCGGACAGTATAGGTCTGACCGCTACTCAGCGATTGAACGTCATCAAAGCCTATGGTAAGTCGGGGAACCATTCTCCGGCGTACATCAGATGCTGACTTCTAGCCCACGGTATCCGAGCGTGTTTCTGGTTTCTCACCCCTTGCGCTGTCATCTGTGTCATCCTCACTGTATGCTTCATCAAGCGGGTC
Source organism: Papiliotrema nemorosa (assembly GCA_032158125.1). Lineage (NCBI taxonomy): Eukaryota > Fungi > Basidiomycota > Tremellomycetes > Tremellales > Rhynchogastremaceae > Papiliotrema > Papiliotrema nemorosa. The sequence continues at coordinate 336,911 of JASKOT010000007.1, read as the reverse complement.
AGTCTCAAACGAGAAGACGACGCGGTGAAAAAGGCAGAAGCCAAGGCTTGGGTGGATAGCAAGAAGCACAAGAAACATGGAGGAAAGCCTTCGGACAATGATGATCGAAGGGGATCTTCAGGGAGTCAAGGTACATCGTCAACCGCTCATTCGCACACTGCCCACGACGAGGTGGAAGAAGGACACGAGTCGACAGCTGCACGTCGCCTAGAGGAAAGTCTTGAGAAGGCGGGTAGGGGAGAAGCAGAAGCGATGGGCGTCGATCCTTCCAAGAAGGAAGTGGCGGAGCAAGGGGGGATTGACGCACAGGCGAAATGTTGATATCTCTCGCTGGAGAATGCTCAATCTGTCATATCATGCATCTTGTACATCTTGCATGTCCCGTCCGAAATGAGCGTGAACGAAGAGAAGCAATCAGAGGCGTAGTCGAGACGCGGAAGATAGGCGACACGGGGGCTCTTCGCACATTTTGGGCATGCCTCACCGTGACATCTTTTGATAAAACCACCCTGTAGAACGTCGGGAGTCCGTTTCAATAATCAAATGACAATGACCCATCGCAAATTTTGTCAGAAATTCTATCTGTATTCTCATGTCGTTGCTTCTGTGATCATTCGACGAGTAATCTGACCATATCGGGTCAAACACCTGCGAACTTGCCTGTTGCGCTTCGGACGAAGGCGGCGCCTACTACTCGTAGTTGCAAGGCGCATATTCTCATCTTGGTCGTCGCTGTTCAATCTGACTACTCTCTCTCTCTAAGCTTATATTTCAGACGACCTCTTGCACTTCATCGTTCACTTATCTACCATGTCCGAGACTATCATCAGAACACCAACATTCAGCGATCCGTCCAAAACTCCTTATCTCAACTTACACTTCACATTCAGTCCATCAGAGACCGACCCTACAGAATGGGGTACCGCCGAAAGAAGTTTCAACCTATACCGATCACAGACGGAAAATCTCGATCCGTCTGAAATACCAAATGATCTGGATGAGACTATCGTGGGCATCGTACATGATCTAGCCATGTTGAGTGATCTACGAGCATGGCAGGCTGAAAAGTCGCTTTCAGATGGAAAGAGTATCGATCTTTGGACAGACATGCAGGAGACTCTGAAGTTTGGGAGTGATTTGGTGATTGCTCGTGCAGGTGCGGCTGGGCTGGGATCGTGGAGTCTCAAATCGTCTACGACCTGTCCGAGCGGTGATCCGCCACGGGTAGCTTGGATCGGCATCAAGGACGACGTCAAGGGATCTTTTCGAGAGCTCCGAGAGACTACTGGAAATTTCAGCATCCTATCGGAGATCCATGAAAGCAAACGGCAAGACAGAGCAGGGCAGAACGCATCGAAACTTGTCCCTCGACTCTCGATCGCTCTCACTACGACCCCCAACGATGAGCAGAAAGCATCGAGTAGCCCCTTAGCCAAGGAAGTAGCGGAGACGGGCATTGGGGAGCTGCTTGCGGACCATCTCAAGGTACAGAACGAGGAAGAGCCGGGATGCTGATGCCTTAAGACTTTTTAAAAGGGGTTTAGAACAAGTCAGTGCGCGTTCGTGAGCTCATGGCAAGCTGTTACAGCGAGTGTGGCGAAGTGAAACGGTCGCGGTGCGTACAGTACGTCCAGATGTAAATGTATTTCAGCGTATGATAAAAGATGTGTATACATGGGTGCCTGGTCAATGGCAATCACGATCACTCAGCAGTCATTCTTTCCCCGTATCCTCCAGTCCGGACAGTTCCCTTCACTTGGCTCGAAACTTCTTGATGGCGTCCTTCGCCTCGCCCAATCGAGCTTTTCGTTCGTTGAGATCCTCTTGACGTCGTCGTTGGGTGTCCGACTCGCCCAAGAACGCTCGACATCGGTCCGCGCCATCGGGCGCGAAGATCTTGAGGTCGACCAAAAGCGCCTTCTGAATCTCCTTCGCAGCTGGCACGATGAGCTGAGAATCGATGAGTCGAGGAATGTCGTCGATGATTCTCTGCTCGTCAGTTCGAAAATCCTCTCTTTCTCTCTCTCGTCATACCTTGAACGCGACCTGCCAGTACGCTCGAATCTCCGCCATGACCTCGAGCTCCGTTTCATAGTCATCCACCTGTCGCAGTCTCACGAGGTCGTCCTCCTTAGTACCGGGATATCCGACCTGTGCAAGCTGTGCGAGAGTGTTGAACAGGTTTTGCTCGTAAGCCTGACCCTGCGCGACGACCTTTTTCGGATATCGCTCATCTCTCATTCGGCCCAGGACCTTCGCCTTCAAATCGTTGAGGTAATGGTCATTCTGAGTGAAAGGTCGTTGTTCGAGGGCGACGATGGTATCGATCAAGGTTTGCGTCCTTGAAGCCAACGTTTCCATCAGCTCTTTGACAGTGTCACTAAGGCAGTCAGCTATGGTGTCTTTTTACTCGTGTCATTGATTCTCACTTGATTTGCGAAGGAAGCATGCCCGCATCGTATTTTCCAAATACGCTCGTGATCGCTTCGTCGAGGAGTTTCTCCATAAGGACTTTGACATTGGCAAGCAGGTCACTAGCAAGATATCCCCAAGTCGCAGTGAAAGTTCGGATGAGTTGAGCCTTTGCTGCAAAGGGGACGTTGTTAGGCAATTCCCGAGTGATCGACCTTCACGTTAGTGGGTGCATCGGATATCAACACTGCTTACTTCTCAATGTGTCTTCGGATATCATCAAGGTTCATTATCTTCACCTTCTTCGCAATGCTCCCCGCTCCTTCTTTCTCGATCTCGGTGACGGCGCCAGAGAGGTCGAGATTGAGGCGCTTTGGGGTCTCGACATCTTGAGTGATTTGAGCGTTGGTGAATGGGGTGAATCTAGGAGCAGTCGCCCATACTTCGGCTTTGTACTCCTTATAAGCAGCATTGACGTCTTGGATAAAAGCTTCTCGGCCTGGACCACCCATCATGTCGGCAGAGAGACCAGAAACAAAGTCGTTGACCAATCCAAGCATCTCGCTCGACGGATCATTGCTGGGCTCATTCCCCAGGGCTCGTAAGTCTCGTCGGATGTCCTCGTACTTGCTGTTGATGTTGCTGATCAGTGTAGGAAGCCTGATCATAAGCCTAGAATCCATGAGCTGACGTGAACACTGACTTTTCTCTGATGAAGTTTAGAAGTTGGTCACTGAGAGACGCGGTCAAATTTCTGGTACCCAATCGACTGTTCCACTCGTGCGGTAGATCTTTCCAAGGCTGAGTCTTGGCGAAGAAGTCATTCTCGTTCGATCGAGCAACATCAAAGCTGATCCCTTCAGCAATCTCGTCTGCATTGGGCTGTCGCGTAACCTGAATGTCAGTGTTATGAAGACTTTGACAATCTCACATAATACCTGTGCAGGAGCGGTTCAGTCTCGTTCTTGAGGACCTTGAGCCAGAGAGCGAATTCTCGCCCTCGCAAGGTATCCACTTTGGTAAGAACGCCAATGGTTCGCTTGTGAGTAGGGTCGGCTTCGTTTGCAAGCAAGACGGCTTTCTGATTCTGGATATCATCTGATTCCGTAAGCCTTTGGCCTCATCCGCGGACAAACCTTTCATGGTGATGACGAGCAAAATCAAGCAATCCTTGGAGATGTAGCTCTTGACGAGGTTTTCCACGAGTTGAATGTTGTTCTTGTCCTCGCCGTGTCCGACGCTCTGGATGATACCAGGCAAGTCGACCAGCGTGAGGTCGGTGACGTTCGGACCGGTGATCTCGAGCACAACAACGTTTCGAGAAAAGGCGAGCTGCTTGGTCGAACCAAGAGGTCGTTCCACTTCTTCCTCGGGAAGCTGATAGGACACAAAGTTCTGCGGAAGCACAGATGGGTTGAGGATTGATAATTGTGCTCGTCGAATGGTCGCCTCGACCTGATCGGGATCAATGAGGATAGGTCCAAAATCGACCTCTGACTTTTGGTCATTCGCCTAAGGAGTCAGTTGAAGGGACCCATACGTAGCCAGATAACATGATCTCACGTCATCTTCGCCTTGCTCATTGACTTCTCTTCGGATCTTGACACCGTATTGTCAGGTAGCATCGCCATCTCGCTTGAGTCGGACCTCGATGGGTACTCGCGTACAAGTTCCAGCTGCTCTAGGTAATTTGATCTGATATCGTCAGCCTCAATGAACATCACGACTAGATTCACTCCAGAGATAGCCTCGATCAAAGAAGACTTCCCACTCGACTGATTGCCGGCCACGACGACAGTAGGTAGACTGGACGTCAGGATCGAAACTCTGGGACAAGGTGTGTATGGCTTACTCGACATCCACTGAAGCTCCAGTCGATCGGATGTTGTTGATTAGAGCCATCAACTCTTGCTTGCTGGTTGCATATCGTGAGTTGAGGATACTTTTGGAGGTAGCCTCGGCAACCGGGGTCTTGGTAGGCAATGGCTTGGTCGGCGATTTAGGTTGCTTGTGTACCATGATGAGGTGAGATGGCAAGATTGAGAGAGATGAGCCCGGACATGATGGGGTTTTTTGACAGCGGTGAGGTTGAGTGATAGTCTGATGTCCCGATCTCCAGTTGAATCTGAAACGCCAGAGGCACGGTACCCCCTCTTTCACCTGGACTGTGGGGTCCCATGAAACATGGCATCAATGATTCTCTCACCCGGCCTACATACGACGGTTTAGGATGCACATGCATAAGAGTCCGCGTGCTTACAAATTGCAGGCCGAGAAGACAGCGACGAGTGAGCTCCCAGCATGGCAGCTGGCGATGTCGAGCGATAAGGCAACAGTAAACTCGCTCTGAAATCACGAGACTGGATGCTTGTGGTTTCAAGGACAATAGCTGTGGCTCACGAGTAGAGACAGCGTATGACATGTCTTTGAGCTCGCCTTCAGGCAAATGTAATCTGCATCGATGCCTGAGGCCCCATCGAATCATCTCCGACACGCAAAGTGGTTTTCGGGCTGTTAGTTTTGCGAAATGCTTAACTGAAGGACGGGCTTTGCAGAGGGATGTTGCTGCTCTTTAAATTTGAATGCCAACACCCTGATCAGCTGACTCTCTGACGTGCAGACCACATCAAGGGACTCTCCGCTCAGTATCATTGCGAAAGGTCAGATTTGGGACGCCATCGTCTGATCCACGCCGCGCGCTCTGATTTAGCGTGTCAAGGACAGACCAACGAAGAGGCCTGTCATCACCGATTTCTCCAGGGTCACACTGCACAGACTACATCAGCTGGTCAGGTATGAGGACCTGCAAAGAATGGATGAAACAAGGGTCAGTTTCCTCAGCAGTGCGGTGGAGGCGCTTTCTACGTTGCAGCCGAGAGACCTTGCCTGGCACAGCTCGGGAACGGCAAAGAGCAGGCATTACAGGAACATTCTTGTATGGCAGGCGAAATCCGACGACGAGCCGGACGAGCAGTCGACCTAGACATGGCAGCCCTTAGCTACCCTCCTACGCCTACGCATAGCCCAGACTACGAGTACAGCCACAGAGTTGATTTTGATTCCGCTCACGCTGAAGTGATGAGTCAACCCGTGACGCGCCTGAGTTCTTTCGGCCTCATGTTGACCACACCGCGACTGTTCAAGCATGCCCATCCGCTTCTCTGCAGATCTCATCTAGTCGAAATGTACACCAACGACGAGAGATACGGACATGCGAGGGGTGATTTGCAGCCTGGTCCTCGGATGCCGTTGCCTTCTCCCCCGACAAGCCATCAACCTGCGTATCCTCCTCCATGGGTCTACGAGCAGTCACCTTTCCCTGGCACTCAGCACTTCTCTGAAAATGCTCAGGCGGGACCATCCCGGTCGAAAGGAAGAGACTTCCTCCTCTCGCTTGGGACGGACATGGCAAATCTAAACCTGATTGACGATTCTCCTCGACAGAGAATCACTTCATCCGCTAGTATCCACAAACCTCTTCCCCGCCTTCCTCCACCACCCTTACCTAGTCGGCCATATTCTACCGACGCTGCAGAATCGTACAGCTCGACCACCGCCCAAAGCGCGTTGGAAGCCGGGACAATTATGGGCGTACAGACGGGCTTGAAGAATCGATGCGCCGAGCAAAGTCACACAATGCATTCCCCAGGTAGACTCCCGCAGACACCTCCCAAATCGTTTCGGCCGTCCAGCGAGCTCGCATCGCCATCTAAGCTTCGTCCGCCGTATACAGAGCCTCGATTGGCCAGACCATATTCGGATCCAGCGGTGTCGCATGCCATACCTCCTAATCGGCGCAAAGAGGCCCAACCGGTTCGTGCGCCTAGCATCATCGTCGTCGAGTCAGATTCCGACACCAACTCATCCTCTTCCTCTATTCCGGCATACATCACCACTCGATCACCTGCGCGCAATAAACGAGCAACATCGGAGATTCCATCTCGACCGTCCAGACCTTCACGTCAGTCAAAAGGAAAGGAAGGCACACCAAGCAGATCAATTGGAACTGGATCTGCCGTACGTTGTGCAGGATTCACACGTAAAGGTGCGCCATGCCAAAGACTGGTCAAAGCAGAAGCGCCGTATCTTGCGATGCTCGACCCAAACCTGGAAACGGAAGATCGCGTGCAAGCCAGGTACTGCAAGGATCATGCGGGTATGATCTGCAATGCAAAGGGGTTCTACTGGAAATCGGGGAAGGAGGCAACTGGAATCTGGGTTGAATTTGAGGGTGAGTGGCTGAGCGCTGCCGCACTACTCAGCCATTATGCTCATGAGTAGAATTTATACCCTCGGGACTGGGTCAACAGACTCAGGCTCTGCTACGGATGACGATGGAAAGTCCTTTGACGGAAAAGGTAAATCTTTCGACTGCCCTTCGAATCCCACTGATCAAGAAAGGAAGCACCGGGATTTCTTTACGCCTATGAACTGAGAGGTAGGCTTAATGAAGGGTTCGCCACGCTCACGATAGATTTGCAAAACAGCACTAGTTCCTTCTTCAAAGTAGGTAGAACAGACAATGTCCCGCGCCGTATAGGAGAATGGACGACTAGTAAGTATCAAATATCAGGATTTCGACCCTTTGCGCTGATCCCCAGGATGCCGCTCACATTCACCCACATTACGAGACATCTTCCCCCTTCCTTCTGCCCCTATATCGACCTCGTCAACGCACGCATTATCTAGGACCCCTACATTACCCACATCGTACCTCCCAGGAGCTTTCCGTCAGACTACAAATCCTCAGCGTACTTGCCCCGCAGTGAAGCGATGGGAGCGCCTGGTCCATTTAGAACTGGCCGATCTAGCGAACACCCACGCCCCACATGATTATGCCAACCTCAAGGAGAAATGCGAAGAATGCCAAGCTGTTCACCGGGAGATTTTCTCCCTCGGAAACGGGGAACGAGTATACGAAGAACGCGTGATGGAGGTTGTATGTAGGTGGGAGCGTTTCATACGGAAGACCAACCTGGAGTGATATCTGTATCCATGAGCAGCATGTGCATACAATATGGATGACAAATATCAGTCGTGCGTTACAAGTCGTATGGGTGAATGGCTGTGTCATGTGTGTTCGTTCAAGGTCGTCTATAGGATGTTGGGCAACGTGTGAGAGGGCATCTGGCGACGACGGGCAGGCTTTGACCATTTGTCTGGACAAGCCTAACATTGTCAGCCATGGCAAAGATGACGGTGGAGAAATTCACGATAAAGTATTGCTTCATTGCACTCTCAAATCGCTCTCGATATTGATCTGGAGGTATCTGTACGCGAGTTAGCTCAATCGAAAGCGTCAGGAGATATGCTTGCAATGGTGACTTCTCCTCCTCGAGTCAGGGCCAACTTGCCCCTAGACTCGATAGTCTTGAACAAGTTGTAACTCCCAATGGCATCGACCAACCCCACCACCAGTTCCTTTCGTCCATTGTCAAGTCCAAGCAGTAAAGAGTAGTCCATGATACTCTGAGAGCAGAGATATCGTGTATCGTTATATATAGCTTCTTGCAATATCCGTTTGGCATCTACAACCTGTCAGTAGTCGTAGGCACGTCTTGGTGATGCGTACGAGGATGTAGCAAGATGGGAGCCCTGGATTGGCCCTCAATCCATTCGCTGTCAAACAATGTGGACCCGTCGCCCATTGACTTTGGCACTTTACGTCCCTCTAAGCACCGTCAACAAGGTAGCACTTATGGAACCAAGACTCACCGATTCCTTTCAGATCAAAAGTCTGCGAGATATTCTGTTTGTAAAACAGATTCTCCATGATCATCAGATCCATCGACTTCTTCGTTGATGTCTGTAGATCGTGTATTCGAACTGGCTCGTTAGCATACTGAGCAATGTCTTTGATCCATACCAGTGGTGAAGGCTACGATTTTGGCTAGACTTGTAGCTTTGTTGTGTGTATTTGCGAGATGTTCAAAATAGCTCGGCGCGATTTCCAGCAGCGCTTGTCTTTTCATCAGTCCCCTCACATCATGGCTCCGCGGTGAACAGACTCACGTGTCGGAAACATTCCACTTGGACACGAGCTCTTTGACGATATATCGCTTATCCCCAGTCATGTAGAACGCAGCTTTGCTTTTCCCCCCTTGAGCGTCCCAGCTCTCGCAACGCGACAAGCTCTCCAAAATGGACCGATCGATGACACATCTGCGTCGGAGGGAATCGAAAGCGGTGGCATAGTATATCGTGCAACCTATCTTGACCTTATCCGGCAGGGTGTATGTGAATTGGATATGTGGTCGATCGTCGATGTTGGTAGTGGTGAGGGAATTGTCCATGTTTGACAACATGCTGAGAGGTCCAATCAAAGATGACAGGGACCGATCATTACCCCTCATCCGGAAAGACCCTACATCCGAGCCCATCTTCATGAGATTGTTAAACGAGCTTGTGAAGGTCGAAGTGACGGACGACCATCCATCTTTTCCGCCTTCTTGGACAGGTGTCGACGAGCGAGGAGTGGTCGCGCCCGAGATCGTACCCGGAGTGCCTATTGTCGGCGTGCTCGGAACCGTGCCAGAAACGGATCGCGTAGGTCGAAAAGCGCTTGGAGGTGCTACTTTTACCGTTTCTGATGTGCGCCGCATCATCGAGGGAGGGACCCGAGGGCTGCTGTACCCAGTGTCAGATTCCGACATGCTAGGACTGCGTGCTTTCATCGTGAGTACAGGATCCTGAGCAGTTGCCCTGCTGATTGATCGCACGAGGTCGTCCAGTCGATCGGTGGCTTGAGACTTGCCTTCTACCTGCTCCAGAGACAGCTCGAGAGACGGTTGATTGGGCGCCACAGACAAGGGCAGCTTGTGCTCTGATTTCGCCATGCTCGCATCGGAGCGTTTCTTGGTAATTGTTCGAAGGGATAGCAGATCTCTAGGCGTGTCTTTCCGTATAACCTCGATGATCCACCCTTCGCCTTCGCCAGCTGCAGGGGTCGGCTCTTCCGACGCTGGCCTGCCACAATTCGTTAATTCGGCGAAGTAAGCCACGGAACTGAGAAAGTCAGCTCGTCGTGCACGATTGGTGATAGAAAAACGCATACGAGAGAGTATGCGCGATGATGGAGCTGGGCTCGCTCTCGCGTAGCAACACTGAGCTGCCGGGCAGAGCGTGGACTTGACTTCCAAAGTACGCTGGCAAGTCTTCCGGCTCAGGAGCGTCTTTGATTCTCAGCTGCTTCTGGATAGCGTCGAGTGAACCAGTATAACGCCTATATGCCGCCAAGATCTCCTGGCGCACATCGTTGATATGGCCCGGATTACATCGGGCAATGGCATTGCTTAGAGTCTGTGCCAGGTTGTCCATCTCACTCTCAATATCGTCGAGGTTTCTCACAGGAGAAAGGGCTTGACTGCTGGTCTCCATGGACTTAACGGCGTCGAGCGATGCAGGGGATGATGTAGCCGACAAGGATTTCTGCGAGTCAACTTCGTCGAAAACAGTCGGATCATGCTTACCATCATGTCTAGTCTGAATTTGAGAGCAGCAATGATCTTTGCGATGTCTGCTCTGAGATCTTGCTCGAGAAGCGACTTTCGGTCGGCTTTGATCAGACCATCCACCGCGCCAACCGCGCCAGTTCGACCCGCTTTGCGTTTTGAGACGTTTGGCCCGACCTGGAGCTTTGGCAATCGTGCATCGAGGACAGAGACGGGTCGGATTTCGATAGTGAGAACAATGTGCGGAGCTCGTATCTGCACAGTCAAAGGTGTTGGAAGGTCCTTTGCGTGCGGGCAAAAGTCGGTGGGTCGCAGTATCGAGGTATATAGCAGCCTCGCTGTCAGCGTTATCATTGTAATGCGACTCACAACTCCAAGAATTTGCCCCATGAGAAGACTCTGCTTGTCAGAATCGCTCATATGGGACGTGTGCGCACTCACGAGACACAATTTCCCAGCTTTCTGGGCTCGCTCGTTTTCAAGCACATCGGGCACTTGATCCAGGCGTCCAAGCCATTCTCTCCCATGCCTTGCTCCGCTTTCCGAAACGTCAATCCGACTTTCTGCGAATTGTGAAAGTACCACCGGATGTGCTCCTCCTGGCTTGCATGGCAACCTGGACGTCTGCAGACATGTTCTCCGTCTTGGAAACTATCCATGATGTCCTGTATGGTCTCGTCTCCCTCGCCCCAAAACTCGATCAATTGAGGTTTTGGTCGCTCGCAAACCGTCGTCTGCAGTTTGGAGCTCTCATTGCGATACTCGAGACCTGTAGCGACGAGCACTTCGAGCTTTTGGAAGCGCGGCCAGCCTTCAAATTGATCCATCCCACTCGACAGCGAAGCCAGACCGGCACGAACATCACCTCCCATGCGATAACCTCTGGCCCGCACTTTACCCGAGTCATCTCTGGGCGAAGACGTCGAAGCAAGCCGGGTCAAGCCATCAATGACATTGTTTGCGAGACCAATGCTCTCCGACTGAACCTCCGAACGTGCTTTCTCCGCGCGCACCTTCTCTTCCTCGCGAACTCGCAAGAGTAGTGGCGGCATTGGTATCCGTAGGCTAGGGGTGGTAGAGGGCAGCATCGTTTCGAGTTTCGTTAGCGTTTGCAAGTGCCGATCGGCGGGCTGGCTGTGCTGGGAAGTGCTGTTCGTGGCGAGATCGGCTGTGGAAGCAGTCTGTGCTTGCAGCTCGTGGGAGGATCGCAGAGTCGTCTCTGTGGAGCTGATCGTGTCTTCCCGATTGACGGATGTACCTGAGTTCTCAGAAGATTTGGGCTTCCCTATGAGGTTGTCGAACATGCCGCGTGTATCTCGGCCTAGTCGCTGAAAGAAGCCTCTCGTTTTTTCCCCACGCTCTTTGAAGGTGGTCGTACGATGCAATGAGGGACTGGCTGAACGCGAAGGGACCGGTGAAGATCGTTGACGGGATGGTAAAGGCTTCATGGGCACTGCGACGATGTCCAACTCTCTTGGTATGCGGAAGGCATCGAAGACCTCAAGCTCCAACATCATCGCTTGGATCGCATAGATCCATACATCAGTAACGGTTTGAGCAGCCAGAGATGGATACTCACTAGCACGGCGAGTATTTTTTGTAACGCAGATCGCTCGCTCTCCCGATGTATACCTCGTATCTGGACCGTACCTCCCACGAGGACAATGTCGGAGACTGATTCGAGCGGTAAATCATCCTGATCGTCGCCGATAAAGAGGTTCATGGCTCTGGCGCGAAATGCGGATGCTCGCTGAGTTCCTGACCAGCTGGAAGATGCGTCGTCTGCGTCTTCTTCGTCTGCACTGCCATTAGACTGTTCTGTCCCAGATGGTGTGGCAGTACTGCTTGATGCGGATCTGCCCTTAGTTCTGAGACTGGGTCGTCGACGGCGTGGAGAGGTTGAGGCTCTGGCGATGGATGGCAATGCAAATCGTCCCTCCGTGAACTCGACGCTGACATTCTCTTCAATCTCTTTAGATATTCCGAGTCCTATGCCGCTCCATCTCCGACCTGAGCCGGAACCATTCCACCATTTCCCACCGTCAGAACCAGTGCTATCGGCTCTGATTGACGAGCTACCCAAAGATGACTGGCGCCGCAGGTGAAGAGTGCTGGTACTGGCGTTGGAAAGGGGAGCAGCGAAGTGAACACAAAAGAGGGGTTTTACAAGGTCATCAACTCCAATGAAGGGTCGAATCAAGTTTGCCTTGGGCGGAAGAGGTGGCGCAGCAGAGGGTAGGGATGGTTCGCGAAGGTGTGCTGTCTGAGGGAAAGCGCCCGGAACCTCCTTGTCGTTAAATTCCGGCAACGGAAGGTTGTCTTTCTATTAGTCACTGATACAGAGCATCTCTTACCTTCCAAAACCTCCCATTCGTCCTTGTTCTGCGTCAGAAGTGGTTGGAACCCCCTCAACCCGGAGACCGTGGAGCAGAATTGGCGCTGCTTTTCGATCGGGTCGAACGCATCTGGTTCGTCTGGAACAGGACCGGTTCTAAGCGGTGATCTGGTCCTCTCGGTTGACGCGATAGAAGGAGGACGAGTAGTGAGTCTCTGGGGAGTCGAGGATTGGGGTAATGTACCGATAGGCGGGGCGGACAGGCGTCCTCGATATCCCTCGTCCTGGTTAACCGAATGGGACCTCTTTGCTTGTCTGGCATTGATCTGCTTTCCAAACCCATCCGGTTGAACAGACGAATGGGCTGATCTCCACTTCTCTTTTCTCTTAGCGGCACCTGGCGCCCAAGTTGCCCACTCTAGGTCCAAGAGTCGAGTCCGGCCCTCTGCCTTGTCGGAAACAACTGCTCCTGCCCATATAGCATTCTCAATCTCTCCCAGACGTCGGTCATCCCACAGTCGTGGGTACTCTGCATCGCCCGCACCTCCTTCCCGCTCCGTGTCGACCTGTTGCTGCAGCCATTGATGAAGTAATCCTTTCAGATGTGTCAAATATGACGGAGGGAGACCTAGCGCGTTCTTCCTGGGTGGCAGGGGCGGCGAAGAAGATCTGGCTGGGGGAGGATCGTGAACGGGGTTGAAGGGAGTGGATGGACCGGAAAGAGCTGTTCCCAGATCACCTAGGTCTGCGCGAGGTAAATCTGGGATATCCATTATGGTAAGAGGGCGAATTCAAAGGGGGTCATTGTAGCGTTAAAGCCCGTTATGTGTACTTGTCGTGCTTGATCGGAGTGGTGAAGTCTGTAACTAATTGAGAATGGAGACCAAGTGAGGCGGTCAGTCGCAACCTTACCTGGCAGGTGGACTGCTATGCGGCGTGTTCACGGCCAGGCTGGATGGTCAATAGGAGTGGTTGCATGACGACGACGACGACGAGGGTTCCGATGGAATTTGCCACGTGGGAATAGTACATTTGATTCCGCTCTCCCCCTCCCTCTCTCTCTCTCTCCTTTGCCCTGCTCATGATTCGCTCATATACAGACTATACCCATCCACCTCTTACGCTACAAATCATGTCGAGGGCAACGGCAGTCTTGAGAAACGCTGCACATGCAGCAGGGAAGCCAGCTCCGATGTCGGCAGATCACACAAAATACCACTTGGCGCCGCAGGTGAGTTTGGGTGAACGCAAGTGCATCTTATTGTTGCTGATATTTCGCAGGGTTTCTGGAAGAAAGTCCGTGAGTATACGGTGTACAAACAAAGCCATGTGACTCGAAGCTGACACTTCACTCAGACGCGGCTCTAGTCGGTGAGTAGTTACCAGTTGCTGCAGGGATCAACGCTAAATCTTCCAGTGAATCCAGATATCTCGTCCGGTCTGCCCTTGCCTACGGAACATCGATACCCTCAGCCAGCTGCCAGGACGGAGCAATATGCGACTCCAGCCACCAAAGCCTCGGATCCAGCTTTCAACCCTGTGAGTGTTTGCAGCGAAATTTATTGACGAAATGCTGACAATGCCCAGTATCATAAACGAGATGTCCGTTGCTGTCAACATTCCTCTCCGCTTGCGACTGACATATCTAGGTTCGACGAAACTTCCCTCAAACTTCTTTCATCACTCAATCTCATCTCTCGACACTCTTGCTCGCTTCTCCTGCTCTTGCTTCTCTCCCCTCCCCCGAGACCAAGCTCGAGGTTCCGCAAAATTCATCTGCCGTCGCTCCCCGAGCAGAAGTTGCCCCGGTTGCTGTCGCAGCATCGGAAGTCCCGGCCTTGTCTTCCGTCTTGTCGAATCTTCCTGAAGGAAAAGCATTCATCGGATCGGGCTTGGAAACTGCCTCAGCATCTACTGGATTACCCCCCACGCCCCCAAGAATAGGAGCCAAGTGGAAGCCCAGACCCGGAGCTGAAATCCCAAGCTCACCCGAGGCGTACTTCCCCATGATCGGTTACACGTAGACATGTCCGAGGCAATGAGGCTTTGGGAAGCTCATGGACATGCATGTTGTGGGATTCGCTGGAAAGGGAGACTTTCTCGAGTTACCGTTTCGCTGAGATATGACGACTCAGATCTGGACCCTCGTGGCAGCCTCCCAAAGGTGTCGAAAGTAGCTGTCGCCCATGACGTCTCGGATCAAAGCCTCATTCGTCGCCAGCCACCCTTCGTCCGGTAGACCCGTATCGAACGCGACTTTTCCGAGCAGAAATCGTCCTGGGACAAAGCACTGAATAATAGCCGCAATGTCCACCAGCTCTTTTATGGGATGATCTGGTAGGTGGATCGTGCGAAAGGAGATGGAGTATTCGCTAATATCCTCAAAATCCAACGAGTCGGTCCGCGCGATGTCAAGCGGCAAGGAAATTCTGACCTTGCTGTCCTCCGAGATCAGTACATGGTGACCATTCTGTGATCAGCAGGCGACTTTGGAAATTGCTCACTGATTTGATTTTGGTGTAACCATGCTGACCGGTCAAGGAAATGATCGTTTCCAAGATGTAAGGTTGCATCTCCTTCCATGCAAGTTGATAGAATTCGGTCTCTCGAATGAGACGAGGGAAAGTCGACTTCGTAGGGTCAATGATGGGTATCGGACAGCTGGATTGGAGAAGGCTCATCGTGCAAAGTAAATGGAACTGATGGAATTTTGGTCTTCACAGACGGATGCTTATGGTCACCACTTATGGTCACTACCTATGGTCGCCCGCATCATGATGCTTATCATGTATGGACGTGGTCTGCAGTTGCTATCAAGATAAGAAACGGAATTCGAGGGTTGTTGATGGTGGATCACCCTTGATTGAGGTGTTGATCAACAACCGAACCCTCGAGTGGGGGAGGAAAGATCGGCCATCTGCAACTACAGTATTTGTCAAGCGTGGCAATGATGATTCTTAGAAGGTTTCACTATATGAGCACGATACCAAAATCACCAGCCAGCAAACATGCATGCAGTCTCGACCAAACGCCAAACCTCAACATCTCCACCCGATCTTTCCCAGATCTCAACGAGAATCATCTTGCAACGACAAAGCCTTGTATCCCTGACAGTGCTATTCGAGATTCGGCAGGTCATTGATCATTCGGCAGCCAATCTAACGGCTTGACCTTGGTATTTCTGGGACGCAAGACCAGTTTCTCCTTCGACCAAGACGCTTGTTCCTTGGTCGTAGCTGTCTCAATGTCTTCGGGCCTGTTGTCGTTCTCACTCGCAGCACCCGTGTCGACCGTCGCACTGTCAGGAGAGAGGAGACTAGCCCATATCTTTGGACCATCTGCATGTGGCTCGTCAGAGTCCTGAGGCTCGTCTTGCTCCTCTTGCTCGGTTTTACCCACAGTTTCCGCCCTGGACTCCGATGCCTGTGGGACATCCGAAGCGAAGAGATTCGCCCAGGTCTTTGGCGCCGCCACACCCTTCCATATTGTCGAAGCAGAAGCTCCCGTGATTTCCCTTGGTGCGCTGGACATTTGAGTGGGTCTTCCCTCCTGGGGTGAGGTCTGCTGAGAGGCGTCTCTCGGAAGACTGCGCTGACCTTTCTCAAAGCCCTGGAATTTCATCCAGGCCCAGTATGCTCTATTAATCTCACCCTGAGAATAACTCTTCTGACCGCTTTCAATGACAAACTGTGGAGCAGATGATATGGGGATTTTCTTTTGTCTCTTGAGCTCTCGAAGTGCCATTAGATATGCTCGCAAAGTCGCCGGGGAAATACACACATACTCGGCACAGTGAGTGTCTTAATTGACCACAGCAATTGTGTACAGCGTTCCAGGAGGGTAATGACTATTGTGGGAGGAGGACATGATGTTCAAACGAGATATAATGCAAAATGTGGTGTGTGGTGTTTACAAGATGTGATGGCCGAATGCCGGAGTCCTTAAGGCTTGAAGACGAGCGACACCTACCTTGAAAGTAGACGCGCTGGAAGTAAATGCAGTATGAAAAGTCGCAAAACGTGCATGGCTGTCGGTTTTGATCAAAGGATGTCTTGTCTTTCGTGTGAGCGGCGACACGTTGCCCTCCTTGGTTACAGTGAAGTCGGATTACGAAACATGCGAAAGACGGGGTAAGCATACAACGAGGAGGTGATAGCCTTACTACATAGTTTTGACGGTCGTAAACCCTAAATAACGGAGGGGGGAAGACATGAGACTGTATCACATCTGCTTACGAGCCCCTCTCGACTCATCAAGCCCATCTGAAATTGACCGTACTCTCTGAGACCATCTATTCTCTGAGTAATGTATCTGACCATCCCGACGAGCTGCTTTCGACATCAGTCAGAGTATCGAGGAACCGGATGGCGCTCGAGGGACTGCTGGGGTCTCCCACGCACACCTCAGCAATCGAGCCCATATGCACATGTTCAGTACTCTACAGTACATACATACCCGGAGCTGCGATTCCTGCCAAAAATACACCCATTTCTCAGTCCTGTGCTCAAAATCATACTTATTCACAAGCTCTCCACTGGCTGAGCAGGACATTCCCACGGTCTCGCACAGACGCGGAATCAGGACAAGCCTGTTTCCAATCGAACTTGAGGGAAATGCTGACGCCGCGAGTTCAGACCGTGTCCTAAGATGAAGAACGCGCAGCATCTTCGTTGGCATGTGATCTGGTCGATCTACCTTGACTCGTCGTGTTCACGCCAACATGGCCTGCAAGGAAGCTCTCGGCAACGGTCGACCGAGGGGCGCGTTGAGCAACCGCCACATTCGTCTCGCCAGTCGAACCCCGAGCACTGACATAATATGCTGTTTCTTGCGGGTCCGAGGTACCCAGTTTGAGGCCAGATGTGTCCTTTTCCGCATGACTGACTGATTGTTGCTTGTGTGAAGGTCGCCTTGAGGAGTCGGGGGTAAAGAGCGATGCCCACGATTTCGGGCCAACCCTGGTGGATCCTTGCCCCCCTGACGATGTCGCTGACGGTTCGGCATCGAAAAGACTAGCCCACGTTTTCGCCTTCGCAGCATCACTTGCCCCTTCAGAAAGAGACTGGGTGGGTACAGAGCGTTGTACTCGCTCAGTCGCGGTTATGTCGTGCGTGGGAATGTCGATGTCTGTAGCGAGCTCTGGTGCCACCGTGTTGGAGGGCAAAGTGCCCACGCGTAGCTTGGCAGCCCGATGCTCCCGTTGAAAGGGAAGTCCCTGTGATTCTCTCCATCTTCTGTGAGCTTGATGTGTTTGAAACTCACTTGGTCCTCTGTGTGTCTTACCGATCAGGGCTTCGGGTGCCATGCTGATGAGTGATCTCTGAGTCAAGAGGGACTGAGAGGTACCCAACAAGATCTTGCCGACTTCTCCCGGGTAATAGACAGCCGAAGGGTCTTGTCTCAACCTTTCGGCAAGTCGTTGAAGGCGATCGTCAAACCTCGTAGTATCTCCGGGAGAATGGAGAAACTCATCGATTGGTGTATTACCCCGACCAACATTTGACACTCTGAGCCAGGGGATCCTGGCGTCTCCGTGTTCCAAACGCGAATTTGTGCGATACTTAATCGACGAGGCTCGGTACATTTGTCCAATCTGATGGAGAGCCAAGCCATTGTGCCCTTTGTTAGCTCGAAGCGTCGCCCGGTAAGTGTCGCGATCCACGCAAATCCTCTCCACCAATTTATCGTTGTGGGCTGTGTGGTGTCGCTGGGTGTTTGAGCACATCATGCTCTGTAGGGCGAAATCATGAGGAAGATCTCCATAGTCCTGCTCGTAGACAGTCATCACTGTTCCAACCCTTCTTTCCTTCGGATGCTCTGACTCGCTCTCCAACATGCGATGGAGCGTTTGCTGCATCTGGAAGGGTGTGAGATCCCTCACATACTCGCCGCAGCTGGTATCTGCGTTGACCACTACGATAGTGTACAAAGTGTCGTCTCTGGCATAAGTACCCACTGTAGTCATCATGGTTGAAGTTGGGGGTTCTCGAACAATGAAATTAGCTATGCCTACGTGACGGGAAGTTGAATGGTGAGTCGCACAGAGGTAAAATCGTGTCATTCTGTGACCTTGGAACTACACATGGATGGCATTCGTGGGAAGGCCAAGAGAAGTCGATATACAGTACGAGTAGCATGTGAGACGAGAAACTTTGGCAGGCTTCTGAATGCAACGACGCAAGACGCTTCTCGCTGTCCTCGGTAAAATCTCCGTATCGGGCTACCACATTTACATCGAAGCTCACCAGAGCAGAAGGTTGAGCATGGTGGAACGCTTTAGGCAGCTCCTCCCTTTCAGTGTCTTGTTCTCGGAGAAGGCGGCGATCTATGGAAGGTCTCGCTCGACAGCAATCAAAGGCGCAGAATCACGGTGTCACTGGCGAAACGGGAAGAGCTAAGAAGAGCAAACAAATCTCCTTCTCTCATCTATAGACTGTGCAGGATTCTTGGACGGAAACCAGCTCGCATGCGAGATCAAAAGAAGAAGCTCGTTTCATATAGGGGATCAGCCACGCCTGCTTCCTGTTGCTCCACGCCGAGGGCGATGTACGCCCTTCTGGTTTAGGTCCCGGTACTCGTACACGCTTGTACGACGTTGAGACTAGGAGAGCGTTGATGGACGACTGCTGCTCTCGATCTGACGTCCCTTCACCACCTCAGACCATGACTTCTGGGCATCAAACGGCTTACAAGGGCTCGCTGTTGCCTAACATGGAAGAGTGGTAGCTTGCCGATCGGCTGTCAAGGTGGTCAGTGGCAGCGGAGCAGTATCTCTCAAGGACTGCCCAAACTCTTGATCGGGTGAATATTTCCATCGTTGCGAAGAGCCTGATTCCTGTCTCATCGCATACCATTCGTCGAGGTTCGCTCTGTCTTGGGGTCTTGAGAGTACTGGGAGCGAAAAACTTCCCTCTTGAGACGGGTTGTTCAAACGACTTTAGGGATGACAATGTATTTCCAATGCTTCCCGAGGAAAAGTGCGCGATCTGCTTCGCATACGTCGCGCTCAACACGGATGAAGCGTATCCACCGAAGATTGTAGGCGTCACTAGAAAAGACCAGAAAAGACGATCGTCAAGCGTCGAATCTGTCGGATACTCAGTGTATTGTTGGTATGTCATTCATAATAGTATTCGCTACAGGTCAACATATAGCTGATGAATTATAAGTGATTATAGAATGTTTGAGCAAGTCAATCGAAAAACTTCTCAAGACAGGCGCAAAGTAACGCGAAGCAGGCGGATCAGAATCTATAGTTGTGAACGGCAGACACTGATCGAACCGCTTAATGCGAGACCTGGGTAGCCTCGGAAGGTCGGGGAGGGTTGGCATCGACGGCACCGGGAGCAGTAGCAGTGGTGGTCGGGGCATCGTATCGTCCCTTCTTTCCGAAGAATCCCTTCTTGCCAGCTGGGGCAGCGGTGGTGGTACCGGCGACGGGAGCAGCGTTGTTGTTGAATCGACCGTTCTTCTCGACGTCTCCGTAGTGTCCAGCGACGGCGGACGAGGAGAACTTTCCGGAAGAAAGCTGAAGAGCAGTGAGGTCGAGCTTGGACAATTGGAACAAGTGAATCATGGTAAAGACGGGCTTGGCAAGAACGTCGAGGATACCGTAGAAGATCATCTCCGAGTCGGGAGAGATGACATTTCCACCGTCGGCAAGACCCCAGGCGATGGGGTAAAGCAGCCAGAGGAACGAGAGGATGGCGGCAGAGGTGGTGAAGGCCGACTTGTATCGGGCACCAAGAACTCCAGCCGAGACTCGAGCGGGACCCGCGAGGACCCACCAGATGTAGAAGAGGGCGACACATCCAAAGGTGAAGTAACCCCATTTGTAGGTCGACTCAACAAGACCTCCAATGAGACCGGTGATGATCATGACCAAGTCGAAGAAGATCAAGGTGATGATGTCGGAGAGGGGAAGACCGGAGGCGAGGACCAAGGTGAGGAGCAGGGCGGGGGTAGTAACGACCCAGTCTGCACTGATTAGACTGGAACTAAGGAGAGATAATGTTACTCACCGATGTATCGAACGTACCACAATTGTCGGTAGACACCAGCAGCGAAGCCATCTGATCCAAACTCAGTCGCGATGGGAGTGTAGCCGAGGTTGGAGGCCATGGAGAAGTAGGCGATGGCAGCAGTGGTCAAGATGATCTGATAAGGTCAGCTGATATACCGGCAAAAAGTTGTTGATCACTCACGGCAGCCATTTGGTGGAAGACTCGTTGACCTCGAGGGATCATAAAGTGCCAACCGATGACAACGAGATCGGTGAAGAGCATAATGGCAAAGACAGCCCAGAGCCAGTCCGAACCTCGGACGGTAATGTGCTCCTGGACATCGTTGGCTGGGTTGACCTGAAGTGCGTCGTTGGCCATGGTGAAGGATGGATTGTAAGGGCTAGTGATCGACTTGAGAGTGATAGATCTCGATTAAGAGTGCGTGGGGGGGTCACTGGGTTGAGAACGGCAATATATAGGGTGAGTCGAAAGGTGGATGTCAGATGATTCTCAGACTGGCGATGATGATGTCGACGACGATTGACGATGATGATGACTGATTATGTCTAGAACATCGTCATGAGACCCCCGTATGCCTCGATAGTAGTTCCAGCTTGCGTAGTTTGAGCTAGACCAGGCCTGCTACTGCTCTGGGTGTAAGCCCGATATAGCTCAGAATCATGTCTTGTATTGCACCCAAGCGATAGATACGCCACCCGCCCACCCAAAGGGTGTCTCGACGTCACCTCGGCAGCTCCAAGACAAAATTTCAGAAAATGGCTCGCTACACCCAAATGTTCTCGGCATGTCCACAAAGAGAGACTACTCACCACGTCTAGGCGTTTGTTTGATCCTTATCCCGAGCTATATTTGGATGACTCTCCAACAAGCATGCAGAAGGTTTCCAGCACCATTTGGGTTCGAGGAAGCAGAGAAGCACTGAGATGTGGAGGGGGGTTTTATGAAATTGACGTCATTTCCCGAAAATGTCCATGACTGCCGATCTGTGCATGTGGAGCGCCCCCTCTTTCGCCACCCATCATCGTCTGATGCATGCATCGCGCTTGTCAAACGACACTTAGCGAGAACGATGGGCTTTGAAACGATACGGAGCTCTACGGCCGCGGTCAAACATTGCATGTGAGAAGCGTTTGGACTGCACTCGTACCCAACTACAGATCTTAGAGGCAGCCAACTTCTGCGATCCCGGAATCGCAATTCAGGCGGCGAGATTCCTCTTGGCTTTGTACCTGCGATGCATGTTTAGGTGATCGCTATGGCAAAGGTGGCGATACTGTTAGTTACTGGAATTGCAGGCACGGTATGCTTCCGGAAATCAAAAATGTTTCTGAAATGTTTTCAGGAGTGGGCCACATCTCACGCCGTGTCTACGTCCACCCTAAGTGGCGGGACAAAGTGTCGGGGCGACCCTTCCACGCCATCGATCCAGGCCTTGCGAGGCGTTTCGCATACATCGACCCGTGGCTGAGCTCTCGTTCTACGTTTTCGATGGGCCATCTCACGTTCCGTAAAACATTTGTATCCACTGTTGACGCGGGATTTCACTCAGTGGAAGTCGCTCCATAGGTTGGGCCCGCAACAGCTGGAACACGTCAGCCAGGCTAATCTTTCCCATCCGCTCGGTCAGAGAAGAGGCACAACTTACTTTGCTGATGAAATCTTTTGCTTCTTCGGAGACAAAGTTGGGGAAACGGACATCCACCTGACATATCCTTTTCTGCTTCACTAACGGAATCAGTCATGTAAAGATGATTCGCGAAATGGCCCTGTGACTGACACCTTGCTCCTGCAGACATGTCTGCTGCAAAAGGTTCCTCTCCGCACAAAAACTCATAGGTCAGAACACCTAATGCCTGACTGTCAGCAAGCCCTAATTAAAGGCACAGAGAAACGGACCCATATATCCACAGCTCGACCATAAGGTCGACCCAGGATCATCTCGGGCGCAACATACGATAGCGTGCCAGCTATGGTCATCCGACTAAGTTGTCAGTGTCATCCTGATTTGAAGTAGGATACAACGGACCTATCGTCCAAGGGCGAATATACGCTCCACCCAAAATCGCCAATCTTGATTTCCCCATTCATCCCTCGGATCTCAGCTAATACCCATATCAGCAAGCTGAAACTTACCAAGAAGCAGATTCTCCGGCTTGATATCTCTATGTATAACATTCTTCGTATGCAAATACGCCAGACCATCCGCAACCTGTCGTATATACTGTTAGGTTTAGCTGAGGTCTAATCCTATAGCTCACTCTGCTACTGCGTTTCTCCGAGAAGCGACCAGCTTTCGCAAGCTGTTTGTATACTTCGCCTTTGCCTAGACGTCAATTTAGAGACCAAAAGGGTTATCACGATGATCGTACTCACCCGCTAGCTCGAGCATCAGGAATATCCTGGTTGTATCATGGAACCAGCCGTACAGCCTCATTATGTTGGGGTGTCTTTCCGTCAAGAAATGCTCTCTATCCGCCATGTCCGGCCTCCTACGCACCGCAGCTGTTGCATGATCTAGGATTAGCCTTCTGATCGTCTCAGAGCGAAGGATCATGCTCACCTCTATCTCTCGTCTGACCTGCGTTTGAACACCCTTGTCGATCACTTCATCCTTGCTCAAACACTTCAAAACAAGAATAAACGGGTCGGCAGGTGATTTCACTCGGGCCAGGTAGACCTTGCCGAAATGCCCTATTCCGCTCGTCAGAGGGCCTCGACCATATGGTGAATCGGACTGACCTTTACCTAGCGGTCTGCCTATATCGAAATTCACCAAAGACCAGTTTTGCGACTGTCCAGCTCTTCGCATCAGCTTGTGCTTGGTGTGACAGTCTGAGCTTGTTTACCCGTCAATGGAGTCGATCAAGTCGGATCGCTCTTGTCGTCTTTTGGCACTGGGAGTATCGGGTATAGGAGATGGGTCAAGTGTCCCATCGTAGCTACCAATGTCTTTCGACATGTCTACACGTTGCTTGTAAGATTATTGCGTATGAACTGGCCTGAAGTCATTCGCGACCTGTAAACAAATAGTGTCACGTGATCCCTGGCAGCGCTTGCACCACCCCGATATGGCGCGAAGCATGCCATGCATGCCTTGCTCTCCTGGCGTTTATCCTCCGAGTGGGAACACTTTAAAAACGCTTCGGGCTGCGCTTTATGGGCAGTGTGGTGAGGTGCTCATCGACTCGAAACAGCGTCCTGGACGTGACTCGGCGTTGCTGTCAAAATCCATTATTGTTGCTCGTTGAACCTGCACTCGTTCACGGACAAGCAATGCCACACCTCCCCGACTTCACTCAGCTGCATCTGGAGACAAAACCTGCAGAGCCAAAGGTACCCTTGGTGGAGCAAATCAGCTCCAACTCGACCCATACCGCCTTTAGGATTTGCGAAAAGCATTTCAAGAATAAATCTCAACCTGGAAAATTCCCCTCCTTGCGTTCCCCGTTCCCCGTTTTCGATCTGTCCCGGCCTGATCGACAAGAAGATGATCCTATCTGGAACGCTGGATGGTGGTCCCCTATCAATGACTCGGATGCACGGGTCAAGCTGAAGAAGAGGAAAAGTAGGGAGAAGGGCGAGAGGCCCGAGCTGGATTATGAGGACTTGAGGAGGATCAGCCTGGCCGACGGGAAGACGGGTTGGGTGGTCGCAGAAGGTACGTGTACACAGCACGCATCGTAGCTCCACTCATGACTGACGAAAGTAGGATGTATACTGATTCCTCAATATCTGGACACTGAGACACAACTCGACTTGGTCAAATCGGCTCTATCGGAATACACCCTATCTCCAAACCCGCTTTCACTGTCCACGCATTATGACCTCCCAACGAACGTCTTCGAGATGTATATGAACAACTCTGACGAGCTCGTGAGACCTCTGCACGAAGTCCAGCGTCCTGCAACGCCTGTTTCTAGTACGTTCAGCGCGACCTCCACAGGCTCTTCCCGCTCGCGGACCACTATCGAGACGGAACCTGAGGCTGTGGTGGGCTACGAGGAGATACTCGCGAAGAACAAGCTGGCGCGTGTAGATGAACCGAGTGAAAAGATCAAAGCGAAGACCGCGGAAGAGTTGATGAAGGAGATGAGATGGGCGAATCTCGGCTGGGTGTATCAGGTGGGTCAAATCTCCTCCATATGACTGATGTGAGGATGCTGACGAGATAGTGGTCTATCAAGGCGTATGACTTTACACCTGATGTACCGATTCCCTTTCCGGCCGACTTGAGGGACATATGCACGCGGATCGTCAAACAAATTCCGTGGAACGAAGTGTTCGACCATGCCGGCCCTGAGGAGGTTTCTTCGTGGAAGGACGATTACGGTGAGTTCAGCTCGACGTTTGGAGCTCAATACGGCTGACAATTGTAGAACCTGATACGGGAATCGTCAACTTTTACCAACAGAGTGATACCCTGATGGGTCATGTGGACCGTGCCGAGTGAGTGATTGGGACTATCACAGCGAAAGAGTGCGAGCTCTGACTGACAGGCTGGACCCTTCACGACCCCTGGTGTCTCTCTCGTGAGTCCAACATTGAACTTTATCAATTACGAGCTAAGATCATAGTCTGGGACATTCATGTGTCTTTCTCCTCGGCTCGCAATCACGAGACGACTTGCCTCGCCCGATCATACTCCGTTCTGGAGATGTTCTCATCATGTCTGGCAAAGGAAGGCAGTTCTATCATGGTAAGAATCATCGCTCTCGCTCGACATGACACTGACGGATAGGGGTGCCGCGTATTTTGGAAGGGACACTCCCGGCTGCGTTTGATATCAAAGAAGGCGATGATCTAGTGACAGCCACGGCGAAGAGATGGATCCAGACTGCTAGAATCAACATCAACACAAGACAAGTCTTTCCGCCGGGCTTCAAACGTCGCCAGTCGTGAGCCACCCACTGTAGCCTAGAGCGAATTCTTTACAGAGGCGGAGAATTGTACATATGCAATTTACAACTAGAACGGTGAACATAATGATCAGATCATGATAACGGTTCGCAAGAATCATGCCAAGATACCCATCTCCCCTTCAGATCGGGTGCCTCGTTCTGTCCCTCTGCGCCGGAAAACGAGTGAGCCAAATATCCAGTCCGAGCGTACGGCATGCCTTCTGGCACTTTGAAGTGTTTTTGACAATAATGACAAGGTTGTTCCAGCAGATCCGGCAGTGCAATCATGCGGTCCTGCCATCAGCTTCGGACTGATCTTAGGGGTGAGGCATACAAGAAGCTCCGGTAAGGATAAGTTTAGCTCTGTTAGATGGCTTCCCAACGCGCGGTATGGTGCGGATGCCGGTTGCATGTGTAATGGACGTTCCTGTCATTAGCGATGAGCTACTGCGCGCTCACTCGAATTCGCTCACCCCTTCGGAGGAGGCGAATATCCGGACCGCTCTGACTGACGTCGACGCAGGTGCGCCGTCATCTCGCAACAGGATCCAAGCATTGATACGGTCTATACCGACCCATAGCGCCGTATCGTTATACCTCCGATCGGCAGTATGGCCCAGTCCTTCCAAAGTCTCGACACAGGCTTTCAGTGTCGTCTTGTCGAGAAAAGGAGACGATGCGTCCAATGCAGGTTTGATGAGAGGCCGAGAAGAGGAGGACAGTGCGGTTTGAGCACTTGGTTTGCGGTAAGTGGTAGTTGGAGGTAAAGGGATAGGCGGGAGGGGAGGAAGTGAAGAAGGTCCAGGTGGGTCCAAAACATATTCTGCAGAGTCAGTAAAGATCCTCTGACGGGTTTGTATCACACACTTGAGCTCTCGGCGTAGATGTTTTGACGCAGAGTCGATAATTGGTGAAATGACCTCCTGGCTTCTTGGATCAAGAATGATGACGAGGAGGATAGCGAAGCGGGGTGAGGGAGCAATGGTAGCGGCTCTACCGTTATTGGTGAGGGGGATTGAGCATCTGTCATCTCGTCGCTGTGGCTCTGCGCATCGAGCTTTCGTCTGTCCTTTGAGCAGTCCTAGTCATCGACATTAAATGGGATGAGGTGAATGAAGACAGAAGACGGAGATTCAGGTGCATCTCCGTCGACTTTGTCCTTTGACGCGTGCAATGAGACGCGACTTTCATGTTGCCCACTTCTTCTCGCCCTCCTCATCCACCTACACTATAAACAACCCCCTCGACATGGCGATTCCAGAAGAACAAGCTCGACGAGAGCTAGGAGAACAATTCAATAGTGCCGTGACGGATCATCCGGATGTCATGGCGGAATGTCTATCAATCATTCGCATCTACAACATCTCCCCGACAGACCTGTACTTCAAATACGAGGCGTTCCTGTTATCTCGTCCGTCTGGACTGAGAGCAAAGTTGTCCACTTTGACACTTGAATCTGTACGCGAGCTGAGGAGGGAGATACAGAGGGAACATCAAGCCAAAGCTGTAGCGAGCTCTGCGAGTGAGGTGACTCCCAAGGCGACTGTCGGGATGAGGAAGGGTAAAGGAGCAGCAGATCTAGGTGGATTGTGAGTACTCTTCAAGGTATAAATTGGTGAAGAAGATGCTTATGAAAGTCTGGATGGCCTGACAACTCCCTCGAGACCTAAGCCCAAGCAGACTCCAGTGTCCAGGTTATCAAACACCTCGAACAATGCCAACTTGCCTTCAACGTCACCCTCCTCTGCGTTCACTCCTACCCACGGGAGCAGTTTCGCCACGCCTTCCAAGACGCCTATGGCTGGTGCGAGCGGGAGCAGCTATCGACCTGGTCCCTCCAAGCTCGCGGCACCGAACGTCACCCCAATGGGACGTTCCGCGCCTTCTAGTCCAGTCAACGGCTCGACCGATTCACCATCTCTGTAGGTATAGTGTCCCTGTCATTCTGATCTCTTGGCTAATTTTAGCATGACACCTACCGCTG
This sequence comes from Papiliotrema nemorosa, assembly GCA_032158125.1. Classification (NCBI taxonomy): domain Eukaryota; kingdom Fungi; phylum Basidiomycota; class Tremellomycetes; order Tremellales; family Rhynchogastremaceae; genus Papiliotrema; species Papiliotrema nemorosa. The sequence continues at coordinate 309,807 of JASKOT010000007.1, read as the reverse complement.
CTCAGCCTTTCCATCTTCGCCCTCAAGCCAATACCCTCGTCGAGACTCTCAACCCGCACTTACCCTCTCACACTCCCAGCCCTATCACATCCCGCTCGAGAGTCGGTCTCACTGCAACTGCCAAACCAACCGATTTTGACTACCGCTACATGTTTGAAAAGATATCGCAGAGGTCAGAAGCGCTTGATGACGCCATCGACGATTTCGCAGAGACTATTAAGGAGGCCTACGGCCTTACGGAGCTGGGCGACCCGCATTTTGTTTCCGAAGATTCGATCTACACCGTGGGGAGGATATTGTCGCCTCCTACCGACAACTCAAAAGTCAATGCGGGAAGTCTGTTCTTGGAAAGCTCAAGACTGCTAGGTGCAGGTCGGCGAATCGGCCTGAAATTCAGACCTCAAGGGGAGTTGAAGGTGCGTGGTGGAGCACCTGGAGTCAAAGGATTCGGTTTGTTCCCCGGATGTTTGGTCTGCGTCAAAGGTCGAAATGGGGGCGGATCGTCATTTGTGGTAGAGGAGGTACTGCAAGCTCCGCCCAGTGCTTTGGCACAGACGCCTGCAGAAGAGCTGTTGCATTTCCAACATGGGGATAAGTTGGGTGGGCAACCTATATCGATGCTCGTCGCGGCTGGTCCGTATACGCTGGACGATAATCTAGAATATGAGCCGTTCCAAGCGTTAATGGAGAATGTCATACAAGAGCCGCCAGATGTGCTCATCCTGGTGAGTCATTCACGAAGCGTCTGGGCCATGCTGATTCTCCAGCTGGGACCATTTGTCGATTCCCAACATCCCCTCATTCAACTTGGCGCCGTGACCTCTACACCGGTGGACTTGTTCAAAGATCACATTACGTCGACTCTGCAGAGGTTACACGATGTATCGCCCGGCACATCTGTTATTCTGGTGCCTAGTGTCCGAGATATGGTCAGCCGGCATGTAGCCTACCCACAAGCAATGCTGGATAAGGAGTCACTGGGACTGTCGAAAGTGAGCTTCAACAGTCCAGCTCAGATCTGCTCATGACTGACGTGTTCAGAAAGTCCGATGCTTGCCTAATCCATGTACCTTCTCAGTCAACGAGATTTTGATCGCCGTCTCCTCTGTCGATGTCCTCTTTCATCTGAGGAAAGAAGAGCTTTTCACTCGAGCAGAAGAGGCTGAGCCGTCCGGCGAGCCAGAAGCTAAAGATGGAATGGCCAACCTCGTCCGACACGTGTTGGGTCAGAGGACCTTCTATCCTTTATTCCCGCCACCTGAGGCACATGCGGGCGAAGTCAACTTGGACGTGACGCACTATCCGCTGTTGAAGATGGATGGACCAGCTCCGGACATCTTGATCACGCCGTCCAAACTGAAGCACTTCTCGAAGGTGGGTCCATTGCGCGCAGGTTAGAGATTCAACTCATAAACAGATCGTCGATTCGACTCTCGTCATCAATCCCGCTCATGTCTCGCGAGCACATTCGGCGGGGACTTTTGCCAAGGTGGTCATACATCCCACACCGAAAAGGGAGCTGGAGAAAGGTATGCAAGTGGATGGGTTGGACGAGGATCTGAGGGAACATGCAGTTTGGGAGCGGGCTCGATCGGAGATCTGGAGGGTGTAATTAAGGCAATGTTGGATCTATTTGGACATGTCGTAATGTTACCACCTCAGTGCCGCTACGGTGCAAAGATATAAAAAAACGCGTCGACCTTAACGCCGTGAGCTACTGCATATGCTTTTGCTAAATTGGTTTTGGATATTGCACCTATGAAGAGGTTTTGACGGTTTCCGAGCTAGAGTCGATCGTTACAGAACCGTTCTCCACCTTGAGCTTCTTATTTGGCGGCTCAGTGAAGCCTCCAGTCGAGCCGAAGCCTCCGGCTCCTCTGACTGTCTCGTCTAGCTCCTGCAACTGTCAGCTCCTGATATTGACAGCATTGCGTTATCGCGATTCTCACCTCGACCTGGCGGATTGTGGGGATTGAGATCCGCTCCAGAATCAATTGAGCTATCCTATCGCCTTTTTTGACTATCCATAAGCTCACATCCTCGGCATCACACGACTCACCCTCAAAGTCGTCCTCCGAGTGGTTGAAGAGCAAAACCATCAACTCGCCTCGATAATCGGAATCAATCACACCTGCACCCGTCTGTATTCCGAATTTCGCAGCAAGTCCTGATCTAGGTGCGACACGGCCATAGTGGCCTAATGGAATGGCGAGTGACAGACCGGTCGATACGATCGCTTTGCCTCGAGCGGGGATGGTTTTGGCCCCAGAAGCGTGAATGTCCAATCCGGCAGCGGTGAGGGAGCCTTGAGTCGGTAATTGAGCTTCAGGAGTTAGGAGCTTGATTTGGAGCTCTACTTGGGGTATCTGCCGTGATCAGCAGGTGGTGCTTCTTGCGCGACCATACGCACTTCTTCAGACATGATTTTATGATGATAAGATATGGAACAGCCGTCTCGGTCGATAATATTTCAGACGCGACGCGACTTTAGACTGACTTCTCGGGCATCTCGGCCATCGGAGATTGGCGGACATGTCCGCTTTCCCATGTTGTTGCCGATCTCACCGAGGAGCTTGCAAAGCCTTGTGCTGGCAACTTTTATCAATCACAGTTTACTCCCATAGACTCCAGCTTTACAGAATCATACTGTCATGGAACATCCCAATGTCGAAAGGCAGACCTCGATGGATGATCAGGAAGTTCCCAAAGTCCTCGCTCGGAATTCTGCCTGTCATCAATGCCGTAAACGGAAACTGGCAAGTTACTCAAGAGTATGTCAAGAATCGACTGATAAAGCCAGAAATGCGATGCGGTTCGACCGATATGTACCAATTGTTCCAAACCTCGACCCCGTATCAACCCGAATGGTGATCTCAAATGCACATGGGATGATAAGCCATCTGTTCCAAATGACCAGAAATCTGCTGCAGGACCATCACGGACCAAGAAGCGCAAAGAGGAGGAAGAGGGGGGTCCAAAACGTGCCAGATTGCAAGAGTTGGAAGAGAGGGTCGGTACGTTCGCTACAAGGGCTGTTGTATCATACAGAAGACTCATGTCGTAGCCGCATTCGAAAAGCAATTGAAAGAACGACAGCAGGTCACAGAACAATCGCAATCGACAGACATCCCAGTCCTCAACAACGGTGAAGATTGGTCTTCGCGAAAGACGTCGGCGTCACTTGCAGAAGTCCCAGCCTTGAGCTCTTTCGACATGTGGAATGGAGCCGATGACGAGCTCTCTCGAGGTTTCGTCAACTTTACCGCGGTTCCGCCAGCAGGACCCCTCCAGTGGACGCCCAGTGTTCAAGCGGATCCTGCAACGTCGATGCCCGACCTGCCGTATAGTAACAGCAACGCGATTGACAATGTATTCGATCTCATCTGGCCCGAGTTAGTCTTCCCCCTTTGGCAACGATAAGCGCTGATGCTGTTTAGCTGGCCGCAAGATCTCCCTTCGCTGGAGATTGTCGAGGTGGGTTCACTAAGCCCGCATTAGCTGACCTTGCCAGCATGTGGTCAATGTCTTTTTCGAAAAAGTTCCCACGGCACCAAAGATGCTCCATCGTCCTACATTTCTGAACAGCCTTCAACTACCGCCAAGCAATCCTCATTTCCCTGTAAGCTCGTCATCTCCCGTACTTGATACCATTCTAAATCACGAGGCTCGTGCTTTGTTACATGCAATACTGGGATTGACAGCGCCTCACTTGTCGCCGACATCACTAGCTACCAGAGCGTACTTCCCGGTCGGGGCTTCCTTCAGCGATATCGTACACCCCGAGCACGACTTCACGCCTCAAGGAGCGTCATACCGCAATCTGTCTGGCGCTTTTCACTTTCAAGCCTCGGGTATAGCCTCTCCTACATCCCCAATGGGCAGATTCCAAATGTGGCATCGTCGCAAGGCATTGCAGTCTATGGCTATAGAGTTTGATGCTGGTCAAAAGCTATTGCAAGCCGTCCAAGGTGCGTTGGTCCCTCGCTGCCCCGCTAATCTCAGCACAAGTGGTAGTCACCCTGATAGACGCATACAACGCTTGGTGGACCGATCTTTGGATGGAAGCTGGCGCCTGTACTCGTATGGCCATACCTCTGCTGATCAACGAGTCGTCAAATCTGCGGGAAGATTCTTTACCTCGACACAAGCACGTCTTGATACCGCCGGCGCAGACTCCCCTCGAACAAGCCTGCCGCGATCGCACATGGTGGATGGTCTACCTGGTTGAACGAAGCGTCAACATGTCGACAGGATGGGCCGAATCTCTGCACCATTCTGAGATTACAGTCGAGATGCCAGTCGCTCAAGTTCTATTCGACCGGGGAATTGGTGATCTCAAGGGAATTCAAACTTTCCAGACTCCTGACTTGTTTGCTTCTCATCCGGATGTTCATGCCGATGGATTCAACTTGTATATCAAGGCTCTCAAGCTATGGACCGACGTTAGCATGTTCTTCAGATCATACGGACGAGGTAGCCATTCAATTGCAGGTTACTTGGCTCATCCTTCCCTTCGACTGTTCCTCTCTCAAATCAACGCTTTCAGACTGAGCATACCCTCTCATCTTCGCCGACCGACTCAGACCGCTTCTACAGGTACGATCGATGGAGAGTTAATCACTGCCATCATGGTGACACATGCGTAAGTCGCGTGATTTCGATATGCCCACCAGGCTGACTGGTAGAATCACATTGACCTTGGTCGAGCCGCTCATCACCGTTGATCTATATCAGACGGACATTGCCAAGATGGGACTTTCGGCCATCCGCGCCGTTTTGTCAATCTTGTACGACATTACTTCCACCAGCTATGACTGTGAGAGAATCACCACCAGTCAAGAGTTCTGTAGTGCTAAACGTTTCATAGTGACTCGACTTTCTTACGCGTGCTCGTTTATTTGGTTCTCATGTGCGAAAGGATTATGCCGGATGATCGATGCTGCTACGCTATCAGGAGACGTCGTCGCCGCTTCAGTCTACAGAGCCGAATGCGATGTCTTCAGGTAAGTACAGACAGTCTCGCAGAATGAGCGACTGGCTGACAGTGGGAGATTGGCGATACAACAGCAAGGAGAGCGATATCCCATTTCCAACCGTCACCTTCAGATGCTGGACGAGCTCATCAAATTGCAAGCTGAATCGGCCCGTGATTTCGACTTGCAAGCGGGTGCAAAGTAAGTCCATGGACAGTTGTCACCGAGAGTCATGCTCACACGTTGCTCAGCTGTACCTCCGAAGTTCTGTTTGACCCTCGATGGCGTCCATCGGCTGATCCCGTCATGCGCACGTCGTCTGCAAGCGTCTCGATTCTTACTCCACCGGAGGGGAGTATCGACTCCCCTTCTCAACCGAGTATGCCCAGCGTCTACCGTTCGAAAATGGCTGGCTTTGCTCCAACACATCCAAGTGGCGCACCTCCCAACCCATCGATACAATGGTGGTCCGACGAGTTCCCTTCTGCCAATCCGAACAAGAACATCAGTGCTCAGGCTACACCTTCCCGTCCGTCACAGAGTCCGGTAGGTGTGAAGCCAGCAGGGCATAATTCAGTAGAGTGAGTTACTGGGCCACATAATCGATCTAGGATCTTCGTGACAGATGCTAATATGCAGTCCGGGAGCAAGCCGACCATCGAGTGCAGGTCACCAAACTTGGAACAGTGTGACTCCAGAGAGCTCTGCTGCGGCCGCACAACCGGTACAGCAGAATGATCCGCAGGCGCAGATTGATGCTATCCTCGGTTCGACCACAGCATCCACCTCGACCACCTCGAATGCGCAATTCTCGTTTGAGGGCATGTCGGTCGATCAGTGGTTCGACATTTCCAACTTGACTTTCGATCCGGATTCTTTGGCGGCGCTGGTGGAGGTAGCGCAGAGCAGTGGGATGACGTTTAATCCGGCAGACTACACGACGACCGTGTGAGCGCATCGGCCAAAGTGCATGCCATGCAAAACGTAGAACATAGCAAAGGAGGCCCAAATCGACGACTTGGCAATCGAGATCGGCTCTGATGTTAAGCTCTACGAGACTGACGTCTGTTTCCACTCGCCCTTGTGCCATACTGACACCTGTACGATGGAGCTGTGCGTCAACATCGAGACTCGAGCTCTACAGGACGTGAAATCTGTCCACCACGTCAACTGCTGCCCATCACTTGCATGATGTCGGATCGACAATTGAGCCCACTGCGTCCACAGTGAACAGTGACGAAAGCAAGCTCCACGCAATGCAAGAGGCGATATCTTATATCGCCAACGGCTTCTCAAGCAGAATCAGGCCCAGTGCATCAATTGTGAACGCGGCCGATCAGACGACCACTGACCAGCGCAAGTCGCTCTTCACCGACAAAGGTTGGCAGCCACTACGATTTATAGCGGCCTGCGTTGACTGATTTGACTGATGTACAGGGCTTGAGCCGGTCATCAACACTGCATCAGACCCGAATGCGGTATACAGATGGCAAGATACCAGCAAGAATACAGAAAAGTTCAAGAAGAAGTTCAAGATTATCCGGATCTCCCTTCTCAGCCAGGAGGACATCCAAACCAACTTCGATCGCGAGTACAAAGAGTTCATTACGGACACTCATGTTGGTGAGATATTCTGTCTCGATGCTAATGAGATCGGAGAGGATGTCACCGTGGTCAACAAGTACAGTATGACGATGGTTTTACACTGACTGCCACTTATGATAGACATGGAGGACCTCTTGCAGGGGAGCTCTCGGCTCATGAACTGAACGCTTTCATTCGTGACAAGCTGACCGAGGCTACCAGAGTATACGGTCGAAAACTTATGACAGACAATGACCTTTTTGAATCGGTGGTCAAGAAAGCGGGAGCTGCACCACCATGTTTGATGATAGCGGAGTGGTGTTGAAATTGCACTGCGAGATGACGACGAAGGACAAGGACGGATAGCTGTGCATGCGTTTTGGTGGCGATACGGTATGAATGCATACCACCAGTGGCACTGGCTAATACCAGCATCTACGAGTCCTTAGAAGCTCACTGTCCTCATTGGCACGATTGGGCGAGTTCGTTGACTGGTAATTCTTCTTTCCCCAATCCGTCCCATACATATCCTTTATGAGCCTTGCCTAGTCGCTTCGATGAACAGACTGAGTGACCATCAATCCATTCGAAGAAGGCTCACACGTGGGTCCTTGCATTGACGCTGTTTTGCAGTTGATGTCTGATCTACGATGTTCGCGCCTGACAGGCGTTCCCCGTGCATTCGATGTACTCGAGTACGACGCGGTATGCCACATGTATCCTTTCAACAAAGCGAAACCTATGATATTAGAGCAAGCAGAACTCGGTCATCCTTTCAATCTTGGTCCCCTCATTCCCTCCCTGCGACTGCATGAGAAGCAAGATTGAGCGCACCAACGACTGTACTATATACGAAGTGGCAACACCCTCGCTCCTCCCTGTTCGCTCTTTCCTCCCTCTTCATAAGATCTCTCTTCACCGTCCTGCCTCTTCCCCCAGATCTTGCTCATAACCAATTACTATCATTTATCCCTTCAGATATGTCACTCTTACTCCCTTCGGTAGACGGTGAGGCTCATCATGGACTCGGTAAAGTCCTCGAGTCCACCATTCAACCAGTCACTGCGGGCACATCAGTGACACTTTCAAAGCGATTTATGGACGCGGCATCTTTGTTCGCGTCAAATATCACCGGCAGATTTGGACGAAAGACTCCCTTCGCGGCGATCAAGGCTGATATCGCATCCAATGCCACTGCTCAATCTAACGCTTCCACTCCACCCGACAGCATTGCCGCGCCAGGCACGCAAACCGCTGGATCCCGAGCTGGAATCGACGACGACACGGTGATCCCAAGCTCTGCGGCTGGGACTGATCCTGACCAAGCCTTGACTGTGCCGCACTCGTCGTTCCTCCAGCAGGAACAAGACGTCTCGACCGTGAATGCGATCGCTGACCCTCAAACCGCTTATGGCCAGCTTTCCAAGAAGGGACGAAAGGCTGTTCGAGACAGCGCAAAGCACAGAGAGCACACTCTCGATGCTCAAACACAGTCTCTGTTGATATCTCTGGGAGCTCAGGTGTTGAGTCAGATGATGCAAGGTTCCATGTCAACTCTTGAGAACGCGCCTCGTTTCTCGCTTGAAGAAGCAGACAAGGTTCTCCACGCAAACGAGACGCAACACCATACTCAGTTTGGTACCGTCTACACCAACGATCTCCAAATCAATCGCTTTGGCGAAGACATGATGTCAATGGGGTCGACCAAGAACCAACTCATTCAACAAGGACTCGACGGACACAGCGGTTGCGAGGCGTCGCAGTTTATGGCGAAGAAAGGTCCAAAATACATTGCTGACGCCATGAGTGCGCTGACCGATGTGGAGCTGAAGGACGATGCAAAGGTCGCTCTTGTTTCCGGCCAAGCGATGATTGATTGCGACAAGGAACTACTCGACGAGACACGTATCAACGCTGGGGCGGTCGGCAATTGGAATATCTGGCATGATCTCAATGAGGGAGACGAGAAGACACTTGAGAACGTTCGCTTGACCGTTGGCGGGGTGGGAGATACTCGAACATACTTGTGGTGGAAAGATGACCAGACTGGTGAGATCACGGTCGAGATGCCCGTGGGCCGACATCAACATGGCAACACCGCCTGGGAGGCCGAGTGAGTCTGCAAGTGCTCGTTTGACATCGCTGATCTCGATTCAGGTTCGAATCCCGATTCCCATCGGACAAATACCCCAACGCATATGTCCAATGTGGGCCTATCAAGCGTGTCAACGGCTCCTTGGCTCCTGGCAATGTGTTTGGCGATCGAGCTCACCGACCAGGAGGATACTACGCAAGTCAAGAAGGCTTCGCAGCGTTGACTGTCGAGCCTGAAGTTGTCACCCGACGAATGAGGGAGACGACGGATAATGGAGCTACTCGAACTTTGGTGATGACCGCTGCGGTCAGTGATGGATGTGAGTCGATCGATCTCATAGCACCGATTGGTCGACGCTGATACTTCAGTGGCCGATCTCATGGAGGATAAGCAAAAGCCCATGGATCTCGTGAAGTTCTACTATGACGTGGAGAGCTCGAATGAGAACCCCGCTACGACCGCGATGAGACTCTGCGGTATCGATCATACGCTCAAGAACGTCGCTGAAAACAGGAGATTCCAAGACGACGCATCTGGCTTGTGAGTGGAGGGTTCTCGATATAGTCAGACACGGCTGACGCGCTCGTTCAGCTTTACGATGCTCGATCCGACGAGCCGACATTTCACAGGCGACGCCAAGACGTTTGAAGGTGATTGGCACTCGGCCCGAGTCCACCTTGACAAGCAACAGGAACTCTTGAAAGAGTCGGCCAACTTTACCGAGATGGAGGATGGTACTATTCTGGGCGAGAATGAGCTCGAGATGGCCGCCATGGCTCCGTAGGGAATTGTGCAGTGCTCGGTGGTGAGTTCTTGTCGAACTTCCTCTGGGACAGCGTTTCGGCTGGTTGGAGGTGTTCATATGGTTCGAGATGTGCGATGATATGCTGTGATACTGGGTGCCAAGCGAATTTGTCGAGTAGAAGCTATTTAAGGACGAATGCCTTTCGACTCGGATCACCAAGCAGTCGTTGCGCTCGCGTGTCGCACAAGGACACCAGAAGCACCAGAAGCACGAGAGACTCTTCAGTATCGTCCCACTCCTGGAACAAACGTTCAACGTGAATAACGTGAATAGTGAAAAGAGATCTGGAGGGAAGTCTATTTCGGCGGATCGGGAGCTGCGCATTTTCATTCTCTCTCCGGAGAAACCGACCCCAAGGTGGGCATGACTATACACTGCATCCACATTGGTTGATCACTCTCAACCCACCTCTCTAACCATCCTTCGACAGGATACACTTCCGGTCCTTCGACGATTCAGCTGGTTCTGATCTCTTTTGGAAAACCCCATGGTCCAATTTGAATCCCAACTATGCGTCTGTTGAAACGTTTCCGGCCCCACTCCGATCAGTCCTCCCGTCAACCCAGCACGTCCCCTCCTCCACCGCCTTACCCCGATCTACCTAGCTCTATCTCACGAACATCCACCGCCCTCGAAGATGTAGAAGCACATATCCGACCTCGTACGTCGGTCTCCGCGAGTCGGTACGAGGATGATCCAGAGAGAGACATTGGAGTACGCGTCACGACCACCCAAGAAGGTGGTCAGCCTGCCGTGGTTGTAGAGGATCCAAATCTGCTCGCCATGTTTTTGGAAGATTACGCGAGGACAAAAGTGTACATTAGAGAGTTGGAGTGGAAAGTTGCGATGCGTAAAGCTCTGCGTCGGCACCTGTATAGTGAGTACAGTGTCATTCAACTTGACTGGTCAATCCGGGATACAGTGGGACTAATCGCAGAATGGTACGCGCTCGCTATAGTAATCATCACCATATCCATCCTGCTCTCGACCAAACATGAAGATATCGTCGAGTTTTGTCGACCTGTCACCGCGAGGATCAGGAGTTGGCCAGGTGGTTGGCTTATACCCCTCGTGCTCCTCATCGTCGTCTCCTTCCCACCCCTGGTCGGGCACGAGAGTAAGCTTGACTCTCTCGAGCTTCAGACATCCTCAGCTGACGTATAGTCATCGGTATTCTGTGCGGTCTGATCTGGGGACTCGGAGCTGGATTCGGTATCCTGGCAGCAGGCACGTTCTTGGGAGAGATTGGCGTCTGGATCGCGTTCAAATGGTGGTGCACCGCTCGAGCAGCAAGGTGCGTATTCCCTTGACATAGTGACCACTGCTCATGGATACTTACTGACGTGCGTCAGGTTCGAAAAGCGGAACAGCTTGTACTCGAGCTTGACCCAACTGATCCGAGAGAAGAGTTTCATGTTCATGTTGATTCTTCGGTTCAGTGCCGTACCAGGGCATATCACCACTGCTGTGAGCAATGTCACGATCGCTGAAGGGGCACACATACTGACGAGAAGGTGTCCGCTTCGGCCGGTGCCAACTTTTACGCATATCTTGCCGCTGCCTTCTTGACACTACCGTGAGTCAACCACGATACCCTGCCCCTCTCCCTCTGATCTACGCTCATTTCGCAGGAAACAGCTCACCATCGCTTACCTGGGTACTGCATTCGGAGCTCACTCCCGGAAAGACACCATTATCTCCGCTACTACAACGGTGCTCACTCTCCTTGCAACTGTTGTCGCTGCTGTCTACATCTATTACCAGATGCGACTCGTCATGCGTCGTCGACCAGCCAGCATCCCCTGTATCCCGACTACCATGCAAGAGGTTCAAGCTCTCACACTCGACTTGTCAGACTCTACTCTCGGTCGAAGAGCCACAGAGGCAGCTATCAAATCGGCACCTCATGATAGACTCGATGCTTACGCCCAATTACAAGCTCGACAACCTTGGTTGTTGGCCGGCAGGACTCTCGATGAGAAGGGTCTGAGTCGAGCGAGAAGTCTCCCCGGTCCGTTGAGTGACGAGCAGCTCAAGTGGTTAGCGGAGATTCAGTCAGGATCCGGCATGGCTACACCCATGAAAGAGGATGAAGCGGGACCTATGATCCGCCTGGAGGAACTCACGGATAGATGGGACGGACATCGAGTCGCTTCGACCTTGTTATCGCGGAGTGGTACACCCATACATAACCCTCGTCCGGGTCTGTACACGAGCGACTCGACAGCGAGTGGTAGCTTCTCACCGAGGGGGACTATGTCTTTGGATCTCCCTCGAGAGCCGGGAGATCGGTTGGGTGGAAGGGAGATAGCGGATGATGCGGATCTATTCGCCTTGTCCAGAGGAGCTAGAAGGCCCGATTACGGAAGGATGAGAGGGGAGTCTAGAGCTGCATTGCTTGGTCGACCAGATTGGGACGAGAGGAGCGATGCGGGCAGTGAGAGAGGAACAACAATTGACTCCAGATCCGGTGGTTTGGGTTTGAGCGAGAATGGACTGCTGAGACCTGATTCTACTGCGGCGTCTTCGGGCCCTTCGATGGATCAAGGGAAACTGAGAGAGTATGGGAGACCAAGGGGAGAGAGTGGAGCAGCGTTGTTGGGCAGACCTGATACAGATGCAGAATAAGAGAGGAAGGACAATCTGCCGGCACGGAATCTATCTGATGAGTGGGAGATGTACAGTACACGAAGGTCTTTCTTTCTCACAAATATGTACAACAATTATCAGTATGTATATCATCTCATTGTCCGCCTCGAAAACTCCCCTCATCCATGGAAATCTCTCGCTCGGGGCGTGATAAAGGCGGAGCTGCTTAGCGCACTCGTTTTTACATGCCAAGCTCGAGCTTTGGGCTGTCTGTACACTGTGATGGTATCGTTGTGTGATCTAAGTATCGCTCTGCGGGCTCGACGTCGCATGAGAACCTCTCCATTCTCGCTCTTCCCTCCCGACCATTGACGCGCCCTTTCTAAATGCTTCTTCTTGCTCTTTACGTCTTGCGAGGCAAGTATCCAGTAGAGACTTCCAGTACGTCTCGTGGTGATATGGCATCTATCATTAGCATTGCACAGATTCCCGAACCTGTTCCAGCTCACGTCGAGATCTCCCCCGCAATCCACCAGCAACTGATCAGCATCTACTTCGCCCTCTTTGACCAATGAACGGTCTTCCGAATTGGCAAATTTGACCTTTTTCTTCGTGACGGGATCGACAAACGGCCACATGAGATTGATGAATGCCTTGACGACCCAAGGCATGTTTTGAAATATCGACGAAGCGAGAGTTTCGGGGTAATGGGCAGAGAGGATATGCAGGACTTGTCGAGCGACCTGGAGAGCGATGATCAGTCTTACTCCTCTTCGGCAATATAATCTTGATGATGAACATACAGATACATTTGTGGGAGGTCCTTGCCGTTTGCCGGCAAAGTTGAATATGACAGTGACCGCGCTGTCCGTTAGCATCGAATAAGGGCGATAATGGTGCAACGTGCGTTGTACCAGCTGGCATGAGATCTCTCGCTCGTTCCAGTAGGAAGATCTGCCACGTATGAGCGCCGTGCTTGAGATGAATTCCCAGGACATACTGCGTGTACAGCTCGTCGTTGATCGACTGGCGTGGTGTTTCGATTAGGGAAAAAGTACATGACCGGTCTTCGATGTGGTGTGAAGCCCATGACAAAGTTCTTTCCGCATCGCGACTAGATATCAGCATCAACTGTGAAGGTCTTTTTCGTAAGATTGTCAACGTACCTCTGGCTCACAGTCATCGGCCATCGCCTGAACATCATCGATCCGGACTGTCCTCCGCCATATAATCGCTTCTTCCAAACGTTTGATGGCAGCGCTCAGATCACCCTTTGTTGCTAGCTATCAGCACATGCTCCGCTCTAAGCGGCAACCTAGCTGACCTATCAGGAATCTGAGATCAGCTCATCTCAAAAGCTCGACGATGAGTATCTTACCGGTAGAATGTTTCTTTCGACTGTGATGATCATAGCGTCAGCACCAGGTCTTGCAAGTGGGACCCGGCCAATTCACCAGGAACATCTTCTCTCTCTCGCTGAGCGGGGCTTTGGATGCTTGGGAACCTTCAGCAAGTGGTATCGTGAAGCCTTCTTGACTGAAATGCTCGGTGATTGACTGGATCTTCCTGATGACCTCTGGAGCATAGTCGGGTCTCGGAGGAACGGGGTACTTCGACGGAGGAGACAGCAGAGACGGATCAAAGGGTACAGAGGTCGAAGAGAGCTCGGAGGAGGACATGGCTGTCCGTTCTTCTCTGTCGCCCAACCGCTGATTTATGCTCAACGAGTGCGACAGAAATAATGTTGGTAGTGAGGCAACATTCTAAACATGCTTCGTGCTGAATCCGATACCGTTCCGATGGAAGTTTCAGCAACGACGTTTCAGCTCGTGGACCCTGATCATCCCGAACCGCTCGGCGCAGATGCTCGTGACGATGATTGCATTGCCAGGCAATAGAGCCAATTCGGCATTTGTCATTGCAGACCACGGCGGGGCAAGTGCCATTTGCCAGGGCTTAGTCGTAGGAGTTGTAGGATCAACAGTGGAGAGTCGGCAGTCGGTGAAGCAGTATCTGCGGATACAGGTAAATCACTCGAGCTCCCCACTCAGATGAACATCCCGAGAAGCAGTCCTACAACGGTATAACTTGCGATTAGGTCGAGAAGCCCTTCAGACCAGCTGGCTGCTCTTGTGGGACTGGTGTCATGGGACGAGTTTGCAGAGAAACTACGGGATAGATGTGCAATCCAAGCCGAATGAACGCTCTCTTGATGATACCTCATCTCAAACGCAACGCGCCATACAACCTCGAAGGGATTGAGAGCGAGCATAGATCCCTCAAGCCTCCTTTGAAGCAGGAACTGCGACCAATCGCAATAGCTGCTGGGCCAGAGAGTCGAATATTTGAGCCAGTCCAGGGTCAGTAGGCAGGTTGGCACCTGGGTACCTGACAATACTCGTAAAATGCATGACGTGGCAAAGGCTTATCACTTTAACGGAACCCGGTTGTGGGCGGTGATGTCCGCCCTTTGGGCTGTGTGGTGGTGGTGGAACATTCCAGTCTGTTCGCGCGTTGAAAGGTGGCCCGGGTCCAGAAAAGTCGCTGCATTCCTTTGCCTTCCAGCTTTCTTCTTCTCTTCACTTGTCTCCCTTTATTCCTTTCCATTCCCATTGTGAGCTATAAATTCAGAACCAATCGTACAGGACACCTCACTCACGTACGACAGAAAACCTACTTCTCCCACCAAAAATGTCGACCAACACTGAGACCTTTGGCTTCCAAGTGAGTAGTCCAACCCTCCCTCGCCGCTTCGAACAGATGACTGACTTCTTTCTCTAGGCCGAGATTTCTCAACTTCTCGACTTGATCATCAACACCTTCTACTCGAACAAGGAGATTTTCCTTCGAGAGTTGATTTCCAACTGTTCCGATGCTCTCGACAAGATTCGATATGCCGCCCTCACCGACTCTTCCCAGCTGGACACTGAGAAGGACCTTTACATCCGAATCACCCCCAACAAGGAGGAGGGTACATTGACCATCCGAGATACCGGTATCGGTATGACCAAGGCTGATTTGGTCAACAACCTCGGTACAATCGCCAAGTCAGGTACCAAGGCGTTCATGGAGGCTCTCTCTTCGGGTGCCGACATTAGCATGATTGGTCAATTCGGTGTCGGTTTCTACTCTTCTTACCTCGTTGCCGAGAAGGTGCAGGTCACCACAAAACACAACGACGACGAGCAATACATTTGGGAGTCGGCTGCCGGTGGAACGTTCACCATCACCGAGGACACCGAGGGTCCACGATTGGGCCGAGGAACCTCGATGAAGTTGTTCATCAAGGACGACTTGAAGGAGTACCTTGATGAGAAGCGAATCCGAGAGATCGTCAAGAAGCACGTGAGTGGATAATGCCTACACATCAAGTGCAGTGGCTGACGACACAGTCCGAGTTCATCTCTTACCCCATCCAATTGGTCGTCACCAAGGAGACCGAGAAGGAGGTCGAGGACGAGGAGGAGGTCAAGGAGGGCGACGCCAAGATTGAGGAGGTCGACGACGAGGACTCTGCCAAGAAGACAAAGAAGACCAAGAAGGTCAAGGAGACCACCACCGAGAACGAGGAGCTCAACAAGCAAAAGCCCATCTGGACCCGAAACCCCTCCGAGGTCACCTCCGAGGAGTACGCCTCGTTCTACAAATCTATCTCCAACGACTGGGAAGACCACTTGGCTGTCAAGCACTTCTCCGTTGAAGGTCAGCTCGAGTTCAAGGCTATGCTTTTCATTCCTAAGCGAGCACCTTTCGACCTGTTCGAGACCAAGAAGAAGCGACACAACATCAAGCTCTACGTTCGACGAGTCTTCATCACCGAGGACAACGACGAGTGTGAGTTCAACGTCCTGCCTTTCAAGACTATACGCTGACTCTCAGTGATGCCCGAGTACTTGAACTTCGTTGTCGGTGTTGTTGACTCTGAGGACTTGCCCCTCAACATCTCGCGAGAGACTCTCCAACAAAACAAGATCCTCAAGGTCATCCGAAAGAACTTGGTCAAGAAGGCTCTTGACCTCATCAGCGAGATCGCCGAGGACAAGGAGAACTTTGACAAATTCTACACTGCGTTCGGAAAGAACTTGAAGCTCGGTATCCACGAGGACTCGACCAACCGAACCAAGCTCGCCGAGTTCCTCCGATTCCACTCCACCAAGTCTGTTGACGAGCAAACCTCCTTCAAGGACTACATCACTCGAATGCCCGAGGTCCAAAAGTCGATCTACTACCTCACCGGTGAATCACTTGAGGCCGTCAAGGACTCTCCGTTCCTTGAGGTCCTCAAGAAGAAGGGCTTCGAGGTTCTTCTCCTTGTCGACCCCATTGACGAGTACGCCGTTACTCAGCTCAAGGAGTTTGACGGCAAGAAGTTGGTCTGTGTGTCCAAGGAGGGACTCGAGCTCGAAGAGACCCCAGAGGAGAAGGAGGCCCGAGAGAAGGATGTCAAGGACTACGAGGATCTTTGCTCCGCCATCAAGGAGAACCTTGGTGACAAGGTCGAGAAGGTCATCGTCTCCAACCGAATCACCGACTCTCCTTGTGTCCTCGTTACCGGCCAATTCGGTTGGTCATCCAACATGGAGCGAATCATGAAGGCCCAGGCTCTCCGAGACTCTTCCAGTGAGTCGCCTTTGCATCATTTCTCAGGTGCGATTGCTAACATTCAGTGTCATCATACATGGCTTCCAAGAAGACTATGGAGTTGAACCCTCACCACCCCATCATCAAGGAGCTCAAGAAGCGAGTCTCCGAGGACAAGGGAGACAAGACTGTCCGAGACTTGACATACTTGCTCTTCGAGACTTCGCTCTTGACTTCCGGTTTCACCCTCACTGCTCCTCAAGACTTTGCCAACCGAATCAACCGAATGATCTCGCTTGGTCTGTCCATCGACGCTACCGAGGACGTCCCAGCTACCACGACCGCCGAGGACTTGCCGCCACTCGAGGAGGCCGGTGGATCCATGGAGGAGGTCGATTAGAGTAGCATCTGATGTAGTTATTAGGGGTTTATAGCATAATGATTCGATGAGAAGATATGAGATTTGCATATTCTGTTCCAAACCCTTTCGAGTACGAGTGCTAATTTTTCAAGTCCATCCGCGATCGTTCGGAAAGGGTATTGTTCTGATGCATACAAGCTGCAAGTAGAGCGAGATCGCCTAATCTCCGGGCTCTTCCCGTCCCATGACTGCACTTTCCTCCCCCTCTGCCCGCTCTTCCCATCCACCTTGTATCCGAATGATGCCCTCTTCAATCTCACTGCTGGCTACCAGCCTCTGACTCATCGCTTCCATTGTCTCTGGTATATCATCCAGCTCCTCATCATCTTCATCATCGCCATACTCATCCCTCCAATTGGCGGTCCTCTTCTTCCCTTTACCCTTTTTCAATCCTCTCTGCTCCAGCTCGGGTCCAGCCGGTCTACTCACACTAGGCAGTCTTAATCTCCCTTCCCGCAATGCGGCGGTATACTCTTCATGGGCTTGTTCGTCCTCGTCATCTTCCCCGAAAGGAGTATCTCGAGCCATAAACAACGGGGTGGCATATCTCCGTCCTCCGCCGCTCCCACCTCCAGGGGCGGGTGTAGCAGAATCTTCTCTAAAAGGTGTGACGGATGCTGTACCTCCTCGACGAGAATTTGCCGGCGTCGCAGAAACGGATCGAGAGGCATTACGCATGTTAGGTGCCGACACGCTTGAATCGCGCAACGGCGCACCAGGAGCGACAGACAGGGAGGTGGACGAGTACCGCGAAGCGTGAGTTATACCTGTTCCCAAGCGAGAGCGAGACCGAGAAGAGGCTATACTGGCCGAGCGACTTGAGAGTCGGGAAGAAGGCGGGGCGTATTCGCTAGCTGGTAGAGGTGGGTATGGTTCGATAATTAGGACTAGTTGTACTGAAGATATGCCAAATCCTGCTTGGTCAGATGAAGTCTTGGAAAGAATCGAGATACAACGAGGCTGACCTTTGTAGGTGACATCCACGTCGGGCTTCCAATCCTTGATGTTGACCTCTTCGTCCTCTCCCAAAGCAGGAGCAGGTGTCCCGACCTCTTCCTTCACCTCGATGCCGCTTTCTCCCTCGTCCTGCTCATCCCGGCGAACAGAAACACTGCGTGATCTCGTACGACTCGATCGAGAAGTTTGTCGCCGTTTTGTATCCCTCAGAGGAGTGGGTCTCGGCGGCGGAGAAGGTGCGCGAAGCGTGTATGTCTTCTGTTTAAGAAGTACAACCTCGGTCCGAGTGGTGTTTCGCAGGAAATAGCAATATTGAAATCCCTCTACCCGTCAGATGTCATTACAAAGACTTCGAGAGGGTTGATGCTCAAACGGACCTCCCCGCTTCACATGCGGTTTGTGCTTCTTTTCCGACCTCGACTCCCATGAAAGTAGCTCGGGCATCCTGCTGTTCAGCTACAGGGCCGATTCGCAGATAGTCACTGACTTGGGCTGCAACTCTGCAATCACAAGCTGTAGAATATGATCTGTCATCCAGTCGGTCTATAGGATGTCAATATTCTGCATCGCGAGTATGATCCAGACTCACATGCCTCTCGTCGAGGTACAAGAACAACGGGACTACCCGGAAATTGGAGGCCCGCAGATAAAACGCGTTTCGTGTTGAAAACTTCATAATGGCCCGTATGAAACAGGCCGCCTTCCTCTAGCTGGAGCTATATGCAGTCGGCGCGACCTTAGAGCTTCGATGTCATGTCTGAGTATGCTCTGTCTGTTGAAGGGAGATGACGGTGTTGGATGGTGGAGGGGAATGTGCCACGTGACTCTCGCGTGGCCTTGGGGAAGGAGGGGTGTCGCGATGAACGATTACGAGCGCTTCGTTGAGTTGAAAGCATTCAATCCTATACCTCGTTCTTTCGCATTCATCGACTCTTACCTACCCTGCGACAGGTCCTGACACAAGGTTTAGAAGCACATTAAACATGTCGGCCCCCAGTTCAGATCCTCCTCTCCCGCCAAACGACAACAACAACGATAACAAAGACGCATCCTCCCCTGCCCCTTCTCAACCTACAAATGCCCAAACGGACGCTTCCGAGACTCAGCCATTACTCTCTTCCACAGACGAGCCGTCAGGTACGACGGAAGATGTAGCGATGGAAGACAGTGGGCCAAAGACTGAAGAGGACAAGTTTGAGGATATCCCAGAGGGTGTCTTGAGTGTGAGTCTATCGATCATATCCTGATTGAGACGGAAGATTGATTATAGGGAACTGCACAGGAGATCAAGATGCAAGCGAGGATGATTGACACGGAGATCAAAATGATGAGGCAGGAATCATTGAGGCTGGGACACGAGAGGGAACAGATGGTGGACAAGATTGCGGATAACACGACCAAAATCAAGCAGAACAAGGTGTTGCCGTATTTGGTGTCAAAAGTCGTCGAGGTGAGTCAGCGGTGCCTTCTATTGCCGTCGACAATCCGCCTGGTGTGTATGTTTCACGCTGATGAGTCAGATTCTGGACGTAGACAGCGAGATACAAGAGGGTGCAACACATAACGAACAAAACGCAAAGAAGAGCAAATGTGCAGTCATCAAAACTTCGACGAGACAGGTGAGTCATCGGAGCTCGTGGACGGTCTATCTGTTGATTGGCATACTGACTCTCAGACCGTCTTCTTACCGATAATCGGGTTGGTGCCACATGAGGAATTGCGTCCAGGAGACCTGATCGGTGTGAACAAGGATTCTTACCTAATTCTCGACAAGCTTCCAGCAGGTATGCCCGTTTGGAAGTCGACAGCCATGTGCATCACTGATCGTCAGAATATGACGCCCGAGTCAAGGCGATGGAGGTCGATGAGCGACCTACCGAGACGTATACCGATATCGGTGGATTGGATAAGCAGATCGAGGAGCTGGTCGAGGCAATGTGATTTGATCCTTCAAGAGACAGGAACCCAGCTGACGGACAGTGTTTTGCCGATGCAGCAAGCAGATAAATTCAAGACGCTCGGTATCACCCCTCCCAAGGGTTGTCTTATGTACGGTCCCCCAGGTTAGCCAAGACGCGCGATCTCCCCGCTATAGACCTGACCTCTAGGTACCGGAAAAACCCTTCTCGCTCGAGCTTGTGCAGCGCAAACAAAAGCTTGCTACCTGAAGCTGGCTGGTCCTTCTCTTGTCCAGGTCAGTCCCTGTATTCCTTGTTATCGGAGGCTCTGCTGATTCTCAGATGTTCATCGGAGACGGTGCTAAACTTGTCCGAGACGCCTTCGAACTGGCAAAAGAGAAAGCGCCAGCAATCATCTTCATCGATGAACTGGATGCAATCGGTACCAAACGATTTGACAGTGGTAAATCGGGAGATCGAGAAGTTCAGAGGACGATGTTGGAGCTGCTCAACCAATTGGATGGATTCTCGAGCGATGCGAGGATCAAGGTCATTGCT
This sequence comes from Papiliotrema nemorosa, assembly GCA_032158125.1. Classification (NCBI taxonomy): domain Eukaryota; kingdom Fungi; phylum Basidiomycota; class Tremellomycetes; order Tremellales; family Rhynchogastremaceae; genus Papiliotrema; species Papiliotrema nemorosa. The sequence continues at coordinate 289,346 of JASKOT010000007.1, read as the reverse complement.
GCCACGAATCGAATCGACATCCTCGACCCAGCGTTGTTGCGATCTGGTCGATTGGACAGGAAGATCGAGTTTCCGTTGCCAAATGAGTCTGCGCGGGAGAACATTCTGCAAATTCACGCGAGAAAGTTGAATCACAAGGGTGTCAAGTAAGGAGGAATCCCGTTCCAGGAGTCGATCATGCTGACGCTCTCAGCTTCGAAGAACTGGCCAGGTCTACTGAGGAGATGAATGGAGCGCAACTGAAGGCAGTCTGTGTCGAGGCAGGAATGGTGCGCTGTCGACGTCTCCTTCAACGTGTCGATGCTTACATCACAGCTGGCTTTGAGGTCAAACGCCACGCAACTGACGCACGAGCACTTCCATGGGTAAGACGAGATGACTTATCGCGTCACATAAGCTGATCCGACAGTGGTATTCTCGAAGTGCAAGCGAGGAAAGCAAAGGAGCACCACGTGAGTCTTCTTCTACACTTGATTCGAAGTTGCGCTTACCGTCCCAGTACTTTGCCTAGGCGAGATGTACGGAGTGTCGAGATTCTCTTTTCTCAGTTCTTTGCATACGCACGTGATCAGACGCCCTCATGTAGAAAATGTATACCACGATGCAATGATGATTTATACCTAAGCTGCATGCTTATCTGATGAGGATGAGGGTATCATGACGCGTCCCACCCCGTTTGCCACCCAACCCACAACAAAGGCAAAAGTGATCGTCTCGCCATGTAATCTACTTCGACATCTACTCCAAGGACAGCAAGACAGCAGCAAAGATGGACGATGAGCAGCCAGCCAATTTTAAACTCCTCTTGATTGGCAATTCGAGTGTCGGTGAGCCTTATACCCATCTCGCACGACTCGCACGATCCGTCTGATACACTACAGGCAAATCATCCTTGCTTTTGCGGTTTACAGACGACGACTTTTTGACAGAGGAAGAGACGACTGCCACGATAGGAGTAGACTTCAAGTCGAAAGCCGTAGAAGTCGATGGGAGGCGATACAAATTGAGTATATGGGTGAGCTTTCCAGCCCCCCACGAACCCAAGGTTGAGCTCAACGACAGGATACAGCAGGTCAAGAGAGGTTCAGGACTCTGACTTCGAGTTATTACCGAGGCGCTCAAGCTGTCATCCTCGGTAAATCAGACCTGCCTTTGCGGCTCATCATGGCGGATCACTGATATTGCAGTGTACGATGTCAGTGCGAGGAATACGTTTGACGAATTGTTGAAATGGTTCAAGGAGATTGATACGTATTGCGGAGAGCGAGTGGTCAAGGTCATAGTGGGGAACAAGATGGATAAGGTATCTCGTACCATCATGCCTAGCATGGCGGTGACAGGGCTGATGATGTAGGAGTTCTCGAGGCAAGTGTCGACTGTTGAAGGGAGAGCTTTTGCCGAGCGTATGAACTGCTCGTTCATAGGTGAGTGTTCACATAACATCGCAACGCTTTAGAATCCCGAAGATCTCCATTGTCTGAATCTAATCGGGTCGCTGACTTCCAGAATGTTCTGCCAAGACCCGGTCAGGCGTTATAGACATCTTCCAAGAAGTCGTCAGAGAGATTCTGGCCAACCCAGAGCTCTACTCGACAGCTATGAAGAGGCGGAAAGAGGTCGTCAAGGTAGATGAGGAGGAGGAGGAGGGTTCAGGGTGGAGCGGAGCTTGTGCTTGTTGAGCAAGAAATGGGTGGACTCATGCCTTGTGGTCAAGTAGATCCGAGAGAGACTTTTCCGATTATATTACGACTATCATCACGATTATTTGTACGACTTTCCTTTTCGATTGTACCGCATGGACTACCCTCTGGCCAGCAGCATCGTCGGGGATTGACGGTTTCAGGCATGACCCTTGCTCTTGCCGTCAAACCACGTCGGATGTATGAAGGCTATATCTGCCGAAGCTGTCGCTTTGCCGCAATTGTCGCTGCTGCAGGGCAGATCAACACGCGTCTGGCTGATTGCCGCACGAACCATAGCGTCGACGTGCAATGACTCGCTCTATCAACATGCCACGATAAGTCCTGACATGCATCGCACCAAGTGATAAGCCTTGATTCCACCGCGAATGCCCCATTCTAACCTACCTATATATCCCGAGATCTAGGAGAGATCAGTTGCGAGTGAACCGGTAGACACCGGCACCGAAATCCCCGGGCCGCTCGCCGGACCGCCCATCCCAGCTCACCGTCATTTCCAGCCAAAATATCAAGCAGGTCAAGCACCCTATCCACCGCAGACAACACAGCTCTATCTGCATACACCTGATTGTCGCTCTCCACACGATGGTCCTACTTGCTGAGAACGGCTTCATCGGTAACCTCTTCAAGGACAGACAAGATGTTGTTCGAGGTCTCACATCACGTACGTTTATTTACATTCTGTCGAGTGCTTTCACTGACCACCAGTCCTCGATGCCCTCGCTCCCCATACGTCCGCCGGAGGAGCTTGGATCGACATAGGAAATACTGCAACCCACTACGACCTCAAGGCTGTGTATCTCGAGACTTTTGCTAGACCTCTATGGGGTCTGACCAGTTTACTGGTGGGCGGGGACGACTATGCCGGGACGGAGAGATGGATCAGGGGATTGGCCAGTGGAACAGATCCGAAAGGGGAGGAGTACTGGGATGGAGCGAGAGGGAAAGATCAGAGAATGGTAGAGATGAGTCCGTTGAGTTTCGCTATTGCTTTCAAGCCCGAGGTATTTTACGATGTGAGTGATGCTCGATCGCCCTTGATCTTGACTGTGGGACGCCGTGGGTGTGTGTGCTGACTGTACAGAAACAGACGGAGGAGGTCAAGAAGAATATTGCGGCGTTCCTGGAGACATGTATTGGCAAACCTATGCCAGACAGTGAGTCTTGCCCGATGTATTCCGTGTAGTTAACGTGATAGCCAACTGGCTATGGTTCAGAGTATTCGCAAACCTCGCTCTGAGGAATATCGGATCGTCTTCTTTCAACCCATCTCAAATGGACCGAGACCTTGCGAGATTGGAGGAGTTCCAATTTGAGGATCATCCACCTATCGGAACGGATAGTGGATCTGGTGGATGGTCCAATGATGGACCGCCGGAAGTCTTTCAACGAGATTACTATTCCAGCTCGTTTGCCATTCAATTTGCACAATTGACCTACTCCAAGGTGAATCTACAATAGCGTGGCAAATGACCAGCGCTGATGATAGCTCTGTGCTAAGAGCGATCCTGAACGATCCCAAAAGTTCCAGGAGAGAGCCCAAAAGTTCTTGCTCGACTTCATCTATTACTTTGCGGACGACGGTGCGGCGATCCCATTCGGTCGAAGTATGGTCTACCGATTCGCCGTCATCGGAGCCTTTTCCGCATTCGTCTTGGCAGATCTCGAGCCGCCAAAACCGCTTTCATGGGGTCATTTGAAGGGATTAGTCTTGAGGCATCTGAGGTGGTGGAGCGATAAGAAGGATATCTTCAAGAGTGATGGAACGTTGAATATCGGTTTTGGGTTTGACAACATGAACATGACGGAGAACTACAATGCGCCCGGTGAGTTCAGCTAGTGTGACATGTTCGAATCATCGCTGATGACAGGCTCGCCATATTGGTGCATGAAGGCATTTGGATGTCTCGCCGGATCGCCCGACCATCCATTCTGGACCTCTGAAGAATTACCTTGGCCAACCGATCTCTTCCCTACCATCAAAGCTATCCCCGATACCGGACACCTCATGTGTCGTTCCGGCAATCACACCTTTCTTTTATCGTCTGGGCAGAAACCTCACTATGCCATGCGACATGGACCTGCCAAATACGCAAAATTCGCATACAGCGCCACGTTTGGGTTCAGCTGTCCTACGGGCGATATGGATCTAGAACAGCTCTCTGCGGACTCGATGATTGCTCTGAGGGATAACTCAGCGGGCATAGACGCTTGTGATGGGGAATCGTGGAGGGTTCGAAGACAAACATACGATGCCGAGATCATCGGTCGAGGCACAAATCGAGTCCATCTCAGATCGAAATGGCGACCGTGGACCGATGTGGTGGTGGAGACGTTGCTCATCCCCCCTATCCAATCTTCAGCAAACTGGTACCTGCGAATACATAAGATTACCTCGGGTAGGAGGCTCGTTTCTGCCGAAGCGGGATGGTCAACCTACGGTCAAGGCAAAGATGGCCGACCGATCGTTCAGGCTTTCTCGGGAATCATTACGGATGGGGATGAGAAGCCTGGGTGGACAAGAGCAAGCACAAAGATTGGTTGTGTGGGAATCCTCGACTTGGGAATCAAGGGAGGGGCGAAGAGCCAAAGACAGGGAAGATTGGTGCAGAGTGATCCGAATTCCAACGTCATCTTCTTGAGGAGTGTCTTGCCTACTCTCATGGGAGAGGTCGAGGAGGGCACAACGTGGATCGCGACCGCTGTGTTTGGTCTGCCAGCCGGAGACAAGGAAGAGGCAGAATATCAGAGTGCATGGGAGCAGGTGCCCGAGATCCCGGAATGGGTGCTAGCGGAGATCCAATAGCTCGTGCCGGCCATTTGTCATGCATTCTCTTTCATGATAGTGTGCTCGCGCATGTTTGGACATGACATGAGATATCCCTTCCCTTTCGTCGACAATATATGTATGCATAGGACACGATCTAAGCTTGAGCGCGAGCTGCATCGTAGGCCGCATAGCTCGCTCTGATGGCGACGAAGCAAATGGCACAGTTTGCAGCGAGGATAAAGAAGACATTTCCTTCTCCTGCATCCCCACCTTTGCTCATAGCTTGCTGAATCGGCAAAAAGGCGGATCCCTAGGCGTCACTTCTTGCTCCTGACGAGGCTAGTTTCAACTTACCATGACGAAATTGAGGGTCCAGTTCATCGCGATGCCCAGTGCGCCAGCGGCAGTAGTCGCGTTCGAAGGCATGACTTCGCTCAATACCACCCAACTCACAGGTCCAAGTCCACAAGAGAAAAACGAGACGTAGGAGACCATAGATACAGCTGAGAGAGCTGCAGAGTTGATGTTGAGTCCAATGGCGAGACAGATCGAGCAGATGATCATGGTGAAAGAGGAGAAGAGGAGGATGGGTCGAGTACCGGTCTTTTCGATGATGAGTGCCGGAAGGGCCGTGAGGGGGAGTTTAAACATGACGATGAAGAGAGCGATCAGGCGGGAGTTTCCGTTGAAGACGGGTTTGAGAATTCGAGTGGAGAAGTACATGACTGGATATGAGCACCCTCTTGGATAGAAGCTGAGCAAAGTCCTACCTGGAGAAACACCGCAAAGCTGTTGGGCGAGCTGAGTGACGATCACAACGTATACTGGACTATCAGCGGGATGCTCGTGTACATAGGGTGGTGATCGACTCACGCCCACGTCGAAGAACCACATCCTTGCTGGTGAAGAGATCTTTGATGCTCAAAAGAGGCTCTTCCTCCTCTTCAGCTGATAGTCAGGTCATCGTCTTTGGCTTTTTGACAATCAAACTCGGACTCTGCAACTCACCAGAACCCAAAAGCGGCGCTCTCTCATCATTTGCAACCCTCTTTGCATCCTTTTTGATTGTCGGAACAGAAACCAACAAGCTTCCCAAGAGCTGGACCACTCCCAAGATGATCGAAACTGCGAATACCCATCTCCAGCTCCCGTAATGGCTCAAAGGGAGAGACAAGGCTTGACCGATCAACATTCCCACGACGATGAACAACTGGTTCATGATTCCCAAGGCTTTCTTGATATGCGGAGGTGCAATTTCGCCCAAGAACAGGGGAACAGATACAGTCGCGAGACCGGATCCTAGACCGACAAAGATTCTGCAATCAGCTTTGAGCGTAAGGAGATCAGAGATGATTTACCGGCCGATAAGCATTTGAGCAATGGTGTTGGCCGTTCCGACCAGTGTCGAGCCGACGATCACACAACATATCGAAGCTCGGAATGTACCTAGTCGACCTAATCGTCGTGTGACACTGTCCGCAGCGAGAGAACCGACCAGACCTCCGAGGGTAAAGATCGAAACAACGATTCCGAACCATGTAGCCTGCACATGAGCGACACCGACTGACGCAGACAGAGAGTCAGATTTACAGGCATCTCCACGCATCCCTTGAGATGCCCCGCTGTCGAAAGGGGCTCATCGGTGAGACTGCATGTAACAGAATCCTGAATCCCGTTCAGACTCGTTATCGCTAAGCCGTATTGCGACACATGGGTCGCAGCCCAGATAGCCGTCAAGGCCAGGCGTATAGTAGAAGTCTCCGGCGCCATGCTGGCTGATCAAAATTGATGTCGACGTCAAAATGAATATAAAGGTCAGTGTAGATGTTACGCCAGGCAAACCGGAATTGACCACCAGACTGTATCTGGTCGATGGATATGACCGAAAACAAGATCGCCTGCTGACCCGGGAATGGTGGACTTCGGGATACCGGTCACCGGACCGACCGGCGCCGGTTTCGTTTTTGTTCTTGTGATCCCCCACATTCAGCTTTGCGGACTATTGCCTTTGCCGAAGCATATAACATACGAGTATTGAGTGTCGAAGTCGACTTTGACTTTGTATCTCACACTTGAAACCCCAAAATGCGTTACTCATCACTGGTTGCGCTCGCTGCGGTATCTCCCGCCCTTGCTAGCTGGATCCCATCCCCTGGAGAGATCTTCCAAGAAGTCTCCGAGCTCGTTTCTTCGGATCATGTCGACGTCTTGTCGGTATCATACACGATCAAAGATGGCCACAAGGTCAAAGACTGTACTCTGAAATCTACTGGGGGTGATGATACCGACAACTTTGTCAAGGCTGTTGAAACTTGCGGAAAGAGGGGTATAATCAACCTCGTCGATCCCGTCTAGTGAGTCATCCTCCTGATTCTCTCCTTTGGGCTCTCACTGAAAAATTAGTGTCATTTCTCGGCCACTTGAGATCGAGCTGGAACACGCTACCATGAACTTCCACGGTTTCCTCCAGTTCACGGACGATATTGACTACTGGATCAAAAACCGGATTTACCTTCCCTTCCAGAACCAATCCCTTGCCTTTGTCATCAAAGGTCACGACTATACTATCGACGGGCACAACACTGGTGGAATCGATGGAAATGGTCAGGCATGGTACGACTGGTCCAAGGATGAAGGAAACAAATTTGGTCGACCCATGTCTTTTGCTATTAGCGATTCAAAGGATGTCATAGTTAAGAACTGGACTGTCAAGCAGCCGGCTTTCTGGGCTCAGATCACGATTCGATCAGAGAACATCTACATGAGGGATATCTACGTCAACGCGACTTCATACAACCCCGAGGTGAGTTTACCTCTGCCCGAGTATCGGACTGTGGCTGACAACAGTCATGGCATGACAACAAGAGCTGGCTACAAAACACCGATGGGTTGGACACCTGGATCTCGCGCAATGTCACTGTCGGTGAGTCCTCTCAAGTTCTCCTGTGATTCTGTAGTTGATCAGATAGAAAACTTTGTGTACCAAGGTGGTGACGACTGTATTGCGCTGAAACCCAACTCGTCCATGATAACAATGCGAAACATCACTTGCGTCGGTGGAACCGGTATCGCCCTAGGCAGTATTGCTCAGTACGATGGTGTTGTGAGTTGGAGTGGACATTGGGCTCTGGCATGTAGCTAATGTTTCAGCTTGACATCATCGAGGATGTCTTGATGGAGGACGTCAAGCTGTTCCCTTCGAGCCAGTGTCTTGGATACCAGGGTATCTACGGTAAATCGTGGATTGGGTGAGTCACTTCAAAAGCTGGTTGACGTTTATCCTGACATCTCAGCGAGAGCCATGGTATCCCTCCTAACGGTGGTGGAGGTGGACATGGTTACGCCAGGAACATCACATTCCGAGATGTCTACATGGAAGACATCATCCACCCCATTGCTATCGATACCACCCTGACCTACCTTCCCGATGTCAAGGGCCGACCTGATGTCGCTGCGTCCAAGTTTGAGTGAGTTACTGGTTTGATTGCGTTTGATGTGTGCTGACTCTTGAAGCTGGTACGATATCCACTTCCAAAATGTCACTGGAACATCCAAGAAGAACCGAGTCGTCTGGCTGGACTGCCCCAAAGATCGACCATGCCACCATATCACCTTTAAAGATATCGATATCAAGTCGGGCCAGGACGATCATCCCGAACTGGGCTACGTTTGCAACAACGTCATCTTGGACGGCAACGACGGCTTGGACAGGTGTCATCCTAGCAATTCCACTCTGGAGCAGGACGATGATGGGACCATGTAAATCGAGGAGCTTTCATCTTCTGTATCACATAGGTGTCTATGTATTGCTCCGATTCTCCCCAGCGTGCAGTTTTCGATCGTCTAGCGCTGAAATTCGCCATCTTGCGAGATCAGTCCCAGGCATATGAGTAGCCTGCAATCACAGTATTCCCCGATCTCGAGCCTCTCGCAATGCTCTTCCTCTAGGTCCCGCCTCTCGCAGCATCTCCCCCATCCATCCTTGCCGACTCCTCGTCCGCTTCATATCCATAGTCTCCGTCAAGGTATCTCTAGACGCAGAAAATCTCGCCTCAAAACGGGTTTTCTCGGTGTAATTGTCAATCGAGGAGGGTCGACTACGCTGCTTGTGTCGTGTCGCTGGTTGACGGTGTAACGATGTGGGTCTAGAAAGCGTAGGCAAGGAAGCGAGCACGGCGAGAGCGTTCGACTTGACATCGGCCATTCGGAGTCGATAATGCACAGGTGTCAAGCCTTTTCCAAAGGTTCTGCAAGTGAGCTTCTAATCGTGAGGGAACTTTCCGCTTACCTATTCACATGATTTGAGCAGAGCAAGGCACACGTGATGTTGACGAGATGAAAGGGGATGGTACTGAATGCAGCAGTGGCGAATTCGTGTAGAGCCCGACGTTCGAACAACATCCATCGACCTTTACAACCAGGTAACAGAGTGCGCGGATAACACCGCTTCGAGTAGGTTGCATCGTCTGGACATATCAGCTGTCTTCCCGTACGACAGGTACATCGTGGACGGCCAAGTGGAAATGGTCGGACTCACGTGCAGGGGAAAAGTATCCGCAGCACTTCAACGAGTTTTGTATGCGCAACCTCTCTTCGTCGTCTAAAAATTGTGACCAGGTCTGATTGAGTTTCCGATCCAGCTGCAAATTCCCTCTTTTGTACGATGTGTATCCAACCAGACACATCGAAAGCAGAGTGGGCCACAAGAGAAGGTTGTAGAATGCCAGAATGGGTCGAGAGTTGAGGAGAACACCTGTGAGGCCAACCATTGCGGAGAAGATGCACAACAGCGAGGCCAGCAGTAGGACTAGACGTTAGGGTCGGTGATAATAGCAGGGTGACGTGACGAGTCTACTCACAGATGACAACGTCCGGATCGGAGACCATTGTGACGTCGCTATTCGTACGGACTATGTTTAGCAGAGTACATACGGCCATACACACTTCTCAGCAGTATCGACAATGCCCAAATCAAACCGGCTAACCCGTAACCCAAGACCTACCTTTTTCAGTTTCAACCATTATGTATTTAAGGTGATCAGGCACTCACCGAGAGAACCGAAAGCAGTAGAACAACCTTGAACCCCGTCCACCTCTCTTTCGCTTCAACCTCCCCTTTGGCAGGCACGGGGAACTTATCTGTGACTTTCTCGCTGATCCCACTACTCGAGCCCGAACCTTTAATCTTCTCCATCAAAGCTGATTCTGTACCTCCTCCATCTGCCGAATAAGCCCTCCAGAAACTTGTCGCGTAAAACGGGACGGGTAAAGTTGCTTGAGAAGACATGCTCGAATTGCTCCGCAGAGACTTGTTCGATCTACCCGACCGCATACTGGAGGTAGGGGACAGTGGACGGGAAGTTTTCGGTTTTGAGAAGGATGCGAAAGGATTGTGGAGCGATTTGAGGGAAGATAACACGCTTCGACCTGTACGTGGTGTGGATGCCGCTGATGGGCTAGCAGAATAGCTCAAAGAGGTCGTATAGGGTGTCGAAGCGCCACTTAACCTCTCTTCACCCCTTGACAGATAGGTTGATTGCCCATTGGGCTGTACACGGCCCGTCTTGCGGATGTTGAGAGGAAGAGGAGGTACAGGTCTCTCGTAGTACTCTTGCGAAGGCGTGTCTTCTGCCCTGAATCGGCCTGTCGTAGGGTAAGACCTTGGATCGGTCCCGTGTCGGCGCAGATTGGAGACGGAGGAAGCTATGGTCGACGCTCGGACATGCTGATCGTCCGATCGGGTACGTAACGGCGGCGGAGCATAATGTGAGCTACCGCTCGCTTCGGTTGGTTGGACTAGCCGTATGGTAGGCGTCTGACCTTCCGAGAAATATCGAGATCGACTGTGTTGATCATTCGCATCCTGCCAGCGATCATGAAGATGAGGAATATACGGCGATAGCAAAGCTGGAGAATAGGGAATCGGCGAGTTGGGATTCGGTGATCGCCTTCGTAGACCATTCGGATCGAGCGACATTGCAGTCCCAGTTTAGGTATTATTCTCGTTCAGATTAGTAGCATGTCGATGGCCAAAGCGGAAATCGCATTGGTGTTTACCTGTTGTGTTTGACACTTTGAATGTCAGTGCATGTCAATATTCGCCTGTGCGGCAAAGGATCAGTCTCAATCGCAATCCGCCTCCAGCCCGGACCGAAGCGTTTTCGAGTGCCGCCACACTCGACTCCTATGGACACAGGATACATCCACAAAATTCTCACGGTGTTCCAACTTACAGAAGGTAGATTCTTCCTTCGAAAGGTCCCAATTTGACAGTCTGGTCCAGGCCAGCTCCCTCCTTCTCTGGCCCGTTGGAAATGAGCAATTTAGCTTTGCTCACATCCACCTCGGATGGCACGGTAAAGTTCACCTCTTCACCTCTTCCTGAGCCCCGAGACATGTTGAGAATGACCAAGAGCTTCTCTCCGATGGTCGGATCTTCCCTAACATAGGCGTAGATCGACTCGTTGGCCTCGTCCAAGGGTATGAACTTGCCTATAAGATTAGATCAGATTGAGCCAGACGAGATATTCGCTACTCACCATATACCAAGGATTCGTGCTCTTTTCGCATTCTGAGCATCTTTTGCCAGAATGTCCAGACAGAGTCAGGATTTCCCCGCTGAGACTCGATGTTCCAGGTCTCATAGTCGTCGTGAACCCTCATCCATGGGGTACCCTCTGAGAAGCCGGCATTCTTACTGCTGTCCCACTATTTGTACTCAGCATCGTACCTTGGCTGTCCGACCGTACTCCACTCACCTGTACGGGTGTTCTACCGTTATCCCGGGCGGTTTGCCGAATGTCTTTCAGGACATCGCTCATGTCCGGATCCTTCTCTCCAGTAGCTTTTCGTCGATACTCCCTCTCTCCTTCCAAGTTCTGAATCGTCTCGATATCCTTGTACTCTTCCTCTCCCCAGCTTCGAGGAACATTGCAAAGTCCCATTTCTTGTCCTTGGTACACAAACAGAGTACCGGTGAGGGAACATTGGAACATCGCCAAAAGTTTACCGCTCTTTGCTCGATCTTCATCATGGTCAGATGCGATACGAGAGATGGTTCGTGGCTGATCGTGATTCTCCAAGCTGGTCTTAGCGGGAGTTCGCGATGCATGACTCACTAGTTCGAGTTCCAGCCACCCTGCTCCTCCATCTGCACTTGCCAAGTGTTGAAGACCTTTTTGAAGTCGCTCAGTTTCCAGTCAGGATTACCCTTTCGCCCGAATCCACCGGCAGCTCGATCGAATCCTTGGCTAAATAGTCAGCTTACATGATGTAGTGTGAGCAGCGGACCGATGCATACTGGTGGAAGTGGAATACCATTTGAAGCATCAAAGACTCTGGGTCATCCTTTCGAGAGTACATGGAGTACTTGTCAACGGCCTCGTCACCTGGGCATTCACCAACGCTATCATTAGCACTACTTCGTCATCATCCTGCACAAGACTGACCAGAACAAATCGTAATGCCTGATGACCTCGTTGTACATTTCCTTCAGATGGTCCTGCACTCGAGGTCGATTGATTGACAATCCTCCGAAAGGCTGATAAGGTCGACCCGGTTGTGTGACTGGTGCATCAGGGAAGCCTTCGGCTTTCGCAATGAAGTTGATCTGAGGTTTAGCGATGAGTGTAACACGACAGGCTTTCGACCTACAACGTCCATTCGGAATCCATCGCTGCCTCGTTTCATCCACCAGTGCATCATATCCCAGATTGCTTGTCGGACTTTGGGGTTCTCCCAATTGAGATCGGGCTGTTCTCTGAGGAAAGTGTGACAGTAATATTGGTCTCTCTCGGCGACATATGTCCAGGCTGGTCCACTGAGAATTAGCGTCTGTTCAAAGCAGTCAAGAGTCAACTCACGCGCCGAAGATGGAGTTCCAGTTGTTAGGCGGAATTCTCTCGCCATTCTCGTTGTACTTTGGATCGTGCCATATATACCAATCACTCTTGTCGTTGTCTTTAGATTGCTTCGACTCGAAGAACCAAGCGTGCTAGATCCTCAGCAATCGATGCTCCTGCACACGTTGTGAATCAGCCACACCTGATCAGAGGTGTGATTGACGACCAGGTCCATGACGAGCTTCATCCCCTTGGCGTGCAGCGCATCTCTAAGCTCGTCCCAGTCCTCAAGAGTTCCATATCGTCTGTCGATATCCCTGTAATTGGAGATATCGTAGCCCATATCCGCCTGTGGAGACTCGTAGATAGGCGAGAGCCACAAGATATCGACTCCAAGGTCTTTCAGGTAGTCGACCTTCGAGGTGATACCCTTGAGAGTACCATGACCCGAGTCTGCGTGATCACAGAAAGAAGCCTGTGTATGAGTAACCGGTCCTTCAGACGAATACCATACGCACAGGATAGATCTGGTAGACCGTTGCAGACTTCCACCATGCCCGGTCTGAAGGCTTCTCGACTTTCGGTCCAACGAAGGTGATTCCGTTCACGACGCTCATCTTGGATACTCCGATCTGTCTATTGCTTGGAAGAAAAGATGTTCGAGGAAGCTAGTGTTTGTGTGCTCCTCAATATGTGGAAGAATAGACGTAGAATGCAGATGAAGAAAGATTCAGGATGATTCAGGATGGTTCGGTATGCGATGGCATAGTATGGTACACCTCCACCGGCTAAGACGAAGTCGCATCACAGCGCTCCGAGGTCGTTCCGATTGGTGCGATTTCACCGAGATGGTCCATGATGCCATGGCTCTTTGCATTTATGACCTTCAACGACTTCGCTAAAGGATACCTACGATGAGCCTGCAGCATCGATGAGCAGGTCGAGGTGCATGGACTGGTAGACGAAGGTCAATTTTGGCTGCAAGTAGCCGTGCTATGTAACCGATGAACCCGGTGAAGCGGAGACCCCAGAAGACCGCCACAGCCCTAATCATGATCTGACAACGATGATTCCCCTTGACTGCTATCTGGTCTGGTACAAGAGATCTCAAGGCGCTCAGAGAGTCTTTTGCGGGGTACGAGTCCCTTTTGTATCTTTTGTCCAGCGCCAGATAGAGTCTCCACAATGTCAGACGTATTGCCGTACTCCGCACGCCTATTTCTACCTGTCACATTGTGCCCTCCTCATTAGGCGCGCGCGAAGAAGGTCCCGGCGTCATCACTGATTCAGATGGATTGCCGTGGGGGCTGACCATAGATTCACTCACTTCTGTTGTGGTGTTCATCATTGTGTATTGCATCGACAGCCGCAACTCATCATTGCTAGACAATCTACCGCTCTAGATCAACGATACATCATGGCTGAGAAAGAAGAAGGTGAGTCAAGGACGCCTCGACTGGATCGAGCTCTTCATCGACTGCGTGACCCCGCATTCTCCACCTTGGCCACAGACACAGCCCTCCTTTCCCCCATACATCACATTGACCTACCTTTCACCGTGTACATCCTGTCGGTCACACGCAGATGCCCTCGTAGCTTTGCCGATCTATTGAAGTTCCCTCTCGATGTTGAATGAGCATGACTGACTGTCGAAAAGGTGCCGATGTGCCCCAAGATCAAAAGGCAGGATGGACGAGTTTCATCAAGAGTTTAGCTAGCATGACTAGCGATCTATCATCGATGACTGCTCCACCTTGTAAGTGAACTCCACGAGGTTATCACTGATGTATCAGTCATTCTGTCGCCCGTCTCCCTCACAGAATTCCCGGCATACTGGTGCGAGCACCCACTGTTGTTTGCCGCCATCTCAGAGGGTAAAACTCCGCAAGATCGAATGGAGAGGGTCTTGAAGTGGTTCATTGCGACTCTCAAGGGTCAATACACTGTGAGTACACCGTGATTTGATGAGAATTGAGGCTCATCGGCCAGACTCGAAATGAAAAGATGGGGTCGGAGAAGAAGGTAAGGGTATCCCGACTTCCCTGGGAGCGCTCTAACGCGCAGCCCTTGAACCCAGTCCTTGGAGAGCTGTTCTACGGTACCTGGCCAGATGTCGGGGGACGTGGCGAGACGACACTGGTTGTCGAGCAGGTCTCCCACCATCCACCTATCGTGAGTCAACCTCCTGTTTGCATCGCTGATGATAGACCGCCTAGTCAGTAATGGTGTTCGCTTTCAGCCGTTCGCAGCTGACTTCTAGCTTCATCGAGAACAAGAAGGCGGGCGTCGCGCTGCAAGGGCATTCAGGACAAAAGACATCTTTCACTGGCACGGCCATAAACGGTGCGTTGAATAGCTCGAGACTCCAAACTGATAGTCAGTCAAACAATCCGGACATGCCTTGCTGTACGTGACTACAAAGACGGGAGAGAAAGAGAAATACCTTATTACACTGCGTCAGTTCTGAGCACTTGCAATCTGGGATGGAAAGCTTATAACCCAGCCAAACTCCGAATCGAGGGTATCGTCTGGGGATCTCCCTATGTCGAACTCACGGAAACGAGCGCTATCCAGAGCAGTGCAGGATACACCGCTGCCATTGATTACAAGGGCAAAGGATACTTTTCTGGCAAAGCGCACTCGTTCAAGGCGACCTTGGCCCTCAACGGCAAGACTTTGCAGCACTATGAAGGACAATGGACCGGTGTCTCGCATGTCGGCGGATCGAAGGGTCCAGTTTTCTTAGACACCAGCGCACCAAAGGAGGAGGTCACCGTCAAGCCCATCTCTGAACAAGGGGAATGGGAATCTAGACGGCTGTGGGAAAAGGTTGCCAAGGGTATCCGAACAGGAAACTACGATGAAGCCTCGAAAGAAAAGACTCTGATAGAAGTAGGACACGCAAGAGGGGGAAAAGACTGACAACCAGAACTCGCAACGTCAAAAGAGAAAGGACGAAGCGGCCGATGGCTCGTCATGGCAGTTGGTCCGCTTTACCCATGTCGAGTCCGACAAGGATTACCAAGAGTTGGCCGATCTGCTGCACGACAAGTTGACTCCCGCTCACGAGGATGCGTACATCTTCCGCGGATAAACCCAAAGGCGGAATGGGTGATCGTGTTATGAAGTTGTGCTAGACCCACGATGGAGAGATTCGAGTTCTACAGCTCACGTCATATACCAAGAATGCATGCGTCGGTAGTGCCGCATCCCGGGAAAAGGTACATCAACAGGAGCAGACAGGCAGCTGCGCAGAATTCTGAGACCACGTCTCTCACTGTCACTACGCTGCACTGTGCACACTCTTACCACCAGGACTGGTTGGAGTCGCCGAAAATCGAGGCAAAGCTGTTTTGATCAGGAGCATTGGTGAGAGGCGGATCTCCTGGCTGACTTTGCCCGTCACCCTCTGCAGATTCAGCCCATCATATACCATTCCAAGCGGGGCGACTCACCCAGAGGAGGGAAAGGGAACCAAGTATCAATGTTCCATCCATTCTGGTTGTTTACATTGTTTTCAAGCTACATATCAGTGTCAAGGCGCAAAATACGACGAATGAACCCACATATCCCTGCGTAGCATCCACTTGTGGCTGGTTGAACAACTGTTCAGCATAGGTGAAATCGAATGGATTATCCATAGTGGGTGAAACACCAAAGTTTAATCCTGGTCCATTCGATCCAGGATCTGAAACAAATACACTACTTGGCGGTGTCTCTGTGACCATCGAGCTCATCGGTTGCAAAGGCGCATGTTTGGCACTAGGCGAAGGGGCCCTCGAAGCGGGTGGTAGTACCTTGTGACGTCTAGCTCGACCCAACACTTCACGGAGATAGGTGCCGTATTGGAATCCTGGCACTTTTGTCAGAACCAGAGCGACTTGCTCGACATCGCGGCCGATGCGCCGAGTATCGGCACCATCCGGTATCAGACTCGCCAGTCTGACCAAACACCGGGCAGCAAAGGCGACATGCAGGTGAGTGTACGAGTTGGCGTACGCAAACTTTTGCGTGTACTGCTTGCCGCGGAGGCAAATCTCGAGTTGACGTTCGGCAGCGGTACGAGCTGCGATCAATCGTTTACGTCGATGTTCCGGTAGTCTGGCGACATCGTGCTTATTCCGTATCCCATGTAGGATTTTAGAGTTGGCAAAGAGCTCTGTGCTGCAGATATAGCTTTTCACTGGATATCAGCTGGGCAGGCTATACAGGACATACAAGCTTCTCGCAGGAAGTGACCCGGCTCCATGCCTTGTTTTGCATAATATGCATCCCAATGCTCGTGCCAGCTCGCGATGACCTTGTCAAGACGGTTCAGCTTCTGATCAAGATCGGGTATGCTGGAAATGTTAGGGATGAGGGCAAATGGTTGATGCAGGGAGGCTATGCGTCAGCAGAGACACCAGGCCAATACGTACCTCTTGCAGTCAACATCTCGCAAGTCGCAACCAATCGACTGTCCGAAAGAATTGCGAGCGGGTGCTTGAGGAACTCTCGGCAATTTCGAATCGTCTCCTCCCCAGCAAAGAGAGCCGGTCGGCCAAGGTTGAAAGCCATTCTAGTGATCAGTCTCAAATTTAGAATACGAGGACTTACTCGTATTCCATCTTATACAGCTGTCACGTCAGCGAATGTTGGACAAAATCTCAGAATGTAAAGCTTACGGTGAGCCATACTCGAGTACCGACCACCAAGGGGTACTCTTCTTGCAATTCGACTGATGATTTGCCTTTGCCCATCCCACTCTGCACCAAAAGAGGCAGACATCGATACAATCCCATATCCATCGCCATCCGCAAGGCATGACCACCTGGTCTCCATGTGGTGTCACCCCAAGATGCCAGCACGATCATCGCTTGCACCACCTCGATTCTAGCCACTGGGCTGAAGAGAGTCGACGTTCCGATGGTTTCCGCATGCTCCCGGCAAAGGCGATGCAGCTCAGATACCGGTCCACCAGCCTCTTGAATCTTCGCCATGACCATGACAAATGTGGTGATGCAAAATGGAGAGCGTTTTAGCAGACTTTCAAAAGTGTCAATTTCTGGGTCGAAGCAGGGCATATAGATCAAACAATGTTCCATGAATCTGGGTTTAGCCGAGCGGGTAAATCACACTTACGATCGGTATGACTCCCTAGCTGTCGACTCGTCACAGAAGCCCAGCTCGATGGGATCCTTGAAATGCCTGACGAAATCACCGCGCTGCAGAGGCAGGTTGCGCTTGACTTCGGAAAAGTCTACATCCGTAGTGACAAGCTTTGACCGCTTGCGCTTTTGACCCGTCCCATCCGAGGTATTGGTCAGGCGCCGTTTTGCAAATGCCGTCGGCAGCAACGATGGCTCTGCGGTCTTTTCTCCTGGGCCGACATGCCCATCCTGTTCCAGACGAGCGGCTTCTGCGAGGTAAAACATGTTGTCCCAGTCTCGATGAGTATTGTTGGTCATAGGGTCTTCGTCCTCATCTTCATCGTCTGACGGTGCCGAAGGTATCTTGGGTGGGACGGGAGGAGGGGGTGCTGCTCGAGACGATTGCATGTTGATCTGCCATAGGGCGGAATTAGGTGTCAGAGGTATGGTCGAGGGTCCCGCCTGACCTTGCATGGGGTTGAAGAGGGTCTGCAAGGCGAGCATGGCTTGTGGTGTAGGATAACCGTTTGCAGCAAATGTTTGCTGGGGATGAAAGGCGCCACGCACTAGTAGTCAGCGATACATGCTCGTGTAACTCACCATCGGGCGTAGCTGTTTGAGCAGCAGGCATCGCAGCTCTTTGAAGCTGAAGTAGCTCCTGAAGAGCTCCCTGCATCTGACCCATCTGACCCTCTACAAATTTAAGGCGGCTAGTGTTAGGCATTTCGCGGAATTGTTGCGCTCACTCTTCAACCCTGGTCGACTTGCTCTTCCGAGGCCCGTTGAATGTGCAGACATGGCCCCCTTGCTTGCATCTTCGACATGGAGGATTCTCTTTCCCTATGCACTTCATTTTCATTCGATGACAAAAGTCGCATGCCCGATTAGACTGTTTCTTGCCGTCTACCTCATCGGCTAGAGACTGATCATCGAAATCATCCTCGTCGGGCGACCGAGACCTTTGACCTGGAGACATGATCACCGAATAGCTCACACGGTCGAGACGTGGCGCTGGAGCTTATCTGTGGGGTGATTCAGCTCGCTTGGGACACCGTGACCCCGTCACAGCTTTTTGGATTGGGTCCTCTGACTCGAATAGTCTGAAGTGATCGACGAAATGAACTCAGGTATGCAAGAAGGAAAACGGACCGGTCTCCGGTGTTTTGAACGCCGAGTTGTTATTAATTGTGGGGTAAAATAAAGATGGGAAACAGGGAGGGGGTGGCAAAATGTCCGGAATTTAGGCGCGCCACAAGCAGAGAACCAGTACCCGGATCCGCTGGAATCAATCAATCATGAATTTGCCACCCCGCGGGTCGAACCCGTCTCGCTCGAGATCTGCCGGTTCCGTGGCGCGGACTGAAACCCTTGCTAGCCGGCCATTGTAAAATGGGGGATCATTATCCATGACCGTGACACAGATGAGTAGGGCAGGCTAGGAAAGTGTTTTGTGCCTGTTTTGTGATCCATGTACATGCCTTGGCATGGAATCCCCTTGTTTCCTATGCAACAGGGGGGGAAGACAGCCCGGCGGAAAGGGGAAGCGGGACATGGTCATGACCGTCGGGCTGGGAATCTCCTCATGCCGAAAACTACACGCGTTGCGGATTCGGGCATCCCTTTGTGTTTTTTTTTCTCACTAGATAAATAGTAGAACCACGGTCAACCCCTCCCGACTTCTCATCCCCATCGATCCTCCCACTTTGCTTTTTATCGATAACGAAATCTACTATCCCTTCGCCAAGGATCGACCTGGCGTAATTACACAAAACCCCTGGGCATACGTCGACCTATCTATCCAAAAAAGAAAGATGACCGCCGTGGCAACAATCGCTGAAGCGGGCCTCGCCGGGGAATCCACTCAGACCGCCTTTGACGCTCCCACCTTGACTCAAACGTCTTCGCACACGAATGTGGACGGCGTACAAGCAGAGAAGCCATTGCGCAATGGTAGTGCAGAGGAGGGTTCGCTGCACGGCGATGCGGAAAAGGTCGCAGGCGCCGGCCCGGCTGAGGCTTACAACGAGGCGACTCTTCTCACTGGCTTCAGACTTTATGCTGTTTTCGGCGCCATGATGCTTGGGGTGTTCATGTTTGCTTTGGATCAATCTGTAAGTGGTCAAGTCCAATGAGCCAGGGATCGTTTCGATTGATCATGGCAGATCGTCTCGACAGCCATTCCTGTCTTCACTTCACAATTCAACGCCTTCGCCGAGGTCGCATGGGTCATCACTGCTTATTTCCGTGAGTGGCTTGGTCTATCCGAGCGGGGAACAATCGCTGATTCTCAGTCACCCAATGCGGTCTGATCCTGCTCGCCTGTCAACTCCTCACAATCATCAAAGCTAAATGGGTTCTGCTCACTGCATTCTTCTTCTTTGAGTTGGGATCATTGATCGCTGGAGTCGCCAAATCAATGAATGTCTTGATCGTCGGACGAGCTATACAAGGTGTCGGTATGTAGCTTCTGTAATCGCTTCCCGTGTGGCAGTGGTTAATGGTGCAGGAACCAGTGGAATGTTTTCCAGTATGATGTTGGTCATTGTTCAGATCACCAGGGTGAGCTAATCTTTACCGCTCTTCATCGACAGTCATTGACGAGTTCAGGTCGAGCAAAGACCCGCCTTCCTTGCTTCCTTCGGCTTCGTCTTCGTCATATCTTCCGTGGTCGGTCCCCTTCTCGGTGGTGTCTTCACTCAGCATGTCACTTGGCGATGGTGTTTCTACATCAATCTCCCTATTGGAGGTCTTGCTGCCGCCGCTGTGGTTCTCTTCCTTCCTGCCACATCCCCACCAGAAACCGATCGAACGCGGAACAAGACGACTTGGCAGAAACTTAAAGGCCTCGACTACATTGGAACTCTCATGATTCTCGGTATCATCGTGTGCCTTTTGCTCGCCCTTTCCGATGGCGGCAACAAGTATGCCTGGTCCAACTGGCGCATCATCTTTGAGTTCGTCCTTGGCGGAATCCTCATCATCGCCTTCTGCGCTTGGCAATGGTATCTGGATGACCGGGCACTGATCCCCAAGGCCATCTTCATGAACCGAACACTGATCGGTGCTTCAATTGCCATTTTCATGACCATGGTGCGTCTCCTACGAATACACTGGTCTTCATGGTTGACATACTTCAGCTGGTCATGTTGGGAGTTACGTTCCAATGTCCATTGTGGTTCCAAGCTGTCAAAGATCACTCCCCGACCAAGTCTGGTGTAGACATTATCCCGGCCATGTTGTCGGTCTGTATCGCCATCTTCATCTCTGGGGGAGCTACACAGGCCACTGGATACTATCTTCCCTGGATTCTCGTGGGTCCCATCTTCTCCGGAATCGGTACCGGTCTCATTTCGACTTGGGACCGAGAGACATCGAACTCAAAATTGATCGGATACCAAATCATTGCCGGAGTCGGGATTGGATTTTCCTTCCAGAACATCTTGCTCTCGGTACAAGCTGAGTACAATGATCGACAACACTTGATGGCTCAAGCTGTTGGTGTCTCCAACTTCTTCCAGCTCACTGGTACGTTGCATTTGCGCTACGATAGACTGTACTGATTTTGACAGGTGCTGCTATCGGTATCGGAATCGTGAACACTGTTCAATCCGTCTACCTGAACAAGGAGTTGCGAGCTAAAGCGCCCAATGTCAACTTTGAGCTGGTCCGACAGTCTGTCACTGCAATCTACACCTCGGTCCCGGAAGACCAACGAGGACCTGTCATTGACGCCTACACCACGGCTATCAACAAGTCCTTCCTCCCCATGTACATTGCCGTCGCCATTGCCTTTGTGGCTTCTTTCCTGATCAGGAATCACAACTTGAAGGCCAAGGGGGTCTCTGGTGGTGCGGTGGCTTAGAGTGGAGAATGAATTCAGCTATATCCCTTGCTCAATGGATTTAAGTAGATGTGATATCGCGATAATTTTCCTCTATGCACCCCTCTCGTCTTTTGGCAAGCATACTCTTGAGGCGTTCAAGCGTCCCTGCCGGTCATTTACGATCTGTATTAGGGATATGGGCCATGCAAGTCAACATATGCTGAATATGAATCGGGACCGGATTATAACCGAATTGTTAGATGATTCCGTACACTGCCGCGGGTCCCACCGTATCGTTCTCCACACATCATGCATTAGGTGATGCTCGTTCGCCGAATCTAGACCGTACGAGTTCGTCCTGTCGCGTACTCGTAGTCCTTGATGTATCACCTTGTGCTCATGAGAGCTACATCTCATTTCGGTCCTTACTACGGCCGTGGGTGGCAAAGGGGCGTAGGTCGAAAATAACCAAAGCGAGATTGAGACTACATCACCCCTCCTCTCCTTGTTCTACCTGTCTCTCAGCCTCTGCTCAGATATATCGGTTCTACTCGCTTCTAATCGAGCTGACCATGACCGAATGCTGACTCACCGTCCCTTCTAGCTCCATTCATTTCGAGTCGGCGTCCCTAGTTCGCGCGAGGGTCATAGGAGCATGACCCGAGATGCGCGGTTTTAACCGTCTGGATGACCTAGAATTGATCGTGGTCGAAGCTGTTTTGGGCTGCTGAGGTATGCTGTGTCAGGTGGCATACGTCACGTCGCTTTTCTAGATTCACCATGGCCGAGACGACATGGACGACGAGGTCTTCTTTGCTTGCTGATCCGCTCAAATGGCAAGTATATAAGATAGCGACCCGCTCACTCGTCTAACTCCCATTCTGATTGTCTCAACACTACTCGCAGTCAAGCACCTTTGCTCTAATCGCATTCACCTCAACCTATACCCAACATGGCCAAGCACGCAAAGCCTCGAGTCCGTAAGTCATTCGCCAAAAATGCCAGCTGACAACAGCTGGATCCGGAGACGGCGCTCCTCGACGAAAGATCTCTGTTAAACACGTCTTCAGGACCCCTCGACAAATCTTCTACTTTGCCTTTTTCATCCTCTGGCTCTGTATCGATATCGCCCTCTGTGGTCTAGTCTCTCAACAGATCCACTCACATGGCAGACAGATGCAAGATTGGCCGACGGGTGAATACTACCACGCTATGGGTTTACTGCTCTTCGCTACAATCTTCAGCGCCATTATCGGTATCTTCCACGCCTGGTTGAACATTCCCCTGTTGATGTTCGTCTTCCTCGTACGTCGCCCAGCCTGGTGGGACGGAGCACAATCACTCATAACAGGCCAATGGAGTCTTCTTCGGTACTGGCGCTGGCATAATCGAACGAACGCCTTTCGGACATGGACTGCAATGCGGAAACCCCATCGCACTCATCCCTGAAAACTTCCGAAACGACTTTCACTGGTGTAGCAGAGTCACTGCTATCGAGGGTCTTGCTTGGGCCATGTGTGAGTCCGCCTTCTTTCATGTACTTTAAAGCAGAACTGAGCTGACGAAAAGTCGCCCTGAGCGTGATTGGTATCGTGTTCGCGTTTGCCGACAAGTTCTCCCTCGTCTCGAAGCGATCATCCATCTACGACGACCCTGAGGCCGCCCACGAGAAGATCCCCGAGGCTCACTAGAGCGCTCAAAAATAATGAACATACATTCCATAGACGCAAGCCTCCTATAATACTTATGCACCTTATAATTATCTAGTCGACGACGAATGGGCACAGAATGTTGGTCGCCTCTGATGAAGAAGTATCTTCGCAGCTTACAGCCTGTCATGCTTGCTTTCAAGAGAAGAGTGTATTCTTTGAGCTGGCAAGCAGGCCTGTTGGGTCACAGAAAGCATGGCAGAAGACGTATCCGTACTGAGGAGTGAACGACAACCTCCACCTTTGTTGATGTGGAGGTGGTCTGCTTCACGTCTGCACTTCACCTTTCAACATCATTATGCCTGTAACAATACCCCCATACCTCACTTCGGGGGCTTCATCGAGAGCCCATCATGCCTTGATCGTAGCGCTGAATGATTCGAGGTCGATACAAGAGGACGATGCGGTAGCGCAAAGGGAAATCGAACGAGTCCGGGGTGTACTTACCTCCAACCCGAGCACGGTTAGTCCAAGCTTGAAACCACATGTTGATTCTGACTGAAGTTAGACCCGGATTTCCGAGAGCCTTATCGTACTCCTGCACTGCTGTATGGTCGTTCAGGAGAAAGTAGACCTGGAATGGGCGTTGATACCTGCACTTCAACTCGCCGAAGGGGGAAAGACGCTCAAGGAGAGGAGGATAGGTATGTGCACACGTCACTTGCTTCATTGCTACAAAGATGATATCTGCCTGGATTCTGTCACTGATGGACAGGCTATCTCTACCTATGCGAGAGACTGCCAAAAGATCATGAACTCGGACTCATGCTCATCAACACGATCCGAAAGGTGAGCTACAGATGACTTTCGTCCTCCTGCTCTTTGCCTGGGGCTGGCCTGGCGATCCGAAAGCATTCGGCTGACATCAAGGATTTGTCGTCCTCCACTCCGCAGGAGATCCTGCTCGCTCTCAACACTATCACCCACCTGCCATCCCTTGACCTCCTCCCTGCTGTTCAACCGCTGTTGGTCTCCAAGTTTCTCTTGGGCCACGACCTCTCATCTGTCCGTCAAAAGACTTTTGGGTGTTTGATCTCGCTCCACTTCCCTCAGAACGAAGATCTGAGCAAGACTGTCGGCCCGCGGTCATTCCCCATCGCACTCGGCAAGCTGATCAAGATGTTGAACAAGGAGACAGACGTCGGTGTCACCGGAACCATTATGCGCCTCATGAAGCTCGCACTTTCGGTGAGGAGACTTCGATTCATTTGTGGATGGAGCTGACCAGTAGCATAATGCATACGTGATCACGAACAAGGAAGAAAGACGCTTTCTTGTCGAGACGCTCATTGCGCACAGTAAGAAGCACCATACTTCTGCGCAAGTCGTCGTGGCCGCGATACGGTTACTGCGAGTGCTGCTGAAGTGCGAACACGAATCATTGTGGGTCACACACAACATCGCAGCCCGGATGCTGAAGCGTAGTGAAACGGCAATACAATGGCTCAGCACTGTCGTGAAGAGCAGGAAATCCAACACATGTGAGTGTTCCTTTTGGACTGTCAAAAAGCGTCTGACAAAGAGCTATACTCGTAGAGATCTGTTCTTTCGCTTCATCCTTCTCTCCAGCTTCAACCTCTCACCTCGTTTCTTCGATCATCATACGGATAACGCATTTGCTTACTCCGCGCACTACCAACTCCTCACGAGCAGGCTCACCTTCGCCTAATAATCATATACTCGCTTTGCGTTGCCTTTCTATCCTCTCACCTTCGACCTGGGACGGCCTCCTGGGCGACAACGAGATGAGATTCGTAATGGAGGGTCTCAACAGTGTAGACGATTCTATTCGCCTAGCCGTAGGTTCCAAACAACGCTTGAGCTGATTTTGCAGACTCTTCGTCTGTTAGGCAAGATGTCCCCTGAGCTCCTCGATGCTGCGTACCGCAACCACCTGGATAGTCTGGCAACATCTTCTAATCTTGCTCTACCGTTAAAAATCCCGGAAGCACTCGATACCGCTAGCAAGCTCCGGCTCGGACGGTTAGAGACCGCTGGTCGGGCATTGGAAGTGGCCAAGGCGAAGGCAGCAACAATGGTCAACGACTCCGAAGCCGGCAAGGAGCTGGCTCATGATATCTCGGGTATATGTGATGTCATGGACGGCCTCGATAGTGAGACAGCTGTCTGGGAGTCAGGCTTGAAGTTTGCCGTTGACGAGTTGACGAATGGTGAGTGTACTAGATCGTGATGTCAAGCTGATTGCAGCGACACCCGCGTACCGAACCGCTTTTCTACAAGTGATCCTGAATGTGGACGCGGGACGTGATCAGACGATTGCGGTCATCCGAGCCGTGGCCGTGACCGAGTACGGCGAGTTTGACTCGCAAAGTATCAGCAAGGTGGTCTCCGTCCTGTTGCAAAATGTGGACTCTCTTGCAGGTAAATCTTGGTCTCTGGCCTTACGAGGATGACGCTCATATCAAGCGAGTGTGCAAGAGCTCCTCCTTGTCGCAGCAGTCGCGCTTATCAGTCGATACGCTGGGCAAGGTGGAGAGCGGCGGATGACAATGATCAAGAAAGCGCTCAACGAGGTCCGCGAAAGCTCATCCGGCTACATGCAGAAGGTGTGTCACTTGAAAACAGTGAAAGGACAGGCCGCTGACGGGGTCAGCGCTGTTCCCAGGTCGAAAAGCTCATCTCGGACCCTGACCTTTTGAGGAGATTGAACACAGAGGCCAAATCACGCTCAGTCTGTCGTCACCGCCTGTCGCGCTGGTGGAAGGCTGATGGTAGCTACCGGACGTTCTAGCGACCCTGATCGCCCTAACTAAACCTGTCACGAGCTCCTCGTCATCCGTGACCAGCCCATCTTTCGGCTCAAGGTCATTGGCGAGCAGTGCTCTCAGATATGATGCGTACGCCCCGCCTGCGGCCGTTGCGTCGCGATCAACTTCTAGATCTCGAGTCGCTGTGTCGCCACGGCGCAGTTCGAAGCAGGCGAGGTCACCTGGACCCATATCGGCAGGGGACTATACCTTGTTCAGTGCAGACGAGCAAGAACTGAGTGAAGCTTCCGCTCTGTTGGTGAGTGTTGGCGTGATGGTGGTGCAGACTGATGCCAGCAGGACGAAGAGGGACTGCACAATATCGTCGGTCTGTCTTTGGGCAGTGACAAGGTGACCTCTACGCGACCAGTAACGACACGGAGGATATCAGATCCCTTCAGAAACGATGATGATGACCCTGTCACGCCGAAATTGCGGTGATGTTGTTTAATGAAATCAGACGTAGATGCATACAAATGAGGTTACATCGTGGAGCAAGGCAACGAGAGTGGGAGGCAAATTTACTTCTTGTATATACAGATGATGCTGGATATCAGTGTCATTCTTGGAAATTCGACGCATCGCAGCTCACTCTTCGTCCTCCAGAGTATGATCCAGACCGACTTTCTGCCCACGAGCATGCTTGGCAGACTGACCCCAGACCATAGCTGCGAGATGAGTCGACGATCACCAGAGATTGGTTGACTTACCATTCCTGAACTGCTTGACAATTTCCTTGTGAATGGCATTACAGAAATCTTCAACTGTACATTTGCTTCGCCTCAATACGACGGGCGAAGAATAGTCTGGTTGTTGTCCTCGAGGCTTTGTGTATCTGCATTCTCAGTGATGGTCTTGTGCCAGGGTCATTCACTCACACTCGAACCAGATCCAATTTCTCCCACATGACCTCCATGAGCTCATCAATGTTGAGCCACATTGTACTGGAGATAGGCACAGAGTTTGGGATCTTGTATAGCAGATCAAGCTCCTCGATCGAGATGCTAGCGAGTCAATACAGATCTCCAGTCAAATACATGCGACTCACGCATCAATCTTGTTCAAGACGCAAATGGCAGGAACGTAAACTCGGTTGCCCTCCACGACGTCAATTACGTCCTCGATAGTAGCGTCGGGTTGATGAATTTGAACGGAACAACTGGTCATTCTGTATTCGGACAAGACAGCTTTGATTTCTGAAGGGTCGACTTTGGTCAAGGGAACAGTGTTTGTGATTGCGACCTGTTTGTTAGACACAGGGATACACTCAGAGAGGCTGATCGCTTACACCTCCCGTCTCCCGCTTCTTGATGCTGATAGCTGGGGGTTTCTTATTCAGCCTGATCCCGAAACCTTCCAATTCATTGGTGATGATTTTGAGATCGTTGAGAGGTTTCAATACGTCGAGGACGATAAAAATCAGGTTGCACGTTCGGGCGACAGCGATGACTTGTCGACCTCGACCTTTACCATCTTTGGCTCCTTCAATGATACCTTTCTGTCAGCGAAATGCGCTTGACGTGGTTACATAATGTACTTACCGGGCAGATCCAACACTTGTATCCTGGCTCCATTGTGGGTGAGTGTACCTGGAACAGTGGTAAGGGTCGTGAACTCGTAAGAAGCAGCTTCGGAGTGTGTTCCTCTATATCGTCAGTCCTGGCACAGACGATGGCCGGGCAAAACGAACGTGAGCTTGGACATCAATGTCGACTTTCCCTACCGCAATCAGCTTGGGTGGACAACGGCAACAAGAGCAACGTACGACTGAAGGGAATCCGACGAATCCAACACTAGCAACTCCTGTGCGAGCCACATCGAACCCTATTCCTGGCCCACCTCCACCTCCTCCAGGCGGGTTGATCAAATCTCGCCTGAGTTTCGCAAGTTTCGCTAGGGGATCAGTGGGAGCGAACAAGCTAGAACTGGAAGGGGGATACCTTTTAATTGACCCAAGTGATATCTGAGATGATCAGCTGGCTTCGGAGACATTTCCCTCAATGGCTTACTCTGTATTCTTGTTTTTCTGACTTGTTAGCTAGCTTTCTAATACATTGGCACCAAGCTCACCTGAGTCTTCGCCATCTCCTCCTCAATGTCCTTGATCTAAACGGTGATCAGTTTGGTCTGCAATGGCATGATTATCTGGGCGCACCTTTTGAGCGGTCGTCATCTTGGGCTATATGTCCTGTGCTCTAGAGTTGAAGCTGACTGTTCCGTTGCCTGTCACGATCTTGTCGTTTTGAGAGCTATATCTTGTGCCTCGAGGTCGAATATGTACTGTCCAGATGCCCAACAGAATGACGGTGGAAATTCAGAGATCAGACTCGACGAGACCATGACGTGGCAATCAGACATGTCCATTTTGCCACCCATCCACCTATATGTTATGTTTGATAAGCCCTCGAGTTGATCCCCCTCTCCTCGCCGAAGCCGCGCAATGCAATTCCTCGTTTCTGTCTCATTGTCAGTCTGGTCTGGTCCACGATCCCCCCTTCCCTACTTACAGGGACCCTCTCTGCGTCGATAGTGAGGGACTATGTGCAAAGCGACATACATGGAAGCATAGCCAGTCTCAACACTCGATCGCCATGGCGCATCCCATCACCCAACATCCAGGCCCAACCATCCCCTTCCCTTCTGCACCCCGGCCATCTCCCATAGGCTTCGGTTTCGGTCTTCCTTCGTCTGGATCTTCGCTTTCCTTTGGATCTCCATCCAGACTTCCATTCGGCTCCCCGTCTGCGGCCTCGTCATCGACGCTCAGCTTTGGATTCGCTAGCGCCACTCCTACCCAATCCAACCTCGGCGGTAGCGCGACAACCGGTTCGCCCAAACGACCCTTTGTCAGACCCGGTGTCTCACCTTCTCCGACTGCCTTTCGATCCAACACTGCTCCTGTAGTCTCCCTCAAACGGACTCGAAGGAGTCCATCACCTACGCCCAGCTCCTCGCCTTCTCCTACTAGTTCAAATGTCGCTTCGCCCGCCATCACTCACGGCGAATTGCCAAGAAAAGACAAAGGCGAAGGGCTGTCTGTGGGGTCATTGGAGCTCAAAGATGACAAGGAAGGCAGAAAAATAGTGAGGAAAGACGTCAAGAGGTTGAGAAAGGACTTGGTAGATACCAATCCAACAAAGGGTCAGAGCGCGAGTGAGACAGACGTCGATGTTGGCGTACTGCTAGGTGAGTCAGATGCCAATCAGCCTTGACGGTATCTGTCTGACAGACAGCTGCTCTCCCTCCGTCGTCGCATCTTTCGATATTGACAAATCTCCTCTCTCAGCATCCCCACCTTAAACACGATGTTATGGCAAAGCTCCCTCAACCCGATCATAACGAATGTTTATTGCAGCTCGACAGGCACATGGAGAAAGTCAGACGTCACACTGGGATGATGGGAGTCCAAGTCAACCCTGACAGAGTGTGGACTCGAGTGCAGAAGGACGTGCAGGCGTATATCCATACTGTGAGTGCTGAAGTCTTATGGACCCGGTCACTGCTGATCGAGTAGGCATCTACGTATCTCACCTTTTTCACCTCGGCTAGCTCGAATTCTTCCACTCCAGAACCTCAGACCGTCCAGTCTCTCCTCCATTCCCTCTCCACACAAATCATCTACATTTTGCGACTCATTCCGCCGAACTCGGACGTCAGTTCCGGCACTGTCAGTGCTCTTCTCGAGTTTGGCAAGCGAGTCATTTCCAGCTGGACATCGTGGCTCGAAGCGTTGTCGATCGACGTCAATCAACGAAGTGGCATGTATCCCCACTCGACTGTCGAGATTTGGGCATCCAATCTTGACGCTTTGGCAAATGCTCCAGCCCCAGCCACCACACCTACATTCGGCTGGACAATGGCTCCAACGCAATTCGAACCGCCTCATGCTCTGGTCGACTCTTACAGAGACGCTATGAAGCCGATCCGTGATCGATTCATCAATGAGCTTGGATGGCTCATCGGCCGTCACCCCATCAACCCGTCTTTCAATCTGTCCTCTACACCTACTCATACCCAGCCTTCTTCGAGCTCATCGTGGAATTCGACGACCATTATGAAGGTGGACGAGGACGAGGAGCTCTAAGATACCTAGCTCGTTCGTCACGAGAGATATCGCGCACGACATGCGTCACGACACGTTACCTGATTTTACTCCATTTTACGTTTTTACGACCTGACTCATTTACTGTATGTAGTTTTGTGATGCACTATGCCTTTTGCTTATCGGCTCCCCATTGGCGGCGGATTCGGCGATCGTCGGTGTCGGTCAGGCGCAGACCTGATCACCCACGCGACATACACTGACAGATACACAAGATGACTGATCTCTCATCAACACCTTTCACCGCCGGTACGTGGTCGGAGGAAATAGCCTTTGGATTCGCAAACTCGAACTTGAAAGTTGATATTCATTATATATACGGCCTTAACTCCTTGACTCGTATTGTTCAACAGAAACAATCATGAACCCGCGGTAGAAATGGCCATCATCGGCAACGGTCGCCTCAAGACTTGAGAGCGAATTACAGAGGGAGATGGGATGCGATTATCAGCTGCGACGCGGCGATTACGCATGATGTGACCGGGTAATGACGAAAAATCGGAAGAACCCATTCCGAGTGAGATGGCTCCTATCGGTCCGTAGATTGGTCTGATGGGTGATGATGCATGACTATGTAGTACACGATGAGCGGCACCGCCGTAATGTAGCAATATATGTATGATCTATGCGGATGATTTACAACGCGAGTAAGATACAGGGCTACTTTCCTTCGACTCAGTTGAACGCCTTCAACTAACGCTGGATATACTCCCAGCTGTTCCGCATCTCTTTGCCCCAGGCAGCAACTTTCTCATCGTACCGCTTCCCACTCTCCGCGGCCAATTTTCGCAGCTCCTTCGCCCTATTATCCGGATTCTTCCATCGAGTAGCGTAAATGATATCCGGGTTGGCCAATTCAAGCTCCTTTTGAGCTTTATCCATCTGATCCATCGTCTTCCCCTCAGGTATAGCCAACCACATGACGTCTGACAACTCTTTTCGAGCGATATCGAGATGTCTGCGGACCGTCTTTTGGGTCGAAGGTTCCATATCAGTCTTGGTCATTGTCCATTTGACTTTCCCTGAGTCGTCAGTCGCGTACATCTAGGATGGTCAAAGCGATTCGACTGACAGTCTTGAGACTTCCGCAACTCCTCGTCTACCGAAAACCCAATAGCACCAGACTGGTCTTCGCCGTCGATGCTGTTGCGAATAGAGAGAGTGATCGCCTGGATTGGGCGCTGATCCTCTGGACCGTCCCAATTTGATGGCTGGACGTAGACGGCTACCATCCGTGAAGTTGAAGGGGGAGCCTGTTTTATAGTAACGCTGACTCTCTAATCTGTTAGCAGTCAGCTACTACTCCACCCACCTCATCCGGGAAACACTGGACAATCTCATCCAGTAGCGTCTCAAATAGAGCAACAATGAGCCTGAAAGCTGATTCTCCCATTTCAGACGATCCGAAAAGACGTTTATCCATTTCGTCCCTGCTAGTTAGCCATCGAGCAAGAAGCGAAACCCGCTCGCGTACAAGGAGATGTATTGGTATCCGATGTTACGGGCCGTATTGTGATAGGCAAGGAAGATGCCATCCATCAGCCCGATCCTGGCTTGCATGCTGTATTTGAGCATGGCTGACCGAATGAGATCGAAGTATCTGTCATGTCAGGCTTGACCACTTTGAGCCTTGAGTAGCTATAGACGTACTCTCGTTCGAACGACTCCAACATGCCCCGTTCCTCGTAAATATCGTATTTACTCATTGCCTGCGCGTCAGTAATGCAGCTCTACTTGCTTGAAGCCACTCACCTCCCAGTTGGCTCGATCATGTCGAACAGTCAGACATGCCCGGGTCTTAATATCAAAAACGCCCGTCCCGGGTAATCTAGGATCCCAGCAATCCAATTGAGATCTCATCAATAGCTTGTTCCCCTGAGTCTCAGCGACCATGTCCGGAGCGGGTCATCGCGGCCCACCTTTTGATAAGCAAAAGCTCCACGGTCCTCTCGCTCGGCTTGCGAGACTCCCTCGTCTGGGGCGGCCGTCAAGAATCGTTTGAAATCGTCAGGCTCCGTGGTCAACATCTTCTCCAAGATGACGCCCTGGGTCGATTAGAGAATGGCGCTTCGTCAACAATGTGGACACCGACTCACATATTGAGTAAGAACGTTCTCTGAATCCCATTTAGAGTCGTTATCAACAAAAATGGTCCCGTTTTCCCCCTTGCCGATCTCTAGGCATGCAGGTAGACATGCTCCCGGGGTAAAAGTATTGCGCTGCCATGAGTGATGGCCTACTTGATCATGGCGTCAGACATGATAAGCTTACCTCGGTGATGAACGGTAACGAAAGATAAGTAAGGTCTACCGGGCGATTGCCTAATGGTTAGCGGGAGTGATTGGGAATTCCAGGACGCGCACCGCTCAGCGCAAAGTAAATCTGGCTGAAAGCTTTTGTCAATGTAGAAGTCGAGCCTAAGTATGTACTCTTGGAGTCTTGTGCCATTCGAAGCAGGTCCTGTTATCGTCAACGATGGGTCTTTGGTGTTCCGCAAAGCTCACTATGTCTTTCCCTGGTGGGAAATATGCAGGTGTTCGATTGAATGCAAATTGTTCGGGAGTGGGTATCTCATGCAATTGATCAGGGTCAAAATTCCATACACCGGTTCTTGGGTCTCTCATCATGTGTACACCAGGACTGGGCGATCAGCATGCCACTCGCGATATGCCTTGTTTTGTATTGCTCACTTAAAAGGTATCTTCTGAAGGTTTCTGCGTAATATTGCTACAGGGGCGTTACGCCCATCATCTAGTGCTGATATCCGTCAGTCAATCACTCGGAAGCAAGCTAGGGGTAAGTGCCTCACTCTCTAAATTGATCTCCTTTGCGCTGAACTCCCCTTCAGCAACTACTCTTCCCGGTCCTCTTGTCGAAAGCTGCATGTGTGGCGGAGATTGCCTCGCCGTCGCAGGATTGGGCTTGTTATGTCGAGCTGCTTCCATATCTTTCGAAACGGCTGGATCTCAGTATTGGTAAAAGCTGCCGGGCCACCACTTACAGGCCAAATCCACCTCGGAGGCCGCTGGACTGTTCGAAGCTTTGCTCTTGACCGACCCGTCCCTGGCCGGTCTAGGCGGTCTATGAGAAGGATGGATCCGGACTTTTGTGGCGCCTGACTGTTCCATGTCGACGGGTGTTTTGACAGCTTTCGATCTCGACTTCAAGATTTTCGATGTGGCGGCTAGCATAGGTGCTGAAGTGCTAAATTGCCTTGCAGAGAAATCTCTCGCGGAAGACTTCGGTGCGGCTACCAAAGGGGAATGACCTCGAAGACTGCGCCTCCGGGAAGGCGAAGGCGAGTTAATCGGTGGCAGCCCACCAAAGGTCGATATCGGGACCTGATGCGACTGCCTTGAAGATCTCGTGCGCCTTGATCTGGCTCCGCTGACATCGATCGTCGACCCTCCAGTCCTGGGGATTCTCAGCGAAGGCGCGACACGGCCCCTGGCCAACTGATCAGCCGAGGTGGCATGCAATGCCAAATCTTTCTCGAGGGCCTGCTTTGCTCTGGAGTTCAATTTCCCGATAAAATCGTGCAGGACAGACTCTGCTCGAGCACCCAGAGGTCGCCGCATGGGTCGGAGGGGTCAGTTGAGACTGGATGGAGATCGACGACTGAAATGATGCTTCCAAAGGTGGAGGCGTGGTCCACCAAGATTGTGGGATAAATAGAGGGAAAATAAATCCTTCCCTGAAATAATCCAAACCTGTTGTGCCTTTTTTGCCACCCGCGCCTCTCCACCAGGATTTTTCACCTCCCCTACGCGCATCTCCTCCCCTCTTTGTCCCTCTTCCACATCTACAAAAGACTACCCAAAACCAGTCAACACCTACACCACTACCCAAAATATGTTGTTGTTCACCGACGTTATCACCGGAGATGAAATGTGCTCCGATTCCTTCGACCCGTGAGTTTCGCGCCGTTCAATGCTGCTGTCACACGTTTTTCCAAACGAGCGGTACCGTTTGTGTGGAGCTGATTGGACCAGTAAGGTCGTCGGGGACATCGCTTACGAGGTCGACTGCTCCATGATCATCGTCAAGGAGGGCGAGGTCGACATCGGTGCGTCACAGCGACACTTAACAACGATTGTCAGCTGACAGTCGGTGTAGGAGGTAACCCATCTGCCGAGGAAGAAGCCGAGGCTCTGGAGAACGGTGCTACCCAAGTCAACAACGTCGTCCACTCTTTCCGACTTCAAAGCACTTCTTTCGACAAGAAGGTCAGTCTGGTTCACACGCGTACTGGGGCAAATCGAGCTCATGCTGCAGTCCTACTTGACCTACCTCAAGGGTTACATGAAGGCCGTCAAGACCTACCTCCAGGAGAACAACCCGGAGCGAGTGCCCGCTTTCGAGAAGGGTGCCCAGGAGTTTGCCAAGAAGATTGTCGGCAACTTCAAGGACTACGAGTTCTACGTAGGAGAGAGCATGAACCCCGAGGGAATGGTCGCTTTGCTTGTGAGTGACTTTTTGCCTGGTCCGATGGGGGCTTCCCGCTGATCAGATACAGAACTACCGAGAGGACGGTACCACCCCATACTTCACCTTCTGGAAGGATGGATTGAAGGAGGTCAAGATCTAAACAAGGGGTCTGAGAGGTTGATCATCATATAGACAGGTGTCTACATTTTTTTCTCGTTGTTTCTCGTTGCATCAGTGCTGCGGCAGTGATCGCATGCGTCTTTACTTCTCTTGAGCAGTCGTGAGCAGTAGATATGAAAGCTGCAGCTGTTCGGGTCACAAATACGGCCAGATGCATCGACATGAAAAGAGACTTAAACAAGGTGACACCCACGTCATTTCCCAAAAATCATCGTTTTCCAGCGAGGGGGCGCGAATAATGACCGAGGGAGGCAATACCAGCAAACCGACTCTTCCCCCATCTCTGCATTCCACAACA
Source organism: Papiliotrema nemorosa (assembly GCA_032158125.1). Lineage (NCBI taxonomy): Eukaryota > Fungi > Basidiomycota > Tremellomycetes > Tremellales > Rhynchogastremaceae > Papiliotrema > Papiliotrema nemorosa. The sequence goes on along the minus strand of JASKOT010000007.1, from coordinate 254,598 downwards.
CTTCCCTTGCTTTGGATACTGTCAAGGCCGCTTCATTCTCGCCCAGGCAGCGCCCAGACATTCTGAAAAAGAGCGGGTCACAGTGTGGTCTCACTGAACCCAGCCGATCGGGTCAAAGAATGGGTAGATCGGTTCCTTCGGATTCGACCTTTGCGTCGCATGGTCTGCACAATGTTCACCTTGATATCCCTCGCATACCCACCAGCGACCTCAATCACGCCGCATCCACGACCTTGTTGGACTCCTCGTTATCGGAATGGATATGCGGATCTGCACAACTTGTCCCTGTGGACCGATATCCTCTGTTGAATTCGGCTCGGTCAATTCCACCTTTCGTCCGATTCTCCTTTTGTCCAGCTTTCGACCTATCATCCACCGCTAGATTCCGGAGGCAGTGTCAGATTCTGGCTTTGGGAACCATACCTAATGCGCCGGGTCCATCTTCACGGTTCGGAAGGGTCAAAGAAGTGATGGCTTGGTGGGAAGACGGTCATGGATTATGGTTCATCGTTGAAGAAGATGTGGATCAAGGGAGCAATCTGGTCGAAGAATGGTCGAAAATCATGTTCGACGAGGCTATGGATGACCTGGTCGATGACAAGGAGGGTTTGCCCACCAACACGGAGCGCAGAGCACTGATGTCCCCCCGAACAGCCGAGACAGTTTACGGGGAAATATGTCAAATCTTCGTGGATGTGGTGCAATGTTTGAAGGTACGCCTTGATCTTGCCTCTAGTGTTCTATGTTGAAGTCATGATTAGGCGTTGCACGAAAGACACCTCTCTCTGATATCGTGTCGGCCTAACATTTTCAACTTGGGTCAGTTGGCGGAGAAGCCTAAAATCGTCATCAATCGTCTGGACACGGTCGCACCGCTCTCTTCCTTCAATTTATCCGCCACACTACGTGACACACCTCTTGCTTCGTCTTCCCTTTTCCACCGAGAGCAGTCTGACCTGACCCATTCTTCGCTAGATGAACATACCTTGAGGAAACACTTGCGGTATCTTTCTCCCGAAACTACTATTTCAAAACGAGTCTCGGACACTGGCGACATCTATTCATTTGGCGTTCTCGCATATGAAATGCTTACAGGGACGACTATAGACGGCGGTCCGGATAGTCCCGAGGAAAACAATATCGATGTTCTGATCGACTTCCATCGTCATGTCACCATGAAATTCGTACCTCCCAGGGAGTGGCTCGAACGTGAAGCGGCTCTAGGACGGATACGTGTCGCCCTACCGCCAAAGGAACTAAGCGACATTGTCATACGGTGTTTAAGCAAGGAGCCCGAAGAACGATATTCATCCCTCGAAGCACTTCTTTACGACCTGACCAAGGTGGGGCGGATATGCCAGAATCATGGCCAATTGTCAAAGTTCAAGGTCGGCGAGGTGGACGAAATGGCTCGCTTCGCCTTGCCCTCCCGACTCATAAGGCGTGATTCTCAGCTGGAGTCTCTCGAACACGCGCTACGAGGAGTGATCAATCATGCACGAAACAACAAGACGGGCTATGCGTCTCGCATTGTGAACCTATCCGGCGCCGACGGTAGCGGCAAAACTCGCATCATGAGGCAGTTTGTACAAGACGTTGAAGCCAACCCTTCTTTTGGACACGTGTGTACGGCCTCTGCCAAAGTAGAGGAATCCATACATTCACCTTTGAGCTCTTTCACCCAGATCTTCACTGCGCTCTTGGATCGATTCTTGACAGATCCGAATGAAGACGTGAAAGAATGGAACGAGAAAATCAAGGATGCGCTTGGGAATCGCTTTCAGCTTTTCGTCTCATTAATCCCTACCGACTATTGGAGAATGCTAGGTGTCATGCACGAGTCGAAAACTGTGGCGGATGTCGATTGGAGTACCCTACGTGGCACTTTCACCGCGTGAGTAGTGGCTTGTGATGGTCTATTGTCAAGCTAATATTGTCAGCTGGGCGCGACAACTATTGCAGATCTTCGCCACGCCGGAGCATCCCCTTATAATTGTTGTCGACGACATCCAGTGGATGCCCCAGGATGAGGCCGAATACTGGCGATTATTGCTCACGGGCTCACAAGCCATCAATCACGTCTTGGTCATCACTACTTGTAGAGTCGGCAATGGCAATCAGCCCCCCACTGATAAATACCTATCCCCGGCGACCGTCGACATTTCGGTTCCACCTCTTTCAGAAGACAGCGTGCATGAGATAATCAAGGCGTCATTCCACGACAAGATCGCCGCCGGTGACGAATTAGCTAGCTTTCTGCATTCCGAGACGGGCGGATCGAGCCTCTTTGTCCGGACGCTCTTGGCGACCCTCGTGAAGGACAAAGTGATTTATTTCGACTTTGAAACATTGATCTGGCGATTCGATGCGGTGCTGCTCCAGAAACATCTGTCCAAGGCCGGTGTCGATCAATACCTCGAAAGGTTGATTCTCTCGTTGCCAGCACCTGCGCAACAGCTACTCTTTGTGTGTCGCAGACTTGCTTCTGGGATCGTGCTGACTGATTCAGTATCTCGCCTGTCTACCATCAAAAGGTTTTTCCCTGGACCAATTGCAGCAGATCGTGCAGATACCAGAGGAACAGCTAGAAGATCTGATAAATATCTGTTCGACAAAGGTCTCCTTGCTCAACCGGAGGAACGGGATGATCAATTTCGGCCAGAGTGGACCGAAGAATGTGGCGTACAGGCTTATTCCTAGTGATCAAGCTGGACAAATACATCACAAGATATCAGTCTTCTTACGACAACCTCAATTCGGCGCGGACTATATCTACGACGCTGCAGATCATGCGGCTCAAGCTAGGGAGCTAGGCTTCAGGAATGACAAGGACGATGAAGCATACATCAGTCTAATGTTAAAAGCCGCCGCGAGGACGGCCAATGCGACCAGTTTTGCGCAGGCGATGCGATTTTTGAGTGCAGCCGAAGGTGAGTCGTGACAAAATTGTTGAACACAGTTGACCATACAAGATGTCTTTATGGATACAGGAGGTCCGGCTCAGTGGATGGAACGAGAGCCGCGGCTGTACACACGCTATCTGCAGCTTTTTTCGGAGATATCCTGCGTTCTCAAGGCTTTTGACGCTTCCGCCGCAAAGTGCAAAGAGATCAGCCCGTACCTCAAAACCGATTCTGATCGTCTCCTGGTAGATACCCTCAATGTGCGCAGAATGGTGGCAGGTGAGTGGTCGGCACATGTGTCGAATGTGACTAATCACAACAGCTGAGCAACTCTTTGAAGCCGTCGAGCAAGTCTTCAAGATATTGAAAGACTACGGTTACGAACCCTCCGGCGCCATGGGCGTGGACAGCGTGCCCCGAACGCCAGAAGATGTAGCGCGTTTAGGGCAAGTACTTCAAGACGGTCCCATCGACCGCAACGACCGCAGAGTTCTGCTCATGACACTCATGGGTTCGGCCGGCTCTTCCGTCTTCTACACTGAGCCAGTCAAACGGCAATGGCTCTTCGCCTTGGGATTATCGCTGTCTGTCGAAGTGGGAAAGGTCCACGAAACCACCATGTTCTTTCTTATTACACACGCCTTGGGCTTGTCGGATGTACCCATGAAGAGGGCGTTGGTCAATCTTGCCAAGGAACGGCTACCTGGTTGTGACATGTCGTACCTCTACGGCGATGTCTTGAACGGAGTCGCGGTGCAGCAACACGTGAGTGCATTTGTGCATTGGCCTAGGTCCGATAGCTTATCCTGGCAGTTTTGGCGACCATGGGATCAGCTCGAAGACGATTACAAAGCCGCAATGGAAGTCAACATTCTCGGTTCAAACTTTGAGCAAGCTACCAGTGAGCGGACCTCGCTGAGTCTCTGAGGGTCGCTGATATGATATAGACGCAATTGCGATCTATGCGGGAACCAAGCTCTTCGCTGGCGATCCGATACCCCTCGAGGCTACTGTGAAGCAGTATAATGTGATCCGACCTTTCATCCGACCCCATGCTCGATATATGATCGAATTGCGTAAGTCTGCCCATTATTCAGCTTGCAACTTTAAGCTGATTCGGGCGCAGATTTCCAATTTGCCGAAAAAATAGGCAAAATGTCAGCAGGCCCTGCACCCTGGCTACTTGACGGCAATATCGTGTCGCGAAATGAGATGGACAGTATGGAACAGCTCGTGCTGCACACGGCAATGAGATATGTGCTCGCTCTTCGGCTCGCCGTCTTCTACGACGCTCCCCCTGATGTGCTCAAGCAGATTGTCGAGTCCGGAAGACGATTCGCCCCGGGTGCTGCGGGTCTGATTTATAGCGTGGAATGGATATTCATGGTTGCAGTGGTAGCCATACGCAACGCCGGACTGCAGGATGATATAGATTGTGCTATCAAGGAGTTTGAGAGCAACGAGCACAGTAAGTCGATACATTATCGGTTGATTAAACGTTTTTTAATGATTTAGGTCCAGACTTTGAGCAGAGGTTGCGATTTTTACGGATTTTGATCCAGCTCGAAAACGGTGTCAGGGAGACTCTGAACGCGGCCGAGGAGCTGATCGATGCTTTCATTGATCGACGACAACATGCCTTGTCAGGTGAGTCTTTGCTCAAGATACTCCTTGTGAAGTGAACGGAAGAGACTGATCATAAGGACTTTTGAGCTTTTTCGTCGGACAAAGCTTGCTGCAACGAACAGGTAGCAAACGCCTTGCGACCGGATTCTTGCGCGCAGCAGCCGATTCATACAAGCAAGCGCATCTGGTCGGACTGTGCGAAATGCTTCATCACAAGTGGCCCACTGTATGCCCGAGTCCACCTGCACCGACACTCCTGCCAAGTCAGGTAATCGTGATTCAAAAGGAAGCCAACGGTCCACCGCATCTGCGACGTGCTTCTTTATCTAATTCCTCCGATACCGCCCGATCTCTTCCGTCGTCTAACAATTCGCAGCATGAGGTGAAAAAGTCTAATCCGGACCAGCTTGATGCTATTGCGTGAGTGTATTTGGGCGACTCCCACCGGCCACTGACCAGACAGTCTCATGAGGTCCTCGCTTGCCCTTGCGTCGGAGCAGGACCCCCCGGTCCTTCTGTGTACTCTCCTTCGAATATTGTGTCAATTCTTGCGGGCGGAATACGCTGCAATCGCGCTCTGCGAAGATTCGGATGAGTCGCACGTCCGGTTACGAGCTTCTGGAGCGTTCTCTCGGATTCTGGCATACGATATCCGTCTCACCGAAGAGTCGGCTCGACACGTCTGCCCTGTGTCGGTCATTCTGCATACGGCTCGAACAGGCAAGGCCATCACTTCCATGTCGTCCTTTTCTCGTTTCCGGTCCGACCCATTCTTCAAGGGTCGCCCACCACGAAGCATTATCTGCATTCCTATCTCGTTACAGGGAAGACAGAACGGCGTCGTCATGCTTTCCTCAACTACAATTGCCGCCACACAAAGTCAGTGGGAATCGGCCAGAGAAGTGGTCTCTACCCTGGCAACTTTTGCAACCATCATTACCAGCAATGTGTCATTTACCAGGAGACTGAAGCTGGAGGTCGACCAAAGAACCAAGGAGTTGACGAATGCTTTGGCTGCGAAGACGCAATTCCTGAGTCAATGTAGTCATGAGCTAAGAAGTCCCCTTTCGGCTGTCCTGGTGAGTCAAATGATTGACTTGTCAGGAGTCAAGCTGATCAGAAGGGACTCGCGGCGGTATTGGAAGCCAGTTCGGGACTTTCCGATGTGCAGCGAGAACATTTACGAACGATCATATCGAGCGGAGAAGACTTGCTTGGTCTGATCAACAATATCCTCGACCATTCTCGACTCGAATCTGGTTCAGTTACTTTGGAAACCATACCGTTTTCCTGCAGAGATGTCGTCGAAGGTGCGCTCGATTCTGTCGCAGCCGTGGCGCAGAAGAAGGATCTCGAGCTTTGCTTGTTAAACGCCATTATTGAGGATCCTCCGGGATTGATCGGTGATCCATTCCGAATCAAACAGATTCTGTTGAATCTGTTGTCGAATGCTGTGAAGTTCACGCATTCTGGAAGGGTGACTGTCAAGTGGAGATGGGAGGCTCTGCCCGAGAACAAGGTGAAGGTTGAGATGGATGTCGAGGACACAGGTATCGGAATTCCTGCCCAGAGTGAGTTTTGGCAGCTTGTGCAGGGGCACACGGACTAATGGTTTAGAAATGGACAAGTTGTTCAGAAGCTTCTCTCAAATCGACGAGAGTATAACGAGAAGTTTTGGCGGAAGTGGTTCGTACAGCATGTTTGCGCTACGAGCAGAGCTGACATGCCAGGTCTCGGTCTGATCATTTCCAAGGATCTCGCCAAACTCCTGGGTGGAGACTGCACTGCGACTTCGGAATATGGTTCGGGCAGCAAATTTACATTCAATTTTGTCACCGATCGAGATCCAGCCTACACACAGCGGCTTAGAAAATTCCAGAAGCCCCACAGCTGTTTCATCATTTGTCAGACGGGACCGTGGTGGGATATGCTCAAGGCAAAGTGAGCAGCTATTGGAAACGATCTCACCATGTGCTAATGCTGCAGCCTGAGTGTGCTCAATTGCGAACCCGTGCGATTCGCCGATGATGTACACTCCTGTCTTGTAAAGGATCACCCGGATGGACTAAACTCGAAGAAGCATTTCGATTTTATCATGCTCAATACGCAAATGATCAACGGGGACATTCTCAAGCGGATGAAGGAGCTACAACCGACTGCCAAGGTGTGTTCTCACGGTGATCATTCTTGGAGAGAGGACGGCTTACGATGCTAGATGCTGTATTTGGTCAGGAGTATTGACTTGGCCAAGACTATTCGCGACTATGATATCACTGTGAGTGACTGTCCGAGTATCTGCGATCCTTGTTGACATCTTCCAGCGAGAAGCTATTATATCCCGGCCAATCAAATTCGCCTCGGTGATGCGGGCTATGATACCACTGGAAAGCAACGGACCGACATCTCCGCAAGGAGGCGAAAAGATCGAAAAGGGACGCAGCAGGAAGCCAAATCGTCGACTGGCCAAAGAATGCCCACTACGAATATTGCTGGTCGATGACAATGCCGTTAATGTGACGGTGGGGAAACGAATCTTGGAGTTGTTTGGCTACAAATCCATCGCTTCTGCCAATGACGGTCAACAAGCTATCGAAGCGGCCGAAGAGAAACAGTACGACTTGATCCTGCTGGATCTACAGATGCCAGTCTTGGATGGGTTCACTGCTCAAAAGAGGATAAACGAATCTCCGTTGGCTGGGGACCCGTGTATCGTGGCTCTGACGGCCAATGCGGATACCTCGACTCAACAGTCATGCGAAGAAGCGGGATTCTACGGATACCTCAGTAAACCGTTGGATATACCTAAACTGGAGAGGATTTTGGAGGAAGTGTACGAGTACAGAAAGGAACGACATCTGATTATGATGGACCCGCCGGAAGAGGAGAAATAAAGGGGAGGTAGGAAATCTTTACATCGTAGAAGTGTTTGAGATAGAGCCGAGGTGATACCTTGCATTTGTATTGCTAATGTACCTGTACCTTTTGTATCTATAGCTCAGACTGAATCCATGGCTCAATGCATAGTATAGCAAGGTGGTATGGAGCGGTCAAGTCGGAATGAGCTGGGGGGGAGGAAGGCTGTTTCAAGTGGTGATCGGGGGGGGGGATTGATGGGACCTGTCTGCTTTCCTCGCCCATCACCTTTATTCCACATCCTCACGCCCTCCCGACTCACCTCTCTACTTATCATTCCATCTTCTTCGACCTTGTATACTCACTGTAGACGAGCTTATATCCCCGACAAGCCTCGGCGGGAGTCACAAAACTGCTTATCCCACTGACAGCATCGCCACTCAACCAGGGAAGCGACAGGTGGCTTCGGCATCGGCGGCCATGGCGACCACCGAGGAGTCTTTGCGGTCTACGACACTCTCCACCCATTTGGTGAAGGAGCAGGATAGGAAGAAAGCACTCTACGAAGGTAGGTCATTCCTCTCGATGCGATGCAGCAGTATCTCGCGCGCATAAAGACTCATCGGCGTTCCCGGGATAGCCATGAGACTTACACTCATCCCACCTGTGCTTCGAGGTTGATCAAAGTTGATATGTAGTTCTCCTTCCTCGGCTGGCTGAGCTGGACCATGCTTTGCTCTCGTCTCTCCTCTTGGCAGGCAACCGGACACTACATCATCATGCCGAACGAGCTGCATATGGCTGTCTCGAGGTGGAAGTGGCCATACCGGGGTACACCTCTTCCCCGCGCCAATCCTCCATCACCCAGAGGAAGAAGCTTGACTCGATCTTTTGGTAAAGGACTTTGTTTCTTGCCCGTGGACGAGGTTTGACTTCCAGCAATCCTCGGCTTGGTAGACATGTTCGAAAACTCACTTTTCAACATGCCACTATGCCCTTGGTGCTGACCACTACCGACAGGGAAGCCAAGGAAAGACAGCGTCAAGATTGCTGGGATCTTGCTGTGGGCCTTATCGAACTTTGTCCGAATGCCCGAGAGCTCCGATGGGAGACTGGACTAGGGATCTCCCCTGCCCTTTGGAGGGTAAGTGGGACTCAGGTGCTCAACAACAGGACTTGGGTAATAAAGTTCAGGTCATATCGACCCTTGACAGCTTGCAAAGACTGTCCCTCGTCTCTCCACCAGTCCATCCTAGTCAAACGGTAGACCAAATTGGACCACCTAGGATTACGCCGCTGCCACAACTTCTCCTCCCACCTGGACTAGATCACCTTCGCAGTCAAGCAGCCTCAAGAAATGACATAGGGGAAGAAGTCGATGACAAGCTGAAAGCAGTCGGTCAAGGGGGATGGGGTCTAGGCAGAGCATGGGAGAATCTCGAGGTGTTGGAGCTGGCAAATCTCAGCCAGGCTGGGGTGAGCTCACTGAATTAGCGGTCGCGGAGGGACTGATTGCTTAGGCGAAAACTCTCACAGCACACTTGAAGATGCTCTCGGACTATCCCAGCCTCTTGACCACACTCAAGTTGTCGACCAATTTCTTCGACATGGGACTCTTGACATCCATTAGTCGCGTGGGATCATGGGGCACTCTATGCCACCTCGACTTTGCGGCAAACGGGACCAAACTCACCGCTGAAGGTCTCAAAGAGGTCATCGAGGGCTGTCGCGGCCTAGAGAGTCTGACGCTGAACGATATCGAAGGTAGAATCATAGTCTCAAGGTCTGCAAGATTGACGTTCAGGTCGCCTCGAGAAGAACACTTGGAGTATTATTGACGATTGGCCTGCCGGTCTGCGAAGCGTCGAGATCCGCATCGGGGAGAGCAGCAACCATCATTCGTACGGCTTACTCAGGCCCAGTCTTCACTCACCGTCAGATGGGTGTTGCATCACCTGAACTCAATCCACCATCTACCCATTCAGCAGTTAACGCGTCTGTGTATCAGCAGAGTGGTCCATCCTGTGGCACAGCTCCCTTATCCGCCCTCTAATGTCGTAATTCCCGCGATTCAGCCAGGACATTCCGAGACACCTATACCTTTGGACCTACTCGAGGCGATCCTTGACCAAGGAGAACTACTCGAAAATCTCTACCTCGACTGGTGGAGGCTTGAACTCTCGCAAATGGAAGCACTCCTCAAAGCTATACCTCGGATCCGTCGACTTCGCTTCGATGTCCAGGCATCGATGATCAAAGTAGTGAGGAAGGCCCCCTTACCGTACTTTCGATACCAAGTTGACTAGATCAGACGAGCATGGCCTCCGCTTTTAGTCAAGTGCCATGCCTCGAGGAACTGGAGGTCGCTAGTTCGGCCGAGCACAACGCAACCACTGGGCCTTTCAGACCCTGTGCCACTTCGGAGGAACTAGCTTCTCTGCCACCGATGGTAGCGGCCAAGCTAGAGGCTGGAGATCAAAGTCTGCCCGATGTACGGGATTTGCGCAAATTCGCTCGAAGGCTTCCTCGTCTTCACACCATCGCCTGGACCGGTAGAAATGGCAGGGGCACGTGGCATCTGAGCAAGAAGTCGCCAACTGCCTTGCTGGTGAACGCCACTTTCGTTCACTCGGCGATCTCGACGATGCAAATCTGGCACGATTGTCAGAGCGCAGTTCCGTCATTCGACTTTGAGGATACCGCGGCTGTGACAATCCTGAAGTCTCACTCCCCACGGATTCCCCGGCTCGGACTGATCTTCCTGCCTTGACTCGGACGACCACTGGCAACTCGTCCCGCACTACCATTCAGACACCCCTGCCTCCTAGTCCAGTCGCATCGACGAGACCTCGTCGCCGATTCTCAGTGCCTGTCGCAGTTCACCCGAGCAAGGAGTCCACACTGTCCACCGCACCTCCCGCCCCAAAGGGTAATCACTCTTCTCCTGCTCGAGGCAAACGGGTCAACAAGGTGCTGCCGAGTCCTGCTACTCCTCGAACGCCTCAAACGGCTATCGCTCTACCGACACACCCGGACGTCAGGGGGGCAAGCGAGAAGGACAAACCGAAAAAGTCATACGCAGGTATCCTAGAAAATCTCACTCGACACGTTCCTGGATCTGGTCGACCGACAGCAGTTGTGGACAGACCCCGTGCTGCACCGAAGAAGGAGGCCATTGATCCAGTCACTATTGTGGAGGACGAAGAAGATGCGTTTGAACATTACTCGGATTTCGGAGAGGAGGATTTGGGCTGGACGACTGTGGTCAAGGAGAAGGCTAGAGACAAGGTCAAGATTGCGCCACAGGCACCTTTGCAGTCGGCAAAGGCGAAGCGCAAGGAACGAAAAGCGAAGAAGTGAGATTGATTTCTCGGGTGATGTTGTGATGAAAAGACACGCAAAGGAAGACGTCGAGTCTGGTGGTATTCCGTGGGCAAGTGGTGTTAATATGAAGAGCCGCTCAAGTGTACGATACATTGCCATAGCTGCTAGTCAGACTCCCTCGTAATGTGCTGCTCTAGCCGGATCAGCGGTCGTCATGCATTTTGCGTACTGTACATACCATCATGCCACCACGATACATCAAGCCAACTCTCGAAGAAGGGCTTCAATCCGTCTTGTCGGGTGTCTTCCACCATTCTTCCGGTGAGACCCAGACCAATCCCCACATCCCCCACTCAGTCTCCTTGGGTAATGGTCTCCAGTCGTAGGCACCCATCGGGCGTCCGTAGAGCCCACACCACGTGTCCCAGTTGTACTTTTCATCCTCTTCCTTCTTTTTCGCCTCGGTCTCTGATTTATGGTTCTGCGCCATGGAGAGGACTGAAGAGGCAATGACGTGAAGGTGAGGGGGGATTTCGTCTTCTACTGCTTTGAGAAGTTTCTCGAGGGGTTCGATAAGTTCTAAGAGGGAAGAAGGAGGGAGAGCCTGAGCGAGGATGATAGCCTTTGATCAGCCTTTGGGCGCAAATACCACCTTGTACCTGTACCCGACCAGTGTATAATACTTTACAGTATGGTACACACCTTGTAAGATGCAGCACCTCCAATGGTGATTCGACGCTTGATGATTTGCTCTATGATAGGTCGATAATCGCTGTATAGTCAGCCGCGTGAAATATCGCATCTCCCCTCTGGTCTGGGCAGTAGCATGAGAATGAGTCAGTCCCGCTCACTCTCGACTGGTCCATTGGAGAACAGTCTGGTATGTTTTCCAATCGATTTGTAGGTACGGGTTTGTCCCTGTCAACTCCTCTAACCAATTCCTGATCTGACCATGCGTATCAGCGGTAGAATCAGGTTGGGGATCTTCGAACGGTGGGAGGGGTCTGTATGGTGAGAACATGTCTGTCAGGCGTCCTTCCTAATGGCAGTGAGTGACGAGTGCCGCTTGAGGAATGTGGAAGAACAATGATATGAGACGGACTTGATGGCTGTCACATCATGTTACATCATGTGGTGAGTCATGTTGGCCATGTCAAGTTTCAACCTTGGGCGCATCGTCCGCTACGTATGTGGCCTCGCGCACGACACGTTGCGCTCCCTCAAGCTTGGCGATATCCTCGAGAGGAGAGGTATCGATCGAACACCCCAGGCGGGCAGCACACGCATCGATCGAGTCGCTCCAACACGTGTGTGTCTCGCACCACCGCCCATGTCAACGTCGATGCATGCAAACTCATGTCGATGGATGAATGCCGAGAGTGAGATGTAAAGGAGTCACCGCCATGAGATGCGCCCATACGATCTCAAGAGCCAAGCAGATCTGTGACCGATGTGGCCGACGGGCGGGGTCGTGTGGTGTGGTACAAAAGCCGACGACGAGTCATCGACACTGGACCATCCTTCTCCATCTCCCTTTGTTGTTGTACTCTGACCATTGAACATTCTCGCAGCATGTCGACCAATCCGAGCTCTTTCAATCGCGAGACCACGGCAGAAGAAGTGTGCCGAGTCTTTGCGTCGTCTATCAAGGGAAAACGAATCATCCTCACCGGTCCGACAATAAGCGGTGTGGGGTTCGCGACTGCCGAAGCTATCATCAAGTTTGAACCTGCTCAACTCGTCCTTGCAGGTAGGAGCGTCTCCAAGTGAGCACGCGGAGATGCCTCCTATCTTCAGATGATTCTGTAGGTTGAGACGACTGATGCACAGGTTGGAAGAGGGGAAAGCGAAATTGCTGGAATCTCAGCCTGGAGCCAATGTCTCAGTGTTGGAGCTCAACTTGGGCTCCTTTGACTCTGTCCGAAAAGCAGCCAAGGAGGTCAACAGTTGGGGATCACCCATCGACGTCTTGATCAACAATGCAGCTGTGGTATGTCCCCTCTCCACCGTACCTACTTGTCAAGTTGTATAAACTGAGGACAGATGGATTGTCCGTTTGAGAAAACAGTCGATGGACATGAATTGCAACTCCAGACCAACCACCTGGGACATGCACTGTTCACTTCTCTCATACTCGATTCTATCCTTGAGTCGTCGAATAAACGAATCGTTCAAGTCTCCTCCATGGGACATGCGTTTGGAGAAGTGCGATGGGATGACCCGGATTTCGCTCAGCCAGACTCGTACACCCCCGGTCTTGCCTAGTGCGTCGTTGTTCTACCACAATCCAAAGCTCACGCATTAGTGGCCAGAGCAAAGCCGCCATGATTCTGTATGGGCGATACCTGGCCAAAAAGTACACTGAGCAAGGTCTTCGAGTCTTCTCTCTCCACGTGAGTGGTCCACATGCTCGCCATCGCTGTTCTCGCTGACCCTTTGCAGCCAGGAGGGATCGCGACACCGCTTCAAAAACACTGGACCGACGAGCACAAGCAGATGATCAAGGAAAAGTATGGCGCATACAACGAAGATGGAACACCCAACATGAAGATTTGGAAGACACTAGAACAGGGGGCTTCAACGTGAGTACGAGTGGTCACACTCTGCGAAGAGATCTCGACGCGTCGTGTTGACGCGACAGTACCTGCCGAGCTGCGTTTGATCCCGATCTTGAACCCAACGGAGCTTATCTCGACGACTGCCAAGTGGCCGAGCAAAACTGCTCCGACTTTGCCAAAGATCCCGTAAGTATGGCCACACAATCCCATCCTCTAGGTCGGTTCCTCCAACCGAGTAACTGCTATCTCAAATCTTGCACCCGACTACATTGCGGGATCATGTGATATGCACGCTAACGCCAAGGCCAACGTCGACAGGATCTGGGAGTGGACCGATAAGCTCCTTGGCGAATAAGGCGTAGCGTAGAAGACGCTAAAACGCTAAAACGCGTGTGATGGATCTCCGTCGGGATGAAACTGCAATGCTCAAGATGCATCCTGTACGTGGCCGACGTCTTGGTTCGAGACCCATGAGAGAAAACGATTCGCAATCGCAGATCCCGACGCTGCATGCAAGAGGCTGGCTCAATGAGATCTGCACGACTGTAAGACTGGGCCTTTTCGGCCACCTAGAGTCTAGGTCTCGAAGCCTCGGCGATCAACCAACAAGGGGCTGTTCTTTTCGGCGATCTCCTTAATTAGGCAAAGCATTGGACAGATTACGAGATTATTATTACATACTTCTCATTGCGGCGTGTCCTGAAGCCAAAAGATCGTCGACCCCGACATTTCACAGTCTACCACGATGAAGCTTCTTTGGGTATTATATGCTTTCTGCTCTCGGGACCGAAAAAAGCCATCTTGTAAAACGCTACCACTACTGGGGATGGAGCGTAATAATATGCTAGAGAGACGCTATTGGCAACGAGATAGGCGCCACAATCGATGTGACTGATGCAAACAAGACGCAAGGGCATATACTGGGGGTGAAGCAGAAAAAAGAGGACGGATGCAGCGAAAGGCAAGACTCAGACATGTCTCTGAGCCGTTGAAATTTGTATTTGTTTGGAGAGAGATCTATTGGGTGGCGAAACGGTTTGAGGCGTCGGTTCTATACATTCAAGCTGTTCGAGGTTCCACTTTGTCGCACCAAAGCGACTAGAGAAGATTCAAGACCTCTTTGCTCCGAGTCAGCGCTGGGGTTGGGGGTCTAACCATTTGCAAACTTCCATGCGATAAAGGGGAGACATCAAATATCGAGTTAGTCCTATTCCGTATAGAAGGGCGTCGTGTACTCTGTGGAAGGTTCTGTAGGTAGGTACAGGGGGCGGGCGGGAACTCTAGATGATCCTTATGCCCACGATTCCGAGCGAACAGTCGGAGATCGAAATATAACTGATCCCATTTTGTTGGTATAGCCGAGTGATGAGCAAGCCACCAAACTCGGCATGCCGAAAAACGACGCGTGATCTGGAGAGGCGTTTATCAATCTGTTCCCCGTGACACCACTAGAGTAACAGACTCTCACCCAATGCGCGTAAACATCAGATGCACCCCTTGCCGGCAGCGGTAGATCTTTTCTGCACGCACTTGCCCATTTTGGTAGGTTGATCCAATCTCGAGGTCGACGCGGCGGCCTTGGGAGCCGAGAGAGGGGAGATCTTTGTCAGATGATTGGAAAATACCAAATCCCACCATTTTGAGCCACTCTTTCCCGAGTAATACTCTAGCGTGTTCCAGGGGCAGAGAGGGAAAAAAAAAGAGCACAAGAAGCGGCTTGTCATAAGTTAAGCATCTGGGCGGTGTGGGACATGACCCTAGCTGTATGAGATTACGTGCTCTGACATGTCTTACGCAACAAGTTAGATCCTCCCGCGCTGAAGGTGGCAGTTAATCACGCGCAGGTCTTTTGTTCTGATGTGGCGTTTGTCTATCCCCTTGTTACCCTGATGTAGTCTATTTAGGTCCGAAAAAGACACATCCCCTGGTGCCGTGTCGACTGGTCAAGGCACCTGCTTGTCTTTTTGATGGGATCTAAATTGGCATCATCGCGGTGATACGCTCCCCTTGGGCGAGATGCCGCGCGTTTTCTTTTTTCTGTTTGGGATGACCTGTGTCTTCGTCGGGGACCTGAAACGATGAATAGACTTGGGAGGAAAGAAAAAGAGACACAGAGGCATCGTGCGAGAGGGAGGGGTGGGAGGAGAGGGAGGAGAGAGAGGTGTGGAGGTAAGCATCAAAATGTCGCATCCCCTCTCCCCCTCTTGCTGATACGCCCCCGAAAAGGAAAATTCCCTCTTTTAGCGTCGAGCTGCGTACCCCTCGACCGTGTCGAAAACGAATGATACAAGTACTTCTTGCCTCGGGCGACCATCACCACTCTTTCCACCACCACCACCACCACCACCACCACCACCACCTTCACCACCTCCTATCCTTCCTGTGTAAAGCCCTTCATCCCACCTCCCGTACTCTGTGTTCATATCGACACTCTATAATACCCCTCCAGACATATCACTGTGACGGAGAAACGATTCAACGACGACGACTTCAAATTCAACAACGATCAACCCGCTTCCTATTGTGCTTTGGAATACAACCAGCCCGCGGTTCGCCATCTCCCTCGAACTGTCTACGCCCCCCACTTCACACCTAGTCTCTTGTGTCTGATATAGACTAAACTATTCGGCATTGGCGTTTCATCTTGAGACCACACCTGTGTGATCTGCATATCACGGCCCAGTCTGCCTGCCATAACTCACCCCTTCTCTTCATCCTCTCCCCGTCCACCCACCATGACACCCTCTCACTCGGACGTCACCTTCATCGATGAAGGGTTCCTCGAGCTGGTCTCGATAATAGGAACCGGCGCATACGGTGTAGTCTACCTCGCCATCGATCACCGATACGGTCAACCTGTCTACCGCGCAGTCAAATGTCTCAGGCGGAAGGGTCTCGACGCCCGTCAACGACATTTCCAACGTAGAGAGATTGCTCTACATCGACTGGCATGTTCTCACCCGAGCATCATCACCATGGACAGACTAGTCGAGGAAGGCGACTTTCTCTACGTCGTCATGGATTACGGAGAGGAAGGTGACTTGTTCGCCATGATCACCGACCATCAACGAGTAAGCATACCACGTTCAGTCGACTCGAGTAAACTACTGACAAATAGTATGTCGGAGACGACGAGTTGATACGCGATGTGTTTTTGCAACTGCTGGACGGTGTCGAATTCCTTCACCAACTCGGTATCGCTCACCGTGACATCAAACCGGAAAACATTGTCTGTTCCAACGACGGTCAACAAGTCTACATTTGCGACTTTGGTCTCGCAACTTCCGAGGTCACCTCGTCAGAGTTTGGTTGTGGGTCGACATTCTACATCGCACCGGAGAGTCTAGGCGGATGGTCGGATGAGAAGACGTATGCTACTCGACCTGGAGACGTTTGGTCCTTGGGTATCATCCTTGTCAACCTCGTCTGCGGTCGAAACCCATGGCGTAGCGCTTCACCCGACGACGAGTCATTCAACACCTATTTGAAAGACGAAACATTCCTTCGACGCATCCTTCCCATCTCTCGACAATGCCAATGGATCCTGTCTCAAATCTTCACCCTCGACCCCGCTCAACGTATCACCCTACCCGAGCTGCGGAAACTCATTCTCGACATCGACACCTTCAGCATGGAAGAGGAAGAGTTGCGATTGGCACACATCCAAGCTCAAATCTCATCTCGAGCGACCGAGGCCGCACCGCCATACGAAGAGTTGGCAGAGGAATGGACTCAAGGGTCTGTCTTTGCTTTCGACCAAGAGACCCCGTCTCTGCGCGGCGACACCGACTCTCCGTACACTGCACGGTCGCGTTCGACATCGAGTAACGGTGGATCATTACCTCCCACACCACTCATGACCGCCGAGGGCACCGGTACCCTGCCGCCGCCCCAACAAATATGGGATCTGAAAGAGTTGCTCAAACCACCGGTTCATCGTGAAGTTGAAGTGCGTCTGGGACTCGCCTCGCCTGACCCGCTATCTGCATCGCAAGGCAACCCTTTCTTCCGATAGTATACTATCCTTCTCAAAGCGCCAACCATTCTTAATTCGCCTTTTCGCTCTACCCCATTCGGCTCTACTACAAATTGTTGTCTTTTGTCTCCTTATCCTGTTACCTCTGGGTTTGCCAAAGGGTTGTATCATCTATAGTCTGTTGTCCCCTGGAGGCTGTTATCTTGCATTTAACGTTACCGAGACGAAAGGAAAAGTCGACTCGAGAATGAGTCTATCTATCTGTCATACCTACATACATCAATGCATTGCATCTATTGTATCATCTACTGCCACACTAATTCAACCGTCGTCGAGTCTCAATGTGATTAGCTCCAACTGCCCGTTCCGGCTACTCTACTGTAATCATTCGTATCTGTTGTCAACTTTGCCAGGACTGCCACTCGTGTGAGTTGGACGACGCTTCCCGCCAGGGCATCTGGGGCCAGATTCTTGGACCTGATGACAGGCCGACGACTTGCTTAGGGCGGTCAAAGTGGCTGGAGCAGGCACGATGGAGAGTGTATCGAGGAGTATGCAAGTTTTGAACCAGGACCGAGGGGTTGTAACCTGGTTCCTTTCTTGGAGACGAACGACTTCCGATGGAGCTCAGCATTTCAATTCCGATAGCTAGCAGACAATTGCCTAGAATGCATGTGCGTCGTAGTGCAGGCAGACTCGCAGTTCCAAAGGAGACGACAATTTACATCCGGCTTTATTCCTGTTCCGAAGTTCTGGTACGACTCTTCTTCTGCTGCATGGCTGGTGCCGAGACTGGTTCTCGGATCAAAGACTGAGTTTCTGGAGCTTTACATGGGAGTTAAGCGAAGGCAAGGCCAAGGCGGGATCAAAGAGCGGGGTCGTTTGGCGCTGCTCGAGGTCAGACTCTAGAAGTGATCGTCGACGACGTCCACGAGGCATTCGTTGTTCCAGTAGTAAGTTGGTGGTTCGTTCCTTGACGAGACGCAGAAGGCACATGTTTCGTACATGTCACCGACATGTCAGCCGACTGCTCCGGACCCTGACAAGTCATGTGCGGGGATGAGAGTAATCAGAAACGATCAACTCAAAACTGTATCCTCATTGCCCCTCGTGGGTGCGACGGAAACATCCTGATCGAGGACGACGTGGCATCGTCGTGTCAGGTCACTCTTGGAAATATCCTAAATGTCAGCACATCCGTCGTGCGTAGTCGGGTGACGTTGTCCAACGAGGCACGATGATCTTGTCAGCTGCTCAATGGCGAGGCTTTTCCATGGCGGTGGCGTCGCGTAAATACTGTAAGCTGAGTTTGTATGACCGCGCTGCATCCCAAATAGACATGAGATACATTCAGACGCCATTGAGGATGTCTTCACGCGTCAGTGGCAGTCTAGTATGCGAATTAGATGATCCAGCGACGAAGATCATTCTCCGGCGATGTGGCCCCTAACTTCTCCATCGACGTTGATCCAAAGGCCCTAAACGACGTGCGACGCGTCTCATGCTCGTGGCACGCAGTACGAGTAGTTGATATTCCAAGACTGACAAGCCACTCTGCATCTCTGCGCCCACGACTGATCAAAGACCGCAAGCAAGGATATCCTGGCATGTGCTCAGACACTCGTAGGCTTGCCATTTTCCTTGATCTCGGTCTCGCTCAATCGCCGATGTTCGTTTGAGGGCTGCCAGTTGTACTCGGCCAGATGGACGTGGACGTGCTCGGGGAGGAGAAAGGAGTGAATAGCCCGCTGGTACCGTCCTTACATGCACCGTGATTGAGGTCTTTGAGAGGTTGAATATCGGATGGAAAGGTAGTCACCCAGTCCCTTCCAAGACCCACAAGAGTGGTAGTCGTAAATTCCCCTATCAGGCCAAAAATGGACGATCACGTTGTCCCCGCCCTCCTCGCCCCTTTCGCCCCATGTGCCTGGTGTTTGCCACCCACTCTGTCCCTTTCGATTGCCGAGAGCAGTCACTCTCGCTGACCTCATATCAACCGACGACAACGGCGACAACAACAACAACAGCAACACTCGACGACGGGCCACAACACCACACCCCGACTTACACTCTACCTCCATCTACATGCTACCCCACACACCATGGCTCCTCTATCCTTCTTACGCGACAGAACAGTTTCATCCGATACCACTACCAACAGTGGACCCCCAACGTCCCCCCTCTCGGCAAATTATGCTTCAACCTCTACATCTGCCGCCGGGACCGGGTCACGCAACGAGGGTCCTACCAGTAATAGCACGGTGGAGGGTTCAGGTCTGAGCAGTCCTAAATCTTTCCGGTTCTTGCGTCGTAAAGTATCACTCTCTGCAAAATCATCTTCTGCTCGAGCTGCAAAGGAAAAAGAAGCACAAGCGCAATCCCAATCGAGCGATGTCGATACTACACTCCCCGCCATGCCCAATACGGCGAGTACAATGTCGTCTTTCTCCGAAGCGATGGATTCACCTCCACCTGGCATCACTTACAATGCCCGACGTCGAGGTAGCGAGCCTATACTCGAGCCTACGATGCAATCACCCAGAGGATGGCAAGGTGATCGAAAGAAGAGTCAAGGATCAGATGGGGTCATTGTGATTGATGCAGGAGTCGGCACAGGGGAACCCTCTCGAGGTTTATCGAAGACTGCGGCTGAACACCCATTCATGGCACATCTCAATCTCGCCAACTCGTCCGACGGGGCATCTTCCACGTCCACGACCGTCCAGATTGGGTCGTCGGATCTTACACCGGGTCCAGTGTATTCTACGACCTCTCGCACACCTCTTTCACCCTCTCGCCGACCCATGCCCCGTTCCCGGCCAATGATTTCTGATTCTTCCATCGAGCCACCTCCATTCAAACTTCAATCACCACGTTCCCCTCGTCCACCCTTATCCACCTCCACCTCGTCCATATCCACTACCACCCCTCCAGGAAGCTACAGGCTCGCTCGTCGACCGTCCACCGCGCAGTCCACATCTCTAGACTCCCCATATCGCCCAGCAGCACTGGCCGGCGCTGCGCCCATCACACCCACCTCTTCATCCCGTTCTCGAAACATTAGCAATTCTTCCTCTCTCGACGCTGATCATTCCACTTCGGCAGAATCGGAGGATGGGGAAGTAGGCGTGGTAGCTACCAAGAGGAAATCACACCAGCGTCACGGCGATAATGGGCAGTACGAAGTCGAGGTTGTTTGTCTGGACACGAGAACGGAGAATGACGAGATGAAATGGGAGGTGGTCATACGGAAGAAACGGTCTACTCCAACGGGGGAAACAGCAAATCCGTCCAATGGTTCGACGCCACTACAGGTCTCGACGGGATCTTCCGTCGCTCCTGCCCCAACTACGGCTAGCTCACTGAACCTGTCATTGTCACTGGATCAACCGACGGGAAAGCTGGTGTTCATCGCCTTCCCCATGGATATTCACGCTACGCCTCGACGTAGAGCTGCCGCTGCTGGGAATGGCACGGCGGCACACTCCACGCCGACTACAGCATCCTCGTCAGCGACAACTACGGCAGAAACGACATCTGTCTTCACGGCTCCCCCATCTGTATCGACAGCAACAACAGCGGGAGCCGTTGAGCCTCCCCCCTGGACTCCATCAAGCGCCATCCCGGCAACTACACCTACCAAGACCCCTTCAACACCACCACGTCTTCACACCCCTCCACCCGCACCCAATCTCAATGCATCCCCTTCTACACCCCCGCCTATACCGGGTCACCGTAAACGCGTATCGGAAAGCTCAATGTACCCATCCCCATCTAGAGCCAGTCATCGTTCGCCCAGCGTCTCTTCCCCTCGTGCTCACGTGACGGGTGTAGAAATGTGGACACCGAGAAGAACGCGAATGGTCAGTGCGAGTGAACTCAATGGGGGTTTGTATGCCCAGGGCACGGTGGATGGGATGAGTGAGGAATTGGAGCAGATTACAATGACAACTAGGCGGTCTCTGGATCGGCCGGAAGATAGGGCCGCGAGGGTAGCCAGGTGGAATCATGATCGGATATAGTGTCGCATATGCTAATCATACATTTTCTGCTTATCATTGCTGATATCAAGTGTGATGCGGAATGCAGAGGCAAATCCAGGTGCAACTGGACGATATCTATGGCTACAATGGATGAGTTTCACTATTTCAGACTTTTCTACCAGCTCTCTTCCCCTCCACGACCTGTATCAAACATCTCGTCCACGTACGCTTTCGCCTCGTCCTCTGAGAAGCCCTTTTCGCCTCCAGCGATACACCACGCCAGGGCTTCTCTGACCTCTCTCGGCATGGCATTAGACGATCCAGAGATGAAAATATACCCCTTTTGCTTCACAATCCAATCACGGATCAAAATCTGGTCCCGCTTGATCAAGTGTTGAACGTAGACTTTCTCCTCTTGATCCCTTGACGCGGCGATTTCTACCCGCACACCCGATCGGCGGTAATGCTCCCACTCATCTGCGTAGAACAGATCGGAAGATGCCGAGCGGCAACCGAAATACAACGTTGTTTCTATCATCAGCAATAGTCTCCCGACTAGTTGGCTCACTCTTCGCTGCGCCTTGTCGGACCCTTTCCTCGACGAACGCACGCATCGGCGCCACACCGGTTCCCGGTCCGACCAGAATCAGAGGTACGTCCGGATCGACGGGGTAGTGTAGAGTAGGCGGGTTGACTTTGAGTGGGACTCGAGTTCCAATTTTTAATGTGTCCAACCAAGAAGAACACAATCCCCGTCGTGGGACTTGCAGATTCGTCTTGTACTCCACAAGCGCTACGAGCAGCTGGACCTTGCCCGGATGAGACTGGGATCAGGGCCGTTTTGCTAGGGGTTCAGAGCACTCACACTCCAGGAGCTGGCTATGGAGAATTGACGCCGACGCAAGGGCGGAAGTATTTCCAGTATGTGTGATATGGGTATTCTGACCTCTCTGAAATCGGCTAGGGTTTCTAGGATTGTCCTTGATGGTCGAGTAGCATAAGTGTGTATCTCATCCTGTGTAATCAGTGCAAGCTGTACCACGAAGCAGCGTACACACAGGATCGCTGATAAAGTCGTCCAGACGTTCTTGTTCCCTTCCATCTGTCGATATTCGCCTCAGCCACTCGAAGAAGCTTCTTCGTGGAGAACATCGAATATCCAGGTGGTTCGTCAAGAGCTTACGTAGGGTTGTCGGCGTGTGTGAGGGAGGTAGATGCGGTGGTAAAGGTTGATCTATACAATCAGCTAGTCCCGCGAGAGCAGACATACCAGGTATGGCTGAGTGTATGTAGAACGGTTGGTCCGCCTTGTCCAGAAGTGCTTGTGACTCGAGAAACTCATCAACTTCGGCTATGCTCGATCGTGGTTGTATGTTACATATAGAGCCGGGAGCGTATCCAGGACTGAACTGTCAGTGACCTGTTTGCAGTACTCCTTGGATTTGCAGGAGCCTGTAAACTTACAAATTTTGGTATTCGATCTCGAACTCAATCTCCCGAACGTCCTGCCACCACCCGTCCTTTGTAACCCTGTTGTTCCGAGTCAAACGGGCCCAGGACCAGTCATCAGGCTTCAAGTCACTCGACGCAGCTCCGTGAGACTCGTCAACCACTCTAGAAGGCGCTTTTGTATAATCTTGTCCGTTCGGAAGATCTGCCAAAGATAGTTTGGAAAGATTTGGGGCGGAGAAGTCGAGGTCGAAGATGGGAGCAGGCAAGGAGGTCGTAGGGACCGGCGTGAAGTTGGGACTGGGAGGTGGTAACAATGGTAACATGGAATCCAGCGTCTCCTTTAGCCATGGCCCGAATGTCTCTTCAATTCTAATGATCAGTACAGATCGGCATTTGCCTAGGGGTTGGAGGAAGTTTGACTTACCCATCTGGAGCCCGCTCATCTCCCCATGCTGGTTCACCCAACTTTTTCGCTCCTAGACCCTCCAACCGCCTAGCCAACATCTTTCCAGCGTAACAGAACCTCTCATAAGATGAATCTCCTAGTCCATACAGTGCAAAATTGACATCTTCCAAAATATCTTCAGGTAACGAAGTGCGTAATAGCGCTGTCCAGAGGGGTAACATTGCCGGAGGCGGGTCTCCACGGCCATGAGTCGAGGTGATAAGGATCAAGAGGGGTATATGTGGTAGATCAAACTGTCGTCAGCACTAACAGGATCAAGAAATGGCGGTGGAACAGCTCTCACAATGTCAAACATGTCCATAGATGTGGTTACGCATTTCCGACCTAATCTTCTGATTTCTCTCGACACCCTCTCGGCTGTGTCCCGCGCATTGCCCGTCTCCGAAGCGTAGAGAATGACCACATGGTCTGTCTCTTCCAGATATACCGACGATGATGTCGGAGAAGAAGAGCTCGACGATGCTGAATCGTGCATCGCGAGGGGTCAGGTATAGTGAATGGGATGGTCATCATCGATTGTTATGGCCCAACTTTTGAAGGGGGTTACCTCCGACGGAACAGCGAGAGATTGCTACGTCAACCGCCATTGCCAGGTGGATATCCGACTGTATTTGTAGCGCAAAGATGGTGCAGCTATACAAGCTGCCATACGATAGGGTCTCCCCGCAGGACAAGCAGAGGTACGAGATCCTTATCGTCAAGATTGCACGCTGTACGCTGACCGAGACATAGCTTTGCGTGAGCTCTTCAGGCGCTACGGTGGAGGTCGAGAGCTGACTATCGACAGCTACACCACTCTGAATAAAAGGTCGGTCAACCCATAGTCGTAGGCAAGATAAATGGCACTTAGTTATAGATGGCCTACAATTCTGACCGGGGTGATCAACACCATCACGACTATCAATGATGATCTTCAACAAGCTTCCGCTGGCTCCGAGGCGAAGTTGGCAGAGGGAAAGGATATCGTATCAAAAATTTCAACTATGAAACACGAGATGGCTTATAATGTCTCTCTTCCGTGCGTCCAAATATTCCCTCTGCTGCAATTTGAGCTTATCTTACAGACACATCGAGGATGACGGAGAGGGCAATGTGCATTGTTATAATGACGAGATCGACACGTTTCCAGAGGAGAAGAAAGGCTGGGCTCATGTCAATTGGCTCTTTGCCGAGTGCTACGTGTGAGTACTCTCAGCATCTGCCACCAACTCGCCTAACGATTCGTCAGGTACAGAAGATTAAGAAGCTTCTTTGCTGTAACTACATATTGGAAGACGTTTGACCCGTTCTTCCAGTCCAAGGCGGATACCTATCGGTCCTCATCGGGCGCTATCATCCGTGAGTTCTGCTTCTTCTGCGGTCACGATCCGAGCTGATGGTGTAGATCTTGCAAAAGCTCTGAATGCCATGGTTGATCAACATGATCTGCAGAAAGGTTTCGAATCTAGCGGATCTCCATTAGAGATTGCTTTCATGTGAGTTTACTTCCGCCTTAACCGCTGAGACATTACAATCCTGCTGATTTACAGGGAGATGATCCAAGCGGATCTTTGGGGCAACGCGACGGTGCGCTCAAGTGCCATCCTATTTTTGCTCAAATACAGGACCTCTCGCTCCTTGTCGACCTAAAGTATGAGGATCTGCAGAAACTTCAAGCTGTCGGGGCGGCTGCCCAAGCCGAACAAGCCAAATTGATCTTGCGAAACGATCTGGGTAAAGCTTGGAAACTCATCAAGTCGCTCAAAAATGGTCGTCTGGATATCGTCATGGATAATGGTCAGTCGACCCTCAGACTCAGTAGGCGGAACGAGGATGGCTGAGTGTGTCAGCTGGATTTGAGTTGTATACCGATTTCATCTTTGCCGACTTTTTAGTATCCTGCACGCCGTTCATTAATGAGGTAGTCTTCCAGTGAGTTCCCCCTCTCTAACTCATCCTCCATACTTGCCTAGCTGACACAACCCAGTGGAAAGGCTATTCCATGGTTCGTATCAGATGTTCTACCATACGATTTCACGTGAGTCACCATGCATCTTCACACGCAAAGCTTATCATCCAGCTGGGCCATAGAATCCCTTCTAGACGAAGACTTCTTCGCATCCGCTTCTACCCCACCCACGTCTGAAGACACCCGACAGCTACAAACGCTTGCTACACGATGGAAAGATCATTTATCAACTGGGAAATTCAAATTGACAGTTTCGCCCGATACACCCCTTGGAGCTTCCCAATCCGATAGACTAGGAGGATTCTGGACAACTCAGTACGCTTATCAGGACTTACCGGAAGTTGCTCCGCAGGTACTGGAAGAATTGCAAAAGAGTGATTTGGTCGTCTTCAAGGGGGATTTAAATTACCGAAAGTGAGTGGGGGCAAGCCGACCCATGACATAAGTAGTGGTCTGACGTTTAGGCTGATTGGCGATGCGTGGTGGCCTACCACTACGCCGTTTGAAGAGGCGCTCGGTGAGGACCAAGCGAGACACAATGGGTGGTCGACTGATGAACAGGACCTTTGGCCGGAAAATTCAATCTGCTGAGTTTACGGACTAACAAGGCCGATACGATGTGAGTTTCCTTTTGTATGAGGCGCGAGCTCACAGTAGCGCTGGTCTTGACGAAGGGATCGCAGAGAGACTGGACAAGGAGGACGCCTCTTGGAGAGTGTCGGGCAAGTGAGTGGTGTGCAGACCAGATGGCGAGTAGTTGCTGATATCAAGATACGCTGTGGTTTCCTTTTGCCCACGAAAATAGATTCATGACCCAAGATACCGCATTATGGGCATTACATAAGACCCGTTCATGTCATATACAACAATACGTCCAAATCGTAATCGTCTCGTTCTCATGATCCTTTCATACCGAACACTCGCACTGCAGCCAATGACCCTTTGTTCCCTTTCCCACCCTTGATCGGGACCAGGTACGCTTCCATCGTCCAGTCGATAATGGGTCGTTGTCTCTGACCGTCCATCTTGGCTCCCAGCAGTACCTTGTCGACCTTTTCTCTGTTCTCCTTCAGTGAGATCTCTTGTTTCTTGGCGTCGTTGGGATTATCGGAATATTGTATAGGTGGCAAGGGCGGGAGGAAGTCTTCTGCTTCTTTGCCGTCTACCAGCAGGGTCATTTCTGTCTCCTGGTCCTCCAAGAGAATGATGAACCGGTATCGCAGTTCGATGTTCGCGTTGTTGTTCTTGCAATGATTGCAGAGGTTGTTCGCGGGTGCAGAGTATCTGAGCGTCAACTCTGCGTCCAGGCTGTCGACAACTTCACCTACGTGCGACTGCAATCATTGCAGAAATGGCAGACATAGCTCGGTTCGCCATTCGCAGCTGGAGATGCGCGGGGATGTATTGATTTAACCCTAGCTTGGACTCGGAATCTATTGGGGAAGAAGGTGTTTTCCCGGACCTTGCCGAGGGTCAGGACAGGACAGGCTACCTCATCGGTGAATGCCGTGGAGACGTGCTTGGCGAGATGCGGTTCGTATTCGGCGGGGGAGATATCGGTAGATCGGCTCTGTACAGGTAGTATCCTAGCTTCCGTCCTGCTGGCAGGAGTCGGCGTGGACACCATGTCGCCGGATGGTCGAACGCCACTCGCAACTTGACGCTTGAGCTCGTTGATCCGTCTTTATGATCAGCGCTAAGCGGAAATTGAGGCTCACCTGTTGATCTCGGTAGCTCTATGATCCTGAGGTGACACTTGAGTGCACATTTTTGCTCGCCAGCCCATCTCCTTTTGTTCCGTCGTCAGATATTCTGACCATTTCAATTCTAAACCCCCTTGACCCCTGTTCCGCTTGACATTGATATTGCGCATGTAAATGAAGTTGCCAACGGTCAACATGGAATGAGTCGGTTCGGACTTTTGATCAAATATTGCCAAGGTGAATATGGCAGATGGGGGTATACCAATATCGACACCGTGAAAATTGTGAGTGGGTGAGGGGTTGACGGTACCATCCGTGACGTATAACTCATAATATGGCGAATGTCCGACTTTGGCGTCGATGATCTGTTCTACGTCAGCTTTGATCAAGAGACAGGATCTGCAGCTTACCTTGAATGTCGCGTTGAAAAAGTCTCGATCTGCAACGGAGGAGAGGGTGACCTCTCCTCGTTTTCCCGGTGATCCAGGATGGCCTTGTCCAGTGCGATCATCAACATATGCCACATTGGAGCCTTCTCCTCCGGATATGCCTCTCCACCATCTGGACAACGATTCGAGACGTTCGACTTCTTGTCGTGAGACATGCAGCGAATCTTTCGAGGTCTTGACGTTCCCGTTTGTTCCCAAGACACCCCAGGCCGCTATACCTAGCCCGTTGTCCTTTGAATAGGCGTTGCCTTTCAGCTTGTCGTTCCAGACTGAGATCTGAACAAATGTTAGAATATAGACGGTGCAGAAGAGTGAGCTCACTTTGAGTCGCTCAAACAGCACTGCTTGGCCCATATGTAGTTTCGGCAGCTCAGCTTCTGTAGGTCGCATGATGGTCACGACTACCCCTTCGCTTCCTGGTCCGCCCACATGAGACGACGGATCTCCAAGGACTATGCTACAAAGCCAATCTCCTGAATCATCAACACATGGTGTCACATCGAGGACTTACGTCCTGCGTATCGAGGAGGCGCTGGAGGGGTCGGATGATCGACAATGACACCCATGATATTCACGGTCGTGTTCGCCAAAAGCTCGCTCAGCGGTACATATACTCGATCCTGCATTGTTAGCTGGACCGACGGATTTGACTCACGCCGGCCATGGACACTTGACGCAGGGCAGTGGCTTCGGCTTCGTTGCGCTCGAGGTCGGCCTGCTGTCTGGCCCGAGCAGCTTCGACAGCTTGATTTCGCTTCATCTGAGCACGAGCGAATTCTGACATGGATGATGATTGTGTAGACTGATTTGTAGGAGGCGTGTCCGAATGCTGGGGAGGCTTTGAGCCTGTCAGATGTGATATCGGGCTCGAGCGTTCGGCTTTGGTCGGAAACACATCGGTTGAGTGCGTACGACTGACAGATGTTGTCATTTTGACGGTCGGGTTCAGAGGTGTCGTGACAGATGGCAACGGCTGATCGATCGTAATTGAGTCTTGCTGAAGCTCAAGATCTACAGCATGGTGAGACGTCTCTGGCCTTTCGCCAGTGTGAAACCTGTCGCTAGCGTCGGCATCATCGAGTCGAGGAGGGTCATTCAAACCCGCATCCGTGTTGATATTTGCCGATTCGCCTGATTCTCGCATCAAAGGTTCGGAGGCATTCGCGGCCTGCGGTACGGTGTCTTTAACGTTTTGTATCGTCTTTCGCGATGCGAACCCGTTATGCCGGGGAAAGCTGGGTTCATCGTCGGTTCTGGGTTTCTTGGATACCGGCAAGTTGTGGTCAAAGGGCGGGAAATGTTGGTCTATACGAGCAGGTTGAGCGGTGACTTTATTGCGATCCACATTCTGTTTCGAGAAGATGGGAAGGGGGTGAGCGGTGATGGGTTGATAACCTTGCGGAACGGGTTTGCGGATTGGTGGAGGGGAAGGGGACGGATCTGGCGTGTTCATCCATGGCGGGGTGTCTGTGAAAGCTACAATTCAGTCAACTCTGCCTTGCTCGACAGAACACAATCAAAAGCACGACGACGACCTACAGTCTTGGGAGTGGTTTGGAAAGACCTTGATGAGACTACCTTTCGCCGTCTTGATGATCGTCTCACCACGTCCCTGGAGAGTCACCATCCCTCCTTGAACTCCGTCCGGCAAAGCAGTCACCCTCATACTACTGACATCAACATGAACTTCTTTACCGATCGTCCTCTTGATATCCTTCATGTACGTCTCGATACTGCGGTCCACCTTCACGTCATAGGGCTCATCACCTATCACTGACGGATCGTGCAGGTGGAGAAACACCTTGTAAGGTATGGACGATCTTGTCGGAGCCGAAGTATAGTCGCTGACTGCAACTAGGGCAGTTGTAATCTCGCACTTGAGACAGAATTTGAGCGGATGCGTGGGACTCGCGACGCCGTGCGTCTTGCCCGTGATGTAGGTATTTCGGGGGACGACAGTATCTAGGCCAAGTTGAGAAGTCGTGATTGCCGACCAGCCTTCGAAAGGGTTGTCGATCGGCATGGCGGGTGTTCTAACGTGTTCTCAGCGTCGTAAGAGGATGGCGTCTGAGTTTACGCCATGGTTCTTGTCGTGTTGAACGGTGTTGTAGTCAACATGGAATGGATTTCAGCCAAGTGTCGAAATCCCGGTCAACCGACGACGCGTCTGTCACGTGACGAGCCTATGGCGGCGACCTCCGACATGTCAGAGGTGTTTCAAGATATTTTGAACAGTCCAGGTCGACCCGTACAAAGATCTCCTCGTACTGGTCAAATTTCTTGCAGCCGCCATGTCAAAGGCTGCAAAGGCATCTGCGAAAGCTGGATCTTCATCGAAAATATCCCCTCTCGACTCTATCTCGCAGCTCGAGGCGAGCTGCACTTCCAGGCCTTTCAACCCGAACCCACTTTTACCACTTCTGGCTCTCTCGCGGCATTCCGACGCAGAGGTAGTGCACAAGACTATATGGGCCTTGCATCGGGTCTTTGTGAGGTTCATCAATGAAAACAGGGTAGGAGGGATCAATGAATCTGCACGACGAGCCGGTCATGATCAAGATGGATTGGAAGATGACGAAGAATCGCCTAAAGACGAAGGAAGCGTGAAGAGCTGGGTACGAGATCGACTCTTGGAGTATGTCGACGTCCTAGGTAGCTTACTTCGGGATAGCGAACCGGCCATACGGGTGAGTCGTATCAGACTGACCTTGAGTCCAGCTTATTTGCAGAGCTCAGCCGTTCCGCTATTATTCTCCTTACTCGGACCTCTGTCGGCTTCCGTCTCGCACGACAAGCCAATTATACATACGCCTTACTTCAGACTTCTCCTTCGCGCATGTTTCAACCCAGCTCCATCTCTTCGAGGAGCGAAGCAAGCTGCAGGAGGCAGTGGTTCTCGGTGGGAGGTAGACCAGACTACACAATGTGAGGACGAAGACGGGCTCTTGCCGATGGATGTGATTGAGCTGCTCGACGAAGATTTTTGGGCAAAATACGACGATATACGATGGATGTTCTTCAAGGAGGCAGCGTGAGTACAGTTCAGTTGCTCATCGAGCATGCTAACAATATCAGACATCTCCTCAACACCGATCCAAGCTGTGTTGCGGATGCCGAAAACCTCCTTGGTCAATTGATCCGCCTGACGAATCTGCCCCGTGTACAAGAAGACATCAACGCCTTTTATCTACCATCTATGGCCACTGCCCCTTCCTCGGCGTCGACCGTTTCGGTACCAAAGAAGAAGAAGACCAATGGGAAGAGCAAGAAGGCGAATGGCGATGTTGACGCTTTGCCAGATTGGATGGCGACGTACGAGTCGGAATCGGAAGAAGAGGAAGTTTCGGCCTCTGGTAAAAGGAGACAAAGGACGACCCAGATGTCGATTCACGCCAGTATACACTCGGTCCAAAGCCATACTTCCGCCTACACCTCGCTCTGGGAGGCTGTATTGAGTCGGCTAAACCTGGATGATGTGCAAACGAGGAGGGTATTGGTCGGTTTGCATGGAGAGAATGGTATTCTCGGCCACATGAGGGCGGACAGACGGGTGAGAGTTGCAGATTGGTTGGGAGGACTGGTCGATCAGGGAGGAGCGAAAGCAATGTTGGCCATGAACGGATTGTTTGTTCTGATGACCAAGTACAACTTGTGAGCTAATACACTTGATCTCTTCTGTACGCTGATGACCAAGGGACTATCCTGATTTCTACAAACGGCTGTATGGTTTGCTCGATTGCAACGTTCTACATGTCAAATACCGAGCAAGATTCTTCCGTCTCCTCGATACATTCTTAGCTTCTCCGTTAGTCTATCGGCCCCCCTGAAATGGACGATGCTGACAGACAGTCTGCTTCCCGCGGCAATCATTGCCAGCTTCATCAAACGTCTCAGCCGATTATCACTCACGGCCCCTCCAGCAGGAACGATCATTGTCATTCCGTTCATCTACAACCTCTTCAAGCGTCATCCAGGATGTATGGTCATGATCCAACGTCATGCCCCGTCCACCGAAGAGGACGGAGGGCAGAGTCTCGTCGTAGATCCATTCAAGGCGGACGAAGTGTCGCCGTTGACGAGTGGAGCTATCAACTCGTCGTGCTGGGAATTGGCTTCGCTCCAGCACCATTATCTGCCTTCAATCTCTACTTTGGCAAAGGTTTTCACGGAGGTATTCACCAAACCAGAATACAGCATGGAAGACTTCCTGGATCACGGTTATGACACGGTAAGTCTGCGCACTGGACGTGTTTGATATAGCCAGCTGACATGGGCAGCTCTTCACGACTGAAGCCAACCGAAAGATCAAGAATCCACCTGCTTTGTCGATGAATGTAGAGTCGGGAGATCTAGTCGATCCGTTCCCAAAAAGCGTCACGGATGGTATGGAGCAGGACGAAGTTGCTCGATTGTGGAAGTTCTAGTAATCCGCGGGCATGCACCTTGTCATAACTCGATATCGTCTGGATGCACTTGCGAAATCTATCAGGGTGCTGGGTCTATGCTCTCGACACTTGATCCGAGTATGACCGAAACATGCAAAACTAGATACTAAAAGACGATGCTGACAAATACGATCCTCCGAGCTCCCCGACCCCCATGTACTTCAGACCACTATCTCATCAAATGGCACTCGCCCCTCCGACTTTCCTGCCGCGTACGTAGACTTCTTTGATATCTCGATCATCGCCACACCACAACCACTTTGAGAACCTATCTTGTATCTTATCCCCTCTCTTCACCCACGCTCCGGGGGATTTGATCTTGATCCGCAACGCATCAAACTCTTTTCCTGGTACGAAATTGCCTACTTTATCTTCCAGACGACATAGGGTTGCGCCGCCCATTGTGGCGAGGTAGAATGCTTCGGCGACAGAGAGGGGATTGAAAGAATTGGAAGAATCGGCCCATGCGTGTTGTTGGGATACTTGAGTTGTCAAGCGGATGATGGGCAGTAGCGAATGAGAGTATCCTCCAGAACAGTCACTGCCCAGCCCGACCTGACACATCAGCCCCAACACTGCGACGGTGCGAGCAGGATTCTGGTATACTCACATTGATACCGTCATCCAGCATCTCCCGGACTCTGGCACATCCCGACTGGATGAAGAAATTGGACGAAGGGCAATGAGACACTCCTGCCTCTCTCTGCTTGATCATCTTCCTTTCCTCCTTTGTCAAATGGACACAATGAGCCAAGATTGTTCCCCTCGTTAACAACTTGAAATGGTCATACACCGCCGTGTATGTTTCGCAATGGGGAAATAGCTCTAAAGTCGTTTCGATCTCCTTGTGATTCTCGCTGAGATGCGTCTGGATAGCCAGTGGTGGGTCAAACGAATGGGCGGTATCAGAAATGTGTTGGAGTAGCTCTGGGGTACAGGAGATAGCCATTCGTGGCGTGAGAATGGGTTGGACGAGTGGGAAAGTGGTATCTTTCAAAGCTCCGTTGACTCCATTCGTTTCTATTGTTGCACGGTCGCTGGACCCGGCGGCATTGCGAGAAAGTAAATGTGGGAACGACTCGACAAATGCGTTGACGGTGTCGATACCGGAAGAAGTAGATTCGACATAGTATTCGGGCGAGTTGCGGTCCATGGAGCATTTCCCAATCATCGCACGTTGACCCTTGTGTGTGCAAATGTCGACAAGGGCTCGTGTGGAAGGAAGGTGTAGTGTGCCATAATAGCAGGCGGTGGTGGTCTGTCCAGCTTAGCTTCCTCATCTCGAAACATGAAGGGGACAGGGAGACTTACCCCGGCATTAAGAGTGGTCTGTACGACTCGGCTGTATACTTCCTGTGCGTGACTCACATCCTTGAACTGTTTTTCTGTCGGAAAAGTGATCGTATCCAGCCAATCAAGCAGTGGTACACCATACCCTATCCCGTTGTTTGGATACTGAGGGGCATGCTATTCATTAGCGCCTCACTCATGCTTGGATAAACGTACCGTATGTGTATCAATGAATCCAGGCGAGAAGAACTCATCCGCTTCTAGCTCTACAACGTCCACAGCCCCACCTTCAAGGTCCAAGCCATGTTTAACAGCAATGTCTTGCAGCTGATGTACCGTAACGTCCTTCTCGATCCATGCGATCACACCCTCCACAATGCAAATAACAGCGTTCTCAACATACTCCAACTCGGTGAGCGAGACGGAATGGACGTAGGATCCAGTATAGACTGTAGTACGCGACATATCGTCCAGCTCCTGAAAGTCTGCGAATGATACAAGTGGAGATGCCTATGAATCAGTCTGAGCGTCTGAGACACCGGTGCGAGAGATAAGGAATGTGCGAAAGGAGGATCAGGAATGGGTCGATGGATATCCATCGGATTAGCAGTAGCTGGAATGTAATCAACGTCTGCGAGGTAATTCCCCCACAGACTACAGCGCCCCAGCACAAGTCATCAGAAGTGGGAGGTGGAGGGAGACGCAGGGAGAACAGCAGTCGACTCACCGAGGTTGACAAGCTGTGTTGAGAGGGCTATTCACACAGCGCAAAGTATGCTGTACTGTACTAGTTAAGTCAAGGTACGACCAAATGATATGTTGGGCAACAGCATGATGGGAGCACAAACCCAATGGCGTCGAGAGCGGAGAGAGCGAATGGGAGGGGGGGGGGGGGGGGCAATCAGGGACGACGGCAAAGCACAAGTCCCGAGAGATAAGAAGAGATAACACGCCTCGCGCGTCCAGGTTGGACAGCCCCGCCAATGAAGTGATACGTGTATAGTATGAGTTGCATGATCGTTTCTTTGCACATGTACGTGTACGCTTGATAATATATAGTGGTCTCTGGTGTATACAAGATAGAATGATGCAAGCGTCGATGGGCGGCTTGAGGTTACTGATATGTCTGATGATCGAAATCATTGCCCCTCCGTCGGGCCCTCCAGCTTAGTCCAAGAGATGGCCTAATTGCATCCTGCTGTTTGGTTTCGTACCTCCTGGAGTAGTTGCAGGACTACCTTGACTCTCGGCTCCCTGACTCGACATGGGTCTCGCTTGGTTATGCTGATCAAAGCTGAAAGGCGAAGCAGGAAACGACTGCGAGGCCGAGGTAGTGTGAGATCGCTGCTCCGACAAATGGGGAGACATGATCGGGGGCAGGGTCATCCTTGGAGAGCCGCTGTGTGAAGGCGCAGACCCATGATGCGGCACCGGATTCAATAGACTGGGCAATTTGACTGGAGATCCCTGTCCTCGCGATGCGGGTCGACTGGAAGGCGAATATGGACCTTGTGACACGGTCGCCGAGTTGGGTGCGGACGCTCGATGGTGAGACTGGGAGGGATGAGACCGATGAGATACTGCGCTGAGGGGTGCAGAGGTGGTTTGGCTGTGCGAGGAGCCCGGACGTTTCGTGAAGATAGGAGAGAGCGCGGGCATGAGTGATTGTGCAGATTGAGGGCGAGTCCAGGCAGACGGAGGAGCTTGTACATTTTGTTGTTGAGGCCACGGAAAACTGGCAGGTCCATACCCAGGGGGACCGGGAGGATGTGCGTACTCAGGAGTCTGATGTCGAGTAGCGTACCCTTCCGGAATACCTCGATATGCCGTTGGGCCGTGGGAATAAAGCTGTTGCTCATGATCTGGTGGGCGGGTGGTCGGCATGACTGGTCCATAATCGTCGTATCCTGAGGAGTCAGGATTCGGCAGAGGTCTGCCTCGGTGAGCGTGAGAATATGCTCGATACGGATCCTGTGGCATTGCGGGTGGACCCATGCGAGGCGGGCAGCCGGGCACTGTTCCTTGTCGATACCCGTTCGGCGGATGAGTATGATGCATCCCGTGAGGCGGGTGAGGGTAGGCGGTACCCATCGAGTGACGGTGGAGAGCAGGAGGATGAGGTCGATATGAGGGCAGGTTCGGATGAACGGTAGTCTGCGGGTGCGTGCTTCGGGATCGTTTGGCTGCGGTGCGAGGTTTCTCCTCTTCAGAATCCACGCCCGCACTCTTTCGCTTTGTCTTGGGCGCAGGTCCTGTATATTAGCTTGAACTGAAAGCACACCAGGTCTGAAGGACTCACGCCTTGGATCCTTTCTCACCCGGATCTTCAACCCTTGTTCGGCAAAGGACTTTGACAGCGCCGTGGACTTTTCCATCCCTGGGAACTTTTTCGCCGAATACACTGTGAATGGGTCGGTAAAAGTTGTTGTACAGTAGAATACCTGTTGACTGATTGGGTCAGAATTCTGCTGCACACTTATTATCCGACTCACTCGACAATCTCGAACAAGGTCAACTTCAACCTGTACTTGCCTTCTTTGCGGACCCCAAGGTCGGGAAATACGAAGAAAGCGGCGTCTGAATTGTCGGTGTCTTTCAAATGATACAGCGAGGAAACAGGTGTGCCGGTGAGGAAGCGTGTCTTCCCGTCCTCGATAACATGAAGCTCCTCGTCCTGCTCGTCTCCTCCTACTAGGCATGCAAAGAGGAAGTAGTAAGGATCTTGCTGTTAGAATGGAAGACTGCAAATTGATCAACTCACTCTGCATGAATGACATGCCATTGGGTCCAGGATCAGGATGTCTCAGCTTCTTTCTGACACCAGTATCCGATTTGACTTCTTCTTCATTCATGTCCACCACTTTGAGCTGGATGATAGGGGTGGGATCGACGGGCCTTCTATCTGACTTATCGCCGACCCCACACATCCTCGCCTGGACCGGCTGTTGTCGCATGGTCAACTCGTAGTGTCTGAGCACGCAATCATGGTCAGTCGGGGCGGAGGGAGGTTTGGGGACCGAAGATTCCATAGGCGTGATGGGGCCCGGGGAGGACGAGGTCAATTGTGACAAGGAGGGGCGAGGGGTCAAGGGAAAGGTAGGAGTTGTTGATGGGTATGAAGGGCGGGCAAGGTATTTAGGGCGAGTGTATGGAGCCGGCGGAGGGACGTAGACGAGTTGATGGGTGGGTATGTCGGGTGCGTTGGGGTGATATTGGTAGTAAGGGAGGTAATACAGCATCAGCTCAAACAAAGTATATTACAACAAGAAGAATGAGCTGTAGGGATGGGGTATGAGGGTGATATAAGCCTGAGATTGCTGCGGGGGATGTTGCAGGGTGTATGTTGACAAGATCGCGACAAGGTACAGAGCGTCGTGCAGCGTGGATGCTGTGGCCGAATCGATGAAAAAGAGCGGACAGGTTGACCACCCTCGAACAGCATGGTTGCCGCGATGTAGTCGTAAAAGAACAAAGAATGTTGGAAGAACATCCTTCGACGCAATCGACGGGACACACAAAGAGAATCAGGTCATCAAACATGATCTGATTGAGTGTATTCGCATGTTGTTGTGTGTGTGAGTGGCCCAAGATCTGGCAAAGCAAGCGGTGGATGCAAGCTTGGACAATAAGCTAGGCTCCACGGGTAGATGTCAGACGACTCACCAAAGGATGATTCGTTGCTTCGGATCCTCGCGGCCGCATGGACAAGCCAACCGCAACCCTCCTTTCGGATGACAACGGGCTGTATTCCTCGTCGAGACCGAAGGGATTGCTCAGCATCACAGGCACCGAGCTTCCGTTAAGGCCCCTTGCTCTCATGACGGGGATACGCAAGGTCGTACCGCGTTGCACATCGCGATTGAACCGGAGCGCAGCGTGAAACGCGACCGGTGGGAAGTCGGGCAACCAGAGGGTTGATGGGACGAGATTGAGGAAGGACAAAGGGGAAGAGAGGTAAAAGCAAACAAGGAGTGATACGATTGAGAGGCTCAGAAGTGTACTCACATATTACCCCTGCCCTCTCGTCGTTGAACGACTGGCACATACTCGTACGCAAAATCAGCACTTTCCGCCCAGGTCGATCCGCTCAGTTCCTTGTCCTTTCCTTGTCTCTCCTTGCCTTTTGCTTTCGAGATGCCCTCTCCCGCGGCCTCTTCCTTCCTGGTCCTCTTGATTATATTTTGAACAGCTGGCTCTACGGGCATAAGGATTGATGGCGGAGGTAAGGGGTGTGGTGAGAGAGGTCGACCGGGTTGAACAAGCGCTTTCTGGGCCTGTTCTGGTAGTGAATGCAGTCGAAGGGTATCTGGAGGCTCGGGAGGGTCTGTCGGGACTTTGAGCGTGTGTTCTCGAGAAGATGGAGGGCGGGGTCGGTCACTGTCTGTGGGAGTGTTATCGGGTGGGTGATCGTCGCTTGGTGATGTGACTGTCACAGACATCTGCTTCTACACCTTGAAGGAGCGCAAGCCTGCGGCAGGGGTCGAGCTACAAGGAGACGATGGGGAGGTCGGATAAACAGATGAAAATGATGAGGCGAGCGTTGACTGCGTCTCGTTAGCTTTGCTGTTGTAATTTTGTCACAACGACCCCGGACCCGGCCTCGAGGCATCGGTCGAGCGGCACGGATAAAACGGCGTGATGGGGTGACAAAAAGGGGGTTGAGCATGGTTGACGGAACATCAAACGAGTAGATCAGGGGCACAACCCGAGAACAAACACTCGGGAGACGGGCCTAGGGGCAAGAAGGTCATGGTAGGGGTGGAGGGGGTGTTTGATGGGGTAAATGATGGCGAGGCGAGAGCATAGGACCCTTCTCTCGATCGAAGCCGTACCTGAACCGCTTGAAAGGCACCAAGACTCACCTTGAACAATTGTGAATCTCCTCCAAGTCCTAGCTATGTACAACCCCTCCCGTGTCGAATGAGCGCCGTAGCTACCATGCACTCGACTCCCCTGAGCTATATACCAGACTGACCGGGAAAAGGCACTCCTTTATGCTCTCAACCTGTGTTGGGATAAAGGAGTGTCGGCGCCGAGCTAGAGGACAAAGTTTCGACCGGGTGCTGACGGGACGAGGTGATGGTCGATCTTCCTTTCGACTTGATGAGACGTCTAAGCCCCTTTTGTCCAACTGCGTCCCGAGACGACAAATGTTCCCAACGTGCAAGAGGGTTGATGCAAAAGGCAGCTTGAACTGGGTCGAGGAAAGGAGTGTCACGACTATGGGATGATGTACCTGGAGACGTTGGGGTTTTGCCGGATCTATGAAATAATAGAGTATGACGCCTGATTTCAAGATCCCAAAGTTTCCATCTGCAATTCGACGAGCCGAAGAAGCG
This sequence comes from Papiliotrema nemorosa, assembly GCA_032158125.1. Classification (NCBI taxonomy): domain Eukaryota; kingdom Fungi; phylum Basidiomycota; class Tremellomycetes; order Tremellales; family Rhynchogastremaceae; genus Papiliotrema; species Papiliotrema nemorosa. Next base: position 216,283 of record JASKOT010000007.1, on the reverse strand, counting down.
TCCCCCTGGGGTGCACGAGCTGGCGTTGGCTGATGTCGATGACGGTGGTTATAACGGAGCGTAACAGCCGATCATGGCTCAAATCATTCATGCATTAATTGAAGCAATTGCGCAGGTGTCTTTGTCGACCCCCGACCATGGGACTGCCGACGCACCCAACTTCAGGTGCGGTAGGGAAGGACAAAAGCCGCCCTCAGATGTGGGCCAGGGGATCGTCCAAGGGGTGCAACAGGTGGGTGGCAAAAAGCCTAGGGTCCACTCGCCACATGTTTCCCGCTTCAATTTGGGCAAGGTTAAACCTTAAAAGAGGCAGAACATCCTCGGGACTATTTTTTCACCTCTCGAGCCCCCGATGAAACGAATGCATCCCAATGATGATGCAGAAACAAAGATATGAAACCAGTCATACAGCGCGACCCCGCTGTCCCGAACCCAATCTCTCACTCTATACATCCTCACTCGGCTCCTGTAGAGAAACCGTGACTGCGCGTGGCGGCGCAGAGGGTTTCCTGCCCGGTGGGAAAACAGCAGGACAAGCCTTGATCTTGTAACACTGCTCCCTCACATTGGCCTGTAACCTCGGTATCTCCCCGCCGTTCTCCCTCAACACTTGCTCGTACATCCCTTGCACGTCGCGGTCGAGGTATTCCCGCATCCTCTGCAGACCGTATTCGTGTTTCATTTCGGGCAGAATGTACCTCTCGATAGGTGTTTCGATGGCCATCTTGACTGCCTCTTGCATTTGAGTATAGTTCTTGACGTAATAGCTGTATACGTAGGGAGGGCCGATCATCTGCGCTGGGCCATGTTGGAAATGATCACTGGCAGAGTAAGCTTGATACGGAATAAAAACGTTGATGACCCACCCTTCGTACAAGAACCACCCATCGGTACGTGGATCCTCCACGAACTGCGGGATGACCACCGGCGTCCCTTGACACAAAGCGGTGTAAACCGAAGGCGAGATGACCGGCAACCCAATCCCAAGAAGAGCTTTCACGCTACCGAGGAGCTCTGCGTATCCCTCTCGAGACGTTGCAGGAATGGTGATCAAGCCGTCAGGTATATCGTGTCCCTCTTCGAAGTTGGCCGTGGTCAAGAGATCCACCTGGACATCGTCGCTCAAGTCTTGATAAAATGTCTTCTGCGGCGCGTTGGCGTTGTTGAAGTATGATGATCGCTTGGCGAGCAGTAGAACCGAATTGTTCCGTTCATCCGGTGGAGTGTAGGGTGTAGGTAGACAGTGTTTCTCGATCGAGTAAGGCAGATGTATATGTCCTGGGTAGGGGAATGGACTACAGGGTGAGCTTGAGCTGGAGCATATGCTATTTGTCTCACGTGACGATCCATTCGTAACCCAAAGGATGGTAGGACCAATCCCCATTCTTGGTAAGACCCCAATACCAAGCATTTGCAGGTGCGATGTCGAGCGGTCTCGAGCCCCACTGACCGTCAGCACATCCAAGGTGAACAACCAACACTCACATAGTCGACCACGCTGATGGCCCACAACGGGATCGTTCCCCTCTCATCCTCTGGGACACCGATCGACAAGTCCTCGGCATCCTCCGGGGGAACGTAATCCTTGATACATCTTGGATCTCCCAGGCAAGTCACAGTATCCACATGCGAAGCCCATAGAGTTCGACTACATGTCAGTTGAGCCCAAATGACCTTCCATCGCGCTCACTAGACATCCGGTATCATCTCGGCGACGGTGATAAAGTTCTCGTATGGCCCCACTGCGATGATACTCATATTGAGCTCTTCCACGTATTCCAAGATCCCCTTCATCCAAATCGCCTCGCCCGATATCCCGGATCCTATACCCATCGCAGTGTACCACCATCCACTAAGGATCAAGGGCTTAGGCGGGCATGGCGAAGGAAAGGTACTGAAACAGCCCAGCAGTCGTTCGAATACCTCGATGTTGTCCTTCTCTGTGAAATACCAATGATCACTGGCACTGATCAGTTCCCGCACTCTTCATGGACCATTGTAGCTCTTATACGCACTGTTTCTTGAGTCTCTCTCTGGCGAGAACGCGTTCGATCTGTCTATATTGCCTCGCGCGTAAGCAATTTGGCGGATCCTGGTCAAACGGCAAAGAAGGATCGAACCCCTCGCATCCCTCGTCCGTCAAGGACTCCTGGAGATGTGACGGCTTAACATGCCCAGCATGCTTATTCATAGGCATCCATGACCTCCAATCATCTCCAATCCCGAGATCCTTTGCGTAGCTCTGGATCCCCCCTTCCGTGTGCTGGTGTATCAATCCCACGCCCAGGACCAGCGACACGAAAGCCAGAATAAGGACTGGCCGGAGCTGTAATCTACCTAACAAGCTTGTGTACGCCATTTGCGCAGGTCGCGGTCGATAATGCGTCCGCTTGATGCTCAGAATGGCTCGCGCAAAGGCTGGCGAGGTATCGTTCTCTCATGGGTCTGTTATCCATAATCCAGCGCGATGGAGCTTTTCGGTACCGAACTGGAATCGAGACCTGAATGCGGGCAACAAAATCACGTAATTGCAACCAAACACGGCAAGTCGCCACCGCCACGAGCCATCGACGCAGAAAAACACTCGCCCTGTGCGTCTGCCACCATCTTGTAGAATCTTTTCACGGATGCAGAGTCACGGCAGGTGAGAATGATGATACGGATTATATACCGTCGGGCTGTTATGCGCGGGTTATTACCCGAATACGGTGCGATCTGGACGTCCTCCGGATCGTGACGATCGGCTCATCAAAAACGCACAGACATACATCACGCATACGTGTGCGTACCTACATCGTATAATCTTGAACATTCCTCTTCGCTTGAATTGATCTCCTCATGGTCCTTAGACGTGCCGGCTGAACGATTCGACGCACGTATGGACCGCAGAAACTCGTCGAGGTCGGGCGGAATGGGTCCAGGGAGGAATGTCGATGTACATTGAATCTCGCCGCCCCTTGAACAGATCTGTGTTTTCCCGTTTATGCGCGAGGTGTATTTGCAAGATGGAACGATCGATATATGCACCGTCCAGCCTTCTCCACGTTCAAAGCCCGACTGTGGCTCGTCAAGCTCATCATCTCCGTCTTGAAAATCAGTGTTTGTTCGCGGTTCACTTTCGACGTCGCTATCATACCCCCCACCCTCGGCCGGACTTTCTTGCTGAACATCTGCTCGCGACCCTGCAGCAGAGCTCTTTATGTCATTGTGACTGGCAGGCGAAGCATGCTCTGTGCGCAAACCGTGCGCTTCAAGATTCTTCAAGTAGTTCAAAGTTTTCTGACGTGTAGCAGACTGTTGACTTCTAGGTGGATCAGGTCCCCCAAACAGTCTCTCCAGCTCTTGGTCGCTGTCGATTTCTGGTCTCAACTCTTTTTTTGGTGACTCTCCAGGGATTTCTGAACCAGGCGAAGATGTTTGATGTCGCCAGAGACCTTCATCAGCGGAAGGAGGCGGGAAGGCCGGTAGCACGAGATCTCCGTTACCGTGTCCACTCAGATTCAACAGCGATACGACAGCGTCACTCTCTTTAGGCTCGTGCTTGTGCTCGTCCACTTCCTCAACCCATTTGAAGATGTTTCGCCGCTTTGATTCGCTGTCATCAGGAGAACAGCTTGCATTTTCGACGGTCTCGTTATAGGTCCGCTTACCCCACTCGTTCTCGACTCGTCGGAAACCTACAAGCGGTTCATCAACGGTCTGAGGCGAGCACAAGCCTCCTGATGCCACCTCACAGGCTCCGTTGCAGCTCGATGAACCCTTTTCACCGTCAAACCCTAGACCGCTGTCCTGATGCAATAAATCGAATTCACACTGAAACTTGGTGTTAGACGAGCTCATCTTGTGACTGACTGATCTTGCTCGCTGATCTTGAGAGTTATATCGGATTCTTGAGGCTGATGAGGAAGAAGAGTGGGAGGATGAGTGATGTCTGTACTGGGGATAAATTTTACTCCACAAGAACCGGACATCGACGTCGAGCCTTCCGTCAGAGGCTTGCCTGTGTGAAGGTGTTACGGTGGGGGTGGCGAATGAAAGGATACTGTACTCATGCAGTTGTCGAATCGCACGAGGATGAAAGGATGTACAAAGCGCTGATGAAACATCAGCACCACTGACTCGTGTTTCCACATATAGATCTCTGCTGTTCTAGGATTGGGTGTTCTGGCCCGCCCAAGAGCCTGATCCCTGGGAGACCGGGGAAAAGACGACCGGAGTACCTGCAACAATCGGTGTTCTCTTGCCGTACAGCTCATTGTTAAACACAAAAGCGCTGCTGTAAGCAAGCCCATTCCAGGATGTACTGCGAGTGTCACTCACAGCCCAATCTATCAAGTGTTTGTTGTCTCTATGAACCTCAGAATTAGAGGAACTGTCGCCACCATCGTAAGCGAAGTGCGAACCTATCTGTACAACAGGAGGATTCTTCGAGTAGGCGGCAGAATCTTGAATCTCCATTAACGGGGGGATCCCTGTAAATGGGTCCGCAACGAAAGCACTCATATGTACCCCCCGTGTCTTGATGGCCTTGGGCGGAGTGAGAGAACGCGACCTGAGAATTTCCACCTGCGAGCGCTGCGCCCCATCGGGCGTCCCGTTCTTCGAGAAGTTTGCGAGAATCCATATCTGGCGGGGTGTCTGCGTCCTTCTCCTTCGGCATGCTCACAATCAAAGGGGGCAAGGGATAAAGTGTAATGGAGTTAGTATACCTCTTTTTACTAGCGAGGATGGAGTGCGGATGGATTCCAGAACCAGGCGAAGAGCCATGAGTTCTAGATTCTTCTGGGCATGGCAGAGAGCCTTATCGAGCTCACCGACAAGCTAGATCTCATCAAAGGATCCTCGAAGGCCAGGATCAGCTAGCTGGTGGGGACGCTATTTTGCACCGCCGTCGGCGGACATTGCAAGCTAATCTTGATATACAGTGGACATACGTGTAGACCCTGCGAGATGGATGCGGCGACGCGGGGATTGGTGCGTGATCATCTCCGCCTCCATCCTACTGTAGCGGAAAGTGTTTCTCGCAATGTAGCCGTATTGACGGTTACTGTACATACAATACTGTAGCTAGTTCAAGTCGGTGATTGGTACCTCAGCCGCGTGACTGAGTGAGGATATGTACCGTACTGTGTGTGTAGTAGGAGTCTTCGGCGGATGATAGGTCACAATGTATTGTTGTTTATTCAATGCAGGAACAGACTCCAAGATCGATCAGCCAAAGCATTGGATATGCGGATGTACATGACAGTCCGCGTCCTGAAGGCCGCCATCATCTCATGCATGCCTAACAAATATCCCTCGTCGACTGTAGATTGTTTCTCATTGCCCCCGTCGTGAATGTACACCCAACTATCTCAATCATCTTTGTACTCAGCGAGCTTACTGGCATGGTAAGCTGAGGCCAGTTGACGACCTATGCTGGGGTTCAAGGTATGGTCGGAGAAGTCAAGGTTCTCGACGTTGTTAGCTCCATGCACCGACTGAGTCGTCACAGTCAGTGTACCTGACAGCTTGAACGATTTGAATGAGTCATCGGTGCGAGAACGTTTGGTGTTAGTACTCCACAGACTTTCATTGCCTGCTGAGGGGCGTTTCTGGAGAGGCGGCGGCATAATTTCCGACCCACCTTCCTGCGATAAAGCATAATTAGAAGCTGTCGTGAGCGGCATTTCGTGGATGTCTCGCCCTCACTCACCGTTATCTCCCGGGGCAGAGGTAGAGCCGATCTCTACAAAGTCGGTTGCAGATCTGTATCCGCTAAAAGCTCCCCAGTCGATTTGCGCCGATGATTCTGACTCATTACCACCTTGACTTGGTTCAACAGTACCAGCATTAGTTTGAGGGGACGGTCCAAGGATCCCGCGTGTGCCCCTCCAGTACTTATTTGGATGTACGCCATAGGTGTGAGATGGTGCGAGAGTCTGCCAATTGTGCGAAGTGGCATTGACGACCGAGCCAAATCCAAGTGGCTGCATCGAGGACGGATCGGCTATGATTGGGATCTCGTACGGTGAGAAGACTCTTTGAGCCTCCCAGGTAGTCTGTGCGGGCCCAGTGGGATCCTGATGTTGTCCAAAAGCTGGCCAGTTCGATCGTACAGATCCTTCTGTAATTGGCACAATGCCACTTGCTTGGTTGACTGCGGTAACGTCGACTCCAGTGGGCATTGCATAGGTCGTGGGAGATTCGTCACCAGTCCAGGCATCTGGAGGCTGCAAAGCTGGAACACAGGCTACTGGGGCGAGGTTTTCACCCTTGTCTGTCAAGAACTCTTCGTCCGAGCCTGATTCATCCTCAGACTCCTCATCGGTTAGTGGCACATCGTGGCCGGCCGATCCTAAATTATCGTCACCGACTTCCTGAGTCGAATCCTCATACCCTTCTTCATCGGTGGACTCCATCTCAATCACCTCACGAGGAGGCTCGCTTGTGTGAGCTGCCTCCGCTGGTGGCAGGATACCCAAGTCGGTTGGATTGATCGTGGGCAGTTCTTCCATCGTGGGATCGAACTCGAATTGGGCGGGCGGCGTTCGATCGCGACGTGACCTTCTGTCTCCGATTAGACTCTCCATGATTGTGGGTGTTATTGTCTGTATGATCTGTAGTCAGAGCTGTCGATACCTGCAGAGAAGTGGGTACCCCAAGATAGTCGGACGTAAACGTCGCCGGCGATTCAATATATACCTATCACGCAACGCTCGGGACATGCGAGGTGGAGTCACCCTTTGTGTCGGGAAGCAGTCGTCGAGGGAGAATCGCACATAGGAAGAGTGCAGAATCGAACCGATCCTCGAACGCATGAAACGCTATCCGGTACGGGTGAACTCGAAAATGGAAATGCAAGGTGATTGAATACTTCACCTGGCCGCTCATACATGTCAACCGCGAAACCACATTTGGAAGATCATTTCCCTTCTTTCTACGCAGACGAGCATTAAGCCACTTCCGACCAAATCATCCTCAGCTCCTGCCGTGAGCCATCTCCTTTAAGATTTCCAATCGGCAACTCCGCTTCGATAATTGTTTTTTTTTTTCTGGCAAGTTCTCGGTTTTCGTCCCACTCGACTGGACAAGACAAAATCTGTCAGTTTTATAGTTTCTGCAGGCACGACACGTTTTTTCTTAGCTCTCTACATGCCCAAGGTCTCGTCGAGGGTGAAAGCCCGATCAAACCCGTCAGTACCAAGAGCACACTTGGTTCCTGTTGTGTAAGTGGAAGCTGCTTGCCGTAGAGGAGGAGGATGAGGTTCTGTGTCTCACTCAGGACTCCGCAAGGCCCGCTCAAAGGGCACCTATGTATCATCTGCCATACAGCTTGCTCGACAACTCACCTCGCCGATCTCGTTCAACATGTGGAACTTGCTGTAGCTGTATATCAGATCATCTGCACATCGGGTCGGGGTATCTGTTTTGGCTTGTAAGAATTACGCGACCCAGCATCATTTACAAAGCTGTGAAGCACTTGAATTTGCGGAGTATGGCCGTGCCAGGGCGAGGAAGTTCTCTATATAGGTCGTCCACGAAGTTGTCCTATCGAGATACATTGTGAGGTTTCTTGTGATCCTCGGGTCTTCGAGCGCCCACTGATCCCCCAATGCTTCGGTGTGTGGTGTTGGTGGCTGAAAGGACGATGAGGAATTCTGATTGAGGCGTGAGCGGGGGTCCAGCTGTCGAAGAAAGGCACGATGCATTTGGTGTACGGTGCGAGTGGAGGGCGTGAGATCAGACGGGAAAGGGATATACCCGAGGGTGTTCAGGCGAAGTAACTCCGCTGTGAAGACAAGGGTTGGTTAGTCACTGGAGGCATGGCTTGTTTTCCGTTCGTGCTTCCTGACAGCCACTCGACCGAAGTCTGATGGGGGGGTTACTCATTAGCTGGCTGATCATCATCGAGAGGGTTTGCCAATACGAGAATAGCATCCTAATTGCTCGGTGATCGGTTATGCGCACTCTGTCGGAATGATCAGTCTCTTCGGGTAAATCGTCCCACCCTTACCGGGCTTTTGGGGGGGCCTTTTCGATGACAGACTTGCACTCTGATCCTCCTATCCCATTCACACCAGATAATTCCTTGTATCAGGCTGAGCTGCAAGGGTCGACAGCAGCTCAGAGGTCTCAGCTTGCCGTCTGAGCTTCGATTGTGACCTCGACGAGAACAAAGTCGAAACACCCTGCTCGACCGCTCGGACTCGCCTTTTCCCCGCTAAAATTTCCCTCGCCTCGTATCATGCCGATCATTCAAACATCCCCTCCTCCTACTTCATTCCCTATGCAATCTTCTCCTGTTATATCCTCACCTACCTCCATGGCATCCTCATCCTCGGTTCCCATGCGAGCCCCTGCGCCATACATGGTAGCCTTGTCTGGCTGGCCCGAACCGGTATATATCTCAAATAGCCGATCAAGACCCACCACACCACGACCCATTTTCCCTGGGGAAGTCTCAGACGGAATCGCAATGCCGCCCCCACCACTGCCTTCCAAGGTGATAAATTCCAATCGTTCTTTCAAGGAGGCACCTATCGTAGGCCGTTCGGAAAATGGGAATGGGAACGGAAACACGAATTCGGCACCACCTCCGGCTCAGAGCATTTTCAGCAAAACATGTATGTATCAAGCGACACCTGAATCAGCTTGTACTGTCCCACATGAACATCCGGATCATCTACCGCGATACGCCATGGCGGCACATCATACAGCATCGCCGAGCGGAGTCAATGGTTTCTCAAGGAGAGAAGAGAAATCTTCCATGTTTCCTACCTCCTCGACCCGTACTCCTACCCATTCTCCTCCTCCTGAATCCAGCCCTACTCCTCCCGGCCAAACATCCAGCTCGAGATCGTATCAACCTCAGACTCAAGGTGGAGTGGGACGTTCACGACATGCGACCTTTAACGATCCACGATTAGCGCCTCATGTTGCTGTACTCCACAATCGACCCGCTTTACCCGTCGCCCCAAATTGGACTACTTCTTCCCCTCCATCCTCTTCTACACCTTTACCACCTATGATACCCGTGCCGAATGTAGGGATGAAGGTGCCGGCGGGGCAGAGAGGGATGGGGATATTGGTTTTGAGGGCAGTACCGGATGTCTACCCTCCACCCACCGCACACTTGGGTATGGCGGGTATGGCTAGTTCCATGTCGCGCAGCAAGGCCAACGGAGCACAGGGAATGAATGGAGGTGGACACGTTGGAGTAGCCACGGAAGTGTATCCTAGAGATCCCGACTCGGCTTTCTTGTGGGGATCAGCGGCCAGTCCTCAGGTGGGATCTCAACCGGACGAGGACGTCGATATGGAATCGCAGAGGGAGCGAGACGGATGGTGATGTGAAACAATCAACGGACAGGTGAGCCTAGGGTATGGGTTGTGTGCAGGACGAATGAACCATCTGTTGTAACAATCGTTGAAAGGGAATCTATCAATATCAGTGTCTATAACGCAATTTGTCAACTTCTCAGTACTCGTAAACAACAACCAATGTCAGTAAATCGATCTACCCAAAATGCATATACAATTCGAGCAGTCTATCAATCAACGTCTCTATGCCATCTAGCATTCTCTAAACACCTCTACCCGAGGATTTCTCCTTGCCTGGATCATTAGCCTCAATCGACACGCCTCGTCTCACAATCTCGCTCGTTTCGCGCGTTCCCTTCTGAACCCCGCGTAAACGCTCAGACCGAAAGCTATCAAGCACGACATGGTCGACGTCTTGAATGCTGTAGCGTAGCATTGTGTCCCGATGAGACAGTCGTGGTCTGCATCATCGGGCACACCGCTCCCTGCTCGTTTGAACAGGGCGATCATCGATCTCGCATCTAGCTCTGGGAGGACTGCCTTCGCCTCGACATTCGGTTCAATCGTCCGTCCAATCTGATCATGAGTGAGTGTGAGGCGAGCATCAGTTGCAAACTGACCGTGTTGGAATCGTATATCCTCCCAAACAAGAGGTTGAAAACGTTTCCGCCAAGGACAGGAGCCACTGCTGTCCAGCCCCAGTTCTGTCTACATCAGCTGAGTTTGTCGTATGAGGAAACGTATGTTGTACCTGACTGAAATGAGCTATCACTGATCAGCGCTTATTCGTGCACACAGAGGCATTCACGTAAGACTTACTCATTCCGAAATACTCCAGGATCAACATGGGCATGATGTTGAACAAGCTCCCGTATGATACACCCAGAACCGTCGATACAATCCATAAATGCTTCACATCGGTCGTATCGGTTCCCGCAACTTGCGAAATGATAAAGCCTAAACCGATCACGGGCAAAAACCATATCTGCACTCATCAGCGTCACTGAAGCAAGTGAAAGTTCGGCTTACCCTTTGCACCTTGTAACGAGTCTTGCAGAAATCGGAAGCCATTCCTGTAGAGTTTAGCTCATCGAATGGCAATAAGAAGCCGTACTCACCACCCAAGATCCTACCTAGGCAGTTCCAGATACTGACTAGAGCTACTTGTTTCGCTTGCCAAGCGCTAACCCGCTTCTTATCGTAATCCAATCTTCCCTCCCTGCCTAAAGCCAACGCGATCGTCCCTGCATTGTTGATGTACATTAAACCTGTACCGCAAAGTACAGCCAGTACAGCGAACAACAACCAAAAGTCTAACGATCGAATCAAATCCAACGGAGTAAACGATAGATTCATAGGTGAAATCGAGCCGACAGACGAATTTCGAGCGTGTTTTGTGGACGACCCTCCTGCATTCTGGTTGAAATGAACATGCCGACCTCGAGGTGCGGGCGAATTGGATCGAGTCAGCTCGAGGCTTGTCGAGCGAATGTGAGATATCCGATCTCCGTTGACATCCTCTACATCCGGCGACTCATCGATGAGATCCTCTGTAGCGTCCAAAATCGGTTCGTACCCGATTTGAGAGCGGGGTGGGACTGGTCGAACGAGGAAGCTTCCCGCAAACAAGGGCATGCCCGTACCAAACGTCAAGAGCAGCAAAAGTCCCGCTGCATCCGCGCCAAACAACAAATGACCCAGTGTGCTGAATGTAAAGGCGCTCAGACCGAATCCGGCTAGAACAGCACCAGTCATTGACGCCCTGGTCTTGTCGGAGAATGATTTTGCCGTGGCATTTATCGCTGCTGCCAGTCCTGCTGAGCCCCCTGAGCCCGTGAAGAACATGGCGAGACATAACAGCGCGAGACCGAATTGAGAGGCGGGCTCGTTCTCTGTAGGATGGGCTCGGATGGGTATGGCCAGCGTGTAGAAAGCGTGAACTATGGCGTACCCGACAAAACACATTATGCTCGCCAGAAGAAGCGGTCTGAGAGTCAGCTCAAAATTGACCCCTGCGTGGTATCTCCGTACACTCTCTGTCCGCGATGATCAATCATCTTGCCCCAGCTATGATCAGCTCAATGCTGCTGCGGTGGATATAGCTGATCCGACATACACTGGACCAGTGAGATACATTCCCAGATTGCCCGCCGTTCCTACTATATTCACTTGCGTAGACGACAAATGCAGCTGGCCTGCCAATTGTGGGGCGTAGGCTAGTCGTCAGCGAACGTTTTCACGCCAAAGAGTCTACCGACCCGAATATCCCTGTCTCATGAGCAATTGTCATGCCTTCTCGCGAGAGTCAGGCCACTCACATAGTTGGAACCACTACTCGTTAGCTTTTCGAACACACAAAAGACACATAGCCTCACCTGGCTAAAGCACAGAATATGGCAAAGACGAGAGAGATGGTACGCCTCGTATCGTCCGTTTCCCAATTACGTCTTATCGATCCCAATGTCGACATTCTCGACGTCTTTCGGTCCTCCTCTCCAGACGGATCTACCAAGCCGCCGAGCAGCGGATCTCTCTCTACTGAGATCAGTCATGAGGCTCTCTGGCACGGAGTGTGCTCACCTTGATGCGATATGATAGTGGGCAGGATTAGAGCTCAGGTCGCGTCAGAGGTACTGTTTTTGAGCTGAACAGGGGTCTTCGTTACCGCTCCGTCCAGATCTTAGGGTCTAAACTACTTCGAGGAAGTCTTTGCGGAACTTGGAATATGTATAAACTGCGAAGAGACAGAGGCCGTTACTGAATACGCTTGAAAGATTGAATGGGTATAGTTGATCGCTCGACACCGGGCCGTGCTGGCCTCCAATCGGGCAGATCCGATGGCTTGGTGCCCTCACATGGCTTACGGGCTTCTGGAGAATCATCAAGTCTTCGTCGCTCAATCGCGATTGCACGTGCAAGCAAAAAAGTAGCAAGCAATCAAGCGGGAAGCGTGAGGTTATTCAGATGCATCAAGTCGTCCTCTCGCGCTGCTTAACCCAGATGAGACGACACGAGAAACCCTAGTCCACTTAAGCGCTCGCTTGTTGGTAATGGTGAACCTCCTCCTTCTCTCGTCCTCGCATGAAAGGTGGCTCGGTACCCTTGTACTGCAAGATTATCAGCGCTTGTCCGAAAGGGGTTTTGCAGAACTCACGTAGATGTCGGTCCAGAACTCCTTGAGATCCGGGAAGGGGCTCTTCTTGGCCTCCTCAACGGCAGCATCGACCTCCTTCTTGGCAGCGGCATCGATGGCTTTCAAGGCCGACTCCTCTGCTACTCCCCACTCAAGAATGTACTTCTTCAATCCAGCAATGACATCGTTCTTTGATCGCATCTCCTGGACCTCGTCTCGGGTTCGGTAAGTCGTTCCTGGGTCAGACATACTGTGACATGAGCATTGCTCGATCACCTAAACGCGGGAGACTCACGAGTGTCCTCCGTATCGGTAGGTAACCATCTCCATAACCAAGGGACCCTTGCCGGAAGTTGTCCACTCCTTGGCCCACTCGCAAGCCTTCTTGACGGCCAAGACATCCATAGCGTTGACTTGGAGACCGGGGATCTGGTCACCTCGAGTGAAGAAAGCAGTGTTCATCGACGATCGCTCGGCCGAGGTACCCATACCGTACTTGTTGTTCTCACAGACGAAGACACAAGGCAGGTTCCAGAGCTTGGCCTACGAAAATTAGTCTGGTTGGAAAGGGTATTGGAATGATCGAGCTCACCATGTTGTACGCCTCAAAGACTTGACCCTGGTTCGAAGCACCGTCACCGTACAGAGCGAAAGTGACAGTCTTCTTCTTCAGGTACTTTTGGGCGAGGGCGATACCAGCACCGACGGGGACTTGAGCACCGACAATACCGTTTCCACCGAAGAAAGAAGGAGTGAAGATGTGCATGGATCCTCCCTTTCCAAATGACATTCCATCAACTCGTCCTGCCCGTTAGCAGTTCTCCACGCGATGGCCGCGAGACTCGACTCACCCATGAGCTCTGCCAAAACACCCTTGATGGTTCCACCTCGCAAGACGGCGAAAGTGTGACATCGGTATGAAGTGATGACTCGATCATCTCCATCGATAGCAGCCTCCATACCGACCGAAACGGCCTCTTGTCCAATTGCCAAATGACAGAAACCTCGAATCAATTTCTGCTTGTACAAAGCATCGGCGGCTTGTTCCATTCGTCGCATAGTGAACTACATGTTTAGTCTCTCGATTTCAGAGCACACGCCAAACATACCATCTTTTGGTAGAGATCGACCAGACCATCCTTGGTCACCTCGACCTCGGTAGGTGGAGCATCACATCGGTAAGAGTGGAAAGAATCGGGATGTAATCGGACTTTGAACTAGTGATATCAGTCACGTCTCTCTGTTTTGAAATCTTCCAGTCGCGTTTGAAAGACAACCGCAGTAAGTGGGATGATAAACCCACTGTTTCTGATCCTGAAGAAGGGAGATCGGACAAAGGCTCCGACTTGTCGGCATCCGTTTGGAGGTATCGGACAGCAGGCAGGGTTGATCGCAGAGGTCGCTATCGAGTTAGCTCTTGCACCCGGAATCCTCCCTTCCCCAAGCGAAAAACGACGCACCGATGCAACTCCCCTAGCCGCTCGGAGACGAAGAGCGAAAGACATGATGAGGGGAAGGAGGGTAGACGAGGAGGTGTGAAGAGGAGGAGAGAGGGGTATGCTATGGAAATGCTCAACTTTGTGCCCGACCCTCCCTTGGTGTGCTTCGACGGAAGTCGGAGTCTCGACTGCCGCAGTGGGGGCAAATTGGGCGTGGGTTTTGATAACGGAACAAAACCAAAACCATGACACGTCATCATATATTCGCCACCCGCCACCCACCACAGTCAACCTCTTCGGTCCTCGCCGATCATACGGGATGTTCCTATCCGACCTCTCGCTGCATTCCCCTCCTTCCACTCGATCAACCTTCTTGCTCAACCTCACCTTTGCAATCTCGCTCCCGACCATCACTGACGCCGACCCTTCTCTCACCATGCCGCCACAGCGATCCACATCGAATGCCACTCGTCAAGACGCCTACCCTTCCTCACGTCCTAGCTCTTCTAAACCCTCCACCCCCATGTCCAGTACCGCCCACTCCAGCTTGATCCTCCGCAAACAGCTCATGGGTGAGTCAGAAGAGTCCTAAAGCCACCCAATGCTCGCAGTCACATTTCATCTCCTTTCCCCTTATCTCCCCGAACCGTCTATTCTATGAAAGGATGCTGACAGATCCTTGTGCAGACTTACAAAAGAACCCAGTGGATGGCTTCAGCGCGGGGCTGGTAGACGACGAGAACATGTTGGAATGGCAGATTGTCATCATGGGGTATGTCTTGCCTGCATTTGCCTCCCCCTTCAGTGCCAAATTCGCATCCCGTGACTCCTACCCTTTTGGTCTCCCGGTCGAGCCTGCGGAGGAGGCGAGTTGTGCTGACCCTACAGACCAGTTGACACGCTATATGAGGGTGCCATTTTGAAAGCTCGGCTGATATTTCCCGAAGTGAGCCATATCCGCCTTGAATGAAGGTGTTCTGATATGCAGGACTTCCCCCTGATGCCTCCAAAGATGGTCTTCGATTCGGACATGTGGCACCCAAATGTGTACAACTCTAGTGATAAGAAGGGAGAGGTCTGTGTATCGATTTTGGTATGTCGATACCCGTTTATATTCGTGGCTAATGTCACAGCACAAACCAGGAGACGACGAGTGGGGATATGAGGATGCAGGAGAGCGGTGGCTACCCGTACACACGGTCGAAAGTGTTGTCAGTGGTCACGTACCTGACGGCTTAACAGAACTGACTCACAGCTCATCTCTGTCATCTCCCTCCTTTCAGCCGATGTTCCTGACCTGAACTCCCCAGCAAACGTAGATGCGGCGAAAGAGGTCCGAGAAGATTTTGCATGTGAGTTATTCGGCCTAATCGCAATGCTTAACTCATATCTAGCGTACAAGAAGAAGGTGAAACGTCTGGCGAGAAAATCCGCGGAAGAGGCGTACGAATAGATGGAAGAGATATCCGCACGGTCCCCTCGGACAACTAGACAGACGAGTGGGAGTTTACGAACCATGAGACACATTTTCACGAGCATACATGTATTGATACCCCATTCCCTCATTGTTGCGTCTCGGCGATCTGGTAACTTGCGAAGGCGCAGAGAAATGGGTGATGCGCTCGAGGGAACGCGGTTGACTGGCGGTGAAGTGGAGGTCGATGCGACGTAACCTGATTGTTTTTGAGCACATGTCCATATCGACCTTTTTACCTTGCAACATCCTTTGTGCCGGAAGTCTTGCTGTTGACTCAAAATTATAACGAATGACAAGGTAGCACACACAAACAAACCATGCTTCCTCCCCCTCCCCCTTCCCGTCAAGCGTCATACGCTTACTCTCTCCCTCGGCCAACCCGGTCGACTTCTTTCGCTCCGGGCCATTCGAGGCGGGTCTCTGGGTACGAGTCCGTTTCTGGTAGGACTAGCCATGGTGATGAGGAGGGAGATGAAGACGAGGTTGAGGATGGAGACTTTGAAGAGAGGTTAGCTGCGGAAGAAGTCGCGGATGGGGGCTCTGCAGAAAGAGGGTTGGAAGAAACGTTGGAGAAGCTGGGTTTCGGTATGTTCCCCTGGCACTTGCCCTTTGTCAAAGGCTAAGAATTTTGAGGTGCATATCACTGGAGGCTCCTGGTAAGATTGCTCGTGCTGCTGAAGGTCCTAGCTGAATTTCTCTAGGCGTTATGCGGATTCGGATGGATGTCTGATAATTCTGCATTGCAGTGTATAGGTCCGTTGAACTCCTCGTCTGATTCACTTGCGACTGATACTCCAGCTGTGATTCTACCCCGGGTTCAGATACATTTCGATCTGAGCTCAAAGGTCGTCGGACTACTATCTGCCTCGACCATGGCCGGCGTAGGTCATAACCTCTTGAGATTGTAGGGGCTCTTGAGCTGACGAGAAAGATGATGATTGGCGCAGTGGGATGGGGTACGGTATCCGACATGTTAGGTCGAGCTTTGCCTTTCAACTCTACACTATTTCTCACCGCTGTCTTTGGTATTGGGGCCAGCTTCTCCCCTTCGTTCTTGGTTCTCTGTATATGGATGTTCTTCCTAGGCAGCGCAGTCGGGTGAGCACTCTAACAAGTTGACACCTATGCTGATGAAAGTGGGTCAATGCCGACTGACGGAACGCTGTTTCTGGAGAACCTGCCTCATTCGAAGCAGTACCTACTGACCCTCTTGTCGGTCTTCTTTTCCCTCGGAGCTGTGTTATCGTCCGTGGTCTCGTTTGTGTTTCTCCCTGGAGCGAGCTGTAGGCAGTATGAAGGATGTGATATCGAGGGGAAACAGAATGATGGATGGAGGAAAGTCTTGCTGGTTCTCGGTGTCTTTGTGAGTGTGCACTCAACTGCGTAGCGTATAGCTGAACAGTAGAACCTTTTATGCTCTTTCGCTCGATGGGGACTGTTCAGACTACACGAATCGCCCAGATATCTCGTATCCACAGGGCGTACACAGGAAGCCGTCGTCGTCCTCCGTGCGATTGCAGATTACAATGCCAACTCCATCGATATCGACCACGACGACGTGTCTATGGGTCCTGAAACATCGGAAATGGTCGAGGGGAAAGACAAAAAAGACTCAGCCTTGCCTAGTCCGGCGGGAGATGGAGAAAGATCACCTCTACCCCGGTATACGACAGACACGGGGGAAAATTCCCCTCGGACGTTGTACGATTCAGTGGGGATGGGCCAACCGCCTACAACACGGCCTCATCCCGTCCGAACGGGATCTGCGTTTTACGCAGAAACTCCGGCCGCACTGGAACTGCCGAATCAGTTTGACGAGTCATTTGCCGAATCAGAGCAGAATGGACACGGAGGGGAAGAGGCGCGAGCGGGATTGTTGAGGCAATCGAGTAGAGAGAGAATCAGTCGAGGTGGAGTGGTAGGACTGCCGAGGAAAAGAGCGGGACCTCTGGCGTGGTGGTATCAGTGGTTGGAACAGCTGAGCAAGTTGTTTGTGCCGCAGTGGAGGCGGACAGTATTGCTCATGTGGATCATCTGGGCCTCCATGTCTTTCAGTGAGTTTTACACACTGATCGTTGTGACTGTGTACTAATATTCAGGTTACACCATGTTCAATGTATGGTTGCCGGCTGTATTGGAAAGCAGAGCTCAAGGCGAAGGCGACCAAGCCATCCGCGCTGCACTGAAAGAATATGTGCTCTATTCTTGTCAGCTTTCAACCACATGTCAAATACAAAGAGCTGACGTGTAGTGGCCGGATGTCCTGGATCCATCGTAGGCGCATGGATGATCCAGACCAAGCTTGGCCGGCGGAAGTCTTTGGCGCTTTGTACTGCTGCGACCTCGCTTTCGACTTTTGCATTCATCAGGGTTTCGGCAGATTGGGCGGTGGTTGTCAGCTCGATGGTCATCTCGGCGGCAGCGACGGCCATGTATGCTGTGTTGTGTGAGTGCATCGCAAATGTGGCCCCTCTCAGTAGTGGGATGGTGCTCATATCAGACGGGATGACGCCGGAAACGTTTGGTACGTCAATACGAGGCACAGCATGCGGGACTTCTGCCGCTTTGAGTCGTTTGTCAGTTTCAAGCGGTTTGATATCACTTGTGTTGTTGCTAACCGTGCAGATCGGGGGTCGCTGCACCTATATCAGCAGGGATGCTGCTCAGCATATCGCCATCCTTGCCTCTCTTTGCCTCTGCAGGGGTCTTCATGCTCACTGCCTTGTGCAGTCTGGCATTGCCCTTTGAGCGGGTCGCTGAAGGTAGAGGAATGTCGTTTGCCCATTGAAATCGCTGGACGAACAATGAGTATGAGTTGCACAGCGCTATATCTATGCATCGTCATCTACAGTAGATACCATCACTGTCAAGGCCTCAACCCTGGACGAAGGGATGGTCTTTGATGACCCGCTCAAAGACTCCCACTGTATCATTCTCCGCCAACCAGCTTAGATCGGGTCGATTCGCTACTCTTCTCTTCAACTCTTCATCTGGGATCTTCTTCCCATGATCCGCCATTGCTTTTGCTCTCGCTTTGTTGGCCTCGTCGATGACTCGGGTGGTATGTCCATGTCTAGCTCTATCGTACGTCTTCAAAGCCCACTTGATCGAATTTTCATCCAACCTTCCGCCCGATTGTCGCTGAGCATGGCCAAGAGCTAGGTAGAGCGTATAAGCATCTTCGCAGGACATTGTACCTCCCGCAGCGTAATATCCACCATGACAGTGCCCCGCGTCTCCGATCAATACCACCCGGCCGTCTCCCATCACATGGGAAGGTAAGGCAGGTCCATTCCAATCGGGATATACGCGAATGGCAGGTGTGCGCTGAGCAATCTGAGCAATGGCAGGGCTCCAATCGGCGTACATGGCCTTGAGGGAATCCAAGTTGCCCGCTTCGGCCCAATCGTGGGAGAGAGTATCCTGCTGTTCGGGCGGTAGACGATGGAGTGGGATATGCCCGACAATGGCGACTTGGTCTCCCTCTGAGCGTTAGGTTCTGTCTTGAACACTTCAGAAGAATTCAGACGTAGGGTGAATGTACGCACTGAGAGGGGAGTAGAAGAACCCAACGTCAGGTCCGACATAATGCACGCTCTCCTTTGGTAGATCCGGGACACCCTCCAAAAGGCTAATTGGGAAGACCTCCCTCAACGCAACGCCTCGGCCAGGTAACAATTTGTACTCTGGGTAGAAACTCTGCCTTGTGGCGCTCTTGATCCCATCTGCACCGATGACCAAATCCCCTGTCCACCTTGACCCATCTTCAAAATCCACAATCACATCACCCCCTTCTACCGTCTGCACCCTTTTCACCCGTTTTGACAAGTTGACACTGCCCGTAGGCAGCTTTGAAACGAGGAGGTTGTGTAGTGCCACACGGGAAAATCTCGACATTTGATGTTTGCGCAAATTGGGAAGATCATAGTACAAGTTGGTGGGTAACACCTCGTTTGTCGACCATAGGCGGAAAGTGTGATCGTGATATGTATCCCCTTCGTGACGGTATCCTATCTCTTCAATGTCGTCAGACAAACCGAGAAGATCGAGTACCCGCATCGCGCAGGGTTGAAGACCTATACTGGCGCCTACTTCACGTAGAGCAGTGGCTTGGTCGAAGAGGGTGATGTGGACATTGGGGAGTTTGTTGAGAGCAATCCCGGCTGTGAGTTAGCCTGGAGACGTATGAGACATCTCAATGAAGGATGCAGTTGATAAATGGAAGAATGGACAGAGGTGCGTACCGATGGCTCCGGCGATACCTGTCCCGAGAATCGCAATCCTCGTAGGGTCACAAGAGTACTCTGCGTCGGGCATGGTGAATCAAGTGGGAGTGAGCGTAGTCAATGAAAAATGTATTGATCATCATCCTCCAAGATTTAGTATTAGTACTACTGCACACAAGTGCTGTGGACCGAAGGACGATGGCGTATATTTCTGTGCGATAGGGCTTGACAACAAGTCCGAGGGTCTATTGCCAAATGTTCATCGCTGATTGTCTTCCTCTGCCGCTGTGCAGAGAGGACGACTTTCCGATGCTTCGGATTTGCAGGTGAGCTCCTGACGTCTCCAGCATCGGAATGGCAAAGTTGTGATAAGGGCGTATAGTGCGAGGAATAATTGCGACATGAGCTTGTGGAGTTCCCATCGCACATCTCCGAACGACTCTCAGCGACGGGACGGCTCTCGCTATTGGCTTGAAAGGATGGATGTCTGCGAAATTGTGAAACTAATAGCTGATCCCAACTAGGACCATGTACACTTGAGCCAAGTCAATTGACTCCTCGTATGCACTTCTGACCGACGATCCGACGTTGGCCTCATCAGAAACATGAAACACGTCACGTGATCGCTCAACTTGACATCCGAAACACTCAATACATTCATTCACCCGGCTCCCTGGACCTCTGAACAGTCAAGCTCTACCTTGTCCGCATGACTGCCCCAATACAGCCGCTGCCGCCCCTTGCAGCGCTCTTCTTGACTCACTTTGACGATCTCAAAGGTCAAACGACCACATTCTACCGTTCCATCTCCCCGGAATCCCTCCCTCCGGGTTTAATCGAACATACAACATTACCCTCAGGCTTGCACACCCTCAAGGAGGATTTGGTCTTGTTCACTCATGGTACCCTCGATCTCCCTGGTGTGGGACTATTTAGGAGTGTTGAAGTAGGCCACGGTAGAGGGAGGAGCATGGGTACCTTGGGTGTTGTTCTAGGTGAGAATGAGTGTATCACGGTGGGCCTTTGCTCATTCACAGCGGATGGCGTGGTCGATGACTTGTTTGCTCTTCGACCTCAGCTGGAGGCGACGTACGATCAACTAAGCGATGGAGATACCGACCCGTTCACTTCTGAGGATACGGCGCGAGTCTTGGATGCGATTTGGAAGCAGCATAGAGCGAGTGGGATAAAGCGACGCGATGAGATTGGCAGAGTCAGGGATATTGTCCAAGGCAGACGTACACTCGGAGTGAGTAATGTACCGTGTTGCAGACCTCGTGTCCTGAGATGCAAGAGCTAACGACAGCCTTCCCACCCCATCTCATTCTTCCCAGCTCTACTGGTCATACTCAACCCTCTCCTCATTACAGTCTACAAGTACGCCATCGCCGGTCGGAGAATAGTCAGTAGACTAGACATGGATCATGTAGCATGTAGACGCTCACGTCTCAGCTTATACATTCTCCCCCGCCTCTTCTTCCACTGGGCGCATTTGCATACTGTATCCAAGCTTTGTCTGTGCCGCCGGCAGGTGCGGTCGACGCGACTAGTTCGACGTTCATCGGCAATGTGGGGTTAATGGACTTGGATCGGGTCAAGAAGCGCAAAGGAGGGTGGATAGCCAGTAGGTCTGGTTTCATTCTCATAGCGCGATGATACTGACAGTCAGCAACGTCAGACTCGATATACCGATCTCACAACTCTGCGTACGACCTATTTATCGATCTATCTTCCCCTTCCTCATCCTCTTCTACGACTACCACTCCATCTACTTCCACCCCATCGCAAGAGACCTTACCCACCCACGCGACTTTGTATGTCCCTACTACCACTCCCGGCGAGCCAACCACGACCACCTACTCTTTCGCCGATATACCCCTATACCGCTCCTTACTCCTTCTTCAAGTCTCTCCACCTAGCGTGACTGTGTCGTCCAAATTTGGAGTGAGGGGTAACATGTGGATATGGGCTTTTGAGATATTTGAAAGAGCGTGGAAATTGTGTAGAGGCGTATGTGAATATGCGTTGGGTCAGGGTGTTCAAGGGGAGATTGCGCTGGAACAAGGGGAAGAAGACGCTAGGTTGATTGATGATCCCTCTCTTGATCCCCACGACGATGAGGAGGAGAGATCGGAAGATGAAGGGGAAGATGAAGCCATAAGAGTGGGAAGGTTATTGTTGAGGCAGTTTCATCACAATTCATACCACCTCTTCAGCCGCTTGAAAGCTGTCAGAAGAGGTACAGGGGGTGCGTTGACGGATAAAGAATTGAAAGAGTTGATTGGCAAATCTTGGAGGTTGGGTAGTATAGGTGGAGTCGCGACAGAGGCGAAATGGTGGAATGATCTAGCGAGGACATGGGGGATCGTCATACCCATGGAAGATGAAGATGGTGAATGAGCCATGAGGCGCCTTCCATTGTACTTGTGCGAGAGAACACGTTGTATGTAGATGCCATTCCATGCGATATGATATTTCGCTCCGTTGCTTTTACAACAATTGACATGCCTTCTAAGCCCTGTAGCCTGATTTCTCCCCGCAACCTCTATAACCTCTGATCGACGACGGCGTTGTACTCATTCTTTGAGATTCTCCAAGGGATACCCGAGTTGGAGTAAAACTCTTCAGGATCCTCGTCCGCGTCCAAATTCAATACCGTCGCAATCTGTTGCAACCTCGTAAACTTCTCTCTTGACCCGCCGAAAGACGTCTGAGCCGAGAGGTAATTTGCCACAGCCCGAATGTCCCTTTCGTATCGGATCGCACCGAGCTCGGTGAATCGCATATTCATGATCATCTTCTCCCATGGTCGGACCAGAGTCTCAACTGTCATTCCAAAGAACGCTTGGAAATTATGATCTGTCAAGGCGTCCTTCTACGTCAGCGTGAACTGCGCATAGTATAGGTGAAAGATTCACCTTGTAACCGTCCATCAGACTCTCCCAGGATCGGATGAAGCGCTTTCGAACAAGATCATCCTCTTCTGCCATCGAGAATGAATCCTCGTCCAGATCGTAGGTGACATCCCGATAGCAATCATCTAGAACACCTCTTAAGCGTGGCTTGGTCAATTGGTTGAACAGTTGTTCCAATCCATTCTGCAAATGAGCCGGCTACCGCAGAAGGCGGGCGCAATAGCTCACCTTGGAACTTGACCTGAATCGGTTCGACAGCTCGTTGAGCTCGTCCAGCTCCTCTTTCACCTGCTTCATTTCCTTATCCATAAAGACCTGCGGCAAGTTGGCCGAAGTTTCAGCGAGTAGCCTGTCCATGTAGTCTGCCGAGATATCCAGGTCATTCAGGTAAATCTGCATCATCAGCTTCATTCGATAGGGTATGGGTGGTCTGCTCACAATGAATGCCTGACGTTGTTCTCTCTCTCGCTTCTCTTTCTCGAGCCCTCTATCTTGCGCACCTATCGGTATGGTATACACTGCCTCCATCTTCTTCTTGATCACTCCGAGATAGTCGTCCTCTACAACTTTGACCACTTTCTTTCTCATCGAGTGGAGCGTCTTGATCGATCCACACGACAGGATTCGGTGTATAACCAGCTTCAACAGGTAGAATGTATCATCCAGGATCGATGACAAAAACGGTCTGGACGAAATCTCGGGCGAGTCCAGTCGGTGTGCCTAGGATCAGTCTGAGTCTGACTGCTGCTACTCACTTTCTCCACACTTGTGCGCAAGAACCACAGCTCTAGTGGCTCGTAGTATACCTTGAGAAGGTTTTCGATCGCTCGCTGACTGCCCGACTGTTCGATCACATCGAGCTCCTGCTCGGCAGTTTTTTCGGCTTGTGCGTCTTGAGGCTCCTTGGCAGCATCATCCTCGTCAGTCTATATCGCATCAGCTAATCCTGGCTATATTGGATTTAGCAATCTCACAGCGATCCGGCCCCAAACGAAACGCCTGAACAAGGCCCATCGTCCGCCGAGTGCGACAAGTTCCCCCAGAACCTTGTCAACATCCCTGGAATCTGGGCCCTGTTCCTCTTCCGGTGGTGGCGGCGCAGGCGTAGATGTGCCTCCTGGTCGCTTGGCGCCGGGTGCATAGGCTTGCAGCAGGTGCGACGCATTCGACAGATGCGAAGTGGTCGTGTTGGCGATGGCAGCTAATGAGAGCTGATTTGAGGCTGTGTGTAGACTCGCAAAAAGCGGCGGCAGGAGCTGTGGTGTGGACAGAAGATCGAATCTGGACTGTTTAGTTTCGGATATCTGCTAGTCAGTGAATGATCCTACAGAACATCGATCTGTCACTTACCAAACGTCCTACCCGTCGTTCCTCTTCCCAGCCTTCGACCAGGTTCCGGACGACTCGATCACTCTCGAGCACCAATCTGCCGACAACGGTACCCATTCTTCCTGTTCCGTAATACTTGTCGACAACAGGTTGATGCTGATCGATGATATGCGCTATGCTCTCTAGCAGCGAAGTCAACGAGGTCAGATAGTAGAGAGGATTGGACGCTGTTATCAGTGACTGATCACCCCATTCCTATCACTCACGCTTGGCCGTATTTGCACTTCTAGCCTTGACCAGACCGACCACAAAATCGCCATATGCCTCCAGACCCTCCTTTTCTGCACCGATACCGGGCCAGAGTCGGAAATAGCGAGATACACCTTGTTCGTCCTTCTTCTCTGCGGCGGCATCAAACTCCGTCCGGAAAGTTTGTAGGAGCAGTTCTCGTAGCTCTTCCAGGAGTTGAGCCGGCGGTATGGGCTGTTGGGGTGTCGGCTGAGAAATCGTCAGGGTTTGTTCGGGAAAGGGTTACGAGTGGAACTCACCACGACTGTGCCGGCGAATCCACCTTCAATAACGTCCTTCCTTATGTCCATGGCTCTCTTACACGCCCTAGCAGCAGATTCCCAGTCACTCTTCGCTATAGCCGTATTCAAGGTCTGCAACGCATTCTACCTGATCAGCGATACTTCTTCCTTGAGTACTTTACTCACCTTGAGCTCAAGCACCTCTGTGACTATATCTGTCGCTTCCCTGACCCTGCCGACCTCTTCATCCAGTCTTCGCACCTTTCCTCCCACTCTCTCACTCGTTTCCCATACTCGTCTCACTCGCTCTACCAATCCCCCTTCCTCGGCATACGGCACCTCTCCCGGCGCTTGACCATTGTAGAAGTTCAATCCATTCGGTGCTCCGGTCCCGTCGACCTCCAAGGAGAGTGCATGGATATCTTCCCCCAATTCTTGCAGGTGTGAAATGGCATTCTCTATAGACGACCTGTCGGAGATGAGAGCATTGAGAGCGATGGACAGTTCTGATTCTCTTTGAGCTAGTATTGCCAGCTGGGCGGCGATCTGCTCGGGTGAGGTGATTGCCCTTGGATCCAGAGATTCAGGTGATTGTGGTCGGGTCGTGAAAGGGGAGGGGAGAGCTGACACGGTGGCCATGATGGCCTATACTACTGTTCATCCACGGTGAGTGCAGCTGGAAATACGCATGAAGCTGTCGCGTCTGGAAGACATAGGCCTGCAGAAAGATGAGCGAATGACCGAGGCTCGTTGACCGATATTAATAGGCGCGGCCAATTCTTTCTCCTCCTCTCAAACGGGTGATGTCATGT
Source organism: Papiliotrema nemorosa (assembly GCA_032158125.1). Lineage (NCBI taxonomy): Eukaryota > Fungi > Basidiomycota > Tremellomycetes > Tremellales > Rhynchogastremaceae > Papiliotrema > Papiliotrema nemorosa. Next base: position 191,119 of record JASKOT010000007.1, on the reverse strand, counting down.
TTTAAGCCTTTTTGTCCCTGGATTCCAAACTGGCCAGGATGGCGGGATCAAATATTCCCAATGGAATCGTGTGTGTCACCCATCCGTTCTTTCCCCCCCTCCCTCCTCCTCCAATTAAGCTATTCGTTGGTTCCTTGCTGCACCCCCCCATCTCCATCCTCGATATTCCATCCTCGACCAGACCATCCTCCCTAGCCATCCATACACCCCCTTGTCACCCATTCTGCCCACTCGCCAGGACAAGGGCCACCATACTATACCCCGCTCTTTCTCGATCGACGTCATTGTCATTACTTACCCTCGAAATTCCCCCATTGTCTTTTTACGCTCAGACGCATCAGACGACCCGACTTGCTACTACCCTCAAATAACACTGAACACCATGGCTTCCACATCGACCAGCACGGAAAGACCAACTCAGACCAAAGATGGGGCTCAAGTAGAGGCACCCACATCGAAAGAGGTCAGTCTATTGCTCGATCTAAACCACCTTGTCAGCCGCTCTAGGGCCATCCACTTTCATCATCATTCTGAGTCAGTTACTGATACTCTGCTTTTCTCATCGTACTCGACCTCGTACTCACACCTACACATCACGCGTTCATCATATGCATGGTACATCGATCGTATCGGCTTCGACGTTTTCTTTCGATCACTATTCGCGCGTTGACATGTACCATCGGTCACCATCATCGCTTGTGTCTGCAACACCGACTCGCCGAACCATGTGCCCTCCTTTGATCCCGAAAACACGTCATACTTTGGCACTACAATCCGCTTCTATTGCCCTTGGGTAACATGTCGCTCTTCCGCACACACTTCTCTCTGAACATCACACACATCCACAATGCAGATTGATGAACCGGCCTCGTCCAAAGAAGGACCGACTACCTCAACGGAGGCACCGAAAGCAGCCGCCGAGGAAGACGAGTCACCAGTCGAGGTCCCCAGCAGTCCAGAAGGTATCATTGATTTGGACACTTTCCAGCAGATTCGAGATATGGACGAGGACGACGATGAGGAACAAGATGAGGATTCCGATCCTCGAGAATTTTCACGTGGAATCGTCTATGGATTCTTTGATCAGGCGGAAAAGACGTTTGCCGAGATGGCAGAAGCTCTGTTAGTTGAATTTCCCTGTGACCACCATGCTATGCGGCTGACACAAAGTGCGCAAAGCGATCTCGAAAAGTTGTCCTCGTTGGGCCACTTTTTGAAAGGTTCTTCGGCAGCATTAGGAATCGTCCGTGTTCAAGCCAACTGCGAAAAGATTCAACATTACGGTCATTGCCAAGACGATGATGGAAGGAGAGTGGAGGATAACGCTGCTTTGGAGAAGATTAAAGGACTATTGGTCGATTGCAAGAAAGACTATGCGGTGGCTAAAGCATGGTTGGTCAACTTGTACGAAAATGAGTAGAGGAGGGTAGGAGAGCAAAACGACAAACTGCGCGGACACATGGTTGGATGATGAAAGACGAGCACGGCATGATGATGCAGTAACGAACAGGCGCCAAAACGAAGCAGAGCAGGAAGAAGAAGAACAAACAACACCTAGAGTCATGGTTCCAAAAGGTCGAATGGTCAAGAGAAAAGTCTTTTGGACGAGGTCAACATTGTAGCATTCTCTTTTTTCGATCCGTTATTCCATCCATTTATTTATCGATACCTCCCTCTTTCCCCTCTTAGTTATGTTTCTTTCATTATTGGATATCCCACTTTGGTAGCTTCATGTGCATGTTTTAGATCAAATGACTGCGACCCAAACAATGTGCAATGACCTGCATCAGTCATCTAGATATGGTGCACCGCTATCGTTCGGTCCTGTCATATCTTGCTCGCAGCGGATTTGAACAACCTGGTCAAACTACCTCCACCAACTCCACTAGGCTTTGCATTGGCAGGTGTAGACCCAACAGGTGCCGATATCGGCACTGTGATGTTTGGCGATGAAGATCGCGGCGGTGGAGCAGGTTGGTTGTTTGGACGTAGAAGCTGATTCGATGCGGACACAGCTGGGTGTGGCGGAACCTTCGGCGGAGCTGTATTCGAGCTGGAACCACGTCTTGGGGCTGCGCCGTCCGTACGGGGCTTGAGCAACTCTCGACGGCCTGGCTTTAAGTCGGGCAGATCTATCTTCGACAAGTAGATCGCTATATTGGGTGCTTGCCACCCTACCGGACGGGATCCCGAGCTGGCAGCTTGAGATCTGACCTGTCAGCATTGTATACAACGGTGAAGAACAGCATGTGAGACTGACGGTGCAGGATCATCAAGCTTGATGATAGGGGGAGCAGGCCGGGAACCTGCAGCGCTGGAGGCAGCAGATGGCGCCTTGAAAGGGTCTTCCTCGATCACATATTGATTCAGATCACCCATGCCTTCTCGATGGCGAAATCTAGAGGAACATGAGCGATGGAATCCAGTCAGGCTATTCAATGACTGTTCCACGAACCTCTTTACGCCTAGAGACACCTCCAGCGCTCTCTGTGTGGCAGAAGCATTCCTCGTTCGTATGACAACGAAAAGCACCGAAGGGTCCTGTATCATCAACGGATAGTCAATCGCAAGATAAAAACACGACTCACCTCCAGGAGTCCAACGGATCGAGCAACGTGCTCGTCAATATTTGTGTTCGTGCCTACGATGATCTCGTTCGGATTTTCCTGTAACACATCAACCACACTGATATCAGGCGTTGTCAATGGCCTTACCGGCTCATAATCCTCCTCACTGATAACCTTTGCGGGCTTCTTGGGGACCGGCGGAGGTGCCGAGCCGGACCCATTGGATTTCAATGATGATGAGGAGGTCTGTTTGTGGGGTGTAGGCCGACTCGATCGCTCATCAGCCGCATCAACAATCATCATAAGTCTGTCATTAGCAACGATCACGCAAGATGTCACGTCACACTGATGACTTACGAGGCGACGAGAAGCGTCTCGAGACCTCTCAAATCTTTGATCTCTGAAGTGAACCTCTCAATGTTGTAATGCAATATTTGCAGGCGCCCGGGATTGTTCTTATCTGATTCTCGGGCTCTGGGTGTCATTTCATGCCCTGCGCGCATTCCAGAAAGCATCATGGAATGAGACTGCAGCACTTACAGACATATCTCCACCTTGGGGTCAGGCTTGCGATCCAATGAACATATATAGTCTTTCCCATATACTTCACGCGTCCATCTGTAAGTGTTGCTGCTCTGTTAGGCCTATTGCAATATTTGCTCGTCCAGATTCCTACCCTTCGAAGATGAACGTCCATTCCTCCAATGTCAGCAGCACTTAGGTCAAGCTTAACCGCCTTACAAAGTTTCTGTCCATTCCGTCAGCTCTGGCCTCGACCAAAGGCGGAGTCTGACTTACATTTTTCCCGTATGCTCGAATGATATGCTCTCATCTGGTCCGTGCAGATCTAACCTTCTTTTCTTATCTTTGCCTGAAACATATCCCATTGATCCCAGCTTCGCCCCGCTAAATGCATCTATTGGTCAGTTGAGTACAAGAAGGGACAACCAGCTGACCATATACCACTCCAGAGTATGCTTCACCCTCCTTGTGCTCTCTCATACGGACATATCGAGCTTGAGGAGTACCCGAAGGAGGGGCGGCAGGTTCGAGCAGTTGAATCATATTCGGGTCCGAGGGGGACGGGTCGAGAGTGAGCGTGTAACATGCTGTATCTCGCAGTGACATGGCGACCCCAATCAGAGCTCTTACTCGAGCCAGGGCTTGAATGAAGACCTGAGCTCCAGAGGGAGGTGAGTTGTGAGATGTACGAGTATGAATGAATGAAGCACAGCAATCAGCCCAAATGCAAGGCCGTGTCGGAACTGCAGCTCATCCGAAAACAATTACGTAACCAATTGGCCAGTACTCGCCTGAAATGGAGCCGTGGTCATTGTCCGTCTGAAGATGCCGGTTTGCATAAGATCCCCCTCTGTGCAGTGCTTGCTACTCACGATGCATGCATAGGAACGTCGTAGCAATAATACAACAAGTATCGCTTCAGTCTATATGCTGGATGTGGGTGACGTCATGACTTTCTCCAATAACAAAGAGATGTTTCACACTGGAGATTATCCGGCACAATGGGACGATCAGATGGGATGGGAAAGAGGCAAGATCTATTACCACCACATCTGACAACGACTATAGATTGCTCTTGCTGCTACCCTTTGCACGCCCCGCAGACCACCTCGAAGGTCACCAAGCAGGATCTTTGTGCCGATCGTGTTGAGAAACGGCAGCAAACCTGCTCGATTAGGGTGAAACAAGTCATTCCCCTAGCGTGTGCACGCGATCTCCTTCGCTTGATCGCTAAATTCCCTTTTGTTCACATCAGTCACCAACATTCAAACTCGACAGCTGTGTACACCCTTCGATGGCAGATCTCAGTCAACATGCCAACTATACTGGGAAATACTCTGGATTGCTCGACAACTTCTGGGTAACTTTGGCCGTCGCAGGAATATGTCTTGTGGGGTACGAAATCGAGGTCCATATTCCACGACGTCGAGGGAGAGATGGGACATTTCAGCGGATACCAGTAAGGATATTTCGACATGCAAGGAAAGAGTGGGGTAAATGGAAGAGATCAAAGTGGAGAGCAGATGATGGGGTGGAAAGACCCAGCCAGGAAGGGTTGGTCAGAGAGAAAGGAGGGGCTGTGATCGAGAGTGCAGAGGAGCAGGATGAGGCGAGGCGAAGGCTAGGGTCGAGAGAGAGATGGGAGTTTGGCTAGTGAGCAAGAGTATCTCGACTGGTGCGGCAGGCACTGATGTCTTCAGCATCTATCAACCCAAAGCGTGGAGATTGTAAGCTTGATGCACTCGAGGTGAGATGTCCTGCTGACTACTATCAGAATACCTGGACCTCCTTTACCGTGCGTTACCTATGTTGCAAATGATCCGAAGGGAGCTGACAATTTCAGACGCTGGCCGTTAGCATGGATCTGGTCAAGCTTAAAAGTCAAAGAGGAGGATATGCCAGAGACGTGCGGTCTCGACATCACGCTACATATGCGTTTCTTACGAGGTGTCTGTGAGTGAAAGACGCGATCATCATGTGTTCAGCTGACTTCTAGTCTTCTACACCCTGCTGCAAGCCTGCATAGTCTTGCCGTAAGTCAGAGCGGCTCACCTTCATCTAACGCTCAGGATCCTTATGCCCCTTCACATCTTCTATTCCCCAAAGGACATATCGAAAACATCAATGACTCGAGCTTCCGTCTCCTCACTCGTCGAGTCATCAGGATCTCGGTGGCTGTGGGTCCATGCGATACTGATATGGTGGATTACCATCACCTGGACCATGACTGTTTTATGGATCACATGGGGTGCTCTGGCTTATAGAAGGAGAGAGATTCGCCGGCTAGCTGAGCGAGTCAAGGAATCTAGGGCGAAGAGGAGGCAGATGGGTGGTGGAGAAGAAGGACTCGCAGCAAATGACGACGCATGGACCGTAGGCGATGACAGGGAAGGCATCAAGCGTTTCCGAACCTTGATGGTCACCAATGTCCCACCAGATAGTGAGTCGCACTGTACCCGTAGTACTCTGGCTGACAGGCAGTGAGAAGCGAGCAAGTCTTACAGGACTATTTTGATCACTATATTCACCGTCATCGTGTACGCTCTGGTCAGATTACACCGAAGAAAGCTGTGCCCTTTGTATCGGACGTCAAGGAAGATACACTCTTGCAGCGAGTTGCACTGTCTCCCAAACGATTGTTGAAGAAACCCACGCAGCCGAAGAAGGATCCGCCCGTACCGACCACGCCTGTGGGCGAAGTGGAAGAGTTAGACATTAGACGATCCTCGGACGAAGACACAGCTGACGAGGACCGATTCGAGAGCGAAGTCGACGACGTGATCTTGGTCAGGAAGCTCGGGTCAGTGGCTAGTCTACGGGGTCGACGGATGGCAGTTCTACGCCAACTAGAGATCGTGAGTGATACGTATCGTATAGTGCTTATCGCGCAGGCGCACGTCAAACTTGCACAAAGGGTTCTTAAAGCGGTATCGAAGCATAAAGCGAAACATGTCGACACCACAAAGAACAGAATTACCGTGAATATTGCTCACGATATGGAGAAAGGTGTGGATGGTCTGAACGCTTCAAGAGACGAAAAATTAGAGGCCGACATCTCGAAAGAGGATCGAATGGAAAGACTAGTGCAGGCTCTCGGATCGTTTGTCGATGACGAGCCTGCCCAGCTCGGAAAAGGTGGTGAGACCGTTTGGGATGTGCGTCGTGCTCGTCATTTACAATCTCGAGAAGCTGACTACAAGGTATTGCATGCCTTACCTAGGGAGTTGCTCGATCCATACCAGTCTCTCACCCACCTCACGTCCTTGTTTCGCGATCAAAATGCCCCCTTGATCGACTATCTCAGCACGAAGCTGACCTATCTTACCTTGCTATTGGATGAGGCTCGCTCAAAGCCTCTCTCATCGTATTCGGCTTCGTCTACGGCTTTCGTCACGTTCAAGGATGCTCGAACCGCTCGATTGGCCCTAAAGATCTTAGACAGCCATCCGAAGAGGTCTTTGGCTTGTCATACGATGCCCGCGCCCGATTGGACAAATCTCCTCTGGCCTCGGCTCGGTAAAAGCGTCTATCGATCCGAGTTTGTGCGAGGTTGGGTCGTGTATCTGGGAGTATGGGCGTTTACGCTCGTCTGGGTACGTTCAAGTGATGTTCATCACTGATAAGACAGATTTTTCCGGTGTCGCTGCTGTGTGCATTGTCGTCATTGACCAATATTGCAGGCTTTATCAAGCCGCTCGAGCAGTTTGTGGCCAAGCATCCACAAGCGGCGAGCGTCATCACCTCACTGGTTCCCGTCTTGCTCGTAGCAGGATTGACCATCGCTATCTGCCCCATCTTGCTAGTTATAGCCAACAAGGCAGAAACCATTAATACGAGACTTGGTATCCACAATTCCGTCCTCGAGCGATTCTGGAAATTCCGTGAGCACATCCCGCTTTCCCGGTTGACATTACAGTCATGGTAAATGGAGTCGTCTTCTTTGCCGTGAGTCTGCAGTGGAGCCAGTCTCGGTTCAATGCTGAAATACCAGATTGGTCAATCGGCAATCCAAGCATATCTCACCGCCTTCCAGAATAATGACTTTGATCCGCTGCCAACCGTCGCGACAGCTTTCGTGAGCCAATGCCTGGATGTCAACACGGACGCTTCAAGCTGACGCTATAAGCCTACTGCAGCTCCTTATTTTGCATCATATGTTCTACTGCAAACTGCTATCCAGCCGTTTTTCGAGCTCTTCCGTTTTGGTGTAAGTAGCCGTCATTCTAAAGTGAGACTCGCTGATTGTTCAGCTACCGGCTATCGTATATGTCTTCGGCACGCGAGTCTCGGTGATTCCACGACAACGCAATTCTCGAACTGAATAGTGAGTTATCGAGTGGTGTCATGCTGAAGGCTAGTCCTACCTTTAGCCATTTCTCGCAAGTTCCGCAGCAACGTGAGCAAAACCAGTACATGAGCAGTCGCGGAAGCTGACGATTAGTATTGGCAGTTGCGATTATGCACTTGTTTATGCTGCTGAAGTGAGTATATTAGCTGAACTCTCAGGATGTGGAATACTGATATTAGTCCCCTGGTGATTCCTTTCTGTGAGTGCCTCGTCCTACTTGAACTCCATTCTGTCACACTTCTGATACATCAGGTCTTGTGTTCTATGGCTCGTGCTATTGTGGGTCTCCCTGCGACGTTATAAAGCCGCCGCTGACCGCTCAGTGGTCTGGAAGAAGCAGTTCACCTACGTATATGGACGACTTTACGAGAACAATGGACGCCGAACGAGTATACGTGTTTTACGATATAGTTTGGACGCCTTGGCTTGTGAGTTCCTCTCTTATCCAACTGGAGCTAGAAGTTTTGCTGACAGCAGTGGCTCAATTCGTTCTTCTGGCTTTCTTCATCCTGAGTAAGCAGACAATCTTGTCAATAATCATGAGCTAATCGTACAGACAAGGCCAAGGGACATGCCATCGCCACGGGTATTCTCTGCTTTCTGACATTGGTGCAAAAACTCATGTAAGCTTTCTCCCTGGACTGGTAAATTTCCGCTAAAGCAGAACAGAATAACACGAGCACTCAAGCGGCGATTCGAAAAGTAAGTTAGTCGTTAGTCGACCATGCCGCAGCGCTGACAACAAGTCTTGACATTGAAGAATCTGATCTCCTCTGTCCGCCTATTCTGCGCGAGGATGAAGAAGGTGATGAGGATCGCACGGAAGATCTGGAGGACTGGACGACGGTGCAGACTCCGACACATTCCCGAGGCCAGTCGACGGTCAGCAGTCGAATCGCTACGTTTCGTCACGACCTCTCGACCTGGGCTGGCCAATGGGGCTACGCAGCAAGTCATCGATCATCACCTACCGGCTACAGGAAACCAATCCCATTCGACCATGTCCTGTTTGCGACGCTTGATTCAAAGTTTGACTTTCCGAAAGAGGAGTCGTCTACCACCCGCCCGAGGTCGTCGACTTTGGTCTCGTCCCAAGCCGACGCTGAGCTCCTCCATGATCCAGATCAAGCCATACATCACGAGACTGTGACGAAACTGGTAGTTCCACATCATGGTTTTCGCCCTTGGGAGGATATTCCACCTTACCAGCGCTCGAGAGGATACAATGACCAACCGGCATACACCGATGATTACGACGATTTCATGTGGTTGCCACGGGATCCACTTTCAACTCTGGATCTGGATGACACGGTGGAGATGAGGTTGGCTTTGACAACCTCTGCCGGGGGTTCTGGGCAAATAGGGGATTGGCCGCCTGTCAGAGATGCCGAAATGACCACAGTGGACGAAACGCATGAGGAGATATGGCAGGAGGTATATAAATCGCGTGATCTCGAGCGACAACTTTCGCCAGATGCCGGTTCGGATCAGAGATTGATCGACATTCCCATTTCCCCCAATATCGGTAGTGAGGTTGGCGAAGGCGCACACGCCGGACTAGTTCGTCGAGGCACGAAAAAGGTTGGTGAGGGTCTGCATAATCTATTCAGCCGTCCACGCTCCAATACGCATCGAACGGACCGTTCTAGCACGATGATCTCGATGCGGACGTTGTCCATCTCCTCTTCGCCCTCTGGCGTGGCTCATTCATCCATTTCCGGTAACGGGGCTGTTGGCGGGATACCAAATACCGATCAGCAACAATTGTCTCACCGGCCATCGATCATGCTCGTCACGCAACCCGAGGAAGCAGAAAACCGTGTCCCGACGCCCAGCCTGCCACCTCTGCGGACCGGGACAACTTCGACTTCGAGCGGTTCTTCCCGTCCCGAGCCCATACGTTCACCTACGAGTGACTCGTATCTCTCGCCGACGAGAACCAGCACACCGCGGCAGATTGCAAGCCGTCATGATTCTGATCCAATAAAGGAACTTGATATAGGCACTCCGGCGAGATCGTCTCACTTGACTATCCAGCTCGGTCGTACTCCATCAGGACGTCGACCTTCTCGACTCCGCGCTGGATCTAGAGATTCTCATGATCAGTCTCAAATTACTAGATCCGCGTCCATCATCTCTCCGACGCGATCTCGGTCCATTGCGATGAGCGGCCGAGGTCGATCGACATCGATTTGGTCAAATCAGGCTGCCGCGCAGCAAATGTGGCTCAATGAAGTCATGGAAGAAGAAAGGCTCGCCAGCAAGGATTCAAAGAAAGAGGAACTGGAGCAAGAGGCCAAGGATCACGAGGAATTGATGAAAGAGGCCAAAAGGCGCAATAGTGGTGCAGGGGCGGATATCGAACGAAGAGGAAGCAAGATGCAGATGCAGTCGCTGTCGGGTGGTCTGGGGAGATCGGCAAGTCGCTTGAGTGGGGTTAGCGGGGTCAGCGGATCGAATGGCATGGGACGATCTGCAAGTCGGCGTGTGGGCGAGGGAGTGGGTGAGGAAGAGGGAGAAGGAAGTAGACCGGGGATCGCAAGAGGCGTCAGTGGAGAATCAGGCGGTTCGGGTAGATCAGGATCATCCAGAGGGAGCGTGGCTGTTGCCTATCCGCCAAAGACGGCGCCGTTGTAATAATCAAGCCTATGATGTATCAAGGGAGATTTTCATGGAATGCAATCAAAGATAATCGTCGTCTTCATAACGCTCCTGTATCGGAGAGGAGACGCTGAAGCATGTGAAACACTGCAACTATTCGCGGTTTGGCGGGCGACATTTCAGGCGGTTGAGAGTCTGATTAGCCGTCGAGTACGAGTATGTGATCGATCTCCGAACTCGATCTATACTGTACTCTTTAGTACATATTGACCGCCGCTGCAAACTGGGTATAAAATGCATTGTACGATCTACTACACACTGACCGATCCTTCTTCTTGACGTCTATGACCCCCTTACCCGGATATCACCCTAATCCTCATCCATCGCATCATCACTATCATCATCGTCGTCCGAATCTTCTCCTTCCGCCACATTCAGAGTCTCCAAGTCGAAATCTTGATCCGCTCCAGAATACGAATCGCAGATCAAATACAACTTCAAGTCCCATTGACCTTGAGGCAGACTGAATTCAAGCTTGGTTTCCAGTTTACCCTTCACCGTAACCTTCTTGATGGCGTGTAGCTGTTTCGTCTTTGTATCTCCGACCACCAACCACCACGAAACCATCTTTCGGTGAGGGAAATGAGGAGCATCGGCCACTTGATCATCTGGGTTCTCCTCGTCTGCTTCTCGGTCAAGAGTGACATTGAGGGTGACAGAGTCGGAAGAGGTAAGCGAAGAGGCATCTTCCACGGCATAAGTGACCTCGATGTTGGGGTACGAGTTGACAAACTTGGCCACTCGTGCGCTGCTCGTCAGTTCGACTCGTAATAGGTTCAACGCATCCACTCACAGTTGCCGGTCGTTCATCTGAAGCAAGTCGTTTCGCTCATCATCCTCCAGCTCCATGATATCATACACCGAGTCCAACTTCTTCTTGGCAAACCTGGCCAAAACGTCTGCCTCAAAGTACGGCACCTGTTTCAACGGACTGTCCCTGTCCCAGATGGCTTGAACGCACATCTGGGACAAGTCCATGGCCCCAAGACAACCCAAGAACGATTTACTCGACATGACATCCACGCAAGCTGACAGCAGACCCGTGACCTTGCCCAGGATAGCGGCTTGATCTATGGCAAGATCCGGAGGAAGAGTCATTCGGCTGAAATGTGCTTGAAGGAGGAGGAAAGTCTTAAAGTAGGGCGAGTTGTAGTCTGCCTTGGCAACCTTCACAGGAACTCGATCATATATTCTCTCCAAGAGCGTATCCTCGTGGTGTCGAATAGGTATCGTCTCGAACTCGTGAGCGGAAGATACGATTTCGAGCAGACCCTTGAGCTTGGTCGTCTCCTTGATCGAAGCAGAGAAGGTCTCGACGGTGACGTAGGAAATATAGTAGAAAGAGGCGATCATACCCAAATTGTTGGGGAGAGTGTCCATATCGTCTTGAACAATGATACAGTCGGAGTTGACCAAGTCGTTAATGGTCGACTCCACCAGTTCCGAGAGGTAGTCGGCAACATGTGTGGGTGTGGTACCTTGGAGGTTGTAGAACTGTGTGTCAGCTAATTATTCTCCACGTTGAAGACCTTGACTCACTCCTGGATTCTGCATCAACCGCCTGTAGAACCAAGTCCATGTACACCAATCCACGGCATCTTGTTTGTTCTCGATGGTCTTGGCGACGATCTCCGCGTTGAAATGATCATGCAGGTAATTCGGCAAGCTAGATTCCACAGGCAACGCCTCGTTCAAGAACTTTTTGAAGAAGTCTTTCCTTGTTTGTTGGCACATGAGCACACAACGACTCGTTGTATCGACCATAGGTCGACAAGCTCGACCCATCATTTGCAAGACATCGGCAATGGCGTAATCAACATATCGATGCTCTTGACCGTCGAAAGACTGGACACCCATGATGACGACCATGAAAGCGGTGACTGGCAATGACCAAGCAGTGTCCTTGGATGCGATGAGGCATTTGATAGCTCCCTCCTCGAACAATGCAGTGACGATCCTCTTGTCCAGCTTCGAAAGCGCTTCGTGGTAGTATCCAATACCGTATTTGAGCGTCTCGGCGAGGTCTCGATCCTGCAGTCGTTCCAGGTGAGGTTCCAGCTCTTCCGGCTCGACGGCCAGGAATCGGTACTCGTCCTCGTCGGCGAGACAATAGGTGAGTATGTCGTTTGCGGTGAGCTTGCATTGCTTTCTCGAAGCGACAAAGCAGATGGTCGGTCGACCGGCGGCATGCTCGACCATCGCGAGGTAAGCTGGCTTGGCCATTGCGAGCATGAGAGATGGGAAATGGGGGACATTGAACGATTGAAGGTGCACCTCCAGCGGCAGTGGCCGAGCGGCGGGAGAGAAATTGAAGATGGTCTGCGACGATGCACCGATCCAGTCACCCAAATCTCGAGCGTTCGAGAGCGAGACGGAGCAAGCGACGATCCGGGTGGGTGTGCCGGTTTGTTGCGAGACGTATCGGGTTCGAGAGACGACGACCTCGTATGTTGACCCGACATCTCCTCCAATCAATTGCAGCTCATCGGCGATGAGCAGACCAATGTTTTGCACGTCTTTCCTCGTCTTCCATCTCCTCGACAGCAAGTCCCACTGGCTGGGAGTACAAACGACCACGTCGGCCTTTCGCAGCAGAGCCAGATCAGCCGTAGATTCCCCAGTGAGGGCAACAACCTCTTTGTTGAGATCAGAGAACTTCTCTGACCATTCACCAACTCGCAAATCGACCATTTCTTGATATGGCTCGATACAGACTGCCCTCGGTGGATCCCGTTTCGACCACAGTCGCAAGAGGGCGAATTCGGCACAGATTGTCTTCCCTGACCCTGCTGGGGCACCAATGAAGACATTGTCGTCCGATGCGAAAAGAGCCTGGAAGACTTGCGTTTGGATCTTGTTGAACGACTCGAAAGGATAAAGATCCTCGTATGCCTTGTTGTGCAGGGCAGACTTGGGAAGGGGTTGAAGGTCGAGCAGGGCAGTGTGTGGTGGGAAAGGTTCGGGCCGGATGAGATGCTGGAATGAGATGGGGAGTCTAGTCTCTGATTGCAGCCATCGGTCGGAGATGACAGAGATGTAGTAGTTGGGCGGAACCGGCTCGGAGATGGGTACGGTGATGGTGACATAGTGCTCGTCTTGAGCGAATCGCTCTCGAAGAACAAAACTGTCGTGGTAGAGAATGTTCTCTCCATCAACATCCTCCACGATGATCCAGAATGCTTGTGATGCGCCGTGGATATCTCGATCCCAAGCGAAATCAGGCGTGATGGTGACGTTGATCTTGAGCAGAGACCGCGTCAAAGGTAAGACATGAGCTTGAAGATCCAGTCGAGGGAATTTATCGACCAGGGATCGGATTAATTGACCTGATTTAGGCAAACCAATCAACTCGCCGAGTTCTGCAGCATCCAGGTCGAAGTATCGGTGCCAAGGGAAATCCTTCCTCTCGGCTTTGGTGATGATCTCGCTTCGGACCCGGGGGAATTGCCGGAGAGGACTCATTGTCTTCCACATGCGCCTCTCAACCATCTTACATAGATCCAACGCTGCTCGCATAGGTCCGGCCCAGCCTTTCTTGAGGCAGATTTCAAACATGGCCCGCAAGATTCGTCCAGCTGATTGCTGGATGAACACCATGTCGGTGACGATGTCGAAACCGCTCAATTTAAGCTGCGAGATGTAGGCCTGCAGCAGCATATTGACCTTTGAGACCGGCTCGTCGACGCCTTCCTTGACAGGTATGGGGACCCGCTCGAGAAGCTTGGCGAGCTCGAGCTTTTCCTCCTGCCGGACCGGGATGAGCTTGAACTCGTTGGACAATGCGAAGACTCGGAACAGGTCAAGCAGAGAAAGGTTGGGCTTCAGGTGCTTGTTGTAGACCGACATGGAAGAATAGGCGACATAGTAGTGCGAAGCGATTCGACCAAGATCAGTGCTTTGAAAGACTCCAGTATTTCGATCATATCGGATCAATCCTCCTTTCTCAAGTAGAACCGCAGCAGAGTGGATCAAGTCCGCTGACTAGTCAGTCTCATCGACCATGTGCTGTCGGTAACTCACCTCGCTTCTGCACCAAGCTTGGATCGCCTTCCAAGTAGTCCGCGCCGACATTATACAGTGCAGGAGATCCAACCATTCGTACATATCTTTTTGGTCAGCACACGTGGCGACACCAGAGGGCAATGTGAAGACGTACAAGTATGTATATCCGAGCCATTGGACACCCTCGTCTCGATTTCTGACTGTACCAAGCACGATTTCGGCGTTCAGGTTGTCCACCATCCTCGACACGAACTGACTCTCGATGGGGAGTTGCTGATTAAGCAGACTCGTGTAGTATTGCAGCTCTCCGTGGTTGGTGATAATGATACCCTCTCCGTATGTGTCGAACTGAGGTCGACCAGCTCGACCCAACATTTGCAAAACATCTTGAGGGGAGAGTTCTGCCCACTTGCCCTTCTCCGGGTTGTACACTTGTGTACCTTTAATGATAACCGTGTGTGCAGGCAAATTAACACCCCAAGCCAGAGTAGCCGTGCAGACAAGCACTTGAATATGACCATCCAAGAATAATTCTTCGACCGTTGATCGATCCTCTCGCGACATACCGGCGTGGTGAATACCGAATCCGAAAGGAAGAATGTCCTTCAAGTTGAAGTCTTTCGACTCGTTTGCCTCGTGAAGTAAAACCTCTCGACTCGCTCCTTCGGGATTGATGAATTGCGCCAAGGTTTCCTTCTCCATAGCCATGTCTCGCAAGAATTTGGCCGTCTTGGCCGTCTCCTTTCGAGAATGAACAAAGACGAGGGTCTGCGATTTTCCGGCCTGATTGAGAACCTTCTCATAACACACCTCGTTGATCGTCTGCAACCTCTTGATTGCCTTCTTTTCCGTAACACCGATGAATTGCTGCTTCAATCCGACAGGTCGGTAAGTGGCGTCGAAGAAGAACAATCCTCTATCCACGTCCACTCGGAGGAAGGCTGCGACATCCTTGTAGTTGGGCAAGGTAGCAGACAGACCGACAACTCGGACCTCGTCGTGGGTCTGGTCCATTCTCCTTATTGTTCGGGCCAAGATCGACTCGAGGACCGGTCCTCGGTCATCATGCAACAAGTGGATCTCGTCGACGATGATCAGTCGGACGAGGTTGGTGTAAGAAGTATCGGTGGACTTTCGGGTTATGACATCCCATTTCTCGGGAGTGGTGACGATAATCTGAGTCTCGGAGATTTGTTGCTTGGTCAACTGGCTGTCACCTGTCAACTCCGCAACTTTGATATCCAGAGCAGCGAATCGTTTGCCGAAAGCAGCTACTTGCTCCTGTACCAAAGCTTTCATGGGGGAGACATAGATGATCTTGAACGAATCCCGGTCGATAACACCAGTGTCCGGATCGCGGAATTGCCCTATCGTGCGGAGCATGGCGAGGGCAGCACAATTGGTCTGTACAATGAGCAAGGTCATTATGCAGCTAGATGGAACTCACCTTTCCCGCGCCAGTAGGCGCACAGATGAGCATTGGTTCACTCGTCTCAAAGGCAATGGGATAAACACGGGATTGGATAGGGTTGAGAGTAGTCGCTTTGACGCTTTGCCAGACAGGCTGTGTCCATGCGGGCATCTTGCTGACCGGAATGTACTCGTTGGTGCCAGCCTGTCTCCTCTTTGGCTCTGGCACGTGAATCTCCTCGTAGCCCTTGAATTGCCTTTTGAACGATCCTTCTGGCAGCTTGACCTTCTTCCTCGACATCAAATGTCCACCCTCGGTGAAGATGAGTGAATCGATGTCGATGATCTGCCTAGGTTTGGCCACAGAACCAGGAGCGAGGTTTGCCTTGGTGGGGACAGCCACTTCCGCCGCTTCCTCTGCTTCTTGCGCTTGCCTAGCTCCCTTCAAGTCCCGCAAGATCCATCCAACACCTTTTTCTCTCATGGCGACTTCAATGTCGTGCTTCTCGTCCTCGCTACTCCTAGCCAGCTTGGTGCACCACACGATGACCTCCCGGTTTTTGGTGAGCGTAGCGACCAATTCGAAATTTTCGTATCCAAACATCTCGGCCAAGGCGTTTTCCAGGTCTCTCAATTCGGCTTCCGATCCAAGCAGTTCTAGTGCACGAGTGGTGAAATCGGAAGATTGAACAGGGTCAGGGTATGAAGCACCGATAAGACGTTGAAGCCAGAAACCGTCGATATCGTGAGGCGATATCCTGTCAGATTTCTCCTTGCGTGTCTTTCCTTCTTTGCCGAGAACGAGCGCGTCATCCTCATCCATGGCTTCATCTTCATCCTCGTCTGATCCCTCTTCCTCATCCTCTTCATCTTCCTCGCCGTCTTCATCAGAGTCTCGTCCCTTGACCTCGAACGCCTGCTCCTCGTCCTCGTCATCCTCGTCGTCCTCGAACAGCACGGCGACTCCTTCTCCGTCTACCGCTCGTTCACGATCATCACCCTGAGGCGCCTCTTCCTCTTCTCCGTAATCGGTGATCTTCTTCCCCAGGTTGATCAGCTGATTCCATGTCTCCTCCTGCAATTGACCGAGGACACTCTGGACCTCTTTCCGTTGATCAAACTCCTTGAGGTCCTCGCTCTTCAGACTCTCCAAAACGGTGTCTGCTGCAGATCGAATGACCTCTTGCGTTTGATCACCCAGAGTCGAGTGAACCAACCCCAACAACAGCTCATACACCTCTCGAGTCTCCATTGTTCTCGGACGATACCGCAATCCTTCCATCTGAGCCACACTTTCCAGAATATCCGCCGCTCCAAACTTTGCGGTAGTCTTCTCTTGTTGTCGGCGGATTTGGCGTTCAACCTCGTCGGCAGATGACAGCTTTGCCTTTTGCTTCTTCTTCTCCAGATCTTTCGGGGTCTCCCGAGTTGCGCGAGATCCCATGTCCTTGAGATTGATTCTCCCGACGAGAGATTCTGGCGCACCGGTCGGTTCATCTTGTCGCAAGACACTTCGATCTGGGTTCGTCAGCGGAGATTATTGATTCATCAAGTCGAGACACGTACCTTGGTTCACGACCAGACTACTCATCGCCCCATAATTGAACTGGGACAAGTCCCTCCCTTTCTTTTGCCCCGACATTATGATCGTTGCTTACAGGCTGATTGGGTGTAGAAGGTAATTCGGGCTACCGATTGAGCCTGGAATTAATTCGACGATCGAATCGTCGTGGACCGAGACTTGACGACCAGTCTAGGGTATACTGTACAAGCGAAATGAGAGGTTCTATCTGTCCGGTGCCGGTCCGACGTTGAACACGGACTTTTGAGGGGTGAGGAGGGGATGGTAGAAGGGAGTAGGATAGGTTGAAGGAGATTCAACGAGGACGAGGTGGTTTCCAAAAGTGCCACTTTGTGAGTTCTTGCCGATGAAAATTGCTCAAAGGGGTAATTATCGCAACTTTTGCCACCCGATACTCGCCCCATAAACGCGCCACCCATTTTAGCTCACCAAGGGGGGGGGGGGGGCAACATTTTTTTTGCCACCCGATGGCTTTGCCCTTTTCAATTGTTTGCAACCCAGCAGAGCACCAGAGCGAGTCAAAGGTCCCCCTCCCCTCCCCCCCCCCCCTCTTCATCCCCTTCCCATCTCTTTGTACTATTAATCCCCTTTCCAACTGTCAACGTTCCTCGGTATCGTCGAGCCTCAAAACCATCATCGGGTCCCGCTATCGACTTTTCCCGCATCGCTGCACCTTGAATTTGCTCGGAAAACAGCACGACGAAATATCCCATTTCGACACTTTTTGACGCAAAACCCCCCTGTCCCCCCTTTTGCGAGCGTGAATACATGAACGCGTATCGCTGAGCAACAAGGACCACCCCAACCACCCCTTCGTCTCGGCTATAATTCCATTACTCTATGCTCGTGCTGTGGGTAAACGTCGCTCGTAACAGGATCGACGCTGATCTGGATAGTCAATCATAATTCGACACTTTCCACCCCTCCTCCGTTCGTCGATTCGCTCGTCCCCCTTTGGATCGATCCCCTTTGTCCGCGAATCAGCCCAGCCTGTACGTGCATGACCATCCTGTCGTGACTCTTCTGGCTCGCCAATCTTTCTTTACATTCTACCTCGCATCTTCTGACTTTACAGAAGGGTGATTGCCCAGAATGGAGGGACTACCTGATATACCCATCGACCCGCAACTCATGGAGGCTGGTTCTTCGCGTTCGCCTCCTCGTCCTGCACAGTCCCCTCCTCCTTCCACCTTGCCGCCAATAGCGCAGCCCCTGCCGGATGTCGTCAAAGAGGAACAAGCGCAGTCTATCACCACCACAGAAGGAGTCAAAGCCGATGAAGATGTCGCGCTATTGCTAAACATCGCAGCCGCCGCCGTCGAACCAATACCACATCCAGAATCCGCTCTCTTGCAATCAATATCACCAAAGGGCACTGCCCCGTTCCCTTTTACCCCACCCGATGAAGCCTCTTTGGTCAAACCACTCTCCTCAACTTCTTCCGCTCTCCCACCGTCTCAGCCACCTAACCAGGACACCCCTTCTTCTCTCATTCGCTCACCTTCCCCCAAAGCGTCTACATCCACATCTGTGCCGAAATCGACAAAAGGCAAACGGAGGAGGACAACTGAAAAAGCAGGGCCGTCGCGGCGCTACAGCACCGACCCGGATCGCCCGGCTCATTACATGGGGGAGGACAATACGACGATCCGTTGTATATGCGGTATAGAAGAGGATGATGGTTTCACCATCCAATGTGAGGGATGTTTTGCGTGGGAGCATGGTCTCTGTTTTGGCTACACGGACGAGGAATCGGCGCCCGACAAGTACTATTGCGAATTGTGCGATCCTAGACCTGTCGATCCAGAGCTGGCACGAGCTCGACAGACTGAAGCCAAAACTTTCGCGTCTTTCGCCGAGCAGAGCCGCCTTCCATCATTGCTCAATCCGGCAAAAGGCGTACCGAGTGGCAGACCCAAGGGCAGGAAACGACCTCGACAGACGCAAACAGCAACAGACGGGGAGACGGACCAGCAAATGACAGATCTTGGAAAGGACCCGAGTGCGACCGTTCAGCCTACCAAGCCCAAACGTAAAGTCACCGCTGGCAAACCTCGGTCAAAGCCGTCTGTTCATGAGCCTACACCCGGTCCATCAGTCCCGCCTGTCTTCAAAGAACCGCTACCACCTGTCGATTTCGACGACGAGTACTTTACGGTAGAGCCTTGGACTTTGGAATACACCCCGGTTAGGGTCAACGTGGTCAGAGGGGTCGTGCCCCGCAGAAGGATGGCAGAGTTTTACCATGAGTGGGTGGACGCAGAATTGGACGAGGTCGGAAATTCGAAACGGAATTTGACAAATCCCTCTGGCTTGCCATCGCCCACCGAAACTGGTGTCCTTCGCTTATCACCTGATCACCTCTTCCCTTCGCTCGACTTTGACATTCTTGCTCCTCCTGTTCCCCCTGTCCGACTCACCGGCGAAGATTTGGCCGAAATGTCGGCACGCACCCACGTAGAACTAATCGAGGATACAACTTCGTTCATGCCTCTCGACTATGCCGAAGTCGCGTCTGCTGGAGTCTATGCTCGACCTGCCATCTATGGTGTGTTCATCGATAAAGCTACGAGCCTCGGCAGTTTGCTTGGAGAATACTTGGGCGAGGTGGTGGATTCGGAATCATACAGAAGGGATCCAACAAACCAATATGCTGGACTAGGCACAACCAAGCCATACGTCCGATCACTGGGCCCACCCATCAATCTTGTCATTGACGCTCGCGGGTATGGCTCTGACATGCGGTTCATGAGAAACAGCTGTCATCCTAATGCTGTTCTCCGCCCGATTCTCTTGCAACAAGATGATGAACATCGTCCTTTGCTCAAGTTCGGTGTCTTTGCTGCTCGAAGTATCGCTCGAGGTGAGGAGATTACGCTAGGATGGGAGTGGGATGATCAACATGTCGTTCACGCCCTCCGCAATGCTGTCTTAACCAATCTTGCACCGGAACGCGACTTTGGCCTCACCACCATGGATGTCCAGAAGATTGCATCTAAATGCGATACTGTCCTCACTCATCTCTTCGGTACTTTCAACTCTTGTGCTTGCGACAACCTCGCCATGTGTACATTGGCGCAAATGCGGTTGCTGGCACAGGGCAAGGAGCCAGAGGTCGAGTTGAATGAGCGGGGCAAGGTCAAGGTGGACTTTGGGCGGTTGGTAGGCGCTGTTCGTGGTTGGAGACGAAAGGAACTGGAGCTGGAAGATTCAAAGAGATGGAGGATACCTGGGTTGTTCCGGCAACAAAAGTCCGCCGAGCTGGAAAGGAAGTCTCTCACGGCCAGAGCGGGAAAACGGCGGCGGTTGGAGGATGTGGACATGAGCGCTGATGAGGATGGAGACGAGGAGGATAACAGCATCGTGGAGGGTGACGATCAGTCGGAAGATGAGGCCCAGGAAGATGTATCGATGGCTTCGGAAGACGAAGAGACTGCTCATCCAGCCCGCACCCCTCCTCCCTCCTCCCCTCTCACTCCAGCGATATCAACCTCGAAACCGCTTCCGACTCTCTCAGGCTTTTCAGTGATCTCTTCCAGGAGTACCGTCGGCGAAGAAGAGGACGATGGGGCTGTCTCGGACGCTACATCGGTCACGGTGCCCCGCTCTGAGCTATCAGAGGCCGAAGAACTTACACCTGTCAAAACCTCGCGGAAGAAGTCTCAGAACACATCGGGACCCATCGAGGCGCAAAGGAACACTCAGCGCCACATGAGTCATGGGACGCGGAAGCGTGCTCGTGAGGGACGAAGTCCCGCTGGCCGGCCCTACAACATCGAACGCGCGGGCGACTCGACTGACTCCGATGAACCCAGTGATCGATCGTCACGACTCTCGCCTCCACAATCTGAGCATATTTCGACTCCTTCGCATTCACCTTCGGCAGTAACAAAGGCTCTGCCAAATACGGTCATTGTGAAGAAGGGCAAGGAATCCCTCGCGGTAGACTGGATGGACGAGTTTACCTTTTCCAACAGGTCTGGATCACCGAGACGCAATGACACTATCGATTCTGCCTTGTCTTCGGATCTCACGTCTCGCAAGGGTAGAAGGCCCATGAAGAAAGAGGAGACGTATGCCGTCGTTCCTGATCAAGTCGTGGCACCGATGTCGGAGCCGATGGAGGCCGTTCCCGTGGACGATGAAATGGTGGTGGACCCGGTCGTCCCCGTTGAAGAACCGGTCCGAGAAACAACACCGCCGAGAGAAGTCACACCCGTACGGGAACCGACACCGGAGCCGCCCAAAAAGGTCTCATTTGCGGAATATATGAAGACGAAAAAGTTGAAGCAGGATGTCGCGACGCCCTCGATGGACGAGGCCCCTTTGGCAGCGGTGGTGACCGAGGAGCCAGCTTCTATCGATGATACGACCGCCGAGGGTACTCAACCGGCCGAGGTGTCTCTTCCTAGCGTGTCTCCTCCGGTGTCTACTCTCCCTCCATCGGCATCTCCTTCCGTGGAGATCAAGGCAGAGGCTGTCGAGGCTGCTCGAGTGAATTTGTCCGACTTTTTGCCGTCTTACAAGGCGAATGGTGCTCCAGCTACCCCGGCTTCGAACTCTACGCCGTTACCTGCCGAGTCTCCTCGATCCCTCGCGACGCCCAGTGCCAGTTTCGTTCCACGGTCGGAGTATTTTCCCCAACAACAAGTTCCAAATCCATCGAGTTCGGCGTTTGTTCCCCGATCTACCAGCTTTGCTCCGCGTACATCCCTCACTCCAAGTGAGGAGTCTAACGCTCCAGCCAGCAGCGCATTTATGCCTCGTCAGCCATCGGAATCACCTGGATTTCCTCCTTTTGCACCTCGAGCGCCTGACGGCTCAATCGTGACGCCCCCGCAGCCGTCTACATTCTTGCCAGATACGCCAAATGGTGGTATACCGCCTGTGCTACCTATGAGGGATCCTCCACCTCATACTCCTGCATCTATACCGAGCAAGCCACCTCCGACTGGGCCCAAAGCGCCACCTACAGGTCCTCGGGGAGTGTTTGCCCCTCCCGCTGCCATTCCAAACAGACCGATCGATAGTTCGATGGGCAGAGGAGGGTTTGGAGGCCCGCCTAGAGGATTTGCTCCTCGAGGTGGATATGCAGGAAGAGGAGATAGATTTGATGATCGAGGGTTTGGCGGTCGAGGGCGGGGTGGTTTTAGGGGGAGAGGAAGGGGTATGTAGAAGAACTCAGTGTGGTGAAAAGGTGGAATTCGGAGAGGAGGGTCAAAGTAAGCGGGAAGAAGAAGTACGCAAAGTGTTATTGTCGGGTTTCGTGTTGTATCGAATAGAAATAGGACCAAAAAGGAACAAGTATATGACCCTTGGGGGATATATGCAGTCTTCGTGCACCACTTTGCCATGATGCGTCCAGTCTACAGAGTTGGTTTCTATGTCTGCATGTGTGTATGTACTCGTAGTGTATGCGATCCGGCTGACCTATTCCTCTCCACCTTCTCTCCACTCAAGACTCCCCATACAGTCCTGCCTCGTATCTGCCCAATCATCGTCAAGTTGTCGTCTTATTCAGCTATCTCCACGTCCTTCTTCGTTCGTATGTTGAATACAGTAAATGCCTCCATCTACACATTTCATCGTCGCCGTCCACATCGTCGTCACCGGCGCGATCGCTAGTCGTCCCCCAAGTGTCGCCTTGGAGAACCATGATCTACTTTGACTTGCGCTCGTCATTACCGACCCATTGCCCATTCGCATCTTTATGTCGAACAGTGAAACAAGCAATTCCGGTATGTTCGCATCTGCCCATTAGTTTGCCGCATTCTTATGCACCGAGACAAGGACATGGACATGGGACACTTACATTTGCCAGATGACTTCACGGGCGAACCGGATGTAGTTGAACAAGGCGACAAAGAAGGACATGCAGATGAAGACGTTTGCAGCGACGTCTGTGGTTTGTACGAGGGGTGATCTGGTACATGAACAATGTCTCCCCGTTGAGAGTGCTCTGAAGACTCACACTCCGAATAGCCAAGTCGCATTGGCGTCGAGAGCACCGAAAAGCGAGTAAACCATCATTCCGTTCCAATAGGGGAAGGGTGATTTGGTCACATGAGCCAGGATCAACTGCGAGACCTGGTACGAGAAGCTAAACCGTCAGTAGGATGATTGGCGGTACGTTTGGTGGACTCACCTCATTCCCCAGTAACCCAAGAATGGGAGAAGTCTCGACGAGTGGACCAAGGATACGCCTCCCCTGACGCCAGATTGGAGCCAGAGTACGAGAATGACAGTGTGGGTCAAGAAAGGTAGGTAACCCAAGAGCGGGGTGAGGATAGGTTTCCCGGCCTTTTTCCTCGCAGCCATGACGTTCCAGTAGCTGTTCTGTCAGTGCCCATCACTTCTCGACGGGACAACCAGTGAGTTTGGGGTAGACTCACCTGTTGACGATATTGCCCAGAGTTCCCACCGCACCGAAAATCATAAAGGCAACATTGATGGGCAACTTTGAAATCTGCACACTCTCCTTGATCCCCAACGCACTGTCGACTTTGACAGCGAGGTCAGAGATGACATGTCCCGGAAAGACAGAGACGAGTGGTTGTTGCCAGAAGTGTTGGCCGAGGGGGTGAATGGCAGTGATGAGGTAAATCACGCAGATCATCAAGATTCCTTCGACTGGTCCTGAAAAGGCGGAAAGGTAGAGGGTGCCAGTGTGGTACTCTTCCCAGCTGTCGTTTAGCATGTTGTGATCAAGAACGCACGCGAACTCACGTCGAGGCGTAGAAGTTGCATAGAGAGGCAGCTTGAGACGCAACGGTCCACCATGATCGGTTCAATCCCAGCGCATGGGCAGCGAGGACCACTTCGAGCTGTTCCGTCAGTTATCGCTTAGCGAGTTGATGTTCAATCCATTTCCAAGGTGGGACAGGGTCGTCCGGAGGCTACTTACAGAAGTGTTGATAGCGTCACAACCATGGTCAAACATCTCTCCTAGGGCACTGGCCATCCCTGTCCTTCTCGCCTGTTTCCCATCGATAGCGTCCATACCTCACCATAAGCACCATGACCGGCTAGGGTGTCGAAGAGAGACTCACTTTGGTATGCGAACAAACCAAAAGCCCAGGAAAAGTAGACCCATTGAGGTAGATCTTTACCCGTGTATGTCACGTCGAAAGATAACAAGGTGCCCACGTTTGCAAAGACAAAACACAACCCGAGAAAAGTGATCTGTCTTCAGCGTTGCCTTCCACGAGAGCTCTCTAGAACCCGCGAAGTCGAGATCTAGAGGCCATGACTCACAGTGTTTGGAGCCAGGGTGAGCGGGAAACACGTCACGAGCCATGTCCAGAAAGGTCCCAGGACATGTTTGCTCAGTACACTCTTGTCGACTCCAGAGTACTTGTACTTGTCCACTCCAGCCAATTGAGCTTTGGTTATCCTCATGTTTAGCAATACCGTACCACCACTAGATCTGCGAGTGGGGAAATTGTCGTCGAGTCGGTAGATTGGGTAGGTGAGAATCAACGAGACGAGTTTCAGAGAGACGTTGCTTTTTTTCCAGGAAATCGCACCGTGAATCTGTGACGTCTTAATGTTGCGCACGACTCAACTCTCGATTGCCATTCACTCTGCACTGAGAGTGAGGTTTCCGAATCTTGCGCATGTCTGCATGGGGGACTATAGGCAATCTCTTCCCATTTGGAAAAGGTTCATCATAGTTACGAGCGAAGAGCGAATGAAAAGCTCGATTGACGGGAAAATGTCAATCTAACAAGGGTATAAAAATCGATCATCTAGCAGCATCTTTGATCTACGCGAGAAAGAGGCAGTAGAGATACGATGAGAAACACCGGTCATGGGAAAGGAGGAGAAGCAGAGGTATCGCGCGGATCGTCGGACCACCGGGAAAGGGTACCAGGCAAAAAGACGTTTACTCGTCGTCTTCTTCATCATCGTCCTCCCTGCAAAGTCAGCTGCCGCAAACTCGTGCAAGACGTTGGACTCACTCGACAGCAGCCTTCGACTTGGAAGCCTTTCCACCGGCCTCGTACTCCTTCTTCGCCTTGGCGGCTCGGACCTTATCAGCCTCGGCCTTCTCCTCGTAGGGCTAGATGATCAGCCCTGTCATGTGCAGGAGGGGGTCTAAGGCCACACCTTTTTCTCGGCGGGGGTCAACGAGGTCCACTTGGCTCCGAGGAGTTTACCAACCTCACCAAAGCTGACATCCGGGTTGTCGGCCTTGATCTGGTCTCGGTGGTCCGAGACAAAGAACATGTAGGCGGAAAGAGCTCTATATCTTATCAGCCATTGTCTCGGGGAAAGAGGTCATCTCGTTCGATCACGATAAGCAAAGCTTATGTAACGGGCAGAAGCTGCAATGCAGAATAGCAGGTAGATTGAGAAGGGAAGAGGTGAAGGCGCAAGGTGGAAAAATGACATACCGCTTGGGCTTGTTGGGGTCCTTCTCCTTCTTTCCTCGCTTGGCAGGGGCAGCCTTACCGGAGGAGACTGGCTTTGCGTCTTTGGTGGAGACCTTGGGCATCTTGGATCTGTTGTTCTGGTGGTATGAAAGTGTATTGGGATCAAGAAGAGTCAAAGGTCGGGGTCGTTTGCTTGGTGGAGGTGGTGCAGCAGTGACGAAATAGATTGAGGAGGAAGGCGCGCGGGTAGATGGGCCATTGACGAGAGGATAGTATGTGTCGAGGTATTCAGCGATGGGCATGTACGGAGGAGGGTTGAGGATCCAAGCGAGGGTAGGAGGGACGGGTCGTGGGAGGGGAGGTTGGTGGGGTATGTAGTATGGCATGACGCGCAAGAAGGGAGAGGGGATATTGTTTGATTGGAAGAACCAAGGTCAGCGTTGATCTAAAGACTAGAAAGCATTGGGAGGGAAGAGGCAGATGGGATGGAGGTGTCCAAGGTGTATCGAGTCCAGTCAACCGTTCATCTGCCCTCGAGGGAGGGGGCGGGGTGGACATGCCATTGCCGAGTGCTTATGCACCTCGGGGATGTTGATTCCACCCTCGTCAGACCCCCAGATACCTCGCTGATTCTTCTGGCCTAGTCTCCCATGCATGTGAAAGGCAGATCACCCCTTCACACCCAGTGACACCCCTCGGTGGAGGTGAAATCAGTCACGCCTCGGACGCGCGAGACATGAGGTGAAATGCGGGGTAAGGTGCAGTGAGACGGACGACGAGGAATGCACAAACAACGACGACGACGAGGTGCAGAGTGATCTGGGAGTGTTTGGGATGACGCTAGGATGGGTATGGAACGTGTAGAATGGATGTTGTATAGATGAGTAAGACTCACACGGTTGGGTGGGTGTTTGGGTGTTTGGGTGGTAGTATGGGTGTTTACTATGGGTGAGGTGGGTGGGTGGGTGGTAGCTGGTGCTATGGGAGGTGCTGGGTGCGGTGGGTGGGTGTTATGCTGGGCGGTGAGGGGAGTGATGCCCATTGTTTGCGCATGACGCGGAATCAGATCGATAATTACCCAAAGTGGTATTTATACCCATAACGCCGCCAATGACCGAGTGACCCTCCTAGTCGCGTCACCGTGGCACCTTTGGGCAAAGAGTACACGTATAAAGACAGTGCATAGTTCAACGAGGAAACATCGGGTAGACAAGTTTAGCGTACAGTATGAATGATCTACAGATACAAACGAGGTACAGTGTTGTAATGCACAATCCTCCGTCTCCGCCACCTGGACACTATTGCCACAACCTCAACACTCTGGCATCAGGCATAGAGTTCACCCTTTTCAGCTTGGCGCCTATTCTGACCCCTTCGTCAAGGCCCATCCTGTCATACAGCGCACCAGGACTCTTCTCAAGAACAACACCACTCGATATGGACCTCCCACTCGTCTCGGTTGCCGACTCCAGAGTCGTCGGGTCGGAAAAGTGTGACTGCTCCATCCCGTACGGGGCAAGGTACAGCCTTGTCTTTTCCGCAAAATGAGGCTTTGACGCGATGGAGAATGCCGTGGAAGATGTCCCGGCCGAGTTGGGCAGTGATGGATCCGGTGCGAGGTGTCGAGTGACAAGAAAACTGGCTGTACCCGGTGAACGATGCGGTCGAGTCGGTATCGCTCTCCGACCGTTGTTCTCGTCCAATTGTCCGGGTGCTATCGGTTCATCGTTCTGCAAAATTATAGGAATCCGGTCGTCTTTCTTCATGTGCAGTACAGAAAAGAGATTCTTAAATTTATCGGAGAGTCTTCGGGTATGACCCTTCTTCTGAGGAACGAACGGTCGAGCTTTGGCCGGTGGCGGCGGATGAGGTGGAGAGGGGGACACGATGTGATCAGAAAAAGTTGTAAATGGTAGCGATACATCCAGAATATCCTCACGTAGCTGAGCTTGCCATGCTTTTACCTTGGCAGTCGAAGGAAACGTCTCCGCAACCGGTCGAGCTAGAAGCGGGGCAGTCTTCACCAGCGCGGGGTGGCGGATAGGTACAGGTCGACGTACGCCAGGAGGTATCTGCGAAGAGTCGGTGATAATGCGCAACTTCGGTCGCTGTAGGTGCGATGGGCTTAGTGCTTTCATCAGGGGAGGCGACAAGGCGGTGGTAGGTGCGGGATGAGATGGGCGAGGGAACGGCTCGCCATCCACGAATGTGGTGGGCTTCGTGGCGTATGCAGACATGCTGCGGATATACCGCTCTACCAACGAGCAGTCAATGTCCGAGAATAGTAGAGTAGGATATCGTACTAAGCGGTGAGGGTCGAGTGGCAAGTTCCATCTACACGTCTGTCGATTTATAATCGCTATTGTTGACCGAGTGGAAGGCCGAAACATGACGTCCTTGCGAAACGTTCGAGGTGGAATATTCGACCCGTTCGAGCTCGCCTTACCCTCCTTTGAGAAAAACATAGGCCGTGCATTGTGGTTTTGCCGCAGATTTGCCTCGCCTTTGCACCGCTATCTCGCTCGTGGCCTTGACGACGTTTCAGGCGATGGCCAGTGTGAAAGGACGGTGATGTGCGTCGATGGTGGGAAGAGGCGTCGGAATCTCCATCCCTGACCGAAGGCTGATTCATGTACGTTAAAGCAGACCTAGATGGGACGATCGCCGTAGAAACCAAGATCTGTTGTGCGCTAGACGGCCCAAGTCGGCTTGAAAGATGGATCAACCTGGATGTCCTTCACGTTGAACAGAGCGATAAACTGGAACTTCAGCCTAAACCGATCTAGCATCGACTGACCTCTCGACCTGCTTCTCCTACACCTCCTCCTTCAGACCCACCAGCAGGTCCAGCGAACATATCTCCCTCGGCGAAGATCCCCGTCAGAGACCATCCTTGAACCCGTCGAATGAGCGAGCACAATAGGGTGCAGGTCGACTTGCCCGAATCGTCATGAATGAGCAAAGGATGGTTCCGAGTGTCCAGGATGACTTTGAGAGACTCCAGAATGTGTGCCTGGCCTTCTTCGCTGAATAAATCCTATACTCAGTTTCGGCCGGATTTGCACGAGTGGGACGCACGATGTTGGTGGACAGGTCGAAGCGGTGTAGCTGGATACCTTCTTGTTCGACAAAGTCTGCTCCGTCCTTTCGATATTCCTCTTCTCCTTCTACGTACCTAGTCTGTCAGCTTTGGACGCCGACCCAATGGTGAGCTCACATGATGCCCTTCAAATTCAGACTCTGCAAGAAACCAAAGTTCTTCTTGTTTGGATGTCCAGATCTGTACACACCTGGAGCCACGAGCGAAAAATTGATCGGTGGTACCAGGGAAGGTATCCTTCTGCTCTCATCTTCGTCTGCCAGTCGTATTGTATCAGTCGTCATGGCCGCAGAGAGTCTATACCTGGAATCTCACCTTCTTCCCCTCATAGAGTATGAGGAGGCCGTCCGGGTTCATGTCACGTGCTCAAGTCGGGATTGGAGACCCCGCGATTGACTTTCGCGTCGCGTCTGGATATTTCATGTCGTACAGATATCAGACTTGCTCCATCATACATACCATGGACCTCGATACGGCCAGCATCGATGCGCAGATAGCAAAGCTACAGGCGGAGAGGCAGCGAAAGATCGATCTGGCGGACCGAGCTCGAAGAGAGCAAGAGAAGCAGGAAGCGAGGGTACTCATAGGGTCTACTCCGACCAAGAAGAAGCCTCGACGTGAGTCATCTGCGGTGCCTCATATCATAGCGCTGACGATACAGTGGACGAGAACGACCTCAATCATGTCACTTCTAGACCTCCTCAGCCTCGTTTCGCCGCTCTGGCAAAGATACCACGCCCTGCCAAACAAGTTTTGCCATCTATCCCAGCCCACTTGACCAAATCGACCCTTTCGTCTTCCCTCGCAGCGCTGAGACGTACTTCTTACTCGCCTTCCGAGATGCCCCAGAAGTCGGCTAGCTCACGCTCTTCGACTTTTGCCGAGAGACCCCAAAGTCAGATTCAAGCAGAGGCGGGACCTTCGAGGCATACGAGCCAGGTATTGGAAGTGGATGAACCTGGTCCGCAGCGGGAATCGGACCTGACGATACTGGAGAATCTCAAGCTGGGACCACAAGAATTTGGTCTAGATCCAGAGGGCGATACGGAATGGCTACATTTTGAACCCAACTCGAAGATTCGCCTCATGTGAGTACACTTGCCCCAAGTTTTCGGGATGCTTGCTGACGCAGCTAGAAAACGGGTACTATCACATTCAAGTCTCCAAGATCACATGTACGGACGATACTATCTACCTCCTTCCCTTCTCTACTCTGTCATACGGCTATCAAAAGATGGAGCAACGTACGATGTACCCGTCGAAGGGGACTGGATCACCATTGCCGTTGTTGCCGAACGCAGCGAGATCAAAGTTTCAGGTTCCAAAGAGGAATTTTCAGATGACGAGGACGAAGACGTCGCCACGGCTAAGCAGGGCGATAAAGCTCTGTCGCAGGAGCAGCAAGCCCGAAAGAAATGGGTCAAGAGGAGAGGACCTAGAAAGTATATCAACCTGAAACTCTGTGCTCTACCTCCCAAGAACAAATCGATGGGTGGGGAGGGCGTCAAGGGGGACGCGTTGTTACAGTTGCTGCTTTTTGAGGCGGACGCGCAAGTGCATGGGCTGGAAGATGGGGAGAAGAAGTATCGCGGTGGTTCTGGCGGGGCGTATGAGAAGTGGTGCAACCTGGCCGTGGGGAGCGTCATTGCCATACTCAATCCGAGGGTGTTGCGACCTCTTCGAGTGCGTCGGAAATGGGTTACCATTATCACTAGCTGACTCTCAGTCTGGTGCTGGTGGACAGACACCTCATCCTCTGACTCTGCCTCTCGCCGTCAACCCCACCTCGGCCGATGCCATTACCCTCATCGGTCAGTCACGCGATCTAGGCTGTTGTTCTGCAACGCAGAGAGATGGCAACCGATGCAAAACGTGGATTGATCTGTGAGCTAACTTGTTCCTGAGAAGAGTCAAAGCTGATTGTTCAGTCGCGTGAGCGCAGTGTGCGAGTATCACATACACGCTGCGATTCAACGAGGTCGAGGTGGTCGAGCCGAGTTTGCGTCCGCCACAACTTCTTTTGCTCTCACTTCACGTCCCGCTTTCGGCGGGAACGGTAAAGAAGGGAAATACGACCCTCGTCACAAGACTGGTCTAGGTCCACGTGGAGGTCCACAAGCTGCTCCTCGTGCGTTGGAAAACGGCGGGGGAGGAGCGACGTATGTCGTAGGTGGTCAGACGGTATCGACCCGAGATGGCTTCAAAGGTGTAGGCGATGAACATTTGTCCGAGAAACTAGGTCGAAATAGAGCTGGAAAGCGAAAGAGGGCGTTGGAAGCGAAAGAGACGGAAAAAGCTTTGAATGCGCTTTTGGAGAAGGATACGGGGATAGGCGGGTCGAGTACGGGTGGGAAATATTTGGCCATTTTGCGTAAAGCCAATGGGGAATCTGGCAAATCTGCACCGAACAAAATGGGACAAGGAGGAGATGAAAGTCAGGGAGGGGATCGGAAGAGGCCTTTTTCAGTGGGAGCAATCAAGAAGATTGGATTTGATCCTTCCGCCAGACGAGGCGTCAGGGATGAAGAGGAGACTGCGAAACGAGTGAGTCTAAGCTCAAGACACAACGTCGAGTATAGTACTGACCCTCAGCTGGACGCCATTGCTTCTCTGAGAGATGGAAACGAACGTCCGCTCAACCTCTCCAGGCCTAAACATTTGTCCCGGTCAAATGTTCGCGCTCCGCCCATTCACGGAACGGCCGAAGCTGTATCTCGAACACACGACAGCAATGATAACGATAATGACGACGATGATATGATCAATCTCGACTGAGATATAGTCTTGGCGTGTATTTGTAGAATACTTGTGTCACGTATATACGGTAATGCATAATGCCTGATGCGACGCTTGACAGGATAGCAGTACAAGTACAACAGATGGGTATTATACGCCTCGTGCCAGTCTCCCAAAGCTCATACCTTCAGATGCAACCACTTGACAAGCTCACGGCTCTTCTTCTTCTCCCAACACACCCACACTCCTAATCTCACCTCCAGGCGCAAAGACCGTCGTCTCGTTGGCTGCTCCACCTTCAAAGTAACCCTCGACCAGCTCAAAGATATCACTATGACTCTGACTCCTAGCTCTCGTACTGGGTCCAGTGCTCGATAAAGTCGGGCTTCGCAATCTACGCCTGATGGAAGGTGTGGGCGAGACAGGGTTGGACGGACCGAGGGCTGATGGAGGAGCAGAGGGTGAAACGTGTAAAGACGCTGCACCTTGGGTCTTTCTGCGTCGACGCATACCTGGTCGAGGAGGCGAATGGGACGGAGTGGCAGGTGTAGACGTCGCGAGTGCCGTCAAGGCTCGTCGGAGTGGTGGAGCATGAGCGACGTGAGGGTGATTTGTCGAAAACAGGTCGTCATGTCGAGATGCAGGAGATGCAGTGGGCGTAGGCGAGCCTGATCTTGACGCAGGGGAAGGCAAAGAGTCGACGTCGATAGAAGGTCGGTCGGGCGATGTGGGCGCCAGACTCAGCCGCAAAGAGCTTGGTGGGGGAGTTCTCCTCCTTAGCTCCCTCTGATCAGCCACAGCAATCGCCTCGTCCCTTGTGGCGACCGTCTCCTGCGGGCCAGAGACGACGTGTCCATCGGCATCCACCAGTCTCGCCCCATCTGAGACCTCGCCATCCACGCCTTCCGGTACAACACCCGTCGTGCGTTTTCTCTGTTCTTCCTCGATTTTCGGCAAAGTTTGTCGGACCCACCGCCCAACACTGCTTATTGCGGCTTTGGCACCTGGAAGAAAGGTAAACATCTGAAAGACGTGTACCATATCTTCGTACAACTCGTGGGTCACATTGACTCCAGCCAGTGTGGCTTTGTGAGCGAGCAATGTAATCTCGTCTCGTAAAACTTCTGAATCACCCGATTGAATGAGCATCGGCGGGAGGCCGGAGAAATCACCAAACAACGGTGAGGCGTACGGGTGGGTGAGATAGGTCGAGATGCCTTTTGGTCCGAGGTAACATGCGACCGGGTTGAGGTGATCTGCCGTCAGGCTTCTGCAAATTCAGGGAGTGCGAACTCACCGTCAGCCTCTGGACGAGGTACGACGTCCCAAGCCATATTCTCTTCCCAGCTCCCGCAAG
The DNA here is from genome assembly GCA_032158125.1 of Papiliotrema nemorosa. NCBI lineage: Eukaryota > Fungi > Basidiomycota > Tremellomycetes > Tremellales > Rhynchogastremaceae > Papiliotrema > Papiliotrema nemorosa. The sequence goes on along the minus strand of JASKOT010000007.1, from coordinate 158,459 downwards.
ACATGGTCAAGTCTACCCATGGACTCATGAGGATCAGTCCAGCTGGAAGTTGGTATCCCTCGTCTCTGAGATACATGCACAGGGCAAGACTCAATCCACCTCCAGCGGAATCACCCGCGATGATGATATTTTCAGGTGGGATCGATAACGGTGGAGCGAGTAGTCGAAGGTAGCCATGGAATACGTCGTGCAAGGGGAGAGGGAAAGTGTGTTCTGGTGCCAAACGATATGTGATTGCTGGTTTCAGCAGAAGCCTTGTTTTACCACCCACCGAAAACTCTCGCATTGCATGCTTTGCTCACGCCGATAGTCACCAGACGGTGCGTCGCAGCGTTGCCCACGTAATAAGCACCTCCGTGGATATAATAGATCACCCTTTCCCTGCCGTCCCTCCTCTTCCTCACGTTGATCGTGTCGCTATCAGTGTCGACGTCTGGCGATTCCCTTCCTCCAGGAGGAGGCATGCCCTCGGTGATGTTACTATCCCCTGTACCGCTCCTCACCGGGGTGGGAAGGACCAGCTTGGACCTCCTATTCTTCATCCTTCGTTCCGCTTTCAACCTCTTCCATACGCTAGTGCCGACTACCCATTCCCCGCTCAACTCTCTCAGGCCATTCTCGACCCTATCGAGATCTCGCAAGAATCCACGAGCGATTTGGGCTCCATCGTGCTTGGGTACAACAAAGGTGATGGGTGTCACGACGGCGTCTGCCGGAAGAGGAACGAGGAAATGGAGCGAGACGAGTCTTCGAACGAGCACTATATCTGCTAGTCGAGTATGATCCGCTACATTCCGCATCACCGATGCAATCTGTCATCAGTTTCTACTCCTTTTCCGGTGGCCATCTTGCCTTCGACAATGCAAAGTCTCGGGGGGATTGCATGTGCACTTACAAAGGTCATTCGGTAACCCCATGATTTACGCGCAGGACCCCATAAGAAGTGAGACAACAGACTCCAAGCGATATGCAGCGCTTTCCACAATAAGAACTTTATAAAGGAATACCAAGTAGGTATCGACCAGAATAGAGGGTTCGTGGCACTGGGCGGTAATCTCTGTGTGACCTTTGGGTTGACCCGGGAAGAAGGAGGGAGTGGAGAAGGGGATCGGAGGGGGTGAGAGGTCGTATAGGTCGCTAGGAGATGTTTGAGCTGTGTCGGCTGAGCATGTTGAGATTGACGAGGGAGGTTGGGCGCGTGAGATACCATGCCTGCATGGTCTGGTAGTGTGGGAGTGAGGTGGGATGGTCAATGTTGTTGTTGTTGTTGTCGTTGTTATTCGACCACTGGCATTCGTCGACTTGGGGGGAGATCATGACGTTTTTCCACGCGGTGGATTCTGAAACTCGTCCCATTTCAAGACTCTGACAGTCGCCACTGAAGGATGAACGATTGGTTCTTGCACTCTCTGATCGCTATCATCAGCCTACAGTATGGGCAGATGGGGGGAGATCTTCGCTGCTGTTTCGGTGCGACCCTTTTTACATAAGCTGAGTGGGTGCATAAGCCCCTGGAAAGCGCTCGAATCAAGGGCAAATCGAAGCATTGCAACACTGGTTGAAACACCATTCTAGTGGTCACATGTGTAATACTTTGCCCAGGGTACCCCCAATTCCGTTGTCTGGTCGATCGTGACATAAAGAGGGAGAGCCGTGGGTCTGACCCAAGGTCAAGACGAGTTGTTTCGCAAACAAAGGGTGCCTCTGTGATCGATGGACTATGCCGCTTCTGTGCTCCTTGGCTTGAAATGCGCCATATATAGCTTTGATACGTCTACGTCTCCCCTCCCATCGTCCCTCTGACCTCTCGCGCGAGCTTCCAATCCTCGTTGACAAATACCTTGCGTGCGCCCAGCCAATATATTGCTGCTGAAATGCCTCCAACCTTGACCGCCACTATCACTCATTTTGCCGACTCTGAGGATACGAACCCAGATTCTTACCCCGGTACATTCCATATATCAGTTGGGATGTCTAACCCAACCGACTGGACTGCTCACGGAGGACCCAGGATCGCTTGTTGGATGTCGTATAATCCATCCTCCGAGTCGCACCTCTTCAGCGAGGCACAGGAGAGAGCGACGCAAGCCACCGAGATCCTGAAGAGCGCGGTGGAGAACACGTAGTTTAAACCGAGTCGTTCTTATATGTTCCTTCTCAGCACCGAGGCGAAAGGTGCAAAGAGCAAAGAACTGAAAACCATCTGGGTCAACGCACTTCGAAAGTCTCTTGCGGCTAAAGGTCTGCAAAAAGTGATCGGCATCTTCGACTATCAAGTATTGCCTAGTGAAGATTAGCCCGCCCGGGAGACAGTCAACGGGTGCACGCTGATATTACACACAAAGATAGTGAGGAAGGAGCTGTATACCTGACGGGACGAGTCGGGAAATCTGGAGGCGCATGGCTTTGAGCGAGTGAGGTGATACGGTTCAGTGACATTGGTCTTTAGCAGAATGCAGAGAGTATGAAAAGAGCTATATACATACCAATGGGGACTATTCCTTCTGCGTGGCCCAGTCCTCATCCCTGGATCTTGACCCCGACTGCTGCATCAGCTTGTCCTCGCTCCGGTGTGTCGAGCACGCTCCAATGATGCATTCTTTGGCAGGTCTCATTAAACGGAGTTCGATGCTGACTCAGTCCGGGATGTAGACCACTGGATTGGGTATACTGTACATGCACCCTAGTCCACGCCTGCGATAATTGCACAGTATGTGAGCGCCATGGACGATAGAAGCCACAAGGTACTCATGACATAAGATGCATTTCACTGAGAATTACCTCGCCGACGAAAACTTGTTATACATGTCTACGGCCTGGGACCAGCTTCTACTGACCTTCATGATTGATTGGAAACTCCTTTCTGATTGATATGTCGTGTTGTGTATATTATGCGTGTATATGCATTATGCTTTGTGCTGGAATGCCGGAATGTAAGTCCATGAAGAGAAAACGGAAAGTGTACTGGGACAGGGGTTGCGATCAACTACGAGCGGGTATAAGATGTCGATCACTGCCCTCCATTCAGCTTGGGGCGATTCATCGTCGAGACGGGGGACCTCGACACCGAGTTCGCGTCCGCTGGGACACCGTTGGAAGTTGGAGGCGATAATCTCGGGGTCGGAAGGCCTTTATGAAGAGGGGTCATGCCTCCGATTGGTGCAATACCTCCACCGACGGTTTGTCCCCAGAGCACGTCGCCCCGGGCAGCCGGTCCACCAGGCGTGACGGCGCCAGGCGTCGCGGGAACAGATCGATTGTGCTTCATGTGCGCCTGGATCAAATGACCAGCTGCCAACGCTGACAAGAGGGAGAGCTCTCCTGCCATGACGGCCGCAGCGATGATTCGAGCCAACCGTTGAGCGTTGGCACCGGGTGACGTCGCGTGGGCGCCAGCGACTCCCAGCATGTCGAGCATGGCTCGCTGGGGTGAGAGAATGGTACCTCCACCGACGGTGCCGACCTCGATAGAGGGCATAGAGACGGTCATGAGGAGATCTTCGCCGTCGTTGGTCCTGCACGGTCAGTCTCTACATTTGAGCGGGTTGAGCTATACTTACGGCTCCATTAGGGTCATACAGTTGGAACTCTCAACGTTCTGAGCTGGATCTTGACCAGTAGCGAGGTAGACAGCCTGAATATCAGCGACGCGCATCTCACGGGGTCGAGCACCTACTGTGAGAATGTTCGAAGCATGCGCGTTGAAACCTCCGATACTACCCGCCATGGCACTTCCTATCAAGTTTTTCTTGATGTTCAGGTTTACCAGATCCTTGACCGTAGTCTTGAGCACGCTCTTGACGACATGGCCAGGAACGACAGCCTCGGCAACCACAGATTTACCTCGACCTTCGATCCAGTTGATCGCCGCTGGTTTCTTGTCGGTACAGTAGTTTCCAGACAGCGCCAGAATTTGCATTTCCGGATATCGATCTTGGAGAGCCGACAAAGCCTTCTCTGTCCCTTTCGAGATCATATTCATACCCATGGCGTCTCCTGTTCTTGTTGCGAAACGGACATAAAGTGTTCGACCTGCGAGGGCGCACTCCAATGTCTGCAGTCGGGCGAATCGGGAAGTCGAGTTGAAAGCAGTCGAGAGCTCCCTGAAACCTTCGGCGGAATCGATCCATATCCTTGCTGCCGCAGCCATGACAACGGATGGGAAGTCGATGGCGGGACCTCGAGTCATGGCATCGTGCGTCAAGACTGTTGTAACCCCTCCGCCGGCATTCAGTGCCTTGCAACCTCGAGAGGTCGAAGCGACAAGTGTACCCTCGGTAGTCGCCATGGGAATGTGCAGCAGCTGACCATCGATGTTGAGAGGACCCGCGATACCAACTGGGAGGGGCATGTAACCGATGACATTCTCACAACAAGCGCCGATGATCTGCTTGTAGTCATAATCGGCCATAGGAAGAGCGCTTGCCTCGAGAGTCTGTGTGAGGGAAACTCGAGAGATGACAGCTCGTCGTACTCGAACAGCTCGCTCAAGGTTCTTGAGCGCCTTTTCGAGGGCATAAGGAGCGATCTTGCCTTTCTCTACGAGCAAAATGATCTCCTCGTCCGACAAATTGTGCGCTCCGACGCCACCAGCGTAGATTTCCACGCATTCGTCCAGCGGTCGTCGTCCAAAGGTGACAGACTCTGCCGAGGTGGTCTCGGGGAGCTTGACGTCCGAGATCACGGGCACGGGTGGAGTAGAGCTGACAATGACGTGTCCAGCATCGCCGTTGCTTCGTACTTCATTCTTGGGCGTTCGGTCACCATCCCTGTTTGAAGCAGGGTGTGCGATCGGTAGATCGAAGCGAGTGCGCCCACGAGGGGTGATCTGGACCGCATCAGATTTGCTTCGTGTATGGCTAGATTCGCTTCGACCACGCGACTTGACCTCGACGGGAATGGCGGCTTCAAAGACGCCCACCAACGCTTGCGCGGCAGCAGCGACCGGACCTCGACCACCAATTGAGTTTGAGGCGATACCCTTCAAGAGATACCCATTGAGCATCACAGAGATGACCAGAGCCACAACGATCCACTTGGACAACACTGGGTCTCCCACGAGTTGTGTCCATTCGGACATGAACTGATCAATCGAGGCCAGTCGAGTGGAGGGGACGTAATCCTCAGAGCTGACGACAATGTTCATGGGAGGGACGATCTGCACCGCTAAGTCGGTCTCGGCAGGTAATCCAGCGTACAGTGACTCGAGGAGCGGCGACAGACTCGGCGATCTTGGGTCGATCCGAGGTACTTGCGGGACAGAATGGGTAGAGTGTCGCTTGAGCGCCGTTTGCTCTGTCAACGTGGTACATAGGTTGAGAACGTGGAGGGTGAGGAAGGAGATGATGAGGAACAACTTTAGTCGCACCAGAGGGTTTTCCGGTTGTCCATCCTTGGAACCCTTCTTGGGTGACGTCTCTTGTCCATAAGAGGTAGGGACAGGTGAGGGGACGGAAGATGCGAGGGAGACTGTGCTCGATGAGCGATGGAGCGACTTTGATTTCTTGGTCTTGCCCCGAATGAGCTTGATCCGATGGACTTCGACCATGACGGCGAGCAAGGCAACGTAAAAGGAGAAGAGGAAGACGCAATCGGCAGCCATGATCAAAGCGGCTGTCATCAGACCGGGATATACACTAGAACTCACCTAGGTAGCAAAACTCTCTCAGTCCACCAATCTTGCTCGCGGCACCAACGCTGAGAACGGCGATTTCAATCATGTAGTCTCGCACGATGAAGAAGCCTTGCTTCTTGACGGCATCCACCACAATCTGCTTGGCTGCAACGGGCGCAGCCCATCGCACTCCCTTGCCCTCTGCGAGTCTTTGTAATCGCTCGAGAGGAGCGAGCTCTTTGTGCAGTTGACCGAGATCAAGCCCAAGACCGGATCCATTGGCATCTGGCAGATCTCCGTTGTCTCTAACAGGCGACATCTCGGGTGAAGCAGCAATCGGTGCGATTTCCGGGTTGTCAAAGACAGCTTGAGCAAGCTTGAAGGGTTTGTCAAAACCGACAGTGATGACGAGGAAAGGAAGAGCCTCGGACATGCTGACGGGATCGATTGGGACGTTGAGCAGGTAGGCGGCGAGAAGGGCTACCAAGAAGGCAAAGATGCAAGAAACAAGAGTCGCAAAAGCTGATCACAATAAGCGTTTTGAACTGAAAGGGACCCATGGACGGCTTGGTTGATCCGGGAAGATGTGTAGGTGGGAGACACTTACGGAGCCAGAATTTTGAACCTAATTTGCCCATGTTCAAGAACAATCGGACAAAAGTCGCGTGCATCAAGACGTATCCGAGCAAGACGACAAAGATGTCGGCAGAGTCGGCATTCTACTCTTTAGCTGCGTTTCGCGGGCAAAGTGTCAGCTCACCTTGGCCAGGGTCACAAAACGCATCACAAAGGCTCGAGCGGCGTATGCGAACCATCGGACGTTTCTGAGACCGCTGAGCGCGTCGACATCCTCCTTCTCGGACGAGTTGGAAGAGTCTCCAACTCCAGCAAACAGTCCTGCGCCATCGAATGATGGCAAAAGGCCCCATGTGTTGGACGAATGCGATAGGATTCGGAAAGTGCTATTTGATCCAGGTGTACTGAAGGGTGGTAGCTTGTTGAGTTGGTTGAGGTATGTCAATGTAGGCGTATCCGGTGTCGGGGGCAAGAGGTAGAGTGTGATGGTCGATTGAGAAGAATACAAGGGATGCGGTACGAGCGAGGTATCGCACTCGAAGCATAGATCCTGGTAGGTGTATTTTTTACCCGCAAACTCGATGCCAAAGTCGTTCAAAAGCCACCGCTCCCATTCTGCGACCGGCCCTTCCTCTTCCTGAGCAACCGTGATCTGCTTGACAATCACCACTGCGGCCTTTTCGCCCTGTGTGTTTCCCCCATCTTCTGGTCGAAAGATGTATCCATCGCCCAAGGCATTTTGCTCGAGGATCTTTCTAAATTCGGTCGCATGTAATGGCTGCCAAGTACTTGACTTTGAGAACGAGCCGCCGAATATGGGTGATGGTGGAGAGGGGTAGACGTATGGAGAATCGTCGAGGAGTTGTGGATGGGATAATCGTACGAGGTGCACAGGCCTCGGTGCAGGTGATGCTGTGGGTGGGACCTGGAAGAACTCGGACCCCTTTATCGCATGCAAGAGTTGAAAATAGACAAGGGTGACGAGGATAAAGGTCGTCGTGATGACCTCTATAGGGGCAGCGGAGGATAAGGAGGAGAGGAAGACGATGGCAGATCGTACTCCGTTTCGTATCATGGCGACCAGTCTTGAGCTAGAAAAAGTTGGAAATGGCTAGGTCGGACGAGTGGCCAGCTGATCGCGTTTGGCGATCCTTGTGTGTGTGTGTGTATGTGCGGATAGAGGATTTTGAGGTGGGATAGGCGGGATTAAGGATTATAGAGGTATGTGATGGTCGTCTAATGGGTCGATGCTGTTGAACAATGGGAGAAATCGAAAAGGTGAGATCACGAGTCTGTCACCCAGTCGCGTTTTTTTTTTTGGGTTCTCCAATATAGAATCGCCGCCAAGGACGCGATCGACTTTGTCCTACTCGAAGTGTATGTTGAGATACACGCTCTTATGCTGCTCCTACCTTGGGTATACGTCGAGAAGAATAGAGAATGAGAGAGGGGGTGTTGATTCTTTTACACGTTGAGTTGCCCCTAGTTCCCCAAAATCGGCCAACGCGCGACCACCAGGGGGCTTCTTATTCTTCCCCCCCTGGAAATCTCGTCACCACTTGGATTAACCTCGGTCCGGCTTCTCGGTGGCCCACACGGCTCAGAGGCGTCGAGAGGCGCAGGTTGTAGATGAAGCACGAGAGATCGGATGTCAATGCGTCGCAGTGGTCGAAGTGTATATATGCATGGACATGACCTCCCCCTTTGGTAGACGCGTGAGCTCACTCGGCATTGGCCATCGTACGAGGTGTCCCATAAAAACATTCGCCACTCGCCGTTCCGGTCGATTCGGCACAGAGGTCAGATGCCGACATGCGAGGGTCATCGGTGCATTGTCATGTATCATACTTCACGACCATCCCCTCAGTATGCCTACTTTACGCCAAATCTCCTCGCCTTCTCCGGCCTCTCTAACTTGTCTAAATTTCCTCTTGTACTCTTCTTCCGATTCGGTGCCCGATGCATCTTTCCACCTTTCCAACTCGTCCCACTCTACGTCCAGCGCCCTTACTGCATTGCTGAGATATGCCAAATCACTTGCAAGTTGAGCAGCACCGCCATTTGTCAACTGCCGTATTCGCGGAAGAATCGTCTTGGTCAGGCGTGAGAGCAGCGATAAACTGAGCGACGAGACCCAAGTTGACAACACTGCCTCGGCGCCCATGTTCGGTGATGCCGCGCCATTGCTTGTACTTCCTGCTACAGTCTGCGCCATCTCCTCGATCAGATCCCCATCAACAAAGGGTAACGTCCGGATCGAAAAGGCCAAGGCGTCATCCGTCGCATATACCTCGAACACTCGTAGTAGGTTGAGTAACCCTTCACTCACTCGCGCGAGCGTATCAGTCGGAGAGAGAGAAAACGTGGGGACTTGCAAGTCTCCGCGCCGATTTGGCTTGTCAGGCTGGGACCATATGGGGAGATTTGGGTAGGTGTCGAGCTGTGCCCGAAGCGGGGTGAGAATGATATCCTGCAAGAACAATTGCGCCTCCTTGGTAAAGGTGGTCAAGGCTTCCCGAGCCGGAGTCACGGCGACGCTCTTGTTCGCGGATCGTTCCGAGAGCAAACTGTGAAGGTCGGCCGAGTTGAGCGTCGACTGCTGTAATAGCGAAATCGCACCAAGAGTCGTCTCTTGCAGGTGAAACGTCGAAGGATCCGTCGGCTGGATATGCGAGATCTGTTCCACATCGAGAAGGGTGTTGTGCAGCCGTGTCTCGAACCGGCCTAATCGCTCGCCAATCTCCCGGCATGCGGATAAGACATGCAGACCCAGCTGGAATGCTCCCCAATCCTCGGTCGAGTAATCCAGCCCATCAAAGTCGAGCTCATCCTTGGTCTCCTTGGTATTCTTCGTCCGACCAGCAGTCAAGACTCGGTCTTTTTGCGATTCCATAAAGTCCTCGAAGAAGCCCCCGAGAGCGTCCACCAGTCCTTTCGCCCCGTACCCATGGGTGAAAGCCATACATCGAGTGACTGCTTCATCTGCGACTGCAAAAGCTGCCGTTGCCCGATCGAGTAACGCCCTGCTGGCGTCCCCCTTGGTGGCCACGGAGGACAAGGATGGCTCTGTGCGAAGAAGATGTGAGAGGTATCGGCGTTCCAGTGAGGGGTAGGACCCTTGAAGGTCCAGGAAAGGTTCGTACAGCGTTGTTTCCCATTCTGAAGAGGCTGATTGCGAGACTTCCGGGGCCATCGCTGGCGCTCTAGAGAAGCGGCGCGAAGCTGAACGCTTGGGTACAGCTCGTGGACTTTTCTCCACGATCGAGGACGGGCTGCCTAGGGTCGGAGACGAGACGATTGCACTTCCAGAGACGATACCGCCCTGGCTGTTGAAAGCCATTCGATCGACGGTCCCTTGCACCGCTAACGCCAGCTCTTCTGTCGCCTTGTACGCTTTGATCAGCTCGGGCAAGGCAGATGCTCCATGATAATCGGCCAAAGCGCCTAGGCGAGCTTGCATGGACGGAGTGAGGACGTCGAGAGTTGACTGTAGGAAATGACACAGTACTGATGTCGAGGATGCAGGGGAGAATATGAGGGGTATTTGCGTTTTCTCGGTCTGGAGCGCTGCGAGGAGTGAGGCGTAAAACTTGGGCAAGAAGGCATGGAATTTGACGGCGCTCGATCCTTCCGAAACATTTGTCGAGGATGTCGTCGTGTCCAGGATGACCGCTTGGCTCCATTCATCGAGAATAGATTTCCTCCTAGCCTTGAAGTAATATTCCTTGAACTCGTCCTCCCTTTCAATCATGTCGAACACCCGTCGAAGCTTTGCGATGCCCTCGGTGTCATTATCCGCCATGTTCTTTTCCAAGGCCTTGGCCAATGCACCCTCTAGATCATTCTGCAGGGACACCAATAATGTCTTTCGCGATTCGTACTCCCCGGGCGTACTTTGAAACACCACCATACTCCTTCCAGCTTCTGCCAACCTATTTCCCGCTTTTGACCAAGCTCCTTCCTCGATAAACGCCGTGATCTCGCTTTCCAATGTAGACCAGCTCTCTGCTTCTCTCAAGATATCTCTTGCGCTCTCCATTCTCACTTTGAGCTTGTCCAAATGAGCCAGTTTTTCCAAAGAAGCAAATGTTTTGGCTTCGTCGGTATCGTGTTTCCCGTTGATCCCATCCGAGCTACTTTGTACCTGTGATTGGACTGAAGATAATGAGGCCTGTAAAGACGTCGCGCTCTCCCGCATGAACTGCAAGTCGTACGTGAGTCGAGGGACTGTGCGCGTTATATCGTGTATCGATTGTTCAAGCGAAGATGAAGTGTCCTGGGATAAGAGCGATAATCGGGTGAGAAGCTCATTCAACACTTTATCTATAGGTGCGAGCGGAGGTGCCTGTACAGGAGCACCCGGAGCGAGGGCGGGTAGATGAGGGGAAACGAGGTCATTGATGAAGCCTGGAATGTCGGTAGAATAGCTATCGAGAGTCTTGCCGAGAGTTGAAAGGGATGAGAGGGGGTCGTGATTTCCATTGGTTTGGGGGAGAGACGACGATGCAGTGGGCGGAGAATCGGTCAGATCGACCACGGCATCTTCTCCAGCAGCCATGGTTACCTATGGCCCACCCAGAGTTGGGATTCGTCGTGGGGTAGGGGCCGAATGCGACAAAAGGGGGTTGTATAGAGACACAGTCGAAGGGTCTGGCGCGTCCAATTGACAAAGTCGCATCATCTTCCTCCGTTGCAACATATCATGCCTCTTGACGAAACGACATGTCCCTTCTCGAGCAGGTAGGATCCCACGATATCCGCTAGAGGGTTCTATCATACTAAATTGTCTCAGAAGCATGACGAGGCTCTGCTCAGAGTTCCATGGTTGACCAAGGAAACAAAATCCGGCAGATGGCTATTCAAATATGCCCCACACCCAGATCGAGCGGGTTATGTCTTTGTGGTATGCCTCGACCCCTCTCAAGTCTCCCGAGCTGACTGATAGGCGACAGATCTTATTGTGCTATTGTTCGAGTCTCTGACAGCGCCGTCCATCCCTGCGCGATTGGCCAAGATGATTCCCGGCTCAACCAGAACCCGAGTGACCGAGAGTCAGCGAGACGATACCGATACTGCCGAAAGAGCATTGAAGGTTTTGGACACTCTGGAAAACGAGATCATGGTGCTTTCCTCCTCGTGGAATGACGTCGAGGTCGAAGTCAAAGAAGACGGGTTCTATGTACGTGCCTGTGCTTTGCTCTCCCTTACCTGTCTGGTCCTCGCTGACAAACAGGACAGGGTTGTCTCTGTCAAGGCTTCAATCTCCGGAAAGCCTTTCGCATGGCTATTCAACATGGCGTAGGTCTCAGATCAACTCGATGCGGCACAATGGTTGATACAACAGAGAGTTGCGCTCCACAATCCCGTTGGCGTTCATCACTCGACACTTGATCGGGCCCATGGCGTCCCACTTTGCACCTCAGAGTGTGGTACCATCATCTCAGAGTCCACTTGCAGCTATTGCAGTAATGCTCGAAGACTCTGATCTGGCCAAAAGGATATCTGGACCTGGGTCAAGCACATCCGTCTACACGTCCAATGACCATACGGAGACGCAGCAGACTGCATACTCTGAGACTCTGGCTCCAGCATCGAGCACGCTCAAGTCTGCGTCACCTGAAGCCAACGATGAACATTCCCCGATCTTGGACGGTCTGGAGGACATTCAAGAAGAAGACGACGATGAGGCCTATCAATCGTCAAACGCGCCGTCGCCTGCCCACATTCGATCACACGACAAGCCGATTCCGAAAGTAGCGAGAGAAACGAGATCATTCTCCCCCGAAAAGCCTTCGTCGGACAAGACGAAGATCGAGGCTGGTCCGGCCAAGCAGCCCAAACAGCCCACACCCACCCCATTCAAACCCAGTGTATCACAATCATCGCAAAAGAGCAAGAGGGAGCCTGAAAAGGAAGAAGAGGAGAGCATGGAGAAGAGATTGGAAGAGGTGAGGAGGAAGATGGGCGCTGGAGGTGGGGGACGCTTGAGTCGACGTCGAGCAGGTAGATGATCAATCGCTCGGAATAGACACTCCCCTCGTCTACGCATTATCGTTCATGCATACCCCGCGCAACCAAACAAGTGTGTCCCCTCTTTTGCAACTGAGGCGTTGTGCCTCGGGATGCGTCCGAGACCGCTAGCCATACATCACACTATACGCCACGCTACTCGTCTCCGCTCCCATCGCACACCGACACGCTACATCGTGACATCCATCTCCAGTCACCGCCTAGGCATATTTGACGGCAGAACCGATTTGCGGTTCCTCCTCTGTGGCCTGCTGGTTGGTGCCCTCGTCGATGCTCACCAACGAGCTGGCAACGTAAGGATTCGGAGCTTCGAAGCTGAAGATGACTGGATATTTGGTCTCTAGAGTCTTGTCTCCTTTTGTAATGGCGGTCGATACTTGCTTCTTGTAGTTATTGATCCAAGTACTCACTTCGGGTTGGACATCTTCATCCGACCGCGTGATGATATCCTTCGTAGGAAATTTGGGCAGATCCAACTCCCTGAGGAACGTCGCGTATGTCTGGTAGAGATCGTTCAGGTCTGTTTTGGTTTGCGCAAACTCGTCAGCTGACTCAGGATGCGAGAATTTCGGATGGAAGGAGGATTGAAATGTGAGTATGGGTCGAGCGTATTTGCCCTCGGTTCTTTCCTTGTTGATCTCAGTGAAGATGGTCAGCGTGGCGTCGACGTCATATTCCGGTGATAGCCAAACGGAAGGCGCAAGTCTGGTCACGACTTTATGTCCTGTCGAGGTCATTGGAGTGTATGCGCGTCAAGGATGTAGCGTCGAATGCACTCAAGGGCAGCAGCCGAATGAAGGTGGGTGAGGGGATACGTGCACGAAGCAAGATTGGGGAAGAGACGATCAGTGATCGAGAGCGGCCTTTTGTAATGCAATTCTCGTTCGCTCAAATGACCATCGTGTCGGGGTCGGACAGCGACAAAGCTCTCGACCCAGATCCCTTGCACCCTTGCGCTCCTTTCTGTATGTTGATACGCGCATCGTGTTTGAACATGCGGCGGATTGTAATGATGAGAGGACGCCGAAGGGTTGGATGCGCCCGCGAGGAGTTCTTGAGCAGAAAGGATTCGCATTTGTCAGACTGGATTGTGTTTAGCAAAAGGCCGAAAGATCAGCCGGCATCGCAAAAGATATCATCAAAACGTATCAAAGGAAAGCGCAACACCACGCAGCTCTACTTGGACTTGCCCAATACGGCCTCCTTGGCCCTCTTGCCTGCCGATCCGGAACCCAGCGAGCTCGACTTTTTCCCCGGAGCTTTACCAACCACCTTGTCGGCTTTGCTAGGTGCTGTTGCACTCGAGCCAGCTTTGACCTTTTTCTTCTCGGCCACTTTGGTCTTTACGGGCTCTTCAGTGGTCTCCTCGGCCTTGGTCTTTTTAGCGGGTGAAGATTTAGTCTTCTTCTCCACTTTATCCTCCTTGACCTCTTCGGGTGCAGCACGCTTCTTGTCTTTACCCTTTCCTTTGGTCTTCTTGCTCGAGCTCTCTCCGTCCATCTTGACGTCCCCATCGGCATTCTTGAGTGTTTTCTCCTTGACGTCGAATCGGCCGGCCAGGGAAGAGTTCCAAACGGGGAGGAGGACACTGGTGCTGGTTTTGATACCTATAGAAAGGACATTCTCCCACTTGTCCTCGATTTGATCAACAACCAGGGGGATGGCAGCGAGGAGGTTGTCGAGGGTATCGGTGTCGGAAGTGGACCCAGCGGTCGATATCCTGATCGAGCTGAGGTGTCAGTACATAGCACAACAAGACATCTTCCGTGACTCACTGGGAAGTTCCAGTAGATGGGTGGAAGTAGGTAGAGTTTATAGCTCGTCCGAGCTCTGCTTTCAAGTCTTTGCGTTGCAGGTTGACGGGGATAGGCACTCTAATGATCAGTCACCTGCTAGCATTTTGGTTGCGGATGCTCACTTTTTCGCTTGGAAGAATGTCTTGCCCAACAACTTGGGCAGACTCGGAACGATTCTCTCATCGGCCAACCAAAGATCATTCTCCCTCATCAAATTCCTCCTAGCCTCGAAAGGCTTCCACTTTCCTCTCAATTTATCGGTGTCCACGACCCGGTTGATAAACTTGATGTTGTGTTGTGGGGACGCAAGGAGATCCTTGTAGGTTCGCTGAGGAGGTTTAGTGATGATGGCGATGGTGGTAGCAGGTGGAGGGGGCATAGGTGGGTGAGGCAATTGTCTACAACGTGAGCGAGGGACACTCGACCTCGTGCGAGCCGACAGAGCGGTGAAGCTGCAACTTACATCCTCTTGGGCATGAGCTTTCGTTTCGTCGTGCCTCGTTTGGTATTGACAATCAACCAAATGTGCTCATCACGGTCGATGAGTTCTGTGTCTTCTCGCTCGGCAGATACTTTGGCGTGGTACTTGGCCAAGGCGGTTACGGCCTTGTTGGCTTGTTCTCGGTCAACCGAGTGAGTCGACATGGTCAAGGCTGACTTGACGACCGCAAGGGTGAATTCGTGTGCGGCTTGGCGATGAAAATGGGGTTGGCTGTGTACTGAGCCAGTCTCGAAGCTGAGTCGACACGGATGTAAGGAGTTGTCGGCGGTCGGCAAGGTAGTCAGTCTGCTTTCACAAAAACAGAAATCAGGCTCTGAAAGTGAAATATTGTTACTCAGTCACGTGACCTTCAGTGGGCAGGGGGTTGAGTGGCAAAATCACTTTTACCCCGCGTTTCAGCTTTGGCCCAATGAGCCATTTCACCCCTCTTCGGCCCCCTCTAGGCAAGTTGTGCCAACGTCGAGTCGTCTGGCCGCGGATGACACGACGCAACACAAGACGAGTATAATCGAATGAATCAGAGAAGGTAGTGACGGTGTCAGGATGGAGATTTCGTTCAAAGTATACCACGAGGCATCTCAGACACCCCTGTCCGGGCGGCCATTCTGATTTCATCCGCCATCCTGCAAGTTTCCCCAGTGCTTCAAGGTCTGGATCCCTGTAAACTGTCAAGCTTCGACAAGGTCATCTGACAGGATGATACAAGGCGTTAGTCCAGGCCTGGAGTCGAGCTGGATGAAGATTGAATGTGACTGACGAGGGGGTGACGGGTCGATGGTAGGAGTGATGAGCTGCTGACCCTTTCAGACCGCGATCAAGAATACAGATATAAACCCCACCCATCACGCCCCCCTTTCCCCTTCTTGACTTTCACCCACTTCCACTACATCTATCCTCCATCACCAGTCAAACGCTCTCAATACCCTACCCTACTTAACAATGTCCTTCTCAAACGCTGCGCAAACCCTGGCAAACATGGTCATCTCGATAGGATGCCTTTTCACCGTCGTCCTGACCACCGACGAATTTCTCCAAGTCTTGACATCACCCTTCCACATCGTCGTCGGTCTCGCCGTTTTGTGGACCGCAGCCATGATCTACTCTCTCATCTTTGCGCTTCTCAAGATGGTCTTTGACTATACCACCTACATCACCTTGATGCTGTACATTCTTGCCCTCGTATACCATTCAGTGGTGCACGCGGCCTATACCCTCATCGCCAAGCGATCTCTCTGGATCGTAGGGTCTTGCATCACTGCGGTACTCGCCTACCGGTACGCAGTTGGATGGCTCAACAAGACGATTCGATTTTACAAACTCGAAGTCCAGCGAAAAGAATGCGAGTGCCCCCATCAATACTGCACGAAAAGACGCGACGCGACGAGGTGCTGACGTGATAGGGTTGTACAAGGTTGCGGTCGACGACCACTACTACGCATGGGGTATGCAGTCGAGCATGGAAACAGCGCAATACGAAGCCGATCGAATGCAATGTGAGTCTACCCCTATCGTATCATGTCACTTCTGTTAGCTCGATGCTGAGCTTGGAGGGAATCACCACCTCGACCAGGCCGAACAAGAAACATCCGACATTGATGCCGCCCTCGCCCGAAGCCTTTCCGATACCGAGGCAGCTGGAAAACTCGCTCGACTCAGGCAGGAAGCGGAACGTCTTCATCAAGCCTTGGTCGACATTGCGATACACGAGAGCAGAGAAGAAGATGTCGTCCATCGAGCATGTTCGTACGCAGACGCAGTTGAGGGAATGACTCCAGTCGGCATTTGCGACTATCCTCGACAGGCAGGTCTCCGATCTCACCACAACTCTTGGACCATGGATTCAAAACTCACTCAATTCCAACGTCAAAGCACAGCTGATGTATAGGCGTCCATCTCCTCTCGAGGATACCCGTACGACTGGGCCTCAAGCTCTCGATCTCCCTTTGCCTCGCTCAACAAATTCTAGGTATTGCCAAACGTGAGGCAGTAACCTCTGAGTTTACAGACTCAGACCTTTGCTTCTTCCCAGACTTGCATGATATGGCCTGACACCTCCCTATAGGAGATGGTCGCATGTCTGGCTAACACGAGATTTTCTCTTTGTCCCTTCTTGATACCTTCCACGAATTTGACCGCTCTTGTGAGACGTCTTTCGTAGACCTCGCCCCTCAACCCATTGATCTGGCAATCTGCCCATACCATAGTCGTCGTAGCTACCCATAAGGTAGACTTTGCTAGATCATTTGGAGAAGTAAATCCGAGTAGACAGGTAGATTAATCTGTAGACCTTGTACATGCCGTACCTTACGCCTGCATCCGTAACATCTTATCACTCGTACTTGTACGAAATCATGCGTCTCATGCACTAGATCCCTCATTACTATAGCGTGATATAATGCATGCGAAAGTCTAACTCGGAAATGTGCATATTGGTGCCAAAGCAAGCGAAGTCGAATGTGACGCATTCATCGGCGTTCTTTGACAAAGAACTCCAAGACGAGGTAGCTGGCGAGGATGAACACCCCAAATACTATACCTAGTAGCGCTGTATCAGGCCACCAGAATGCTTGAGCATGGAAACCGAAAGATGACAGGACTGACGGGGTAAGCATATTGCAAGTGGAGGAATCAAGGATTGCTCACTAGTAGCACTGGGAACCTGGATATCAAGTCCAAACTGAGTTGTCAGCCTAGTCACAAATATCCGTGCATTGACACACCTTGCGCTCGATGAGCTGAAGGTATCGTAGCTCATTGACCAGCAATGCCTCGTAACCCGCATGGAAGAAGGAGAAGGTCAACATCCACTTGAGACCCTTGGGCACTCTGTCATAGTTCATCAACAGACCCGCAAAGAGCAGACTGTCTCGTCAGCAGCCGTATGATTTGACATGATGGCGACTCACTTGTAGAGCATGACCAAGCTTCCGAGGAGATTCGCAACGCCAAGGTCGGAGACAGCCACACTGATGAACAGGATGATACTGCTTGCCGTCAAATTGAACAGGACGAGGATCATGATGAATTTCCAGAAGGACGATACTTCCGGGTTGAGTCCGGCCAAACCATAGACTATCGAGCCTAGAACGAAAGGGGGGATGACTCGAAGCGGAATGATGTCAAACAGCACCTGAGGATGAGCTAAAGGCGATCCCATTGTAGATGACTCACCTTTGAGAGGAAATAGCTAATGGGCGCATAGTATCCATTTGCGCGTTCTCGCATGAACAGCATCCTCTCATTGGCGAATATACCCAAGGACGACAAGGTCGAAAACCCAAATAAGCTGAGGATGAAGAGGAACAATCCTAGTCGATTTTGGAAACCGGGAATGTCGTTTGTCACCTTGTAGAAGAAGAAACCGCAAAAGAGCGCAGCCAAAATGGCGACGACGTAATGTGTCGCCATAAGCAGAGGGTTTCGGTACAGATTCTTGAAGGCTCTACCGGACAAGAGTTTGAATTGGGTCCAAATACCGGCCTTTTTATACCCTCGCAGGAGCTCGGTCTCTGCTTGAACATCTCGAGCATCCATTCCGCCGGGCGTATGACCAGACTGTATCCTGCTTATCTCCGCCTCGACTATTTTGGCATCATCGCTCGCACGACAAGCAAGCACGAGCTCCGCGAGCTTTTCAGGAATCCGGTCAGAGTCTGGTGTCGCACTGCCCGACCCACTCTGAGATGTGCCAAAAGCCCCGAGGAGCTGGTGTGCTTTGCGTGAGATTCCCCCGAAAACAGTCTGAGCCTTGGGAGTGACATCTGACTCGTCGTCAGAGTCTTCCAGATCATTGTGCCCATTCACAAGCGGTCGCCTTGAAGCAAATCCGTTCTCCGGGTCACCTCGGATAGGTTGAACGGGTGCAATATGACCATTCACCTTGGTCTTGTGACCTCTGTGATCTCCTGCCGCGTCTACAGTCACATCGATGAGGTAGTCGGCAATGTTGTATCCCGGCGGACAAGGATGACCAATCTTTTCAAAGTGCGCCTGGGCCCGAGACATCTCGCCCGAGTACACCAATTGGCCCTTTCCGAGCAGCAACAATCGGTCAAACAAGGCGACAATGTTGGATTGAGGTTGGTGAATAGTGAAAATAACGGTCCGGTTGTACTGCTTGGATAGAGTTTTGAGTGATTCAATGACGTTGTAAGCGTTGTACGAGTCGAGACCGGATGTCGGTTCGTCGAGGAACAGAATTGAAGGTCCAGTGACCAGCTCGCAAGCGATACTGACTCGCCTCTTTTCTCCTCCCGAGATGCTCCTCTTCCCACTTTCTCCTATCCTGGAATCCCTGATACCGAGAATGCCCAGCTCCTGCATCGTTTCCAAGGTTCGGAAAACCTTGGCCTGCCGGCTCATGTCCCGCGGCAGACGAAGCAGTGCAGAGTATAACACTGCCTCGTAGACTGTCAATGTGCTGAGGAGCGTATCTTCCTGGTCGACATATCCGACGACCCGTCTGAAAGTCGATTCGTCAGGGATATCTCGACCGTTGATGTACATGTCGCCTGATACTGTACCCGTTTTGGCCTTTCTGGCGAGGATATCCAGCAGGGTTGATTTTCCCGCACCTGAAGCGCCCATGATCGCCAACAACTCGCCCGGTCGGACTGTCCCACTGACGTGTGAAAGCACCTGTTTGCCGGAAGGAAGAGAGTAGGACAAGTTTGAAAAGTGCAATGTCGCAGGAACGTGATCAGCCATGAGCTTGGCGGCTTCATCTTCCGGCAGCTTGACTCCGCCTGGACCATCCGGATGTCGGTGTGTCCTGCCGAGATACCAGACCACTGAGCGTCAGCATCTTGTATGTTTGGATGGAAGCGGACATACCAAGACAGGCGATAACAAAGATTGCGGCTGCAATCGCGGCGCTGAGCGCGACGAGCGTGCTGTTGTCTGGTTTCTCTGGTCGCTTGTATCCAGGGACTTGGGTATAATGCAGGCATTCTCCACTTTCACAATCGAGTGTGATGGCCTTGTCGCCAAAGACATCGTTGATGAGCTGGTTCATAGCTGGTTCACGGAACGAACAGCCCTTGCCAGACTCGCATTCGAATGAACCGGGACCTTTGACCTCCTCCGATAGAAAGTCGTCGATGTCTGAGCTCAGCGAGAGAGACATTAATGTGCACAAGTGTACTTACTGACGCTGCCGTCTTCGCCACAGAGGAATCGACCGGGGATACAAGCGCAATCGATCTTCTCGCATCGGTAGTTGGTCTGATTGGAGTCTGCTCGCGTCAGCAATGACCCCGAGAGAGAAGCGCACGTACCAAAGCTGTCCTTGCTGTCCCACGAGCATCCCTCGAGGTTACAGTAGAAACTCTCGATTCGATCTACCCAGAACTGAAACTTGCACGTTCCCATGGCATCGGCCGTGACCATTTCCGAGGAGTCCACCATCGAGTTTGGCCAGCTCCACCCTCTTACAGATGACATATTTGTGGATGGACCGTCTGCCGAACAGGTGAATGTGACTTGAGGTGGCCGATTGTCTGGAATGGTATCGATGATCTTCCGATCTGACCATCAGCCCAAGCCAACAAAAGGTATCCTCTGTCCACTCACTCGTCACATCGCACATTTGAAAGTTTTGCTCAATGGCCAGACCCCCTCGATAACACACCATATCGTCGTCTTCCACTTGTCCACCGTTGCTTCCCCCACTACCCTCATCAGGTGGGAATCTCGTTCTAAATGCTGAACACGCCGAATCCTTCTTGCACACATTGCAGTTGATCCCTCCCCATCCGTCGTCGCACTGACATAGCTCCCCTTCTGGACGAGGGTATCTTTCATCTCCATCGGCTAGGGAGCCGCATAATGGGGTCGTGCAATCTTCGCCGCCGAACCCAGCAGGACATCGACATTGACCATCGTAGGGGTTACATTCTCCACCATTCCCGCAGTGAAAGGCGGGGAGAAGGCAGTTGAAGCAAGGTGGACAATCTTCTGGTCGTTTGGTAGGTGGCCGGCGAGGGGGCATCTAGAGATGTAAGCTCGAGCGAGACGACGAAAGACGCAGCTTACGAGACTACTGTTGAAGCCGATCTGAGCTGGACTGATAGCTGCATCGCGAAGCTCTGCCATTTCGGGACTGTGAGGCGATCGTCGATTGAGAAGATGACCGTAGCCTGGCTCAGAGTTTGACGCCATGACCAGCGGGCCAGCGATAGCTAGGAGGGTTGGTAGTAGGCGCAGCATGATCGTGACGAAGCGTTGGACGTAGTTGCTCGGGCTTCCACACGTCCTACACGCAGTCCAGGAAGTTTGTCAATCTACAGGGATCAGGCACCGTCCTTCCAGATGAGATACAACAAGTGCCGGACTCTCGATCGTCTGCTACGAGTTGGGGTGAAGCAGAGTTGCGGTAGATGGAGGGTTAGGTGGCCAAGGGGTGGTCGACTGGAATCGTCACATTCGCGCCAAACGCCATAACCGGCAATTCTCGGCTCATCTCCGTCTGACCCTTTACTCTGCAGTCCCATCCTGCTCGACGAGACCATGGTCGATCATATACGAACAAGCACCGAAGCTATGCATCTCTCCCTGTTGGATCTGCACGTTCTGCCTCGAGCGGTGAGCTGATACACTCCCTGCCTGATCAAATAATTGACAACACGTCCCCAGGACACAGCCCGCCGTAGACCATGATCACATAGACACTACCTGCGATGCATCTCATTCTTCACCCAAGACTCTAGCATCAGACACCCTGCGACATGGCGAAGTCAAGGAATGTCGCAAAGGTTCAATCTTCCGAGAAGACCAGAGTGACAGATGAACACCTCAGCGAGACATGTCGCGGATCTTATGGCTGGTCAGCGGTCAAGAACCCACAGATCCCCTTGAGCGGTAGCAAAATCCCCGAAAAGGTTATCGTGAGTGCGATCTCACATGATCAGGTGGGGAAGCTGAAGATAGATCTCGCTAGACATCACGTTCAAGGGAAAGCCGGAAGATGGGGAGTTAAGCCCGAGCAAGTCTTCCAGATGTTCCGTTCGACAAAAGACGGAGCCAGAAGTTGGGAGCTCGAGCTCGTCACAAATCGACAAAGGCAAGAAGGGAAAAGTCGCAACCTTGAAGGAGGAGCAGCGCGTGGAAGAGGATGATGTGTTGGACCGGATCTGAACAGCTACTTTGAACCACCATTTGAACCTGCTGCGGAATGTGTATGATACCTATCGTAAATCTCAATGGTCAGACCACCGCTACGATAGTCCGCCGGGAGACATGCCATGCAGGGTACCGAAGTAGCCGAGATGCGCGAGTACGACGAATGGACACATGCATATCTCGCGTCCAATCTTAGACTGACCAGCCTCCTGCAGCAGGCTCTGCTTGATTCTGGGCCGAGACGGATGGTGACTTGAATCTTTGCTGTATGCTGAGATATCGTTAACCCCCGTGAACGCCGGGAGGAGGGGGGGAGAGGGTTGAAACCCAAAATATGGGTCTGGGTAACGGCAGAGGGGCACGGCGGGCTCGACTCGCATCTCGGTATATATCTGCCGGACAACACGATCTCACCCCCCCACACTCTTCTCATTATTATTCTCATCCAACTACCGTATCCTACCTAGACCATCTGCAAATTTGCAAGAAGAACACCAGACTCTGGCATCCAAAATGAAGTTGACCGCTGTCCTCACCACTCTCTCGGCTATCGCCCTCTCCAACCTCGCTTCGGCCCAATCGTAAGTTGCACGCAGCACCAATCGCAGATGACCGGCTAATCTATTCAGCATCTCCCAATGTGTGCTTGACTGCTCAGCCTCCGCCGCTGCTGCGGCTGGTTGTTCCTCCTAGTATGTCCACAAATTATATCCATCAGATACCCCATTGACACTACAGCTCCGACGCTTCGTGTGTTTGCACCTCGGCCTCGTTCCAGAATGCCGCTGGAGCATGTCTCGTTGCGTCAGTCACCCTTGAACGCGACATATAACCCTGTCTGACGTATAGCAACTGCACTACGGCAGAGCAACAATCCGCTACCGCTCTTCAGAGTCTTCTTTGCGGCTCAACCGTGGCTTCGGGCTCGGTGACCGTCAGTGTCGCTAGTGGAACCGAATCTGCCTCGATCAACCCTTCTGAACTCGCTTCGCTCACTGCATCCGATATGAGCATGATGAGCATGAGCTCTATGGCTTCCATGGCTTCTGGATCCGCCATGTCCATGTCCATGTCGATGTCGATGTCTGGATCCATGTCCATGTCCTCGGGTGCCTCTGCCACCTCGATGGCTTCTCGAGCTTCCGGTGCCGCCTCGGGCAGTGGTAGTGCTGCCGCTGCTTCTTCGTCGGGTGCTGCTGGACGAGTCGAGGTCGGTACCAAGGGTCTTGGAGCTGTCGCCGTGGGAATGGTCGGTGTCGTCGCCGGTGGAATGTTCCTCCTCTAGGGGAACCCGTGTCTGTTCGGTGATGCGACGCTCGGCCCCATTCTCTACAGCGACCTGATCCTCAATCTGCAGCATCTGACGCTGAAACCCTTTCATGTTTCTTCTCTTCTGTCGGGCAAAATTCATTTTGGTAGGTAATGGGAATGGTAAATTCAATATGCAACGGTATAAATAACATGTACCTTCTCACCCCGTTAACGCCGTACTCCTGATGTCTACCTCAGCAGACCCTCTATCACGACAGTTGAAACCTTACTACTCACGCTCTGGGACCTATCGTCCCTCTATATCCTGAACCAACCTCCTCCTCAAGTCTCTTCTCAACTCCCAATTCTCCGCATCTTCCTTGACAATCTCCCTCAATCGGTAACTCAAGAAAACGATCCACCCAATCCAAACTAGGTCCAAAGCGCAGGCACTATCCATCAGCCGGAATACTAGGGTCGAGAGAGGGGCTCACCCGAGGAACCTCTTTCCAGAAGAAACGAGGCAGATATTATAGGTCAAATACGTGAACGTGACTGATACGCCCAACAATACCAAGAGGAGGAAGAAAGTCCAACAGAGTTCTTCAGTCTCCCTTTGGACCTCTTTGTACTGCTCCACAAGGTTCTCTACCTCCTGTTCACGTCCTGTCACTGCGTCCAGCTCCCCAACCTTCTCCTTAGCCTTTTCCTCAAGCAAGGGCGGGGTCTTGTCGTTGAGATAGGAGGGGATATCGATAACCACATGAGGGTGTGAGGGTGGATGTGGCGATGTGTTCTGCCACCGAGGCGGCTCTGCTATTCCACCTGGGAAAGCTTCAACGGACACCATAGCAGCTGCCTTGTATGCTTCATCTGTAGGCATATCTAAATCTGGATTGCCCGTTGCGAAGAAGGGCATTTCTGTCGGGGCGTTTGAATCGTGTACCGATGCCAGGGCGAGGAGCATCCACACAGGTATACCTCGTCTTTGATTCTGATATTGTACGTCCAACGTCTCGTTCTAGTATTCGTGTGAGATCATTCAACGCCTGAGTAGATACGAGGCGATAGTTGATGTGGGAGCAGCACGAAGAGCTCGACAGCACACAACATCTTGTTGGGCAAGAGAGAGTTTGGCTCAGCGGCTGGAGGACCAACAAGGACGGTCGACATTGCAATCCACCCTGTAACTGTCCAGTTGTGGCCGTCTCTAGTTTCCAACCGATTCATGCGTTTCATGTCCGTCATTGCAATTGTTCTAAGATTATACGACGTCAACAACTCCCACACCCCCCTGCGTACACTACCCAAAACTTCTCAGCTCAATGACCTTTTTGTCCAAGCCCATTCCCGAGGTCACATTCGCTCGCTCGGCTCGTTGACCCACCGCTTCTCTCACTGCCTTTTCCAACCTCGCCCTCTCCTCCTCTGGCATGGCTTGCGTGGCATCTTTAAACGCGGCAGGGGATGATTGCGCCAGTCCAAGCATCGTGGTCGTCGCTATCAGGTGCAGAGCCGTCGGGGACGTTGTTTCTCGATCCAGCAACAATGACAGGGTCGGCAAGAGGATACCGTATCCTCGAGGTTTCGCTTGATCGGGCATCCCACTCGTCCACGCTACCAGTCCTTTCACGACCTGCTTGATACCCTCCGATTGAATCTGGTCAATCTCGCCGGAAGATGAAGCAACCACGCTGTCTGCGATGAATTGGATCAGTGGGCTGATGAGGCTCAGGGCGACGTGCTGGAGAACGGGCGAAGGGATCGGGGTAGAGCTTAGGGATGATGGCGATACCCTGAGCGATGCCTGCAGCAGGGTGGTCGCGCAGTGAATGGCCGTCAGGCCAAGTTCTGGTCGATCCGAAGCTGCAGACAGGTTTTGCCCGATAGCATAGCAAATCTCTTCAATGACAACCTTGCTAACCTTGACTGAAGGCGGAAGCGAGGTAAAGACGAGAGTGATGGCGAGCAGGTTGTTTTTGATCTTCACATTGGCGATTGCGTTCACGCGAGTCCTGATGTAAGCCACGCGCCATCTTGCAGGCCACGACGTACCTCATATCGTCGACATGGGCCAGACAAGCCGACAAGAGCCCATGAACGACCCGATCGCCCGTCGCGACACCCATACCTGGAACTTGCGCCCCTACGCCTAGTATCTGGTCGAGCAGTAGCTTTAGCACGGGCAAGAGGGATCCAACATAGTCCTGGTTGGGCGTCTCATCCGCCAAGAGATCGCTGAAGAGATGTATGACCACCGCCAACAGGTCAGCCCGCTGGGTCGGCTCGATGCATTCGACAATCTTGGCATAGGCGATGAAGCTACTTCGCAGGAAGGCAATCCGGTCGACGGGCGAGTCGGTGGGAGCGAATGTGGATGGGGCCTCGCGAGACGGAATGACGGATCGGAGGGTGTACGTGATGATGGCCAACGCGCGGCGTGTCTGCGCGGCATCGTATCTAATGATCAGTAGGGTGAGAGCGGTAGGCGCCGTTGACTAACGCTTGTTGCCCACGGCGGCTGGTTACAAAGATCTTGACAACCTCGCACATCTCCGCCTTGACAGGCGCCGTGGCGCTCATACCAATCCTGTAGGATATCGTGCACAGCTCGTCAAAGAAAGCTCCCTCAAAGACGCTGCCGCAAAGTTGTGGTCGAACCAGACTTTGCATGGCCTGTAAGCATACCTGAGCCATGTTGGCGGTTGCGGTATCGGTCAAAGCCTTGACGAGCGATTCAAATGCCAGGCCATAGACAATGTAAAAGTTGGTGGACGGTTCCGGTTTCGCCATGGGAAGCGAAGGCGGTTCAGAGGGGGAGGAAAACAACTGGCCGTTCATTGCTCCAAGAGCAAAAGGGTCAGACGCAGCGAGTGAGATTGCTGTGGCTTCAAGCAACTTTGGAACTGCAGCCTCGTAGTACTATACGTTAGTCTTTGCCTCGTCTAATGAGACGCGACCCACCGGCAAGAGGACATCTCTGCCTAGGCCGTTGTTGAAATCGAAACCGCCTGCCCCGGCTCCGACGCCCATTTCCGGATCGGTGCGCAACTGCGCATAGTCACGCAAAGCACCGATCCAGAATGGACCCAGTAGCCAGCAATATGGCCTGACCACCTCGACAAGGTATGCCTGTCTCGTCGAGGCGACCTGCAATTCTGCCCATGCGGCTAGCACCGAGACTTTGAGCATGACTGCAGCGTTGGCTGACAAGTCGGCGACGTCTCCAAGCGCGACCATGTCTCCGTCTTCTGTCAGTCCATTTCTCGGTCAAGAGAAAAGTCTTCACCTTTACACTGCTCGAGAGCGTTGGTCAAGAGTTTCAGGATTCTTCCCATTCTGCCGACTTCCTTGACCACGCCACAGCCCACAAACACTGCACAGACCTGCACCGCGAGGGACAAGACTTCTGGCGCCGAGTCTGAGCCAAAGGATGGGGTCAAGGCAGCAGCGATGGGAGCTTGATGCTGCTCGAGCAGGAGCGACCCTTCGAAATCTGGATCTGGAGAGGTGGAAAATTTCTGGGCGTCAGTTTGGGGTGTCTCCAAACAAGGCCCACCTCGACGACATCGCGCAGTACGACAAGCCCCTGGAGTCTGACCTCCATGACTTGGGCAGCACTCGCCGAAAATGCCATGCGTATGAGGTCGGCCACTCGAGAGTACAACATGTGCCTGTCGTTCAACCCCGCGCGGCGAGCGAGGACTGGGTTGAAATGCTCCAGCCGCCCGCGGTCCGACACGGCGTCAACTGTACTGTGTAAACAGCTCAGGGCGAATAGCTGTGTTCGCCATCGAGACGACAAGGCTGTAGCGCTACCGGTCGCCTCTGCTCCCAATGATTCACCTTCATCGTCGATAAAAGCCGGGGCAGAAGAGGCGTTGCGGACCGGAGCTTGAGCTGCCTTTTTCTGGGCCGCGGTACGAGTCATGATCCGTTGACAGAGATCAATCCAGCCAGAGGGCAGTGTGGCCGCAGTCTGCTGCAGCCATGATAGGATGACATTCTTCACCCCGTCCAAGCTGGGGTCATCGTCCAAAAGGCCGAAAAGATCCTCCACCAATTGGTTCCCGCCCAGCTTGGAAATGAGTACCGCGTCGCGTTGTACGATCTGGTACAATGCAGTGATGGCCGCAACTTTGAGCGGACGTCGAGTCGAGGCGAGATGCGTACGAAAGGTACCCAAGAGCCTGGGAATGTCCACTTCGGCAGGCGCGAACATTAGAAATTGCTGCACGCATTTGATGGCTTCGACGGCAAGGCCTTCGTCGGTCTCTTCACCGAATTCGTGGACAAGCAAAAAGACGAGACTTCGGACCTTGCCGGGCTCTTGAAGTTCGGGCCCCAGGACCCCGACCAGAGCATGCAGGATTCGGCAGATGGTTTGGTATGCAGGTAAGTCTCCCCGAAGGTTGACGCTGCCCAGGGAACCGCCGTCTGGATCGTGGGTTTCGAGGAGGTATATATTGGCAATCATACCCAGCGTGTTGGGGACGAACGGCGAGTAGGCAAGACTGGCGGCATTGATGACTTCTGCCAAGGCAGCCATGGCGAAAAAGTGGACAACCGGATGTTGATCCGTTGCGAGTGACATGAGAATATTGACAATGGTCTTGAGAATTGGTCCACCCGCTAATCCTCCGACATTGCTGTAGATGGCTCCGAACGCTAGAGCGCAACCTGCTCGACTTTCCGGCACTCGATTGTTGACGACCTGATCGACTAGCCACTGGATCTGGGAAGACATGTAAGCGCTGCCTCCTAGAGCGCTCAATGATCCCATGGCATCCGCAGCTGCTTGACGGATGCAGGGGGTTGGATCGAGAATGGCGTCCTGGGAGTCAGTGAGATTCAGGAGAGTGGGATGGCTTACTTGGAGAAGAGACTTGACGAGATCTGTCACTTGCTGATCTCCAAAGCCTTTTCTCGCCCTTGCGCCAACCGACTCTGCGCTCAACAAAGACCGCCGCAGGGCAGTGATGGTATTCGCCAGCACTGCTTGCTTTCGCCCTGGATTCTTTTCTAATTTGCCTGACCGTGTATGGCTCGACAGGGTCGCCAAGGACTGAATTTGGCCCTCTTGCGTCTGTTGTGGAAACATGATGGCGAACAATTCCACTCCGGCATCTATCACCCCTGTCTGGGGTGGAGCCGACTTGGAAAGTGTCAAGGACGAAGATGCGCTCAGCAGATCGAGATAGTCGTGTTCGAGGGATTGTCTTATCGGCGAGGAGAGCTAAAGTCAGGCACAGTCTTTCGGTGCATACTCACCTGTGATTCGACAGACATTTCTATCCTATCCCTATTGAGGAAAGCCCCTTCTGCGTCTACGCCGCCTGCATTCTCCCTGGCCTCCAACAAGCTCGTCACACCAAACGCATAGCCGTCGCTAGCCTGCCAGACGCTCGAGAACTGTCCAGCTTGAGCAGCGATAGCAGCTTGTGCGACTGATCCAGAATAGTTTTCCGGGTCAGCAAAGACTGTTATCGCTGCTTGCAGTAGAGCCGGTTGCATGGGTTCCGTGGCACTCGATTGACCTAGGCCCGAGAAACATTGCAAGACTCGTCTTCGGAGCGCCGCTTCCCTCTCGACCAGCGAGGGTCGAGCGGTGAAGACGGGTGATTGGGGACCGTTTGGGTTGGCGGCTTGTTCTCGCAAGGCCTCCGAATAGGCAGTCGCGAAACCATTGACAAAGTTGAGCGTGTTGGTAAAGAGTGTTGCCAAACGTCGAGCGACGTCAATGTTGACTAGCGAAATGTTGTGTCGCAAGAAATTGAGCACTGCTGCCAAGGCGCATTCTCGAACGAGCAGCAAGAATGACCATTCTGCTTCACCTCGTTCTCCCACGGAAGCATCCTTGCTGGTCGGTTTGGGCAGCGCGTTTCTCCAGAGAACCAACAGTTGTGGTAAATGTTGCTTGACGAGACTCTGGCCAAGACTCATCAACGAAGCGATGAGGTACCATGCAATTTGCACCTCGACTGCCGCAATCGGCACGTCGTGGTCTCCAGCTTTTTTCAGCAGGGATACTGCAAGGTCGAAGACTTGAGTCGAAATGTCGTGAGATACGTAGAGGGGACGAGCAGGACTGATGGCGAGGAGGGCGGACAGGGCGAATGCTTTGCCGACGACTCGGTCGGGTGTCTCTTTGGGGGTGGTCGGTGTACCGAGCATCCCCAGATCTTTCGTCACGTCCGCTAGTAAAATGTCCAATAATCTTGGTAGTTGACTCGGGTTGAGTGTGCAAAATCGTCGCAACGTAAACGCCGCAGCTAGTCGGACCGAATATGAATCGTGTGAAAGGAGTCGGACGAGCGGTTCAGCCAAGAGCTCGACGATGGAAGCCGGTGCGTTTCCGAGCTGATCCAGGAGACCTGCGACCTCTCGCAGTGCGATGATGAGAACGTATTTGTTCGTCTTGACGGTTCCAGGTAACGCTTGCGTCTGCCATTTCTTGAGATAGTTGTTGGTCCACTCTCGAATCGCCATCACTTGTCCTTGTTCGGAAAGGAGTCGAACGCCAATGAGGTCTCTGAGTAATAGACCGACGGCTTCTCGTGTGGTGAGCACCTCGAAGCGACTGCCCTGTGACCGTTGAGGTAGGACCAGCTCGTCGGTGACGTGTTTAACAATCTCTGAGTAATGCGCCTCGACATAGGTGGGTCCAAGTTGAGAGAAGAGGGTGACATAGACGTCGATGATTGCATTCCGAAGCTGACGAGGGGAAGCCGGTCGATTGTACGGGATCGAGAGGTATTTCAGCATGTCCACGGTGGTGAGGAGCGTCTTGCCTGCTCGGTCGGGTGCTGCAGATGTCATGACGGTCGGCTCGTTGCTGGTGTCATCTCCCTCTTTGGGCGCCTGTCTCTTGCTAGGTTCAGGCGCAACTACTCCGGAGCCAGGCTCCTGCGACGCGGCGAGCAGGTGCGCGAGCAGCCGACTCAGAGCTCTCCTGGTGAGGTAGTCGGCGGTTTCGAGGCTTTTGAACGCGAGAGGAGCGACAGAATCTAGTGTGGTCTGGAGTGGGCATGCTACGGTAAAGGTGTGCAATGAGATGAACGTTTCGGCACAAGCGCGTTGGATGGGCAGTGCCTTGTCTTGCAGACCCGCCCTCAGCGCTTTGAGGAGGTCCTTGACTAGGGCGTCGGGTAGAGCTCGACCGGCGGAATGCAGGGATTTGGAAAAGGCCAACACCGCATGTGTGCGCAGAATGACAGACGGAAAGGTCAGCAGGGGAGGTGTAGTCGCGGAGGCAGCTCACGAGGTTGGTGTTGCGTAGGACCTTCATAGATACGGTGCAGATTTCCGCCATAAAGGACATCATCTACGGGTCAGCAAATGATCAAGCTATACTCAAGGATGAGAACTCACATTCGCTCCGAGCTCTTTGATGATCTCGCCTATAGCAAACCAGCAGGCTCTACGTGATCAGCCAGAGTCAGCGCAACGGCGACTCACACTCGAGCCATGTTTTCCGGCGCCGACATGTTCTTGTTCCCGCCATCGGCTACAGCTTTGATGAGGGCTTGAACAAAGTCGAACAGGCTTCTCGACTCGACCTTTTTGTGCAGTTTGACTATACATCGCGTCAAGAGGTGCCGTATAGGTCGACCTGGTTTCGGCAGGGTCGGTGAAGCAGATGGGAGGATTAGCTTGAGGAAGAAGGCGTGGATAGGCTGGATATTGGGTAAGAGATCTTCCTGAGACGTTAGTTGCCAGCACGCTGCCAGCGGATGAGACTTGCATTGGTGAGGGTCTCGATTGCCAACTCGGCATGTCGAAGCCAGTGAAGGAGGACCAGATCAGCTCCATCGCCTGTGAAGCGAGACTGAGTTGTCAGCTCAGGATTCTTGTGAGGCATGAAGGCTTTACCTCGTCGATCTTGAGAGCCTCTGCAGTCACTTCGGACGACATGGCTGGGGTATATGTGAAGGCTTTGTGGGTAGTATATCAAGAGGTAGCAAGTGCGCTGAGATGAGCCTGACACTGCTCGAGTCACGTGGCAACTCCTCTCATGTCAGGCTGATATCCAACAATAATTCACAAAGTTCTTTGTCTCGCGAACTCGAGCTCTTTCATCAGGCCACATCAAAAGCTCCACATTCAGACAGAGCACCTCTCAAGCCTTCGAGCACGACACCAGCTGAGACTGGCCGACCACTCTCCCTAAAACGCACTGAAAGCTGGAAGAAAACTACAATTTCCCGGCCAAGATGTCCATCGAAGCTACCTCGTCTGCCATCCACCTCAACCTCCCGCCTACTTCTTCTTCTCAATCGCAAGTCAAACTCTACTCTGCTGTCAAACATCACACTGATCTCATAGACGCCACCCTACAGTGATCAACATCCACCCTTCCGTCCTCGCGTCTATCCTCACCCACCACTCTCGTCGACCTGCCGAATCTACCGCACCCCGAGTGATCGGGACCCTCATGGGTACACGATCCGAAGCCGGCACCGAGATTACTATTCGATCATCCTTTGCCGTCCCTCACTCTGAAGATGAAGACAAGATTGCCCTCGACATGCCCTTCCACCAAGCCATGGTCGAACTTCTCGCCAAAAACGGAGCCAAGGAGCAAATTGTAGGATGGTACGCTACCAGCCCAACCATCAACCCATACTCGGCTTTGATCCAAAACTACTTTACAAATGAGACTGCACCCTTCTCCGCGGTTCACCTGACGGTGGATACGGAGTTGACAAAGAATGGAGGAGGATTGGGTGTCAAAGGTTGGGTTTCAAGCAATTTGGGTTTGAGCGCAAAGCCAGAACACTGCGTGTTTTTGCCCGTTCCCGTACAGATCAAGTTTGCCGAGTCGGAGCGTGCTGCTCGTGAGTAGTCTCTACTACTCGTTGTCACGATCATGGCTGACGCTACAGTCGACCTTTTGGTGACCAACCCTACCCCTAGCCCATCTCAACCTGCTCTACCGACTTTTGCCTCATCGCTCAACGAGCTGTCGACATTGATTGACACTTGTTTGCAATACGTTCAAGATGTCAACTCGGGTGCAAAGCGAGGTGACGCCGATGTGGGGCGATATCTTTTGGAAGGACTCGGACGATGGAGCGGCTCAGAGGGAGAAGAAGGAGGTGTCAAGGCTGGTTTGCAAGATACCCTGACCGTGTCCTACTTGTCCAGCTTGATCCGAACGCAAATCGAGCTCGGAGGTCGATTGGCTTTGGTTCAAAATCAGTAGAAAACTGTCGAGGCGCATCTCAGACATGTATACACATTGGCACCAGTTTTCGCGATTGGACCCGCAAAGCTGTACTCTTACATGGATGCTACAAGATCTACATGTGATCACCCTCCACTATATCTTTATCCTCTCCATGAATCCGAAAAGACTCTTCATGTCGACATAACGTCGTCCATTCTTGTCCAAGTACTTGTCCGTCACTCCCGCAAGCATATTTAGCGCGGTCAAGTTGGCAGCGGCCAAAGCTTGCACTTCCTCTGCACCGAGTCAGCGTTCATTCCTCCCGATTAAGGATGGCCTACCATATCGAGGGTTACCTCGAGCCTTTGTCAATGCCCTGTCCACATCAAACAGGCTGTTGAAGTAGAGCAACTGGTTGTATAGCTGTAAATCGGAATACTACTCGTCAGTATCACTCGATGCGTTGGATCATTCACCTCCAATCTAACTGTTCCTTTACAACCATCTTTGACCAACCCAAGACATCTTCTTCCGTACACACCCATCATCCTAGTTCTGGCTCCGCAGCCTTCGCCATCACACACCGTGTAGCCCAAGTAGTATTTCGAAATGTGGCTCCTGATATGGTTCTCTAGCTGGACCGCCAGACTTGCCGCATGGTATGGCTGGGCACAGGAGGGGCAAACGATTCCCATGGGCTGCACCATGGACTGTCATCAGTACCGCGACGGGTCCATGCCAGAACATCACCCACCGAATCTTCCGTCAACCCTTCAAAGCTAAAATTACTCTCGCAAGCCATACACCGTATGCTCAGCGGCTCGGCGTCTTTGAACCTCTCCTTGTCTGAGATTTGCGACTCGAACGTGAAGAATTGCTTTTCGGCGACTTCACCATTGCCGTTTGAGGATGAATACCTGGAAGGATCCAGGCCGAGACATTGTGCTAATCGACTTCTATCGGTCCCCTCGATGGATTCACATAGACGTAGGATGGGCTGCAATATTTGTGTGTCGAGGTAAAAGTCGTAGTCTACATGTCAGCTGTATCCCTGCAAGACAAAACTGACCGATCTTGAGCTCTGATCCCTGTCTCCTTAGGTCGTCGGGATGGAATGCTCGATCCGCTTGAGCCGACCTGGCCGACCTTCCATCATCTCCCAAGCAGATGATGTACGGTATAACGTCGTGCGCCCTGACAGCCGTTCCTTTTGATTTCATGCGAAGGGCGACTTGAACGTGTGGCTGCGATTTCTTGTCAGGGTAGTCTTCTGGATTCTTTCCCAACCGCTTGAAGATGATAAAGTCATCTAGCGGGACAGACCCTCCTCGGACAGTCTCGCCCAGGGCCGTCAAGAGGTCGTGAATCTTCGCGACCACTATCTCGGTGGCTTCGCCGGAGAGAATCTCCTTCAACACCGCACTGAGTATGAGACCGGGTGCAAGGGGTTATCTGCGGCTCACCTCGAAGAGTCTTTGGAGATTTTGGAAAACTCTCGACGTTTCATGTCCAAACCCTTGACCTCGGTCGCCTTTTCGCCCGCTTCATCGATTTTGACGGCGGCATATTTCTTCTTGTTTAGCAATAGGATGCGCTCAAACACGGCATCCAAGTCAATCTCGAGCAACTTGTACCGCTCATTGACGAGCTTTTTAAAGTCGTTGGCGATCTTGAGCGCTTCCGAGTAGCTGGTCACGTTGGAATTGACAAAGACCGAGTCGGTATCACCATACACCACCTAGAATAAGCCTGGACCTTGATCGTTGAAGATGCTCACATCAAGTTGGAGGGATTCTGCGAGTTCTCGAGTGTGGGTCAGAATCTCTCGACCTTTAAAGGTAGTCAAAGCTGCCAGAGGTCTCGACGAGAACCTTGATCCGGCAAATCCGAGACAACCGTACATCGAGTTGGCCGTGAGTTTGAGCGCTTGCTGTCGAATGTCATACTGATTGTCAGCCTGTATCCGGTAGACTAGATGGCTGACCTGTTGCAGTTGAGCTGGGGTGGCTGATTTGTCCTTCATCAACCCTTTGACCTGGCGACGCCTGTTGACTAGCGTAGCAATGATCCTCGGTAGGACACCCTGGGTTACGCCCGATTCTGGGACATCGGGGATCTTTTCCTCCTCGGCCTGTCTGGTCAGCACTCGGACATGTGCGTTACAACACTCACCTCCTCGTCGTCCTCTCTGTTGACCGTGGTAAAGTCGATGTTGTATTCTTGGATGATACTCGGGTACAGCGAGTTGAAATCCATGACCAGGATGTATGTATCCCATAATCCTCTCTTGGGCTCAAACACCAGACCTCCAGCGTATTTTGCCTTTCCACGGCCCTTGGCAGGTGGCGCATCTTCTCCATCTTCGTCGTCTGCTGCCTTTTTCTTGAATGAGGAGAACACCTTGTCCGGACAGACGTATTTTAATCGGTGGAATTCGTGTAGCAAGATGAACTCGTTTCGCACAGCACGACCACCGTTCAGGGTCAGGTTCCTCCTTGTCAGTTGCGGAAATTCTCGAGAGCTTACCAGGAGTTTCCCGCCAAATTGGTCAATTGCTTTGTGAGGGGAAGCATCTGCACGCGAGACGCAATGGCCATTTGGAAGAACGCGTCGATCTCGCACAAGCGTATAAACTTGATCAATCGTTCCGGACCCGAAAGCGTGTGATCAAAGTAAGAATGGGTGTCTTCCGGGTCGATGTCCTCTCTCTGGACTTTGAGATGCGTAGCGCACATTTCAGTCAATGACCATGTTGTAGAGGTGATCATGCCCTGGGTGTCAGGGTTGATCAAAGGGCAACTACAAAAAGTTCACCTTGGCAGCATCACTCGACAGATCGGCTACCAATCGACCCGCCATGAGACGGACGTTGCTACCGGCTTTGGAGACATTGATCGCTTTTCTCCTGAAACGACCGATTCTCGACCAGTGATCCGCTTTGAGCTCTTTGAGACGGTACAGGAGCGCCTCGAACGAACTGCCAAGAAAATTGTGACCGACAATGATATCCGGGTCGTGACGCTGGATGGTTGCAAGCAGCGCGTTGAGTAGTGCTCTTTCCGCCTTGACTGTTTGGAATGGTGACCTCTCGGTCTTGGCCCGAGTCTCGAGGCCGGGCGGGAATTTTTCAATGGGTCGAATGATGGTCGTGAGGGAAGATGGCTGCTTGTCAGGTGGCGATGGATCATCGATGTTGCCTATAGTGAGCGGGGATTCCGTCGTCTCGTGTACTCACATCCCTCCCACGTTCTCATGGTGGCACACAGGAGCTCCGTCTTATTCTCCCGGTGATTGACAATGGTCCTAAGCGACAAGCTCATCATGGTCATTGGGGGAGTATCTTTCGGAGCGGTCGGGTCGGTGTCTGAGACTGGATTGACCATTTTCGGGCTGGCTACCGAGAACTCGATCTTGCACCATGTGGTCTGACGGATGAGCTGTAAGACTGATGGAGATGAAAGACGCACCGATTTAGCACTTATCGTGGCCTCGTTGACCTCTAGCCAGCATGGACCCATGATCTTTCTCTTGACCACCAGGAGCTCAAACGCCGACGTGTTTGTCCCAAAGACGTGACTAAAGGTAGGTCCGCTGGAGCCCATCGGTATCTCGGGTTCTACCACTTAGTCGGGGACGATCGTCTCCACTCACGATCAAACCCATAGACCACCTTCATCCACTGAGATTCGCCCTTTTCCACCGTCTGATCCTCGAAAGCGTACTTTCGGTCGACAAACTTGGCTGCCCATTCTTCAATGCCCGCTTTCTGACGGAAATTATTAAAGTCTTGATACACGTCGGTCTTTGTGACTTCGATGTCGGTCTCGAACCCGCCAGCTGGGAAGTCAGCATCAAACGAACCCGGGAAGGCTCACAGTATCGCTTGGGGCGAGGCTTGACAAAGAGATTCCTCTTGATCCCGTTGATGCTCAAACAAGCACTGACATATTTGCCCGACTGCCTGTCGAGCACCTTTCCAACGAGATGTATAACTCCGTCTTGCTCCATGAAATCCAGCCAGAATATACGCAGGTTGCCATTGGCTTCGAGCACATTCTCCGCCTTGATCGAGCCAGACGATACCTTGACCTCTTCAAGCTCGGACACCTTGGCTTGGGGGATCAGGGATTCCTGCACCGCTGACCAGTGGGCTGCACCTGGAGCGAGGGCCTTGCCTTGAGGCTGTCGGATGGGTTGAGCGCCAAGTTCAACTTTGACCGAGATGGGTTCGGGCTTTACGAGTGTGTGTTTGACCGATGACGAGTTGACGACCCTTCTATTTGCTTTGGTGGATGTTGCGAGTGGTCTCGATTCTCGGACTTTGATCTCCATTTCGTCTTCCTCGTCGTCCAAGTCTCTCGGCTCGGTCTTGACGTGCACTTGGTCGTCCATGTCCACGTCCATTGACATGTCGGCGTGATAGTTTTCATCGGGCACGGCGGTGAGATCGGACACTCTGGGTTTCTTCATCTGCCAGAGATCTTCGTCCTCCTCCATGCCATACCGCTTCCTCCCCGTCGAGCTGAAAAAGCTGCTATCAGAGCTCGGGGCGACAGGATCGGAACTGGGCCATTCAGGCGACGACTTGCGTTTCCGCGTATCGACCGGTGCCGCGACGACATTGGACAATAAAGACGCCATGAAATCGTCCTCTTGGACGGCGGATGGAGCAGCTCGATATGTTCCATTGGCCGCGTTGGAAGGTTTGGGTTTGGAATAGTCGTTTATAGAGGCTCGCGGTTTTGCTTTGACTTCTTTGCCTTCTTTGGCTGCTTTGGCCTTTTCGCGAGCCTTGATTTTTGCTCGTTTCATCTTTCGCGCTGGGCGTGAGTAATGATCGCAAGTGCGACGAACCTTTTCTGAGCTCTTCGTCCTCTCCTTCGAAATCGTCTTCGTCCTCGGACTCTTCTTCTTCCTCGTTTTCCCAATCATCCATCCCGTTGTCCACGTACCCGCTCCCATCATCGTCTTCGACAAAGTCATCCTGGGCTAGCCTGGAGTCTACTATGGATCGGTACTGGTCATCCGACACTTCGTCGTATATGTCAGAGTCTTCAGGCTGCTCATCAGCGACATGGCGACCAGGAGACCTGCCAAAGCTCACCTTCCATTGCGCGAGACGGCCACCTTTGGCTCTGGCTTCTCGCAGTGCCGCCAATCGGTCCTTTGCCGCGGATCGAGACGCGACCGCAGATGGCATGGTACCTGAGCGCTATGTCCTAGTCGCAACGAGCACACAGCGAGCAGGAGTCGGGTGTAGCTGGAAAGTGTTGAGGATGGTTGGTGAATATGAACAGTCGAATTGGTCGGCGGCGATTTCACGCGTCCAACATGAACGCGCGACGCGTCGCAGCCAATATTTCAATGTTCGCCACGTGGCAGCAAGCAATAGTCTGAGGGGCAACCTGCTCCTTCTTCCTCCTGGACAGGCAGAGGGTGAGGTTGAACTGCTCTCATGTATTCATCTGCATAGGACTTTCGGGCGCTAACAATGCATCCTAGTGATGGGCAATGGAGAAGAAGGGACCTCAAGGCGGTGTTGTGATTTTGCCACCCACTTGATAGGACCCCCCGTCAACAAGATGAGATCATTGGGTCACGGCCGTCGCAGTTGCATCTTTATCGTTGCTGGAGAGACACGTTACAGCTCACACGCTCGAGTCGCATCTCATCATCTCGAGCAGAGTACTTCAGACAAACGAACTCGCAGTCTTGACGAGAACATCAAAGCCCTCGATAGGCCTATCAATTACGAAGGCAGTCTGCGGTCAGCTCCTGATCGTCTCCTTTGTTCGTTTCCCGCAAAGCATTGGGTCTTCGAGTATAAGAGAATCCCGAGAGAGTAGTTGGGAACGGATCAAACCCCCTTGCAACAACAATCAGCGTCCAAGACCGGCACGAGGATGGCGTTCGTGGCTGCCCCGAGGTGCACACGATGCGGACAAGCAGTGTATCACGCGGAGCAAGTCATGGGCCCCGCTCGGCAGGTGTGTCACAGTCGTCACTCCAAACGAAGCATGCACTGACAATGCAACAGATATACCACAAGCCCTGCTTAAAGTGCGAGCAATGTGGAAAGCGGTTGGATCCCGGCGGTTTGGTCGAACATGACTCTTTGGTGAGTGATGTCTTGGAAGGATAGGGTAGGCCAGGGCTGATGCACAGCCATATTGCGCTCGTTGCCATACCCAACTGTACGGCACAAGAGGTATCGTCTCCTCTCATACCATGTGACGGGGATGGCTGAACAGGTCTAGATCTGCGACATGCCAATGTGAATTCTCCCACTCCGACCACTCCCTCGAGAACACCTGGAAGGTCCACTCTGCCCGATACACCCAGCATGATATCTCCCAAACCTCCTACTCCACGCCATCTACCTCCGCCCACAGAGTACTATACCCCGCCGAGCAATCTGCCAGAACTCCCTACGACCCCTTCGTCGAGCATCAGTATGAACCTGAGTTCGAGTATAGGCAGAGATTCCTCGACGCCTATCACTAGGCCAAATTTCCGTGAACCCAGACCGATATCTGTCCCTTATGCTGGAAAGATTGAGAATTTCGACGAGAGGGGATTGATCAGGCGGAATGATAGTCCGAGGACCAAAGTTGGGGAGAAGCCGCCAGTCGAGGATTTATGTTGGGGCTGTGAAAAGCGGGTATACGCCGCTGAACAGGTGCGTAGACAATGCCAGGCTGTTGCTGATGGCAGGTCTTTGCGGTGAATCACAAGTGTGTAGCATGGTAGTGGCAGAATCTGAGCTGACCTCAGGTGGCATCGAGGATGCCTCAGGTGCATCTCTTGCAAGTCGACGTTGGATCCTTCGAAAGTGTCTGACAGGGAAGGGAAGCCGATGTGTAAGAATTGCTATGCCAAGGTGCGTGATTTCTGTCCAGGTTTCGCAAGTCTGACTTTGCAGGAACACGGGCCAGAGGGTATCATGGGGAAAAGATAGTCTAGTTGATATTACAAGTAGTGGTAGTACAATACGAGTCCACCGATAAGACGTCCTGATCCCATCCTGCGCAAGGGATACTCGTTCATGCCGGGTCCGTCTCTGCGGTTTTGTCAGCCGCCTTCAGCGCACTGAGCGGTTCCTCTTCTCCCTCCTTATTCTCCGCATCCAGCTTTTGCAGCCTGACCAAGTTTCTCTTCTTCACCAACAACCTGACTGTCCGCTCTTGCTCGATCGGATGAAGGTCTTGCCAATTTTGTATCCTCGATAGAGTCTAGCCATCAGCTCCGAGGAACCGAGTTCAATAGCTGCTCACCCCGTCAGAGTTGATGATCATCGGTCCAAGCTTGTCGAGCTTGACCACCTGGCCCTCGCCCACATCCAAAGTGTGTATCTCTTCCTCTTCTGCGCCCGAGATACCAGCTTTGGCCTGGTCGTACTCTATAGCGAGCCTTTGGGCCCTCGCAGAGGCGCTCTCGGGTTGGTCATCGGGTGCAGGTGTACCTGACGGTGTGGATGATTCTGGCAGGTCCAATGGTGAGGGCATGTAGGTTGTTGGGGTGACCAATTGAAGCACAAGCGCAGGTATCGGAGAGACAAGTGATGAAAGGAAGGTGACTTTGGACGTCCTCGGTCAAGTCCGGTCAACCTTCTCGGCGAGTCTGGAAAGTTCCAAGTGTGATTCATGGCCCCTAGACGTCGCAGTACGCGAGAACTACAGGGTCCGAAAGATAGTACATGCATAAAGTGCCGGGTCTGCAAAGTCGTCAAGGGTATATAGAGAGAAAAAACATGATCTAATCCGCACATCAAACCGTCTAACGTCGGTCGGTCTTTCCACCCTTTCTCTTTCCTGCCAACATCCATTTCGGTCTCGTGATGGGAACATGTCGATCCGATTCGGAAGCCTTGGCCAATCTGTTGGGCTCTCTTTGCGCAAAGTTTCGTAACGAGTTGGCCTTGTCGGATTGGGCTTGGGTAGCCAGACCCGCGAGCTGTCGGTTGGTTCGGGGGGCTCGAGCATTGGCTCGGCCCTTGATACCTGTATCGGGGATCGAGTCCATGTCGACATCCATCTCCATGCCAGCCGGGGGTTGAGCCTCTTCCCATGCAGCCTTTTTCTTCTCGATGAGTCGCGCTGCTCG
This sequence comes from Papiliotrema nemorosa, assembly GCA_032158125.1. Taxonomy (NCBI): domain Eukaryota; kingdom Fungi; phylum Basidiomycota; class Tremellomycetes; order Tremellales; family Rhynchogastremaceae; genus Papiliotrema; species Papiliotrema nemorosa. Next base: position 118,299 of record JASKOT010000007.1, on the reverse strand, counting down.
CTTTTCGAGAACAGACGGGTCGTGGCCGTGTTTGCGCATTCCGTTGGCAAACTCGGACAGCGAGACGTGCTTTTTCTTTCGGGGGATGATGGGTTTGTTTTGCAGTCGGTTCTTTTCCTGCGAGATTCGCTTGATGGATGCCTTTTTCTTTTGAATCTGGTTGGCCGCCTCGAGGAATTCTTCTTCTTCCGAGTCGATCTGAAGTCAGCTTGGGAGTTTTGATGGCGCTCACCATATCTTCGGGATCCGAAGCGTAGAAGCCTTGGGCCTCCAATGCTTCTTCCTCTCGCTCCAAAGCCTCCAGCTTTTCCACGATATCGGGATCGATGAAATCGGCGACGTTTTTGCCCTTGTAGAATTCGGGCATCTTGTCGTATTTCCACGAGTCGTCGGCGAGGATATAGTTTTCTACCGTCAGCACACATCGAATTGGGTTGCTCACTCCTTGTGTCGGCAGAGAAGATGTCCACGCCGTCCATCGCCTGCTCCAAATCCCTCTCCAGCGTCCTCCTCTCTGGGTCGTTTTTGTCGTATTTGACTCGGTTGAGCGCTGCTTCCGGGATAAACGGCTTTCGCTCGACGTCGTCTCGCTTGACGGGCATGGCGACGTGGATCTTGTTGGCGACACTGTTGATCCTCGATCCTTTTAGCTTTTGCTCGACTCGTTGAGCGAGTAGCGCTTCACAGGCAGCATTTCGGACGTCCATGACTCCCTCTTCAGAGTATGTCGATGCTTCGACCACGATGACTGATTTGTCCGAGGTGATGGACTCGACAAACGCTCGGTTGTCGTCTGAGAGGTCGGATAGACGGACAATGTCAATCTTGTTGATGACAAGGATGACGGGCTTGTTGACAAAGAGGGGTTTGATCGAGTGGAAGAGTTTGCACTGGGGTCAGCGCTGTGTGGCGGGATAGTCTTACCTGAGCCTCGATGGTGTAGCCGCATTGCTCACTGAGATCCATGAAATACATGACGGCACTTCGCAAGTGGGCCAAGGCGGTGATGGATTGCATTTCAATCGTGTTCATCTCCTCGAGTGGGTGGTCCAAGACTCCGGGCGTGTCAATGACCTGCCACCTGAGGTATTTGTAGTCCATGTGACCGACAAAGAGGGATTTGGTGGTGAAAGCGTACTGATGTGAGCGAGTGCACCAATAGGTGACTTACCGGTTGAACGTCTACATCCGCTCGGGTGATTTTGTTTACAAAACTACTCTTTCCGACGTTGGGGTAGCCACAGATGAGGAGCGTTCGGGTGTTGGGGTCGATGGCTGGCAGACGGGAAATGTGTTGCCTGACCTGCTCGAGGTATGCAAGTGGGTCTTTTTGTCGTTTCATAATTGTGGCCATTCGACCGAGGGCAGCTCGTTTGAGCTGTTTGCAGCGGTAGAGCGAGTCTCCAAATTTGAGCAGTCGCACGTAGTCTTTCGCGACTTGGGAGATGAGGTGTCTGGCAGTGTTGAGCTGGCCCAAGGCGAGCTTGTAGTGGTTCTTGTCGTACAAGACGTTGAGAAGGGAGGAGAGGAAGGGGTGGAGGTTCTGTCTGTCAGCAACAATCAGAGATTGCCCACTCACGTCGAGAATGGGGAACTCTGAGATGATTCGGCCAATCTTCTCGTCAAAGGTCTCTTGGGTGAACTTGACCTTTCTCATGTAGACTACGGGTTAGTATCGAGCTGCACGTGAAAGCTCCACATACAGTTTCTGATACGAGATATTTGGAACTGAGCGTCAGTGGAATTCTACTTCAAGGAGCACTACTTGCATTCTTGTGGATCACCGTCGGCGTCTTCCTCATGGTCGAGTTGAGGACGACATCGATGAATTCCGATGCCGTGGGCACCGGCGCGATGTTCTGAAGACCAGCCACGGACGACATGGTGGGTTTTAGGTATGATAGGGTGGGTCGAGACTGGTCCTTCCGAGATGAATCGACTGATCTAGGCGGATGGGACTGAGATGCGACGGTCGGGTGTGATGATCTACACGACTATAGACCTCTTGATCGGATGGTCGTCTGGCTATTCAAAAATCACAAAATCTCAAAAACAGACCGAGGCGGTCGCCGCCGAGAAGTGACGTGGCGAGAGCAGGCGAGTGATAACGCGGGCTGGGTGGCGAGGGGCGGGGGGGTGACTCGGTGATATCCGGCGTTATAAAGGTGAGGTGGCACACGAGTCGCTTAAAGTCACGAGTGTGGCACTTGAACGTGTCCCAGTGGGTCGAAGCCCATCAAGACTCATCATTCTCTACACTTCTACATCATCACCCTTGGCACGTAGCATCTTGACAGCCGACATACAGACCTTGACTGGTCTATCAGATTCAGAACGGATCCATCTGGAGAGTCAAGCCCAAAAAGACCTAGCAATCTCGGCGTCAGGCACCCAACTGTCATCAACCCTTCTCGCATTCAACCCTTCCCCCTCAACCTCGTTCTCTCACCATGGCATCAGTCGAAGAACTGGTCAGGAAGTACTCTTCCCAGCTATCACAGCTACAGGCCATCTTTCCGTCTTGGGACGAGAGTGATCTAGCGTTCACATTGCAAGACACCAAAGGAAACGTCGAAGAAGCCGCAATGGCCATCACTGAAGGTTCGTAGTCAAATCCGCAACTCGTGCATCTACTCATTGCAGGTCGAGCGGGCCAATTCACCTCGGCGACAAAGAAGAAGCCCGTGAAAGCTGCACCAACTCATCAAGGCAAAGGACACACGAACCGAAACGCAGATTCGGGTGGATGGGAGGCCGTGTCAGGTGAGAGGTTTGGTGGACGGGGTGGAAGAGGTGGGACAAGGGGCGGTCGAGGTGGTCGAGGCGGAGGTAGGTCAAAGCGTTCGAGTGTTGGCTGATTCCAGAACCTACCCGAGGCGGTCGTGGCGGTCGAGGTGGTTTCCGAGGCGGACGAGGTGGATTTGCAAATGTCAACGGTGCTGCTCCATCGGGCGGCTATGCGGGAGCTGCCAAAAAGGCCAACGGATACCCAACGACCACCGAAACGACCGAGGAAGGATGGGCTACCCAAGTCGAGCAGTCCAACGCTGCCGAGGCAGACGAACGGGCAGACGGTCTCAAGGATGAGCCTCCGGCACCGGCAAGCAAGGCAGACGACTTTATAGCTGCAGGAGGACTGTCAGATGCCCCTGCAGCCAAAGAGGTCGAGGCCGCGGCGAAGCAGGGTGGTTCGGACTGGCAAGAGGAGATCAAGAAGCCTGTCCCAGCTGCCAAGCCAAAGTTGACTTGGGCGCAAATTGCAAAGTGAGCACAGAGAGCCCATTTGGAGCGAGACATGCTGAAACTCTAGACCCGTTGAGAAGCCCAAGCCAGCACTCCCACCACCTGCACCCAAGGTCGAAGCTCCAGCACCGGTCACTACAGAGGAGCCCACGACTGAAGCGCCGGAAGAAGTACCCGAGGAGATCCACGAAGAGACTCCCGCAGAGCCAGAACAAGCATGGGGAGACGCGCCTGCACCCGCAGAAGTCGAGGAACAGGCCGAGGAGATACTCGAGGCAGAGCCTGAAAGCCAGACGGAGCCAGTCGAGCCGCAAGTGGAGGAAGCAGCATGGGAGGACCCAGCGATCGCCAGCCAGTCCTTTGCTCCATCTTCTCAACCCGTCGAGGCCGCTCCAGAACCCATTACGACTTATACCGGTCCACCTGGTTTCAACACTGTGGCTGCCAAGGCTGCTGCTGCTCAACCTCGAACCGCTTCGCGAGCTGGTCGATACAGGAATGCCGATGACCAAGGTGTTGTTCTGCCTGCTGCTGCCAGCTCGGTGTCGGCTATGGAGATGCAATTCGGAAGCTTGAGCTTTGGCGGTCAAGGTGGAGACGGAGTCGAGGCACCCGTCGTCGAGCCGAGCGCAGAGAAGACTCCTGCTCAGCCAGCGCCTCCCCTCCCGACCGTTACGTCCCCCGTACGAGCCCCTCAACCTATCGCCCAACCTATCGCCCAACCTGCTCCTTCCCAACCGAGCGCTACCCCCTACTATCAACAGCAACAAGCCCCCACGCACCAGAGCTATCAGGCTCCTCATCAGATTCTACAACAGCAAGCTCCAGGCTACGGTTCGCAATTTGGGCAGCCACAGCAGCAACAACCTCAAGCTCCTTCCCACGACCAGTACCAACAATCATTCTACCGAGGCGGCCAGCACGATTACTCGAGCGCCTTTGCGTCACAGGGACAGCAACAGCAGCAGCCCGCGCAAGAGTCGCAACACGCGCCCAGCACTCAACACGCGCAGAATTCGCAACAACCAACCCAGTCCGCACCTACCCAACAGCATGTGGCCAGCCCATACGACTCGGGCTTTGGTGGCTTTGGCGGATCACAATTGTTCGGTCAACCTCAACACAACCAACATCAACAGAGCGATGCCTTTGGTGCCGCTCAACGAGTGAGTATTAGAGGCAAGATTGAGGCTGACCTGTCAGGCATACGATTCGTACGGTGCCAGTGGCTACCCACGACCTGCGGCCGAAGAGCCCAAGCAGACTCAACAACAGCAACAGCAGCAACAACCCCCCTCGCAAAACCCCTCTGCCCCAGCTCAGCCCAACTTGCATCAGAGCCAATATTACTCTCAGCTCAGCAACATGGGTTACTACCAAGCTGCTCCATACAACCCATACTACCAGTGTACGTCGCCCCATTTTGAGCTACAACTCATCCCAGATGGTCAAGCGCCCAGTCCTGGATTCCAACAATACTACCCACTTGCTGCTCGAGGAGGCAATCTGTATGGACAGCCAGCTCCTCAGCAGCAACAACCTGCACCCATTCCGCAGGCCAACAAGGCCTCGCCTGCTCCAGCGCACTCGCCGTACGGTGGGCCCTCCCCATATCCTTCTGCCTATGACGATCAATCTTCCCTGAGCGCGGGTCGATACGGAGACTCGAAGCTGCAGGCCGGTCAACAGCAGCAACAAGGTCAAGCTCCTGGTTCGTACCAGTCTCAAGGATCCGCTGCAGGTCTGCATAATTTCCTCGGCGGAAACGGAGGACTTTCCGCTGGCTCTCGACCTCAAGCATCGACTCCTGATGATGGATTCAAGTCGCAATCCGCTCAGAGCCAGACCAGTGCTCCAGGAAGTCAGAACCGATCCACGCCATTGCAACAAGGCAATCAGCAACAACAGCAACAGCAACAACACGGCGGATTCAACTATCCATACGGTGCCGGAGGGTACGGTAACCAGGACTGGAGCCAGTACGGCCAACAATACGGTTCGAGAAATGGCTACTCTCACTGGCAGCAGTAGGCCGCGGAGGAGGCAGGTGAGATCTCGGAGGGGGAGAGAATCAGAAGTGCATATGGAGTTTGTTGAAGAGAAAGTGTACCAAGCACCATCATCGGACCGCTCTGTGGCCTTGGTCATGCTCGATGACATTTTTACATCTTTTGCTGTAATGCAAGCGATCACCTCTGCCGATGCGGTCTTGTGCGCGACCATGCCAGTCCCTGCCCGGCTCCTCGAATCAGGCTGGTGACTCCTTGGAGTAAAATTACAGCACCCACTCTCTCCGCTTGATGCCATGTAGGGACTATATTTAACTTGCTCCATGAGCACTCGGTTCATTGTTCAGTCTGAATGAACCCTTCAGTCAGTCTATGGCGAGTCCTTGTCTTTGGCAATCACGAGACTCGGGTGATGTCCCGTAACGTTCGGTCTACTGCCTCGCAGGCCCGATACACATCCCGTAGCAACTTGCCCTACGTTCCCAGGAGACCCATTGTCTTGTGCTTGATCTCCAAATGCAGAGACGACCTTGGGACCCATACGTGTAAATCTCACAATGGTCGAGCTCGCCAGATTGAAACTCGTGACGTCTGACCCCGCCAGAGCTGTCGGAAACGAATCGTTTCCGACTTTTCAACTATTTGCCACCCACCCGACGAGCAACGTTCCTTGGATCCGTGTATCCATTATTCATATCTCCCCTCATGCACGCGTGATTGGTCTGGTCTGCTGCACAGCAGTTGCACGTAGCTGGATAAGATATGTTATGGGCTCTCAAATCGCTGCTCGAGCATGAACCCTCATCTGTTCCTCGCCGGTCTTTCCCAGACACCTCGACAATACGACTCGGCCCAATCCGATCCCAAGGATGATCTTTGGTAGATACTGACACATCCATCCCCGTACAATCACCACCTCCTTTGCCTCCGGGTCCAGGTCGCCGGCTCTGTCAAATTCCCCCCTATACACCGACACCGCCGATAAAATAACTCGGCACCCGCACCAGCCCAACGCCATTTCCAGTGTGGCTAGCTCGCTCCTTCTACCTCTTGGTGCTTCAGCCTCCACCTCTTTCGAAGCAGAACAGGCTGAGAATCAACGTCAGTAGCAAGACTGGCCGCAGCTACATCTCGTATCGGGCAATGTGGGAGGCAGAGCAACAAGCGGACCAACCTTGGCTCGAGACGACAGAAGCGCGATAGAGAGCCGAGACCGACTTCAGGCTCATTTTGCAGTCTCTCGACCATGTTCCGGACGAATTCTTCCCGAAAGACACTGGTCGATCCGGATTTGAGTTTGTGGTTTCCTGGAGAAATCTCGGATCCACGGGGGAAGAAAAGGAGAACCGACTCGGGACGCGAAGGTAGAATTGCGCTGGGAGGTACATACTGTACACCAAAAAGGGTTAGCTGCACCATTGTGCGCTGTCCTCGTGTAAAGGACGTAAGGGCAAGGGCAAGTCTTCCCTTTTCCAGTTGTGCAAGTCGTCTTCCCGGATCATTGACCTAGAGTTCGGTCTTTTCGAGTACTTGCCCCGAAAGAGCAGCTCAATTATGTACAGTATGCATCGAGTGGAGACTACGAACGCCTTGATATCCTCTAACCTCTCCTTGAACCCTCTGCCTGTCCCGACGATCTTGTTACCATGGCTGCCTCGGGAGTCTTGCCCTTTCGACGACGCGATGGCTCTGGTGTCTCAGAATCAGCCACTCGCCTTCGTTTACCCTTATCTCTTCGAGATGGCCCAACGTCCGTCTCTTCCGGTGACTCCTTGTCACATTCTCGCCCTCGTCTGATTCGTGACTTGACGGACCGGATGAGGTCAGTCATACCAGGTTCAGCATTAGGCAGGGGACCTTTTGCCTCTTCTGTGGCGGGTTTGTACGATCCATCATCGAGCTCATCATCGGATTGGCCTTCGTGCATAGTCTGGGCTTGGGGACCAAAGACGTGATGGAGCAGAGTGAATGCTGTTCCTTCAGCGCTCGATGTCGACGAGATCGCAGTGTCTTCGGTCCCTTCAGGCTCGGCTAGGACCGATGGAAAAGTGAATTCGGGTTGAAAGGGATGAACAGCCATAAACGCTGCCAGTCGCTCCATTAGTGAAGATGTATCACAATGGCAGACCGTGTTCCTAGCGGTCGCAGTATGCAATCGTTCTTCGAGTTGCGTAATGTGCGACAGCAAATGATCAAGCAATGGCTGGACGGTGCGCTCGGCCATAGTCCACGCATCGGAACGAGTGGTTGTCTCCCTTTCCAAGGCTTGCTCTCGCCTACGAGTCTCTAGCCAGTGATCCAGCCGTCTTGTGGCATTTTTTTGCGCGGCCCATTGGTTGAGGTCTTGTCGTAATTGCTGTACGAAAAGCAGGTCTTGTTTATGCGCCACCTCTCCAGGGCCTGCAAGCTCCGAGTCGTCGGGAAGGCTAAGTGTGGTTTCTTCATAGACCGGAATGTCTGGCATTTCCCTCGGATGACCACAGAACACAAAATCACGAGGTGGGTGCACGCTGGGGATCTTTCGGACGTTTTGGGGTGGCAACTCGACGTTGGGAAGGGGAAAGTAGATGGGCGGCGGATGCGACGAAGTAGACTTGGGAATCTCGGGAGCTTCTCGAGCTTGTCGCGGTGCTGGAGCGCCTCGTGGTGTAGCGTATTGAACAGAGGCGCTGTCACTGCCGAAGCCAGATGAGGATTCATCCTCTGTGTCGATAATGGTGATGACCATAGGTGCTTCGTCTGCGTCAGATCCGTGTGCACCTTTAGCTCCCATGCTCGGCTTGAGTGTCACAGGTGACGAGTAGTCTTGACGTGTGGTAGAAGTCGCTCGAGGATCAATGAACCCTGCGACCCCATGTCCGCTCCGTTGGTTTCTGTCCTTTGGTTGATTTGGGACTGCCACATCTTCATCGTCCGTGTCCTTCCTTCCTATGACTTCTGGCAAAGTCGTCGGCGTTGGTTGTGAATGCTTCGAAGGCGTAGGCACAGGAGTCATGAATGTTGATGCGCCAGAGGCTGGCGGCTGTGATGATGAGGCGTGTGTGATCCGGTCCTTGGCCGACTTGTCTATGATGGATGATTGTGGCGGCGCCGGATGGGTCATCGACAAGCCAGAACTTCCAAGCGGCTTGTCGGATACAGATGATCGAAACGGTACCAGAGTTCGCTTGCCCCCATTGACAATGTACCTGATATCTACCGATTCGAGATCGCATCTTGATCCCGTCCTCTGACAAGCAAGACACCTCAAGGGACGGAGCGTCTTGTCGGAACCGAGGTCGAAATCCGAGATATAGGTCGGCTGGTTTGGGTGTTGTCCACACTGGATGCCTTGACCCCTGATGCGCCTTGCCAGCATGGTGGATATCTCGAGTCGGACGGTTCACGACTCACCGGTAAGTGACACTGGGGTGCAAATCGTGACAGTGTTCGCAGCCTACCCAACACGGCGACTGGGTAGGTGGCTTCTCTACTGCCTTCCAAGTCTTGACAAATGAATCGCCGAGCATTTGTACTCGTTCAAAGCCGTACGGCTCCACCACGTTGGGCAAGTTGGCGTTTACAATGTGGGGTAAGGGTTGACAGACATCGTCGACGAGGTCTTCGAGTTTGTCACAGTTGTCGGGGGCGAGATCATCTGCTTCGTCGATGCTAATGGCAAAGGCTTCCAACTCGGGTGTCCAGAGCGTCCCAAGGTCCTCTCGGATCAAGCCCAACTTGTAAAACGACATGGTGAATGGAAAGAAGGAATGAACAAACAAGTTGAACGATGAGGGCGCAAAGTTGATCGATTCCTTGATGGCCACCCGGGCATCAGTCACCTCTGACCGACACGAATCGTTTCAAGGGGTCGACTACTTTCGCCCATGCTTGCACCATTCCCGCTGTTAGCCAAAAGCAAATGGCAGAATCCAGACGTCTGGCCATGCCATCATCTACCACCTACGAAGGCAGTCCCGTTCCTCTCTATCCCACCACTGAATAGCATCAATTCGAGTGAAGATGAAGCGGAAAACCCGCACGACTGGCCATCACTCGGTCTTGTTGCCTGCGCGAAACGGACAAAAGAACACGGAGAGGTTCAGCCAGGAATCGCAGTAAACATGTTAATAGGTTTTCCTCTGAGCGTCATTCATTCGTGAGCGTTATTCATTCACGAATGGAAGATAGGGTTGCGCAGGGATATTAAACGGGCACAGGAAGTTGAAACTAATCGGGTCAACCAAGCGATCGGAGGTCGGCCAACTCGCCAACTCGCCAAGCAATAGGGGGCAGTCGGCCAACTGGCCATGTACCGTTGACCTCGTCTGTACCGCGTATGCCATCACTCAAAAGTTCCGCTAGACAACGCGGCGGGACAGATGGTCAAGAGTGAGAGGACTGCGCGGCGAAGAGCCATTAGGCTACCCTTTCTCGTATCTATGGGACCTCGGACCCTGCCCTATGCTTGCGTGCTCTGGCGATTGCATCGTTTCTCGCACCACTCCACGATTTGCAAGTTGATGCGCGTGGTCAAGCAGAGAAGCCCGGTGATAGCGGATAAAGACAGCCAAATTTGAAACCGCCCAGTCCAAAAATGGATCTCGGCTTTCACGTAGATCATCCGTCTCTCATGCTTCGGTCTGCTGGTCACATGGAGGTTTGTCAGACTACGAGCGAGTCGAGTACGACCAGGGGACCACTCCGGCTAATTTTCGAATTCACCTGCCCGTCTCTGTGAATAGTCCCCCTAAAACTTCGGGGGAACGGATTCTCTCCACCCCACCCCCCTGATGCGTAGATGTGTATCAAATTGGACCGAGCGGGACCTGTGAGGTCATAGATCATCGAAGGAGCATCTATAGTCATGAATGGGAGACTTGGTATATATTGCATCATCGTGACGAGCGAGAGTCTTCTCCAGTACAATCTCATCCATCTTCCATCTCGTCCAGTTCAATCTTCAATCTTTTCTTCCTTTCTTCAACTCTCAACACCAACTGACAACCATGTCCGGCTACAATGACAACTCTGACTCGTACGGGGGAAACAATCAGGACTCTTACGGCCAGTCCAACCAAGTGAGTCTCAACCACGTGTGTCCAGGTCGAACGTTGCTGATGGCTAGGATGACAGCTTTGGCTCGCGAAACCAAGGCGGGCTAGGAGGTCGAGGGGGACAGTCGTTCGGCGACGACAGCACCGATTCGTACTCTGGGGGAACCAACACGGGATACGGCAACCAGGGTGCAGGATTCGGCGGAAACAACAACGACGACGACTTCTCCGGGGGCAACACCTCGGGCGCTCTAGGTGGACGAAACCAGTTTGGTAGGAACAACGACAATGACAACAGTTACTCTGGAGGAAACAACCAATCGTTCGGCAACGACAACTCGAACGATTACTCTTCTGGAGGCGATACCTTTGGCAGTGGAAACGCAAACCGAGGTGGACAAGGTGGACTCTCGGGCGGGAACAATTACGGCAATGATGACTCTTACTCTGGCGGAGGAGGCAACTCGGGGTCGTACGGTCAGAACCAAGGTGGCTTTGATAGCTCCGCCGACAACTACGACAATGACAACAACAACAACAACAACAACTCCGGTGGGGCGGCTGGAAAGGTCAAGTCTGCCCTTGGTGGGTTGATGAACAAGGTCGGAGGACACAAGGGTCAGCAGAGCGGCGGTGACGACTACCAGCAAGACTCATCCTACGGTCAAGGTGGTGGATACGGCGGTGCCGACCAGAACCAAGGCCGATTCAACAACGACAACAGCAATGATTATTGATCGTCGCCATCTACGGGCGTATGCACAGTATGGTTATGATCGAGATAGGAGGCCTTTGACATAAAAGATGTGTTTGATAGTCAGGTAACGGTAAAATCGAATGAATGATATGTGCAACGTGCTGTTAGAGACCGCCATGTGGAGCCCCAATGTTGTTGTTTCAGAAAGTTGTTCCAGCGAGATGATCGACGTGGAAAGTCCACCCTTTTGTGTCTACTCATCAAGTGCCGTTTTGAGCGCTCTTTTTCAACCTTTGTCTACATCTGACCTCTGCACCGAATCATGCCATCGCACAAAAAGGTCCCCTTGAACAAGATCAAGACGCTCACATTTCACCGTGATGCGTCGACCTCATCCCGCCGAGCCGATCCCATCCGTACGTCCCTGCCCTGTGGTCCGCTAACGGTTAGCCCAGCTGACGTGTGTCGGCAAGCCGTGCCACGACTTTCAGCCAGAAACGGTACAGTGCACCAACATGGGCGACGATGGGACCGGGAACGTTCAATGGAAATGCGATACCGACCTCCCGTCCAGCCTGAGGTTGGGCCGGGTGGAAGTATCCTGCGAGGGATGGGCAAATTCTGGGGACAAGAACATCCTTCAAGGTGTGTATTGGCGTGGGCGGCACTAACGACAGGATCATGCGGGTTGACGTACGACCTGCACAGGACAGATCATCGAGTCTTCAATGAATACCACCCCTCCCACTCTTCTCTCGGTCAGTCAAGGTTTGTCAAGTTGATGCTGAGAAACAGAGCAATTCGTCAATCGCGCGTTCAGTTGGGTCTTTCTCCTCGTCCTAGCAACCCTGGCGTACTCTTTGATCCGATCCATCTTGCTCCGCCTCTACCCATCTATAGCCCCCCCTCCTGCTTCTCGTTTCTTTCCGTGGAGTGGACACGATCACCACGGCGGCGGGGGTGGAGGTGGAGGGGGAGGTGGAGGGGGAGGGGGAGGGGGAGGGGGAGGGGGAGGAGGGTGGTACGGCGGACCAGGACCCGGTTTCAGCCCTGGACCCCCTCCACCATACACTAAAGACGAAACTTTCTCCCAACCGAGCACCTCCCCTCCCGGACGCAGCTCTGGCCCGGGGTTCTGGACGGGTCTAGCCATGGGCGGAACGGCCGCTTATCTCGCTGCTAATCGGGGCAACAATCATCAGAGGTCCACGTTGACCGAGAGGCACCCGAGCAGGATGCAGAGGTTTGATGAGGATGATAGAGGGGTGGGACCTAGCAATCTGGGAGAAATGAGAAGAGCGACAGGATTCGGCGGGACGAGTAATCGGTAGACCAGTGTGATGGAAAAGGTACCCTTGCTGTTATACCCGAAATGATTCACCTCATCTCATGCATATGCTCCTCTGTGCATACTTTGCAAGTTCCGTTGCCCTTCTGCAATACGCTGCGTCTCGTAGCCTCAAGGAGTTGATGCGGGGCTCCAACATGGTCGACCTCGTGTCGTGATCAACCTTACCTGTTCAGTCTCATCCTTTACTCCCCTCAGACTTGCACCATGGCGCCTGGTATAACAGAGATCTCCTCCGTCTCTGGTCAGCTGCCTGGAACATTTTGAACCATAGCTGACAGACAGAATTCGACAACATTGTCAGGTCGTTGCCTCCCACCCAGCTCTTGGTCATCGACTTTCATGCGGTGAGCTTGCGTCCACCCAAACTATAACGGCCCGCTATGTGACGCTCCTCTGACTCTAGTCCTGGTGTGGGCCCTGTCATGCGATCGCTCCGGTCTATGCGCAACTGGCGACCCGGGTGAGTCATCTGAATAAAGCCCCCTACTGATCAAGCAGTTTGCGCATGTCAAGTTTGTGGTATGCCCAGCGTACAGCTCTGATCCCAAGGTACTGACGATGCAGAAAGTCGATGTGGACCACCAACAACAACTCGCGGCTCGTTTTGCCATTCGAGCCATGCCCACGTTTAAATTTCTCAAAGGTGGACGAGAGATCGCCGAGGTGAGCTCACGCTACCGACCGAGGCTCACTCCCAGCTCAAAGGGGCATCAGCTCCACAGCTCAACGCTCTGGTGACCCAACACGCTGGACCTGTCCCCTCCAGACCAGCCGCCTCAACCTCAACCCCATGCGCACCCGTCGACAACACCTCGTCCCTCCTTCACAACATCACCTCGAAAGGTCTCACCTGTCTCAACGAGTCCTCTACCCACCCTTTATCCTCCATCATCGGCCCCAATGCCGGACCCAAAGGCCGTTCATACCTCGAGAGCGATACAGATCCCGAACTGCTCATCGCCATTCCCTTCCTCGAGCCTGTCAAACTCAAATCCATCTCCATCTTTGGCGGAGTATGCCCTAGTCAAGCGCCCAAAAACATCAAGCTATTCGTCAACCACCTCTCGCTGGATTTTGGAGATGTCGAAACGCTCGAACCGGCTCAAGAGTTGGAGCTGACAATGGAGCAGATTAAAGGGAACAAGGTGGATTTGAGATTTGTGAGGTTTCAAAATGTGAGAAGTCTACATATTCTGGTCAAGGACAATCAAGAGGACGAGGAGACGACCAGGATCGACTCGATTGATCTCTTTGGGACGAGTGAGTGTGGCTTCTTGCGCCAGAGTTGACGAGTAGTCGCGGGGACCACCGACAAGGGACCACTCAAATCGACCGATGAGCTATGAGCAGGCTTTGTAGATAGATGAAGATCCATAGACCCTGCCGCATTAGTCCTCGCGACGCTATGCATGGTGTTCTGAGAGTTCGTCGATCAATGGGATAAACAGCGTCCCAAAAATCACTCATACAAATATTGCGGATTCCCGTGGCGCGCCTCATCTCGAGATTTCAAACGTTTCATCTTTCAACCTCTCTCACCTTTCTACTAAAAGACATAATCACAATGGCTCCCATCGTCGTCTCTCTCGGTAACCCCCTCGTAAGATGCTCTCTACAAGATTCCGCTAACGCCCCAGCTGGACATCCAGGTCGACCCTAAACAGGGTACCGAGTACCTCCAAAAGTATGACCTCAAGTCAAACGACGCCATCCTCGCCGAGGAGAAGCACCTCCCAATGTAAGCTCCCTTGAATTGTGCAATTGGCTCATGGCAGCTACGACGACATCGTCAAGAACGCCGAGGTGACCTATGTCGCCGGTGGTGCCGCCCAGAACGCTGCTCGAGGTGCCGCTGTAAGCCTACCACCCCATATCCCCGAGGATCTCTGACACCCAGTACGTCCTGCCCTCCGGCTCGGTCGCATACATTGGATCGGTCGGAGACGACGACTTGGCTCAAACCCTTCGATCAGCCAACGACGCCGAAAATGTCCAATCGGCCTACCAGGTCCAACCCTCCCCTACCAAAACCGGCGCCTGTGCCGTCATCATCTCGGGCCACGACCGATCCCTCGTCACTACTCTCCGAGCTGCCGAGGCGTTTACCCCAGACCACCTCGCCAAACCAGAGATCCAAGAGCTCTTGTCCGGCGCCAAATACTTTTACATTGAAGGCTACTTTCTCACCCACGGTATCGAATCCGCCGTCGAGGTCGCCAAGACTGCCTCGTCGCGGGGTAAAACCGTCGTCCTCAACCTGTCGGCTCCATTCATCCCTCAATTCTTCAAGGTCCAACTCGAGACTCTCCTCCCTCACGTTGACATTTTGATCGGAAACGAGTCCGAGGCTGCTGCCTACGCCACCGCCGCCGGTCACGGGGTGAGTCACCTCAAAAGTTTCACGCTGACTCCAGTCCGCCTCGTTGGAGACTGTCGCATCCACCTTGGCCTCGTTCAACAAATCCAACGCTTCGCGAGCCCGACTCGTAGTCATCACCCAAGGTGCCGATTCCACCCTCGTCGCTTCATCCTCCCCCTCCGACTCGCCCTCCAACCTTCAACTCACCGACTCCAACCCCAAAACCTACCCTGTGCCCAAACTCGCCGACGACAAGATTGTCGACACCAACGGTGCCGGCGACATGTTTGCGGGTGGATTCATGGGTGCTTTGGCGGCTGGAAAGAGCCTGGACGAGGCTGTCGAGATTGGACACAAGTTGGGTCAAATGTGCTGTGGACAAATCGGTCCCAAGCTCGCCTACCCCAAGGTTGACGTCTAAATCACGCATACACGGCTTCAACGCTATGACTGATGAGCGCAGAGGGGTAATACCCACATGCTAGATATCCGGATTGTATATACCTAGATCTGAAAAGCAAGTCATCTTGCGTAGAAACAAACAGCATATTTAGAAAGTCACGGTATGCAAAATCATTTCAACAGTGCCCACCTTGTTCAAACCAGTCACAGGTGTGGTGAGATGCACAAAACCAAGTAGTGTGCTTTACACCATGGAGCCGAATGCCAATTGCCCATCGATGATCGTCGCCTGCACTCTAGTGTCTAGGATCTCCTCTTCTACCACTGTAAACAGATCATCATCCCAAATCACCGCATCGAATCGTTTCCCAATCGTCAATGATCCCGTATCATTACTCATCGAGGCATAAGCAGCTGCACATTAGTACCGCCGACGGTATGACCCACCGTCCACCGTCATGCCCCGGATCGCCTCGAGTCGTGTCAACTTTTCGTCTGGATACCATCCTCCCGGTCCATGGGGCGATTTGCCCGATTCATCGAGTCTCGTGACCGCAGCGTAAAACCCTTTCAACGGATCGATCGACTCCACGGGAAAGTCGGACCCAAGGGCGATTCTCCCTCCGAGGCTGTATGGTGAGCAACCCTGGAGACTGCGGTACTCACTCGAGGTACGACTTCCAAGCGTACGCTCCTTTCATCCGCTCAGCGCCCTAAGGATCAGCTGCATACAATTCATATGGACGAGCTCACCAACCGGTCCTCGGCATACCACATCTGTCATCAGTATAGGTTGTATACGGAACGTTTTCCTCACATCACTCGTCGCATGCGTCGGCTGATAACTCGCGATCACTATTGTCAGCCCTTGATCGATGCATTGCAACCTACATCCTAGTCTCGCTGCGCGCTCGAGATCGGTGGGAGCCAGAATCTGCGCGTGTTCCAGGCGAAACTGTCCTTTACTTGGCTTGCCATCCAGAACAGTCTCGATAGCATCGATAGCTATGCGATTGGCCCTGTCTCCAATCGTGTGGACATTCTTTCATCAGCCATCTCTGCGCCGAGATGACTCACCACTTGCCAGCCCTGACATCAGCTTGAGCCGATCCTCACGCTCCACTCACATTCTCATACCATTCCCTGACCAATGGCTCCCACACCTCGTCAGGCTTGAGCAACAAACCTTTCCACCCGGGTTGATCAGAATAGTCGTCGATCAATGCCGCCCCGTGCGACCCCAGTGCGCCATCAGCAAACAACTTGACTGATCGGACGGTCCAGCGAGAGTCTAAAAGTCAGCTCTTCTGATGGAACAAACTCACCTTGAGCATTGTGAACTCGAGGTACGCTGTCTCCACAATATCGGTTCTTGTCATCGCAGTACACCTTGTCATGAGCCCTTCCCGCTAAGAGTGACGCACCATGGAATAGAATCTCATTCTCAGCTTGTCAGACTCTGCCATCCTGACACGATCAGCCGGCATCACTGGATGCAATGCTTACCGCTGGAAAAACCGATAATCCGCCTCGGACAACATTGCATCGTGCACACCCGTCATGCCCACGGCAAGCGCGTCATCCATCATCTTACCCAAGAACCCTTCTCTCTGCGCATCGGTCCAAGCTGGAACGGCAGCGTAGACTAGCTCCATGGCATTGTCCACCTGGCCGTCAGCTCGGCGCGATGGATCACTCACAAAGATCCCTGTAGGTCGACCCGCTTCATCGCGGACAATCTGGCCACCATCGATATGCTCGGGTAAATTGCCGAGACGTTGTAGCACCGCTGGCGATACCCACAGCGCGTGTACATCAATCCGAGATAAAACAATGGGCAGTCCCTTCAAAATAGGCGAGTCTTCTAGATCCCCCTGCGATATCGGCTTCCGCTCAATCTAAGTCACTCACGGCAGTAGGAAACTCCTGTACGGGCCACTTGTTCTGGTTCCATCCCATCCCTTCCACCCATCTTTCCCCTAAGTCCCCTTGCGAGAGCACATACTGCTCGACTTTGTCAATGACCTCTTCCTTGGTTCTCGTCTCGGATAGCGGTAGTTGCAGCGAGTGACCGTATTGCAGAGGGTGCCCATGGGAGTCTGTCAGTCCCTGAGAATTAGCTCAACCATACAGTTGCGGACATTTATAGCTGACTGTTGTGAGGGTGTGACCCGGACGGAGGTAGAAGATCTTGAGACCGCCTGATTTCTTCACTTCTGGCGGTGCTTGGTCCACCGCTCCTATGGTCGCCTTGTCGCCATACCGCCTCCGTACCCTGGCTACAATTAGTTGATCTTTAAAGGTAGGATGAGTTGGCTCCTCACCCAAACTGCCCACATCTGCGACTCGCTTATCGTTCACGACCACACACTCTACCCCACCCTCGCCCCCTTCTTCCGGTATCGTATACACCTTTCTCCCTTCTTTCGAGCATATAGCATACCATTTGGGAAGACTAGCCCCAGTGACAGAATATACCGTTTGAGCCGGCTTGTTTCGTTGAGCGTAGACCACAAAGAATGCGAGGATCAGTAGCGACACTGAAATGTGCAAGGAGCGATTCGATTGACGTTTAGGTCGAGGTGCACGTTGATAACCCGGCGAGGCGGCAATGTTCTTGAGAGCTGTCCTCTGCGCGGGGGAGAGCCTTGAGCCAGGTTTGCGCTCTCTGAGCTCTGCCATGGTGGGCAAGGGTTGGTCGACCTCTTTAGGTGGGTTGGACGAGGAGAGTGGAGGTGGGAGGGTGTGGTCGGACATTGCCGATTTGCCGAGGGAGCTCACTTTCCCACGGTGTAATCCATTGACCCGCCTCGCCCTTCCTCCTTCTCCGTTGTTCCTCATTCCTCTCACAGCCCAACACACCAAGATGGCATACGACAACAACGACGAGCTATACGACGAGGACCTCTACAAGGGTGAGCAGTACACTCTAAAACTCTAGCATCTCTGACAACTCTAGACCTGGATGAAGATCTCGATGCGACCGCTCTCGAGGAAGAGCTCGTCGATCCAGATGAGCTTGACCCTCCGCCGGCTTCCTCCTCAAACCAGCAACAGCAAGATGGCACTGCACAAAATAACCAGGTCGCGTCCGGTGGGACGGGCTACAACCAAGCGTCTTCATCATCCGCACCCATGCAACAAGGTCCCCAGACCAACAGCTTCAACGGCAACAATGCCCAAGGGGGATTCGGAGGTCAAGGTGGACAGGGAAACTTTGGTAATAATGCCGGACCCAAACCAGTTGATAACGAAGCGGGGTCAGTAGTCTCTCCTCCATATCCCACCCACACCGTGTATCCTCTTGTAAGGGTGGTGAGTGCGAAACGAAAAGTCACAGGTATACCTATCACTCGTATAGATTCTTCTCCATCACGTTTCCATAAAAGTCGATATACTGATACTATCCCTACCACTGTCGTTTTATCGTATCTCTATACTTTACCTACTCTCGTCTCGTACTACCTACCTGGATGTACCGCATATCTCGACATGGACGCTACACCACCCCCTTTGACGTAATCTCCCATCTGACGATCGAAAATACAGCAAAATGTTCATAGGCGGTCTCAACTGGGAAACGACAGACGGTGAGGACTTAAATCGATCTTAAACTCATGACAGATGGGTTGAAAGAGTACATGGGCAAGTACGGTGAAATCGACTCTTGCACCGTCATGCGAGATCCGTCCGGTCGATCCAGAGGTTTTGCCTTCTTGACATATAAACACGCCGAGAGTGTCGACAAGGTGCTCCAATCATCCCACCATCTCGACGGAAAGCAGGTAGGAGCGAACCGTCAGAGTCCACCTAACCCCAGATCGACCCGAAACGCGCCATTCCGAGGGAAGAGCACGAACGCACGGCCAAGGTATTTGTTGGCGGGTTGGCACCCAACGTCACCTCGGACATTCTCAAAGACTTTTTAGGCCAGTTCGGAACCGTCATGGATGCGACCGTCATGTTTGACAAGGAAACGACACGGTCAAAAGGGTTTGCCTTTGCGACGTTTCAAGATGAAAACGCTGTTCAAAATGCCATGAACGCCAGTGGGATCGAACTCCAGGGCAAACAGGTGCGCCACATCACTCTGTGCTGGCTGACCACTAGATCGAGATCAAGCGAGCTCAGCCTCGAGGTTCAGGCAACTTGCCCAACAAGTTTAGCGGGGGCGCCAACCGACAAGGCGGGTTTGGCAACAATGCAGGTGGATTCGGTGGTGGCGGGTTTGATCCCAACGCCATGGCCATGATGTATCAAAACATGATGAAGGGTCCTCAGATGGGTATGGGTGGGATGGGTGGTGGTTTTGATCCCAACGCCATGGCCATGATGTACCAAAACATGATGAAGAGTAGGTACGGGCGGCGTCCAATCTGACATTAGACATGGGAGGAATGGGCAATGCGCCAGCCATCAACCCAAACATGGCGCGAGGCGGGATGGGAATGGGGGGAATGGGAGGTATGGGCGGTATGGGTATGGGCATGGGAAACATGATGGGTATGATGGGAGGCAACATGATGGGCGGTGGCATGGGAATGGGCAACATGGGCAATATGAGCATGGGCAACATGGGCGGCAACATGGGAGGGATGGGTATGGGCTACAACAACAACATGGCTGGAGGAATGGGTCGACCTGCGCCTCCTACTGCACCCAGAGGTCCTGCAGCAATGAGAGGTCAACCTCCAAATGCCAATGGAGGCGAGGGCGACCGTGGACCTGGTGCTCATAGGAATTCAAACCTCGGCAATGCTAGGGCGAGGCCGTATTAGGCATACTCATTGCATTCAATGTATCTTGTATACCTCTGACCCTTGCTCAATCTTCTGATGTGGCCAAAGACTCCATTAGGTGTGCATGAACAGCATGTCGGTTCGTTATAGCGTTATATACAGGTAGGATTTGAGATGTCTCTAGATCAAACCTACTCTCGTCACAATCGGTGCCCGGGGACCAAGGCGAAAATGACGGTCAAGATCGCCGTGATGGCTATACAAACCCCTTCGTTCCACAACGCCCTCAATAGCAACAGTCCCCTCACGTAACCCTCGTTGATCCTGATAAACCTAAACGGTGTCGTCTCGGACTGCTGTAAAAACGCCAATAGCGGTGAGAGAGAGTAGTACGCGGCGAGCAAGAGGTTTGTCGCGAAAAAGAATGGCAGGATAATCTGGTCATCAGTTCAGTGGCCAAACAATGGTAAACTGACCCAGAGACGGTCCACTTTGGGCTTGTGATTCAAAAAGATGAGTGAGAATCCAAGTACAAACCCTCCCCAGAGACAAAATAGCCCAGCGACCAACCGGACAAACGATCCGAGCGGGGTGAGATTACCAAACGCTTTGGCACGCAAGAATCGAGGAAAGGCATCCTGCTCCAGCGCTCGGAAAATGTACACTTTTTGTTCGTGAAACAAGTCGGGGATCAAAGGGGATGCCTCTTGGGATGAAATGGGAAAGTTGTTCAATCGTAGCGAGGGTCTTTCTGTCAGCTCCGAACCTATGGATGAAAACGACAACTGACGGGAGGTATATTTCCCTCTCTGCGCCGGGCAGGAGATACCTCAGGTAGATTCTCTCTGCACTCTCCACCAATGCGGCTTTTTCAATAGCCCTGTCTCGCGCAATGATGGTAGGCGCCCTGCTCTTTCTATCCGCCCATCGATCTCTGATGCTCATCCTGCTGCTAGTGGTGGGCGCAGCACTGGGTCGGTCTCGTTGAGGTTTCCCTCCATACGTGCCAAAATCGTTGATGCCTCGTGACTCGGTGTCCCTTCGCTCCCTTGTGGACATTTGAGGCGGCGAAGAGGGTAGAGTGGGTGATCGGTTGGGAGTTGGTGACAAGATATCGGATGATCTTCGCGTCTCGTTACCATCCCCATCCTCGTGTATCTGGTCGAGGTTGGGCGAATGAGGGGTGGACGACAAGTTGAGGAGTTGTTGAAAGTGCGAGCCATGAGTTCGCGCGTATTCGGCATACTCGGGCCAATCTTCCTGTACACTTCGACCGGATTTACGCAGGTCCTGATAGTCAGATCTGACCACCACGCAAAACAGTGTGTTACCTTTAGATACGCTTTGCACATGTTTTCATGTTGTTGCACATCAAGCCAGAAATCAAGCGCATCTTCCGCTGATTCTCGTTGAAGGAAGATCTGATCGTCAGTTTCGCTGAAATGTACCCCTGTGATGTGACCAACATAGAAACAAAAGAGATCCAGCGGTGCTCTCGTTCTACGATCGAGTACCTCTTGGAGCGTAGGCAGTCGATTCAACTTGATATAACGCGTGGTGGAGACGCGACGTTCCGACTTGGACGTCGTCCCTTGATGCTCAGCCTTCTCCATTTTGTCGTGGAGCTCTACGAGCGGTCGACTGGACGTGTGGGTCTGTTCCAAGCGTGAATCCGCTATAAGCTGCGCAAACCAATCTGAAAGACTTCTTCACACGTTGAGTCGAGACAAGGAAGAAAGGATGGCGAGGTAGAGACGAGTTTGATGAGGGTTGAGCGTTGCAGGTCGAGCTGTGTGGCAGGAGAAGCTGAGATGTTTCATCTTTCGGGTGGCGACGCGTAAACAAAGTCAAAGTGATATGGACATGACGTGGCATACACGGGACTGCTTATCACTCTTCCCGGAAATCTCCAAAGGGTCTCACCTTCAGTATCCAACCTCTGCACTACCTACCCCTTGTTCACCTTCGCAGACATGAACGTCACAAGGTCACTCGGCTCAATGACGAGCCTTACATCCTCCTTCTCTCGTCTTTCTTTCCACCCCTCGCACCTCCCCATCGCCTCGTCCTCCCGCTTGACCCTGAATCGCGCATTCTCTTCCACCCCTTCGACATCGGCCACAATTCAGCAAGGTGCGTCTGTGTATTTTACGGTCGGGGCAAAACTGATCTGCAGTGCTGAAAGGATGCCGGAAACCACGACAAAAATGGACCCGATCGCCCCTCCTCGAAGGTTGCCCGCAGAAAAAGGGAGTCTGCGCCAAAGTGTTCACGGCGAAACCCAAGAAACCCAACTCGGCCGTCCGTAAAGTCGCTCGAGTCAAATTAAGTACGGGGGAGACGACTCTGGCGTACATTGCGGGTGAAGGGCACAATTTACAGGAACACAGTGTGGTCTTGATTCGAGGGGGCCAAGTCAAGGATCTGCCAGGTGTCAGGTGGGTCTTGCCATTGTTCAATACGGCGTACTGAGGGCAGGTATAAAATCGTTCGAGGAGCTGAAGATCTGAGTGGGGTCGCTGGACGAATCCAAGCGAGGTCGAAATACGGAGGTGGGCTCATTTATGCACATCCACGAGCACCAGCTGATCCCTCTAGTTAAAAAGCCCAAGGCGCCATAGATTATGTACAGTATGAACACTTGTCATGATGCATCTACCAACGATTGTCGCACCGTCCCTTCATGCCGCACCGACATCCGCCTCTTGCCTCCCCAGACAAACTTCTTTGCCCGATGCTTTTCAAATTCGTGCCCTTCTTTCCAGCATTCATTACAATACAGATCCTCGTCACACCCGAAGCAAACGACATCTGCGTCTTTGTTACATATACCTACAGGTCAGCTTGATTGTGCCGATAGCCTTTCTACCTACAACACCAAGTATCCAGATCGTCATCCCTGTTATCGTTATATCCCGGCAGATTCCAACCTTGTCCCACTTGACGCTTCGGCGCAGAGGGCAAGACGGGTTGGGTTGGCCCCGGTTTGGCCTTGGGCCCAGAGAGACCAAGTAAGAGATCCATCCGTTTTTGCAAGTCGTCATCGACTACTTCGTCGTCCAATGTCGGTTCGTGCGTCGGCAGAGCAGGCAGTGAGGGGAACAACGAGTCTCCCACGTTGTCCTCGGGAATGCCTCCTCTTGCGCCGTCTGTGGGGCGATTGGCATTTGCAGATGCAAACTCGGATCCTTTATCCGATTTGTCATCCTTGGCCTCCATCGCTGCTTCTGCCAGAGCACGCTCCAGGATCTCTTCCTCTGTTTCGACATCGTCCCCGATCTCTGATCCCTCGTCGTCCTTGTCGGATCCGTTGAGATGCGGCTGAACGTCTCGTAAAGCCTTTCGTGCTTCCCGTTCGAGCCCAGCCCCCGCCTGACGCTCGACAGGCAGATCGTTCGGTATCTCTGCACCAGAGAGACTGGCGAGGTACGCTTCAACCTGTGCAATCAGTCATGGAATCGGACCATTGCTCCGTCAGCGCCCACCTCGTCATCACCGGCTGTATCCGCGGCCTCGAGATGATTTGCGTCGCCCCGTAAATGCCTCACCCGCTTGGCTAGACTCGCATCTTCGTCGTCCCCATCCGTTAGTCGAGATGTCGACGGTAGAGGTCTGCCATTCGCAATTGCATCCAGCTCGTCGTCCTCCACACTTGCTTCCGCGGCAGCTTGCCGAATAGGCCCGCTTGGGTCGGTGCGAGGTGCGATTGTAGTGGGATCGGTAGATGGTGCTCTCAATGCACTGAACCGCTTCAAGAGCTCATCTTCGAGATCTGGCATGGTGGTACCGCATCGGTCGAGAGAGGGACAACATCAGGCGCGTTCGGGCAAACCCAATTCGGGCTAGTTTGGTGACTTTTCTCACCCCCGGCGGCCATGAAACCCTCTCCTCGACGGAAAATTCTCGTCTCCCTTCCTTTGGCATAGGTGATCGACAGAGCAGTCAGCTGTAGAATAATACTGCGCCACGCATGCACACTGCAGCGGGTTGTAGCCATGCATAGATGCCCCCTCGATCCATATACCATCCGATGGCCGAGGGGGGGATTTACTCTCCGTCTATCAGTCATGGCCGGGCGGCGGCGGGAACGAGGGGGGTGGCGGCGAAACGCGTAGTCTCAGTCATCCACCATTTCCCTTCATTCCACTCACTCTCTCCCCCCTCATCAACAATCATCCCTCCCCCTTCCATCCCACCTGTTGACTCACTCCTCAGTCCGAGTCATAGATCAGACTCATCGACTATCATACCAACCCCTCCCATGTCCACTCACGCATAATCATCGCCCCAACGTCACCGGTCAACTCGCACAACAACAACCCTCGGCGATCGGTAATTTCGCTCTTGCTTGGCAGAGGGTCGTACCTCATCGCCCACCCCTCACCACATTATGACAGCCGCATCGACCTCGGCGCAGCCTTTGGTCTACAAGACCAAGAGGAACAAGAGGAGCTGGTGGGACCTGCATGTCGCTACTCCATTGGCCAAATTCTCACCCTCTGCACTATGGACCAAACAACGAGGTCCTGGGAAATCCCGTTCACTCTACATCAACACCCCTCTGCCCGAAGAAATGTTTGACAAAAAAGGTCGAGTATTGAAAGAACACAAATACTCGTCCAACCAAAATGTCACCTCGAAATACACCATCATCACTTTTTTACCTCGAAATCTGTTTGAACAGTTTCGAAGAGTCGCCAACATCTTCTTCTTGGCCATTGCCATCTTGCAATTCTTCCCCAAATTCTCAACCATCTCTCCCGGTCTTGTCATTCTACCCCTCTTGGCTGTGCTCGCCATCACAGCTGCCAAAGACGGATATGAAGATATCAAACGACATCAGGCGGATCACAAGGTCAACCATTCCATCGTCCACGTGCTCGGCGGACCAGACTATGAGAACAAGAACCCCATGCAGAGCAAGGCCAAAACCTTTGTCAAGGGCATCCCACTACCCAAGAGGAAGAGCAAAAAGGCAAAGCACGGAGGAAAGGAGGATGTGCTGGGAGGAGCGGACGGTTTGACCGCAAACGAACCGGTCACTGGTGCAGCGCCTCAAGGCCAGGATCTGTCCCGTATGCGCAGCCAAGTCTCCAACTGGGAAGACGATCCGCAAGCCGTCGATTCGGCCAAAGAGCTCGGATGGCATAGGACCATCTGGGAGGACGTCAAGGTGGGAGATGTGGTAAAGATTTACGAAAATGAACAGTTCCCAGCCGGTGCGTACCGCCATGTGGTGGCTCACTGACCCCAGATATTGTCATTCTCGCAACATCAGAAGAAGAAGACGTCTGCTACATTGAGACCAAAAACCTCGACGGAGAGACCAACTTGAAATCACGTCACGGTGTCAACGGAATGGACCATCTTGCCTCGGCCGACGCCTGTGCGCATGAACGCCTCCGAGTCGATCTCGACCCGCCCGACGTCAACATGTATCGACTCAACGGAGCCGTGGTCACCCTAGACACCCCTGGTGACCGAGGAGAACCTGCCATCCACCCCATCACCCTCGAAACGACCCTGCTTCGAGGTTGCGTTCTCCGAAACACCGCCTGGGTCACTGGGATTGTGCTCTTTACCGGTGGTGATACCAAAATCGTGCAAAACTCTGGCGGCACCCCGTCCAAGCGATCCAAGGTGGAACGCCAAATGAACCCTCAAGTCTTGCTCAACTTGTCCATCCTAGGTCTGATCGCCATGGTGTGTGCCATTGTCGACCATTTCAACGAAGTCCGGTGGTACAACCAAGACGCGTATTGGATGCTGTTTGCCGATACATCGGGCGACAACCCGAATATCAACGGGTTGGTCACCTTTGCCAACGCCTTTATCACGTTTCAAAACATTGTGCCCATCTCCCTCTACATCTCCATCGAGTTTGTGCGAACAGCTCAAGCAGCCTTCATCTACTGGGATCATGCGATCAAGTATGTCAAGAATGGCGTGACGACTCGAACCATGGCCAGAAGTTGGAACTTGTCAGACGACCTGGGCCAGATTGAATACATCTTTTCAGACAAGACTGGTGGGTATACGTTCACCTCCTTTGCTAACCTTCAGGTACGCTGACACAAAACGCAATGATCTTCCGCCAATGCTCTGTCGGCGGGAAAATCTACGTGGGAGAGACCGAGACCCCTACCCTGGAAAACGACAAGCTCGGCAAAAAGACCCTATCTACTTCATCCGATTCCGCCTCGTCGTCCGACCAAGATCCGAGCAGCTCGAGCGATGTGAAGGTCTCCATGCCAAAAGAAGTGCTCGCTCATTTCCACGATGCGCAGCTGGACAAGGATCTACAAGAGCACGATTCGGAGCAATCACGAATCTTGCATGGTTTCTTTGCCGTTCTGGGTCTATGCCATACGGTCCTCGCGGCCGAGCCAGAGCCAGGCGTCATCGAATACAAGGCGCAGAGTCCCGACGAGGCCGCATTGGTCCAATCCGCTGCCGATGTCGGTTTCGTCTTTAGGGGACGCGACCACAACATTGTCAAACTCTCCACACCATTCGGCGACGAGCCCGACGAGTATGAGCTATTGCACGTGCTGGAATTCAACTCGACCCGAAAGAGAATGTCAGTCATCCTTCGTAAACTTGATCAAGATGGACGCATCTTCCTCCTCACCAAAGGGGCCGATAATGTCATTTTTGAACGACTCGGCAAGGATAGCACGCAACAAGAGCTTCGACAAAAGACTGACAAGGACCTGCAATACTTTGCCTCTGAAGGTCTCCGAACGCTATGTCTCGCCTACCGTGTCCTTGACCCGCACGAATACGACGCCTGGGCCAAAGAATACCACGACGCTTCCGTGGCCCTCAACGACCGAGAATCGCGCATCGAAGAAGTATCTGCAAGGATCGAACAGGACCTGACCCTTTTGGGTGCGACTGCAATCGAAGACAAACTCCAAGACGGCGTGCCCGAAGCCATCTCCGATCTCAAGCGGGCCGGCATCAAAGTCTGGGTCGCCACGGGTGACAAGCTCGAGACGGCCGTCGCCATCGGCTACACGACGCACCTCTTGACACCCGAGACCAACCTGATCATCGTCAGAGAAGGCCAACACTCCATTCATGACCAGATTAGCGACGCATTGGAGACCTTTTTCGGCGAAGAAGGTCTCGCTGTCACGCGAACCGTGTCCCGCGCCTCGGTCGATCTCCGACCCCGGTTGGACCGAGTCAACACTGGTGTGCGATCCCTCGTCGGCGGCGACAACGGACTACGACCCGGTGGTTTCTCCCTCGTTATCGACGGCCATGCGCTAGCCCACGCCTTTGAAGACCCCGAGACCAACGATCTCTTGCTCGCCCTGTCCACCCGGTGCAACACGGTCATTTGTTGTCGAGTCTCCCCCTTGCAGAAAGCCCAAATCGTCCGACTGATCAAAGACAATCTCGGTGTCATGTGCTTGGCCATCGGTGACGGAGCCAACGACGTGTCAATGATCCAAGCTGCCGACGTTGGAGTGGGTATTTCCGGTGAAGAGGGTCTGCAAGCCGTCAACTCGTCCGACTACGCCATTGCACAATTCCGATACCTCTGCCGCCTGCTCTTTGTCCACGGTCACTGGTCCTACTTCCGAAACTCCAACATGATTCTCAACTTTTTCTACAAAAACATCATTGGTATTGGAGTCTTGTTCTGGTTCCAAATCTTTTGTGGATGGTCGACCACGTACGTCTTTGCTTACGTCTACCTACTCTTCTGGAACGTCTTTTGGACTATTGCACCCGTCATTGCCATAGGCCTGTTTGACCGCAACATTGACGCCGACATTCTCATGTCGCTGCCCGAGCTGTATCGATACGGTCGAGAGCAAAAATACTTTGGCATGGGGAAATTCGTCTACTACCTCATGGAGGGCTGGTATCAATCGGCCGTCATCTACTTTTTCCTCCACTTTACCTACATTACCACGACGACTCGAGGCGACGGGTACAACCCGTACATTTACGAAATGTCCACGACCATGGTCATCGGTGCGGTCATGGTTGCCAATTTCTTCAACGGTCTCAACGTCTATTCGTGGAACTGGTGGACGTTTGGTGCGATACTGCTCGGTCCTTTCTTGGTGTGGGTCTTTACCGCCATCTACTCGATCATCCCGCCCTCGTCCTTTTACACCGGTGTATACGGCAACGATGTCTTTTTGTTCCGGTCCGCGGCATACTGGTTTGGCTGGCCATTCGTACTCATCATTGCTCTTTTACCGCGGTACCTCTTCAAGTGGTTCCAGCAAAACATCATCCCCAACGACGTCGACACGATGCGTCTTGTCCGCAAGTACTCGCCCGACGTCGATCCCGCCACACATCCTCTTCTAGGTGGCAAACTGCAAGAAAAGGCAGCAGGCGAACGTCCGGAAGACCAAGACCGCCCTCAACCCGTCTCGGCCGAAGCGCACAAGGGTCATGATCAGATGGAAGATATCCCGTTGACAGATCTGGAGGGTCAGCGACCTAGAGGAATCGCAGGCATGCTCATGAGTCGCCCATCCCAACGGTCGCAACAGTCGGGCCGATACGCTCAGTCGAGCAGTGCTAGGGGATCTCAGGTCGACAGTGAGTCTCTTGTGCCGTTTTTCCCACTGACAAGCAGTGTCGACGGGTCTCTCTCGTGAACCGAGTCGAGGTTTCGACTTTACCGTCGAGGAAGGAGGAGTCGCGATCCAACGAATGCAATCACGCTTATCGGAGTCTTCCCGACGAAGACAAACGTTCCGATCTCGCTTGAACCCAATCTCCGCTGGTCGAACGAGCAATCAAATCTCGCCTTCCCCGTCTCAAAACCAGCTGCACCCATGGGGTGGTATGGGCAAGATTCGAGAACGAGCGGGTTCAGTATTGAGTATCGGCCGAAAGAGGGCGGGAACGGGGGCAACGGGAAGGTCGGAAGGGGATGCAACACAGACAACACCGAGAAAGGGGTCCATGTTGAGAAAACAGAGTGAATCGAGGTTGGCGGCGGAGAGGGATGACGAGGAGAATAGGCAAGAGGGTTTCGGCAGAGCGTTGGGTGCTGGGCAAAACATTGCTCCGCCTGAACCGCCCAGAGTATAATGTGGCCCATCCGAGTGGTCCCAGCATGGTTAATAGATTATTTCTCGCTTTTCATATAGTACAAGAGGACGACGATGCACGTCATATCTGCATACCGATGTAGTGTCACACATCGATCGAGGCTCACACTCCCGCACCCATTCTTGACATCTTCTTATCGTGACCCCTTGTTCTCGCAGCGTTCGAGTGCCCTCGACTTCCTTTGCTACCTCTTCCTCTTCCGCCACCTCCTCGTCCTCCTCCCGCGCTCCCGCCTCCGCCATGTCCACCTCGAGTACCTGAACCCTCACCTCCTCCTCTACCAGCTCCTCCACCGCCTCGACCCCCTCCTCCCTTCCCCTTGCCTCCTCCAGACTCACTGGCCGCTGTGGACCCGAGATAATTGTTCTTTGGCGCAAAAGTGTGTCGAGACAGAATTGCCTCTTTGTGCGGATTTCGATCCAACATGATTCTCCATCCTTCCAATTGAGGATCGTCCATTCCTGTAATCTCTCTCAACTTTTTTCTCGCTGCGCTCTTGCGAGTCCCGGAATCCCTGTCAAACACCTTGGGATCGGATAAATAGGCTAGTTCGAGTTTGGTTTGTTGATCCACGTCGTACAACTCTGAACCGCTTGGTCGGCGTGACTGTATATGAGTACTGCCCACGGGCACGGGATGTTCCAACGGATCGGAGATCCGACTCACCACAACCTTGTCACCCGACTCATCATCGCTCTCTTCACCCTCTGCCACGCGTATACCCCGTATAGTCTCTTCCTCTCCATCATCAACCTGGTGATGCCCTATAGGTTCCCCGTGTGCCTCTCGCAGAGCTCGAGCGAGATCTTCTTCCTCTTCCTCTTGAGACTGTACGAGTCGCATGATGGATTCTCGAAGATGATCCGGGATAGTATTACCCATCTGTAGCAGAGTCCTGCTTGTTAGCGAAACATTGCGGCAAGAATGGTGGCTCACGGGTCATTCTCATCCTTGATCTTGAGCCTGGAGATATCGAGTGACTCTTGGTTCCAAATATTATCTCTGGCAACCTTTGGCGGCTCGGGTGCCGAGACTTGCGGTGCAGCCTGCTGGACAAACTCTCTCAATTCAAAGAGATCAGCCGGGAGAGTGCCTCCGCCAGACAATATCGCGTCAATGATCGGCGCAGCTGCCTCTTCGTATGTAGACAATGTGGAAGGGATGAACGACGCATGATTGACCGCACCAAGTAGCAGTGTCGGAGGGATATCTGGAAACAGGTTGAGCAGAGGTGTTAATCGCTTGATGATCAGCTACACCACTTCTGACATCCTAAACCACACTCACCGGGTCACTCCTCGCCCGCTCCTCCTGTGCCGCCTTCAACACATCGATCTCCTCTTGTTGTACCCCGGCCAAACGCTCAAAGACCGCTTCATAATCGCTCCTGAGCGTCCCATCCACAAGCGGCCGCTTGCTCGAACCCGCAGAATCACTCATCAGCCTCTTCATAGCCTCCCCTCCTCCTGATGCACCCATGACTTGTATCAGTGTATGACAAACCACCAACATGTCCGACTTGACGGACAATCCCGATTTGTCCCGACTGATCTTGGGATAGGCATCTCGGAATGCGGGGAGAACATAGTCCGCCTCGGAGAGGAGTACACCGAGGAGCTCGTCGTGTGCGCGAACGAGGGAGAGAATGACTCTGACTGATACAGCGAGGTCAGGTGTGGAGTCGGAGAGTCGGATTCGAGTCACCAGCTCGGGCAATATCTCTGTCCGTATCGTATCGAGGATAGAGGGACAGGAAGAGAGGATCGAATCGATAATGGGAGTCATGGCCTCGATGTGGGTGGGGTAGGCTATGATCATGTCGAGGAGCAAATTTGGCACGTCTTTGACTCCTGACCACTGTTTTTGATCGCTCTGTAGAGCTCGTAAAGCCTGCAAGGGTCGTACATCGGCGACATGGCCATTCTGTATCTCTTGCCGTGTGAGCAGCGATAAAATCACCTGGAGCAAGTCCAGATCTGGGTGGTCCACATCGAGTCGAGAGATCAATGCTGGGAGTGCCCTCACTTGTAGTGCCAGCGGGGGCCGCGTCGATGGTACTGCGATCGCCATGGGTTATGAAAGGGTGTCAGTTGGGTCGAGGCGACTACTATCGAGTGAGATTTCTGAAACGTCAGTCGGGATCTGGCTACTTTCGGATCCGAGAACCATCATGGGCCGCCCTCCATTGTCGCAGTGTTTCAGCTGGACAAATCACCACCATTCTCACCCACCGTCGCGTCTTGGGCACTCTGGACGTGAGATTCCGCCTGCTCAGGAAGATCAGAAGATCGCACGGTGCTAGACATCAGACTGTCTTGACCATCGCACTGCGCTCGGGTCGACCTCGCCCACCCGGCATCATGTCAAGAGGTCGTCTCTCCCCCGTCCCTCCTCCTCGCGCACCTTCCCCTGGTGGATCCACCAAAAATTCTCTAGCTCGACAAGCATCGCCCATATCTGATGTCCCTCGCCCCTCCATCTCTTCCAACCGATCGATGAAACGCTCCGAAGCGGATTTCGAAGCTGCCCTGTTGAATCCCACCAAGACAATCTTTCTTAAAGGATCTCCTGTTCTCGACGAGGACGAAGGGTTCGGCTCACCTAGACGCCTTGGTGTGATCTCGGGAGATGTGGATGCGCCCGTACCGGTGGAGAAGAGGAGCTACGAGGATGATCTGCGTCAATTAGGCCGATCGTCGTTGGATCGAGGCGCGGGTTCATCAGGAACAATGGTGTCGAACAATATAAAAGGTGGACAAGCAAGTTTTGATGTGATTCCACCTACACCGTCACCCAAAAAGACCTTGGTCAACAGGACATCGCATAGAACCATGGAAAGTCAGGATAGCGGAACGAGCACGATGAGTCCGAGTCGGATGAGCCAGATTTCCGCCTCGTCTTCGTCAAAGAGAATCGCCAGTCAAAGTCTAGGTATAGACGGTGAGCTCGTATCTCTCCTTGAGATTCTTTTGCTAACCTGCAGCTGAGCTCAACGAGTCTCAGACCATGACGGGGGGATCAGGAAAGAAGGGTGTCTCAAAGCGCAGGAGCATATTCAGATCACCAGGGACGGCATCCTCTCCCGACCTGGCGACACTTGTTCGAAAAGCCAAAGAGGCCAGAACCAACGGTAATACCGCATCGAATGAATCGGCAAACGGCAACGGGCATCACCAAGCTGGACCCAAAGCGACGGGTGCAAATGGACAAACCTTCCACACGCGACAATCCCCCGCGCCGCCATTGCCCACTTCACAGTCTATGGGTCTTGGCTCGAGTATGGTCAATGTAGCGAATGGAGGATCTCGAGGAACCATCAGCCCATCGAACCACCGGACACTGTCCAGAACAAACAGAGCGGCTAGTGCAAGTGTCAGCGGGAGCGAGGACGGTTGGGATAGGTTTTCAGATTTGAAAAGCTTACCGAGCAATAGTCCGGAGAAAATGGCAACGATATCAGAACGACCCGGAACGAGATCAAGAGAGAGCTCCAATAACAGCCACGAGGGATCCAAGGTGAGACCACATGATGAGTATAGCTCAATTATAGAGTTTACGAAACAAGGCCAGAGGCATGTTTGGGCGTATGTTTGGTGCTTCCACCTCGCGAGAACATACAGTGAGCTGTCAGACTGGAAGCTGGCTAACATGTAGCCAACCACCAGTCCGTCACTCCCAACTGCCTCTCGATTCGCCTCGCCTGAATCTTCGAGACCGCCGGTACCTCCGGTCCCCGACACGTACAGGCAAGAGGCAGACGCGCGACGGCGAGTGATATCCCCTGCAAACGACAATGCTGCAATCTCGCCATCCGAAAATGACCCGCCGGTCACAGCCACGATGAAAACACCCTTGACCGAGGCCACTCCCACGGTCGAACCAACGGATCGCTTCGATTCGCCCAACGAGCCAGGCCGACAATCTGTGACGCCTACCGGACGCCGGCGATCCGAGACCAGCCCTCGACTCGTCGATAAGCCTCTACCAGACAGTCCCGTAGAACCCTCGCTACCTCCCGCGTCCTCCAGGTCCACGCCAAAATTTGACACAATGCATCGACGTCAGCCCGCAGACGCTTTCGATGACGAGTCTAGATACCAAAATCAACGTGCATCCCCTTCACCCAGACGTCCAGTGACCATGTCCTTCTCTGACGACGTCGCCGGTATCTTTGACACGATCGGCCAATCGGACCCTGCCAAAGAGCTTGGCCTTCCTCCTGAAAGCTTTAGAATAAGGGATCGAACGAAATCGGGCGACATCTCAATCTCTCGTATACGCTTTCCAGCAGACTTGGGACGATCCACCTCAAACGACAACCCGCGAAAAGATCAAAAGCTGGTCGTACCTGGACCCATTTCTCTTCGCACCTCCTCCCTACCCAACGGCGGATCTCCGCGTATCGACAGTGGTGCAAGCCTTCAACAAAGAAGCCCATCTTCTCCCGTCCCTTCATCTCGACCGCTCGAGGACAGCCTTGTACTCCCGACGTCAGTCTCCAGGTCGTCCAGCTCATCCTCGAGGAGGCGCACCAAGACAGATACGGGTACCTACCCATCCCTAGTCGCCCCAAACCTGGGATCCCCGCTTCAAATAGGCGAGGCGGATTTTGCGCCCAAATCAACTGGAGAAGACACGACTTTGCGAGCCAATCGCGAAGCAGAACTTCCTCCCTTATCTCCCGCTTCCGTGAGACTGGTCAATAGTCCACAAGTATCCAGTATCGCCGGATCAGGCTTCAGTGGTCGCAGCGGAGCACACGGCGCTATTGCCACGCCGTGGGGACGATCATCCCCGGCCCCACGCGCTCCTAGTACCGTTACTGACAATATGGAGATTGTCAAGACACCCATCGGATCCAGACGTGGTCAGGAGGATACCGACGAGGACGACGAGGAAAAGGGGCGAAGATTGGCTTGCGAGTTTCTGGAGAATGACTTTTCGAGTGTCCAGGCGGACAAAGTGGCCGAGTTTTTGGGTGGACCGTGAGTGTTCTCGCCCTCAGGCAAGGCTAATTTACAGACGTGCGGTCAACGCTGTGGCCCTGAGATACTATATGCAGTATTTCGACATGAAAGGCCAATCCCTTGTCGATGCTTTCAGGTAAGCCTACCCTGTGTACATACGGACAATCTGGCTGAGGGACAGGGACTTGTGCGCAAAACTGCATCTCCGTGCAGAGTCTCAAGAAATCGACCGCATCATTGAAGGCTTCTCGGCAAGGTATTACGAATGTAACCCGACGACTGTATTCGGCACGCCGGGTGTAGTACATACCGTCACTGGAGCCATGCTCATGCTCAATACGGATCTCCACATTGCCGATCTGGTCAAGCACATGTCTCGAGCCGATTTCGTCAGAAACTCGTTGCGAGCGATTCAAGAATCCATGCCTTCCGCAGATCCTGGCGCATCGACGCCAGATTTGGTCCGAGATGATTCCGGCAGTGTCCGACTCGGCTCAAATCCGTCACTGAATCAAGGTCTGTCACGTCGGCCCAGCCATGTCACTCCCTTGGCGCACCGTTCCGCCAGTGCACCAGTGGTCCAATCTGTGCCACCTCCGACACGACAAGACAGCGAACGATCGGTCAGTATTGCAGGGGATTCCCTGGCAGAGGGCAAGACCAGGGCGAGTTCAACTACTGTCAGCTCGTTTACGTACAACAAGCAATGGGAAGTGGATGCAGAGTCTGCACTCAAGGTGAGAACCTAGCCCGCTGAATTCCCCAGCTCACACGACAGGACATATACAACCAGGTGCGAGCCGACAGAATTCTCCTACCGATCGGTGATTCTGCGCCTACAAGTAATCGCCAATCGATCATGTCTGTCGGTAGCGATTTCAGAGGTTCCTCCATGAGAAGCCCGTCTGGAAAATCCAACGATCGCATCAATGCTCTCAAAAGAGGCAGTATTCGCGGTATGCAGGGGCTCATGAACAATCCATACGGTCCCGGCTATGCAGGCTCCGATGGTCGACTCAGTCCGACTGGTTCTTACGCCACATCCATAGGGGACAACATGAACTCCTTTTCAGCGACCATTGGCTTTGCGTCCAACTTGTCGCATACCGTCATCCGAGAGCAAGAGGATGAAAAGAACAGTGCAGCGTCCGTCGCCTCGGCAGAAACGACAGATGACGACTTGAACGATGATGAATTGGCATTGCTAGGCGCACCTTGGGCCAAAGAGGGAATGTTGTGGAGGCGGACGGGCATGGAAATTGGCATGCGAAAGACATCCAAGAAAGAATGGAAGCAATTCTTTGCCGTGGTACAGAAAGGCGAGATGCTCTTGTTCACCTTTGGTCAAGGCAGCAGCGGGGCCATGTTTGGCGCCGTGGGCGGGGGAAATTGGCTGGTGAGTGTCGTCGAGTCACAATCAGAGACTGACGGCAGAACAATGCCAATGCCGCAGGGAGGTATCCGCTCATCCACACGTCGTCAGTCCCTCTCAAAGGTGGTTACGGCAAAGACAAACCATATGTCTTTTGCATGACGCTCCCTACCAACGAAGCGCTGTACCTTGCAGCGGGCACGGACGACCTGGTGACGGAATGGGTCAACACGTGCAACTATTGGTCTGCTCGTCGCTCGAGGCAACCTCTACAAGGCGGGGTGTCCAACATGGAGTACGGCTGGAACAGAATCTCCGATATAAGCCTACATGGCGATGGATCCAATAGTCCAGAAGACGACAAAGCGAGTATCCGTTCGGGTCGAAGCAACATGTCTCGCTTCAACACATCGACATATGGTCGGAGATCATTCAGTACGACTCCGGCTGATAGACTATACATCAACGACTGGAAACCTCCTCAACCTAGCATGATGCCCAGTCCATTGGAAGAGGAAGCGCAACTGGACACGTTGACGGGATACGTAAAGACGATCAAGGATGATCTCGAGGCCCACCGACTCCTCGAGGGTCCCATGGTGAAGCTGGTATGTGTTAATTGATTGCGATGTCTCTGCTGACAGGCAGTACTCGGCCCATTCGAAGAATTCGACAAAAGCGCATGCGAATTGGACGGCAAGGTGTAAATACTTGATGGCCGAGCAAGCTAGATATGACATTTACGTGGACGCTCTGCAAGAGGCCATCGCGCTGAGGATCAAAAAGCAAGGCGAGAGGAAATTGGAAAAAAGTCTGCAGAGGAGTATGACAAGTCTGCATCGACGAGAGTCGGAAGACGCAGAGAGGGTCCTCGAGTGGTCGGGAGATCCGGGGGTGAAGAGTGGATTGAGAGGGAGAAGGGACGTACGTGCCGATTTGAGCGTGGGCACGAGTGAGGATTATGATGATGAGGAAGAGGCAGATGAAGACGAGGTCGCTAAAACGCCAGTGGCTGCGACGAGGCGATAGACTGGGTTGTATGGTGTGACGTGTATATAGGTGACTGCGGTT
Organism: Papiliotrema nemorosa; assembly: GCA_032158125.1. Classification (NCBI taxonomy): domain Eukaryota; kingdom Fungi; phylum Basidiomycota; class Tremellomycetes; order Tremellales; family Rhynchogastremaceae; genus Papiliotrema; species Papiliotrema nemorosa. Next base: position 81,960 of record JASKOT010000007.1, on the reverse strand, counting down.
GTATCGCTGCCATGCTGCTATAATGCCATTTAATCCGACTCCACGGGTCAGGATCCGTATGATAGCGTACATCAGTAACAGCGCAGTGGGCAGGTGGTCATGAGGTCGTTACATGCGAAAGAAGTTGTATGGACGTGACAGGGAGAACGTGAGGGATATAAGGGCTGCCAAAGTATCCAAAGCAAGGGTGCAGAAAAACCTCGAGCTATCTGGCCTCGAATTGAACGACTGCATATTAGTTCTCAAGCAGGGTCAGGTGGATAAGAGGTGACGCACTTCGGTGGGTTCTAGGCTTGTACATGACTCGGTGTCCGCACTCTTTACATCGAACCGTCTCTTGTGCCTTCATGGATGATGTAGCACCGCAGTCTGTACAGTCAGCCATCATCCAAAAAGACATCTGTTGGGTGTTGGCATGCTGAACTAAATATTGGCAAGGAAGCTGAGCGGTCGAGAAGGAAGGGATGGCTCAAAAGTCGATGAAACGCACCTCCGCACAGGTATGGGATCTCCTTTGGCGGTTCCTGAGCAGCCCTAGCAGGCATAGGGTTTGGATTCTGCGATTGCCATTGAGAGGTATTTTGCGACATGTCGAGATGGAGTGATTATATGGGTGGGGTAATACAGCTAGACGTCCATCTCTGAAGAATCTGGAGGGGTGGGATTCGCCACCCACAACACATCGCCTTATCAATTCCCCTAAAAGCATGACGTGTTGTCACCGGTTGGATGCCGGCAGATGTCTGAAGATTTCAGAAGTCAAAAGGTCCACCTGCACCTCACTCAACTCGCTGCGCACATCGGGGAGGCCAACTAACAATGTCGGAAGACTTTATCCCTCTCGAGATGGAGGCTCATGCTGGTTCATCATCCGCCGCCAGCGGGAAACAAAAGGAGAAACAAAAGTGCGCTCAAACCCAGTGTAGAATCAAGAAAGGGCTGACTTTGCAGCACGACCGTGTTCGTATCGTCTTTACCTTATACCGCTACCACCACCGATCTCATCACTCATTTCTCCTACCTCGGACCCGTGAGACATGGCTTTGTCACTACGGACAAGGAGACTGGCAAGTCGAAAGGTGTGGGATACGTCACGTACAGCTTGAGAGAGGACGCCGAGAAGGCTGTAGAGGAGTTGGACGGGAGTGCGTTCGGAGATAAAGGGAGGAAGATCAGGGTATCGTGGGCCGATACCAAGGTGCATTGAGCCCATCTTAGCTATAGGTGGAGCTAACATGCAGCCAACGCACAAAGAGAGGAGTCAACCCAAGTCATCCGAGCCCAAGAAACAGAGGAGGGAAGCAGCAGTATCGACCGCCTCGGACCCTGATGCGATTCGGACGTTGGTGTTGACTGGTCTCCCCGCGGACCTCACCAAGGCAGTCTTGTGGAAGAAGATAAGAAAAGTTCATGATGGTGTCGACCTAAAATACCCGGTCGAGGGCGAGGATAACACGGGTAGGTCTCGGCTTGATCGCGTCACACAAGCTGAAGGGCTGATGAGATAGCTCATATCGTCTTTCCGTCCCACAATGAAGCTCTTCAAGGCATACCAAAGCTGCATGGACACACGTACAAGGGCTCATTATTATCCTGTGTGCTGAAGAAACGGTTGGAGAAGCTTGTCACTGGCTCTGGCGAGGGCAAGGCTCCCAGTCATGCAGGACGGTTGATCATCCGAAATCTGGCCTGGGACGTGGGTATCGTGTATCCGAGGTGCTATACCTGAGCTGACAATTAGACAACGGAGCAAGACCTACGCGCTGCCTTCCTCCCCTTTGGCCCGATCCATTCAATCAACCTCCCTACTGCCCCATCCAAGCTCACATCCAATGACCCGTCAAAACCTGCCCCACCAAGAGCGAGGGGTTTTGCCTTTGTATGGTTCCTCACTCGAAAAGACGCAGAAGCAGCCATGGAGAAGATCAATGGAAAAGTCATTCCCAAGGCGTCACCGGCAGGATCCAAGAAGGGAAAGGCAAAGGCTGTAGAGGGAGAGGGTCGGCCGGTAGCTGTCGACTGGGCGTTGAGCAAGGATCAGTGGGAAAAAGCCAAACCCAAGGCAGAGGAAAAGGAAGAGGGATCAGACTCTGGCTCTTCGTCAAGCTCGGACAGCGAGTCGGAGTCGAATGACAGCGATTCAGATGACGATGATGCAGATGAAGAGGAGGTGGATGGCGATGTCACCATGGATGTTAGGTCCGATGAGGGAGAAGACGAGGAAACGCCCGTCAAGCCGTCTTTACCGACTGTGGACGTTGGATCCACGCTGTTCATTCGCAATCTTCCTTTCGAAGTCACCGAACAAGAGCTCAACACCTTGTGAGTCTCACGAAACAAACGATACATCATAAACTGATAATCAGGTTCCGCCAGTTTGGTCCCTTGCGTTATGCAAGAATCACGATCGACAAGGTCACCGGTCGATCTCGAGGTACCGGCTTCGTCTGCTTTTGGAACGTCGAGCACGCCGATGCTGCTATTGAAGAAGCTCAACGAGTGGCGTCCGAGACGGGAGCAAACTCTATGCCTGTGAGTCTTAAACTATGGGCAAGTCGCAATGCTCATGGCCAGCTCGGTGGAAACAACAACCCCTTTGCGCTTCCTTCCGTCCTGACTGCCGATCCCTCATCTTCGCTGGCTAGCCGTTTGGTCATTCATGGCAGGACACTCGAGGTCACCCGTGCTGTCACACGAGAGGATGCCTCGAGGATGAAAGAAGACAGCGAGAGAGCCAGGATGACCGGAGACAAGAGGAACACCTATCTGATGCGAGAGGGTGGTGAGTTGCCGGATTTTCAAGCTTTTCGCGCGACTGACGTATCAGTCATCTTCCCAAACTCCCCGGCCGCCTCGGCACTGCCCGAGGCAGAGGTCGAGAAGCGACAAGCATCCTTCAATGCTCGACGAACTCTGCTCAGATCCAACCCTTCCCTCTACATTTCCAAAACCCGATTGTCTATCCGGCAACTCCCCCTGTTTGTCACTGATCGAGGTCTGAAAAGACTGGCCATTCATGCAATTCGCGACTTTGATGCCGAGGTCGAGGCTGAAACTCGAGAAGGCCTTTCACGAGCCGAAGAGACGGACGAGACCCTTTCACCCGCCATTGCTGCCAGGAAGGAAAAGCGGAAGCGAGGGGAACGAGAGACGGCTGTGATCCAGTCCAAGGTGGTCAGACAATCGGAAAAGCTCGATCCTTTGACCGGTCAAGGTCGATCCAAGGGGTACGGTTTCTTGGAGATGCGTTCGCACAAGGATGCTCTCAAGGTTCTCCGATGGGCCAACAACAATAAAGATGCCGGGGCATTATTAGGGGAATGGTGGAAAGCCGAACTGCAAGAAATTCTGGATCGGACCAAGGCCAATCTGGAGAAAGCTAGGGAAGAGAAAAAGGCAGATGTGGAGGAGCTCGAAGCAAGGGTGAAAAGGCTGGAAAGCCGTTTGGCAGAGAAAGGCACAGAGAATGGAATGAGGGGTGGGAAAACTCTGATGATCGAATTTAGTATTGAGAATGTTCAGGTGAGTTTTTTGATTGCGTTTGACTTCTTGTGCTAATGGTTCAGGTCGTGAAACGAAGAGTAGACAAGATCGGCGCTACCAGAGAAAATGGCCGACCAGAGATTGGCAAACGAAAGGCCATCGAAGCAGTAGACAGTGAAGGCGAGGATGGACAACCTCAGAAGAAGACCAAGCGAGATGGGAAGAAGGGTGACAAGAGGAGAGATAAGAAGGCACACTCGAAAGATGGCAAAGATGGCGGGCAGAAGGGTGAAAGGGTGAAAAGGGGACCCGAAGATGCGAGCGGTGGTGGCGAAGCAGAGAAGAGGGGTCTGGAGAAGCTTGGCGCTCATCTCGGAGGACTGATCGGTAGGAAGAGGAAAGCTCGCAAGGGTGGAAAGTAGTCCAGTGGATGCTACAGCGTGCGAGTTGGTGTGTATGCATGGTCGGATGGCATGGTTATGCATTGAGCCATGAAAGAGGTTGGGTGCACTATGGTGTATTTCCGGATCCGGCGTCAAAGGCAAGGGTGACGTAGTGTCAACAAAGGGAACTCGACTTGGATCCTCATTGTCCACCACTATCACTCTTCATCTCGTCTATAGCAGAGGTCAGGACATCAGACCAGTGGTCTACAGTCTCAAGATGGACATCACTCTCCTCCCTCCCAGTACAATCCTCTCGCGGCATTCTCATCTGGCCCTGCTCCCATCGGCATTCCCCAATGCCCCACTCACACGACCCTGTCCACGATTCACCACAGAGTACAGCTCATACCCTCGGCCTTCTTACCGGTCGAGAAAGCGATTCGAACTTCAGCCCCCGCTCCACGGGGCAAGTCCAATCGCCAACCTCCCCGAGGAGCTTATGCTCTCCATCTTTCGGCATCTAGATTGGGAAGAGTTACTCGCCCTTCGAGGTGTATCGAAACAATGGTCGACCCTCGTTCTCACCCCTGTACTATACACCCACCTCACCCTGCTGTCAATACCCAGCCCCCTTCCCAGCATCATGAAAGACCAGATCATGCAATCTGTCCGATACCTCGATCTCAACCTCTTTCCATATCTCACAACAAGATCTGGTCACTCGCCATCGGCATTGATATCACTTCTAGAGGCCATCCCACCCAGTCGACTTAAATCACTCTCTGTTCCCTTTTCCGCGGCGCATCTACCTGGTGCAGATTTAGGAGGTGTGTTGAGGAGAATAGGGACAGAATTGGAGTATCTCGATGTCAAAGGGTCCGGTCTGGTCGGATCAAGGTGGATATCGTGGTTGGCCGACATTGGGAAAGAGGGAGATGGGCTGCAGCATCTAGATGTGGGATTTACAGCGATATCTTCCCTTCCCACGGGACCGATAGACGAGGTCCATCCGCTGCGGAATCTACGCACGCTAAAAATGGCGAGTTGTACGCACCTGTCCCCGACTGTTTTATCGGATTTCTTGGAAGATTTACCACCTACAATCGAGACTTTGGATCTCAGTCGACTGGATCATGTCTCTTTCGAAGCACTGTGGCATCTCAAGGTGGTACATGAGGGTAAACCGACAAGGATGAAAGAGATCAAGGTAGTAGGGATCGATCATCTCACTCGAAGGGACGTCCGTCGACTCAAGGCGCATTGGGAGGAGAAGAGGAGAAACTGTTTCGACCAACCTCTATCATCTCCTATCATGCTACCCTCTACCAAGTGGGGATTCAGCACACCTCCGACCATGTACGCCCCACTGAGTCCACCTACCACCCCAGATGAACACCCAGGAGCGATTCCAATCCTCTCCCCGTCGCCTACCACTTTGAGCGGTCTGTTTGGGTCAAAGGTCCATTTCCCCACTCCACCTCAATCTGTCTCCCCTCCTTCGGGCGCAATGCACCTACACGAGGAAGATGACGAGATCAGTATCAACATTGTACACTCGGCTATACTAGAGTCGGAAGATGAAGATGGGTACAGAAGATTCATTGGTGAAGTCGCAAATGGAGTCATGGGCCCTACGATCGGACTTGGCATGGATGTTCCGCTCGTTGAAGGGCGCAGCACACGATCAGCATGGGTGGAAGTGGATGGTGGTGGGCCTATGTGAAGCCCGCGAAACGATTGGGCTGCGGGCAGATGGACAATACATTGTTGTAATCAAGTTGTAGGCCAATCTATGAATATGTCTAATCTCTTTTGCTCTCTTATTCGAATTGTTGCACTCCCCTCATTATAGATCATAGCTGTTGTAACTGCAATGGCAACAAGACCTATTTGACCAAATCTGCCGAATCGATGACCGGCTCTTCCATCCCTTTCAAATGCCCCGTCTCCCCATAAGAAGTGATCAGTCCCCTCCATCTTCCTCGACTGGATTGCCAGATCCTCATCGTCATCACGCACGTATTGATCATATGCGCATTGAGGTTGACCCCTTTGAGGTAGTCGAATTGAAGAGGTTTGGATAGTACCGCTTGGAGGAAATAGGTGATCCATGCCGAATGGGAGACTACCAGGATTTTGGGCGTATCGACCGTTTCGATTGTGGGCTCTTTCAAGGATCCGGGCGGAGTGGTATGCGCCTCGAATAGCTCGGCGAGCCATTCATAGATCCGTTCAATCACCCTGGAGTTTAGTATGTCACGCGATGAGAATCGCCGAGTGATCATGCAGCCGCAGTTGCGCTTGGTCAAGATCCGACTCACTTGTTGGGTGTCTCGACGTCATCCGGCAGAGGTTCGCCTCTCTTTCTCCTATTCCCCTCAAGACTCCCAAGACCCCTTTCCATCAAAGCGGGATGAGACTGTAGCCTGACATTTGTCTTTTGACGAGACATGATGATCGAAGCGGTCTGCCATGTCAGTTGACCTTCCGTGCGCCATGGGAAAATCTCACCTCGTGAGCTCGAGAAAGAGGCGAAGTGTAGGCTTCCTCAAACTTGACCCTCGTCGAGAGGTGTTCTGCGAGTCGAGTCGACTCTTTCCGTCCCCAATCATTCAGCGGGGTATCCAGTTGACCCTGGATAATCCCTTGGATATTGCTGGATATCAGTCGAGATTGCATATGCGTCATGGTGGACCCACTGATCCGTTTGACCATGTCGAACAATGTACAGCAGCATGTCTCGAGGTCGCGAGCTGGAAAGCAAATCAAGATTAACAAGAGTGTCGAAGTGTGGGGGGACTAGAGATAGACAGAAGATGCAATGTTGCACTGCGCATGCTTTTTGTACTGGTCAGTGGGGCGCAAGAGGAGTTGCTGATCAAAGGGTGGGTAATGTGTCGTCCAGCGAGTCGAGAAATGATATAGTCGACTGAACCTTTAATTGATATCTCCTTGTGACATCTGGTCTGTCGTTCTCGACTTGGCTGAGAATGAGCGCAAGTTGACCAACAAAGCTGCGAAGGTGTAGAGTAAGAAGGGGATGAGATGTAACACCATTTCGGATCCGAAAGGGTTGCTTTGCGTGTTTCAGGATAAGATTTCGATGAGATCAGCATGAGCTGGACGATGATGACCACCACCACCACCACCACCGACATGTCATCCACGAGCATGTCCATGACGACGACGACTGCCGAGGGGGTCTTGATACTTATATAAAGGGGTACATTTAATGTACCCACTTACTCACCCATTCACTCGCTCACTACTCATGCAGTCAATCCTCCACTCGATCATCGGACCTGCTGGACCTGAAAAGGCCGATTTGACAGGCAAAACAGCCCTAATTACCGGTGGAGCTGAAGGGATAGGAGAAGAGGTAGCTCGATTCTTTGCGCTGTTCGGGGCGAGGGTCATCCTCGTAAACAGAAAAAAGGAACAGGGAGACGAGGCTATCGCTCGGATCAGTGAAGAATGTAAAAAGGAAGGTAAAGACGCCAAAGTGGAATGGGTGGGATGTGATTTGGGAAATTTGAAAGAGGTCAAGGAGGTGTTCACGGGTCTAGCCAAGAAGCTCGACCGATTGGACTTGGTGAGTCTAGCCGTGAAAAGAACACCCTGCAGAACTGACGAGTCTAGTTGATCTGCTCTGCCGGGATCAACACCAACCAATTCGGTCTTGACGCTGACGGAATCGACCGACACTTTGGGGTGCGCCTTCCATATTGTCCTCCTGGGATGATCAACGCTAACTCTCAGGTCAATGCGTTGGGTCACTTCTACGTGATCAACCTCCTCTATCCTCTCCTACGAAAAACCTCGAAACTCCCCGACGTGTCCAAAGGAGGTGTTCGTATCGTATTCGAATCCAGCGAGATGCACCGATTCGCTCCCGGTTCCGAGGATAGTAAAGAGCGAGGACGAGGTGTCCATTTCGGATCAGAGGACGAAGTTACCAATGGAGGTAAAGACCTGGGGCCGGTAGAGCTTTACGGACGGACCAAATTGGCCATGATCTTGTACGCAAAAGCCATCAGGGACAAAGTCGTCAAGCCAAACAATGACAACATTTACGCGTGAGTCCTCACCGTCATGGGGTGGTCGCTGAGTATCAGCTTGTCGGTGCACCCGGGTACGGTCAATACCAAGATGCAGGAACAGTGGGAAGCCGCATACCCCGGAATCCTCGGCAAGATGCTCAAGACCATGACCTACGCCACGGGTAGATCTCCCGAACAAGGTGCATACAGTGCACTCTATGCTGCATTGAGCAATGAAGTCGTAGAGAAGGACTGGAACGGTTACTACTTTTCCGATCCAGGACAACCGGGCAAAGAAACCGTCCAGGGAACCGATGTCAATCTCGGCACCGCACTATGGGAGTTGAGTGAGCGAATGATCACCAAACGATTGGGTGTCGATGCTTTGGAAAAGTGGAACTGAGCCAACATTCATTCGAAGATGTCCATGTAGCGATACTAGATGGTGATGATGCGAAACTTTACATGTATGGTATGATCTACAACCTGTATCATTGGTATCCCTTCACCTTGACAAGCTCTGGACTGTAATAAGAAATAGTCGCCAGTCCATACACATGCGGCTGTCCGGCATGAAGCTCTCTTCCTCGAGGCGAATGTTCCCTCGTGATCGCACTACTCCCCAAATCTAATCCACCCCTCGACAGGCGGGACCGAATGCACCTCGATCAGTGGAGGCGGAATCTTCCTGCCTCCCACTTCAATCAACCCTTGCTGAGCTGGCTTTTGCGCCATGAAATCCCCCTTTTCCTCCTCGATAGTCGGAGTGCTCGGCATGACCGGTGTATTGCTCCTTTCATCACCCGAGACGCCCGCACTGCCCACACTAAACTTTTTCGAAGGTGGAGCAGGGGCTTTCCGCCTTTTCCCAGGCGCAACAGAATCGGACGTATCGCTTCGACCGCCGATGGACGTGGCTGAAGACGCTGAGCGAGGTCGTGTATGCGCTGTCGCCGATTCCGACACATCCATCAAGGACGACGTTCTCACTGGATCTCTTGACGAGTATATCGATGTCGGCAGGTGAGATTTGGGCAGAGCCAGAGCGACAGAATCGAGAGACAGGGCGGAGCAGGTCGGCTCAGGTCGGACGTTCTCGGCGCTATGGCTCCGCTCCAGTTTATGAGGTTCCTCCAGGCATCGCTCGACCAGCCTGAGTGTGGTCGTCCCGACGTCTCGGATATGAGTGTTGGAGATCAAACTTCGAAGCACCAGCTTGATCTGAGGTCGCTTGTATGGGTCATTGCGAAGCTGGGTGTGGTTGAGAAGCGGGTAGAGGACTCGAAGATATGTATGTCGAAGCTGCAGGTCAGTACGGTGCACATCCAGTCACGATAGAACTGACTGATTCGGCTTCGTCCGGCAGGTCCACAAGCTCACGGATAAACACATCCAGCAAGACTCTAAGGTCGTTGGTGTAAAAGTACTCCTGCGTGCCAGGTGTGGTGAAGAGAAGATACAGGATCTTCAGTACAAGCAGTTGCATGCACAGGCCTTCCGGGGAGTTCTCTACCACATTAGCTGTGACATGTTGAGAATTGGCAAACGTACCCGCTCGATTGAGCATGAAAATGACATTCTCGCCAAACGTCTTGCTACTTCCCAATCTCCGCATGAGAACAATTAGGACCCTGTTCATCTTCTTCGCATCTTCCCCATGTTCATGAGTGTGTATGGCCGACCCGCTGCTCGCTCTATGGTGATTTCGGACATGGGTGTCGACTGAAAGATGTTTGGGTCGCAGAGGCGAGGGCTTGATAGGTGAAGTTGGAGACATTGAAAAGATGCTCTCGGGTTCTTCGGTGAGATCCGAGGTGGATGGAACAGGGGTAGTGATGATCTTGGTGGGTTTGGGCAAGGTGGATACCATGAATTGCTCGTTCAGAGCGATCTGGGCGTAAGCTCTATGATCCGGCTGCGAGGCTCAGCTTACTATGAGTCTGATGACGGCGTAGTTGAGTCGCTCATCTTGATGGTCTCTTGTCGTTTCCACCAACTCAAACAGATGATCGATAAATCCGTCGTCGAATTGCGCCAGTTCGCCCGTGGAAAGCTTTTGCACCCTGCAGACCTCGTACATGAGGTCCGTAGCGGGAAGTCGCAGCCTGGACTCGATAGGTGGGAGACCAAGAATGAATGTCTGACCAATCAGCAAGACTGTATGCCACTTCTTGCCGACCCTCACCTCGTCTACGTCCAGTCCGACCACTTCGCCCAGGGTGGGTAACAACTTTCTCCATTTCCGGTGAGACCGGAACAATGAAGGATGTCTCTGCCCATAGTACAGGATGATATGATACAAAATGTACAGCTCATGTGGGTTTGTATTCTGCATATGAGCTGACAACGTCACAAAATGAGATGTGGAAGCTACTGACCTCCTGAGCATCGACCATCATGATCCCGACCATCCGTTCATAGTAGAAGGTGTACAATTCAGAATCCAACAGACTCTCGACGGCTTGGTACATTTCTTGTGCGCTTTGTAGATACTCATCTGCACCGTAAGCTAGCTTTTTGGCGAAGGTTCGATCGTGCATACCGTGATAAGCCGCGCAGAAAGTCACAAACATCCGAAGGGTATTGTCCAATTGATTCAGGTTGCAATCATCCGGAATGACAAGTACCGCTTCGAGTTCTACTCATCAGCTCACTCCTTGATCTCAACGATCATCGTCAAGCTTACCGCTCCAAAACTGTTCGGCGGAATGAACTCTAACATGGACACCCATACTGCCTTCTGCCAAGCCGTGGTCTACAACCGCGGCATTCTCTTGATGGTGTTTGGACGATCGTCTCCTGTGATGTCTCCCAGTACTACTAGACGAATGCCGTGCGTGACCATGATGCGTGGGATGGTCAACGATGACCTGCCCGCCTGCGAGTGTCATCTTCCTTTGGTCGGCAGACCAGGGTGTGAGGGTGATTTCGGGTCTGCCGACAAGAATGGGTCACTCTATATGACTAGTGCACGATGTGCCGATTGCTCCGCTCAGACAACTCTCCGCCCTGGTCTATGCTCCTCGAGTACGCTGTGGGCGACGGTGAATGTCTAGTCGATGTTCAGTGTCTGCAATTGACCGTTTCCGGGATGACGATCCGGGCCATTCATCTGCGCAGTATTAGATGCAGTTATACCGGCGGACTATCGGCAATCTCCGCTCATCCCAACCCTCCGATCACATTCAGAGATTTCAAGACTCATCCATATTCACTCGACAGCTCATTTCTCGTCATGTCATCTTCGAGGCTGGAGGTACTGAATGACGGCGGTAAGCTGATTTGTGATACTGTATGCTAGGCTGAACTTCAGGCCTTCGACACGACGCTCGAAGACCTTATGAACTACGAACACTCTCACTGGAACTGGGCACGCATCCAGCGTCCGACGGCTCGGCTACCGTCTCTCAGGGACTGACCACTGTACAGTGCTGCGTGTTCGGTCCAAGGGAAGCCAAACAGAGAGCCAATGTGGCTCATGATCGGGCCAGCATCGTCGTTGAAGTGGGCGTAGCTCCCTGGGCAGGATCAAGAGAAGTCAGGAGGACGAGGGGTGACAAGTGAGTGATCGTCATATGTCACGACTAACCATAGACGTCTACTGGAGATTGGAGCTGCTGTCAGACAGACTTTTGAGCCGGTCATTATGACTCACCTCTATCCCCGAAGTGAGATTACCATAAATATTCAAGTCATTTCAGCCGATGGAGGTGAGTACTTCGCCATCAAGGTGCCTCATTACCGATACTGACAGCGCAGGAATCCTGTCCACCGCTATCAACGCCACATCGCTGGCTCTGATAGATGCGGGTATCTCAATGCTCGACTATGTGACGTCCCTGTCCATCGGTCTACATCTGACACAACCTCTGCTCGACCTCTCAGCACCAGAGGAATCGGATCTGCCCACCCTCGTTGTGGCCTCGATACCCAATAGCAGCAAGGTCACTCTTGTCCAAATGGAGACACGTCTGCACGTTGACCGATTTGAAGAGATGCTGCTGCTCGGAGTCGAGGCATGCGGAGTGATCAAGACGGAAATGGAGAGCGTAGTCAAAGCAAGGACAAGGACAGTCGTAGACAGGATAGAGGCAGTCACGGGGGTCACAAAGCCGATCGAGGCGGCATAGAGGTCGTCATGAAGTTCATCAAGGAGTAATATACTGTACTACGCATTTTCACGATCGACGATTTAGTATGAATGTACCTTCGTATCCGACATACTCTTCCGGCGTAAACGTGTCTCGCCATCGACCGACAAAGATATCGCCCGATACAACGTAGCCCCGGTATATCCATTTACCCCTCGAATCGGGCTAACGGGGTCAGTCTACCCCCATCGTACAACTATCACTCACGGCATATTCCTTGACAAGGGAAGCCATCCCATCCCAAGCGCGGACTTTTCCTTTGAGGATGAATCTACCCCATGCGGAATGCCCGACACCCGTCAAAATCATCTCCAGACCAGCCTCTTCCCCTCCGTCAGGTTCGTCTAGTGCCTCTTCCAGCTCGCTGCTCGGGACAATCTCGAAACCCTCGATTGCGTCCACCTGTTGCTGTATCGTCTCTTTGAGCGTGATTGCTTCTGCAGCCGCTGTGGCCAAGCCGGCCGAGGTAGAAGGCGGCAAATCGGTCGGGAACCCAGCATTGGTGGCCGGACCTTTCAGCGGTAGACCCCTCGCTTTCCCCTTGCCCTTGTCTAGAGATGGAGAATCCATATCCTCGTCTTCGGAAACCTCCTCCCCCTTGTCTCTGCGCTCTCGCCTCGACTTTGCTCTCTCTTCTTTCTCTCTTTGCCTCTGCCTAGCCTTTCTCTTGCCCCACTCTTTGCTCCATACCCAAGTCTCCGTCAACCTCCAGACCTGCGCTTGCTCTCCATATTCGCCTTCATACAGCGCAGTACTATGCCCCGCCAGCATATTCTTGAACGCTTCAAAATCGAAAAAGGAAAAGTTGCCTTCCCAACTGCCCTCCCAGCTTCCTCTCCAGGCGGACCTTTTCATTCCTCGACACGAAAAGGGGTCGTAACAAGTCCGCAAACGCTCAAAATCGCGATCGTGATTTGACGAAGTGGAGATCAAATCGCGTATCGCACCAAACGTCTCGACTCCATCTTCCTCGTCGTCATCTTCTATCACTCGTGGTCGAAGATTGGGCGCGGAAGCATCTCCGTTGGTCGGCCCATTCGCATTCGCCTGAGCTGTGCCGTTCTGCGCCAGAAGCGCTTGTATGGGCAATAGCAATCCCGATGTCGACTCTTTCTTCGCCCCGGGTCGCTTGACGAAGAACAGCAATATGGCCGCATGGGCCAAGAGCGGTCCCGAGATCTGCAAAGTCTTGCCGAAATGCTCCACTGTGACCCCTCTGGCTTTCGGCGTAAGGTCCGCTATGAATGGGTTGTCCCGACTGATAGGGGGAACAGCTTCGGTGATGGGTAAATCGGCGATCGTCCATGGGGCGAAACACAGCTCGTAGCGTTGTGGGGCAAAGACATAAGGTCTAAGGATGAACATTCTCTCTTCGCGCTGTTCGATGGTTTCCATGCTCAACTTCCTGGTTGATTCTGCAAATCAGCGTCAAGGCGATCAGGGGTACTGTGGGGGACAGTCAACTCACCGTAACCTGACAAGAGCCAATCTATCCACATGACCAGCGCCCTCTCCGTGGTCTCTTTTGGATATCCCGGTTCGATCCCAGCGGGTAAAAGGTGCTGCTCGCTGTACAGTCGCAAGAATGTATTCAGCTGGACCTCGCCATCGGGTTGAATCAAATGCTGAATGTTCTTCCCGTCTGCCGGTCAGCTTGACCACAAGTCATCACGGACCATTCTCGATCAGCATGATGTATACCACCCATAGATCATTCACCCTGACATCTGCCAGATTTTGCGTCCTTATCATCCTTTCAATCCGCCTCAAGGCTACTACTCGCCGTTTGAGCTCGTTGGTAATATTCCCAGCGTGAATCCCGTCTGCGCCTAGACGCCTTTCCACAGCGGCAGTATCAAAGGCCGAACGGAAGAGCCGACCGTAGAGTCTAGCATTGTTGGCGGGTGAAAGGGCAGAGTGGACCGATTTGCATGATTGAAGGAGAGGGATAGGTGGGGATAAAGTGGACAGTGATAGGTGAAGCGCGATCAGGCTCAGAACTTCAGATGGGATCTGGTCCAGCATGACTTGCAGTACACAGTAAGGGCAGGTCCTGGGCGTGATAGTCGTGTCAAGTCGTGTATGGTGCAATGAGAGAAAGGTGATACGCTGCGGTCGCCGACGTTATAGACCGAGTGGCCGGCATCAAACAGAGTATGACTAACCGCGACCTCGCCGATTATTTCGGAGCATTGCGTCGACGTCGATCACTGTGGCTCGAACGAAGTGTAACACCTGTCAAGTCTCCACATGCTTGAGGACAGCGCTGCGCAGCTAGACTTCAGTATGAAAGCAACAATGCATTGTCATCCCCTTGATAGATCTATAGAAGAGTCTGCTGATTCCCTTCCGCAGGTCTTATTGAACTTGCGTGCCCTCCTCGGCCAGCTTTTGGGTGACCTTTGTGCCTAACGCCATGACTGGGTGATCTGGGACCGAATCAATCTTCTCAACATTTCCATCCTCGTATCGAGCTTGCACTGTACCGTCCTAGACACGTCAGTCCGTTTCTCATCCACGCAGGCAGCAAACCCACCTCGTTTCCAAAGTACGCCGCTTTGGCCATGCCGCAGAAAAGCCCGACCTCGACAACACCAGTCAACATTTTGATCTTTTCCAACAGCTAGTCGTGAGCTAATGTCTCCAGCGAGCGTCGTCGAACTCACATCTGACGGATTCTTCATTTGCTCTTCGGGGAACGGGGCATCGATGATGAACATTCCATTATCGCTGACGACTGGGCCGGCCTTCATCTTGCCCATCCGTAATGTCAATCCAGGCTTTCCATCCGGCATTTTTGACGGCGAGCCGAGCTCTGCCAAATTGTGCAGGACTTTGGCATAAGCAAACGGCACCACCTCGATTGGGATCCCTTGTTTCCACTGCAAGTCAGCTTCGCGAGCTCGAGGAGAACGGGGGATGCTGACCGTTGTACCCAAAACATGGCTGTTTTTCCTGTAGTCCGCGACGATGATCCAAGTTTTGGCAGCTTCCGCTAGGACCTTCTCCCTCAGTTGACATGCGCCTCCACCTTTGATCGAATTGAGGTCATTGTCCACTCTGAACATGATCAGCAAACAAAAAAGATTATGACTGGCAAGTCGCTTACTCGTCGGCTCCATCAATGGTCACGTCCAACTCTGGGAATTGATCCACATCACCGAGGTTCAATCCAGCAGCGATGATTAATTCTTTGCTCTGGAATCCTGCATCTCAGCAGTCTGTCAGAGAATCACCTCACCTGTCGGCACAAACACCCGGTTGGCGTTGGCCTCCTTGCCCTGGGCTACTATCCTATCGACGACGTATGGAACGGTGGATCCTGATCCGATACCGATGATCCGGTCATTCGCCCCCACATGCCTGTCAACGGCTGAGAATGCCGCGAGACGTTTTGCAGCTTCAACGGCGGGTAGAACGGGTAATGGGACAGACGTAGGTAGTTGCTTCCCTGGTGTGACAGGCTGGGATGGAGGGACAAACTGTCTCGTGAGCCTAGCACCACTCGGGTGGTTTGGGTCATAGAGACGGAATTTCACTCACGGCGGGAGAGTCAGCATTGAGCGGTTTGACTACCGGTTTTCCCTCTTCCGAGAATGATAGTCGTTTGACGGCTGGTGAAGGCATGACGATGGGTCTACAGCGAGCGATTCTGGAGATTGACCGTATGTTGGGATGCGCTGTTCTTTTATTTGTGGAGTTGTGAGTGGGGGATCTCTACAAAGTGACCTTTCGGACCGTATGGCAGGCGGTTAATCGATTGCTCCGGGTAAACACTCCGATAGGTGAGTGGAGTGACACGTCATGCACCCATCAGCAGCGGGATCAAATGGATAGCTTATCACTTCACCCCTCCCCCTCGCCCTACCAGCCAAACTAAACCCCAACACTCGTCTGCTTCCTTGCCCTTCTCTCACCCTTCGTATGTTATAGAAACATCCTCGCCATCTGATCAGCCTTTGATCCTCGTCGCTCTTTTACACTTCTCGACTCGTCGTGTGAACGGTCTCTATATCCTCTCAGAAGGACACAGTCACCAGCACGACGTCTCCTCGACACGGAAGAAAAAGAGCAAACGAAAATCAAAAGCGATCGTATACACCTCGTCTGGCACCTTCAGCTGGTGGATCAACTGGCGTGAAGTGGAGTGCACGAATTCAGGATGTTCTTCCTCGTTCGTATCACCCGCCTCGAACAATATACATTGTTGCAAAGGCGCTGACACTCGATCCTCCCTTCTCACCTTTCACCCGTTCAATACTTTATCCCACATGCAACTCGTATCTTTCTTTCACCCCTTCGGCACGCTAATCACGATGGTCCGTTTGGTTGTACCATACAGCGAGAGTTGTCACATACCATCCTGCTTCATCCGTCGTATTTCGGAGCTCAGCTGGAAGAATATCTCCGCCAAAAGCTGTACGACGATGTAGAGGGGACATGTAGCGGTAAACATGGGTGAGTTCATGATCACTATGAATCCTCAAAGCTAACGGTACAGCTACATCATCCGGGTGGTGCAGATCACTTCAACGGGAGATGGAAAGATCATGCCTTCAACGGGTCAAGCGAGGTTTAGGTGTACATACCAAGCCATCGTGATGAAACCATTCAAGGGAGAGGTGGTCGATGGAAAGGTCACCATTGTGAATAAGGTGAACTCCCATTTTCTCGGCTTTCTCGGCATAAACTCACGATCCAGATGGGTTTCTTCGCCATGGTCGGCCCACTGCAAGTCTTCGTCTCTTCCCATGTAAGTTTTCGCTTGGCCTGAATTTCACATACTTGTACCCCTCCCCTTTCATGATGACAGAAAAGCATAGGGACAACAGAGCTGTGAAGCAATGTTGAGTATGCCGGGACGATCTTGTAGTAATTGATCGATTTGTCACTGATCTCGCTCCTTCCTCCTCATTCGTCTATTCTCACTGCGGGTCACGTGATGCTGACGAGGATAGCTTGTCAATGCGGATATGAAGTTTGATCCCAACTCTTCACCTCAATCGTATCGATCCGAGAATGAGGTGATACAAAAAGACACCAAAGTGCGCATGCAATTAGTCGGATGTCGATTAGAAGCCAATGACATGGTCAGTTTTGCTTCCCCGTCTCGATTCTCAAGCTGATCGGCAGTTTGCCATTGGGACGATAAAGAAAGACTTTTTGGGTCAAATACCAGAGTAGACTCTGCCTGCGTCCCAGACGTAGACCTCAATCTCGAACGACAAACCCCTTGTTGTATCCAAAAGTACGATACGCGGCGTCTCGGCATCAGACCTCAAAACCCCTCACAGCATTTGCCCTCATTCATAATGACCGGTGGGAAGAATAAGAGGTGGCACTGTGCGCGCAGGGGCAAACAAAGAAGAAGAAAGAAAAAAAATTATCATTGTATCATGTACTATGCTTGACGTCTCGCGATACCCCATCATCGTTTACCATCGCATCTATGATATAGCTATTTTGCCGCATGCAAGACAACAGCACATGCCCTGGGCCTCAACCATGCAGCAAGACTTACGTGCTCCGTTGCTTATCATACACTCAAGTCCATCATGATGTCCAGTACACAGTATATTCCTAGTCACAGACGTGATGATCGTAGTACTTCGATGCCCTTGATCCATTACGCTCGCAGAACCCTAGGCGCCGACCCAGTCGACGTCTTGTTTCCCTTGACCACTCTTCCACCCATGTTCTCCTTGCCACTCCCTGTAGATGTCATGGACATCTTGGACACCTTCTCACCTCCCTCTCTCTTCTGTCCAGTCGCTCCTTGGGTAAGTTTATTGCTCCCCTTCTCGCCATTCGAGCCCTTTCGCGAAGTATCGTAATCCGCAAGAACAGAAACTCTCTTGCCAGATGGCGGAAGAGGCATAGAGAGTCGATTCTCCACCCGATTGACCAGTTCAAGGGGTTTGAGCCCGTTTCTCGGTTTATTCTCCAACGCCTTCTTCTTCTCCTTTTCTCGATCTCGATGTCCCAGAGCAGATCTAGATCTTCCACCCTCTTCCTGGTCCTTCTTCCCTTTCTTGGATCTAGCTTTCGTCTCGATATCCGGGTAGACATCCATCAAGTGTTGTTTTCTCTCTTTGAGCTTTTGCAGTCGCTCCGCTTCTTGTCGAGTTAACCTAAACTCTTCAGTGGGTCGTGATGGCGAATCGTCCGTTTCCGCTGTAGTAGTGGTACCCTGCGTATAGTCACTCGACATTGTCTCTGTGGACTTCTTCGAGCGGAGCGCATGTAGCTGTTGCACAGGAACAGGTGGATGGGCGGCCATTGATCCGACGGCAGGTCGAGAGAAGTTGGGAATGGACGAGGCGTAGTGGATCGGCGGAGGGTGAGGATGAGAGTACGCCATGGATGGCATGGAAGTTGTCGTTCGAAGATCTTGACCTCCACCCCCGTACTTGCTACCCATTTCAGACATTTGGAGTGAAACGTCCTGAGCAGGAGCAAGTGGTTCGTCGGCATCGGCGAATTGGCCTTGAGTCGCAATGTTCGTCGTATTCGCAGGGGTAGTCCAGCCAGAAGAGAAACGAGATTGTGGTACAGGCGGAACATCATCCAGGCTCATCCTGCTCCTCGTAGTTCGTAGGCTCGCTCTGGAATCTCGACCGCCCAGCGAAGAAGCGTAGGACGACGGCGGAGGCGAAATGACAAATTCGGCACGAGTCGGAGTGTCCATAGCCAACACTGCTTCCATCTCCTCTGCCATGTGTTCTTCTTCTGATCGAATGGAGCTGCTGAAGGAGGCGTGAAGCGTGTCTCCGTGTAAAATGATAGGCGCAAGATCCGAAAGATTGATTCTTGACGACATGTCGTGACCCGAGATTTCGCTCTTCGAAGCCGACACAGGGGACGACAGGGCGAGAATGGCTTCACCCATATCCTGGATGGTCACTCGCATGAGGCTCGACTCGTTGGCTTCGTCACTTTCCGTCACTCGGCTTAGATCTCCTGGAGACAGATGCGCCGGCACAGGCGGTAGATCGATACCCATATCGAGTTCCGTAACGCCAGCCTTCTTGGGAGTAGCGTTCCTGCCACAATCGTCGAATGAGTTTCGAACATCGGTAAAATCTGCCGGGTGGATCGTAGGCAAGCTAAAACTCTTTTTGTGCCGGAGTCGTCTCTTGACACTCGAACCGTGGGGTGTAGAAGCCAAAGCACCATTGAAATCGGGTGAAACACCGAAATCGACGCTAGAGCTATATCCTCGTGAATGACCCTTTCGGTGAGGAGTGGTCATATCGAGACTGTTTCTGAATTGAGCCATGGCGAGATCGTCAGCTTCCATGACAAGCTGTGAGGCTCGTCGAGCGGCGAGTTCAGCGGGTCCAGGGCCAATCTTGACATCTGAGCCAATCTTGATGTTCGGCACGAGACTGCGAATCAGCGATTTGACATTCCGAAGATCATTCTGCTCACCCAGGTAGGACTCCAGCGGTCAACCAATCCAGCTCGTATCCGTCTTCGCCTCTGACCACAGCGGCACTGCCCGGTCGACCGCAGAAGAAGATTGGACTTGAACTCATGCGTCCCTTTGTCGCGACTTGAATCTCGGCACTAGGCAGAGTGGTCATCCCTTCGTCCGTCTCCCCTTCACGCGTCACCTCGGACATGACACTACCTCGTTTTCGCTCGAATTTGCTGGGTGAAGTGATACTGATAGCAATAGGACTATCCGGTACTCGAGCCTCTTCAGACCTGATATTGTCGATTCGTGGGTCGATTCGTGGGTCGATTCGTGGGCCATCTACCAGTCCACTGAATCGACTCGGCAGCATAGAGACCACTCCGCCTCGAAGCCTTTTCAGCGCCGGGGATGTATGCGGCGGTTTGTCCAGCACTTGTAACGCAGGGTATCGGCGCAGCATCTCGGTTGTCCTGCTCAATCGATTCCCAGCTTCGACCGCATGACCCGTCTCTAACCAGATGTCGCCGGAAAGCCTGTTCATGTTCTTCCGATAGGCATCCTCGGCAAGTTGGTCCCGTGCGTCATCCACCCCATACACTGTACGAGGTCTCGACCTGTCGTAGCCAAAGTTGGAGACGGACGGTTTCGGATTGAGAAACTGAGCCAATCGAGCGTTTGGCTCTTTTACCCTTTTCTCGTTGGGGGTCAATTTGGGTGAGATGGTGGCGGGTAAGGACAAGTCGGACGAAGCTGCAAGCGCAAGAGATCGATGTGTCGAATTGGACTTGATGAACGACTTTTTGAGTCGTTGTCGGAATGTTTGGCTGGGTCGATATTGTAGAAGGTACGAGGCGAAGGCAAGTATTGGCCCGGGCAAAATGATCGATACAAGGAACAGCGTTTGAGTCATACTTGTCAGACCTTGGACCAGTAGTGGAACCGACAGAGCCTGACTATTAGCTTGAATCATTCATCATCTCTCACATAGATTGCAACGACGCCCAAGAGAGCCACGAATCCGACGCCTCTGCCCTGTCGACTCCACTCGTCGAGTCCATCTGTATCCGGGTCAACCTCGACCCAGTCCCTCTCACCAATCAAGAACTCTCTCGACTCTTTGGCATATGGACCCCACTCGACTGCCGTCTCGCTTCGAGCGGCGGTAGGCGTGGGCGGAAGGGGCATATCCACCGGCATGGGAGGTGGAGGTGGAGCTCTTCGATTGTCTGCCGGAGTCTTCGATGCATTTCGACCAGGGGTGAACGGCGCCTCGGCAGCAGAGTAATAACTCCCCAAAGTCCAGGTCGATGCTCGAGGGTCTGCCGAGGGTTTCTGTTCGGGAATAAAGGCAATGCCGTTGCCTGACCTAACACCCCTTGTAAGGCTGGCTCTACTGGCAGCCATGTGATCAGATTCCCCAGGACTGAGGGGAACCGAAGTGAGCGAGGCGAATCCTCTTGGAGGGATTGGATGTGCTGGGTCTGGCTCATAGCCCCCGAGAATACTGCCACCAGGTGAGGTGAAGGTCGTCATGGTCCCATCGCCGATTGTGGTCGCTGTGGACAACTTGGCTCTTTGAGCAGGGGTAGGATGGATCGGTTGCGGTAATCCATGTGGGATAGGCGAATGAGATCGCTGACGAGTGATAGCATTGTCGGGAGAAGCGACACCAGTCATAGGGGAGAACTGCCATGATGGGAGGCTATCAGGCGTGTTGGTAGGACTCGACACCCATGATTCGTCATTCGCATGCAGCGCTCGTCGATCTCGACGAGGATTGGGAGTTTTGAGTGATGGGGTGGGTGAATAGGAGAATGCAGAGACCGGAATGGTGGAAGGATGCGCTATCATCAGAGAACACTCAAGTGTACCGTCAACTTACATGGCTCAGTCAACCAGTCCGAGATATCTTGAGACGTCTCGTTGTCCTCTTCGTCAGGGGTCGATAATCGAATAGGTCCTCCTCGTCGGAAGTAGGTCTGGCAGCCTCCGACCAGGGATCCGACGACAATGATTCCGACGAGTAAAGACGAAAAGGCAAGTATGACCTTTGGTGCGATGTCTCCCGCTGCTGCAGCTCCGATTGTTGTCAAGACGACAGGGATGACAGAGTACGGTGCGATCCGGATAAACACCGTCTCATGAGTGATACCTCCTCCTCTTGTCCATTCGTTCCATGTCGGCCTGTACACCGCAAAAGAGACCAAGACCGCGAGCGCGCCAGGTAAAGCAGTCGAGGCGACCCCCGCCAGAGCCCATTTGGGGTCTTCCGACCCAGTAGTGAGAAACGCCCATCCGCAGATGAGCGATACCCCCGCATGAACCGAAAGCAGTAGTACAACCTTTCCACGGACGCTCAGTACTCGGAGATCGTCCAGTGTAGTCTGGGTTGATGGAGAGACGGGACGAGGAGGGAGGTTGAAGAATTCTCTGGGGAGGTTTCGTTTGGGTCGAGGGATGAGGGTTGATAGGCGTTGCAGAAGCGGGACAAGGTGAATGTTCGGCAGGAGGGTAAGGAGAGGAGTGAGGTGGTAGAGAGCAATCAAAAGGAGTAGGATGATGAAGGGTGCTGGGACTGTGAGGAGAATAATTCGAGGGAGAGTTGTCGAGGTTGACATTTTGGTCACGAGATGGGTGTTGGACGTCTATTGAGGTAGGTCAGACTGCTCACCGCTGGGTCAGTAGTAGCATGAACAAGTCAGAGAAGACACGGCTAAGAACATGTTCAACTTGTTTGCGCCGATGTTTGCATCAAGAGTGGGTTGCGAGGGAGTGGAGATTGGGTAGAAGTTCAGTCAACCCCGTGTACACATGTTTGTGTGGAAGATCACCCAACCCTTCTTCCCTCTATCAGCGCGTCAACCTGGAACGATGTTTCTTTTGAGTTCTCTCATACGTTCCTTGATACACGCTATAGGAGGAGAGATGTCGATGTGAGAAAGAGTTGAGGATGAATCGATGAAATAGCAAACAGACTCTCCGGGTTAACTGTAAGATACTGATTCCGCTCAATTGAATATCATGTCGGCACAATCATCTTTAATCTTCGTTTGCATCGGTTCTAAGCACCATGGATACAAGTGAAATTCCCACAAGACACAAATCGCCCTAAGAATATAACACAGCAAAGCAGAAATTCTAATTCCAACACTGACAAGTCGCGACACAGGCCGCCTCACCTGCGACCTTATTCCCTCGTTTTCAGTCGCGCCATCATGGCCTCGTCCAACTGTCTCGCCTCGATCCCCGCCTCTTCAGGGCTCAATGGGGACGGCAAGATATGCGCACAACCTTCCTCACTATCCGCCTCGTTCTCAAACTCGGCTCGACGTCTCGCCCATTCCGCCTCGGACATTGTCTGTTCTGCCAAAGTCGGGAAGGACGTTTTGATTGGTGGGTTTGAGGGGTCGGCAGCGTGTTCAGATAACAAAGCTGTCAAGGTACGCTGAAACTCTACGAGCTGGAATACGAGTCTATTGGTAAGCAAGAGACAGAGTTATAGTCTGAGGCGACATACGAGACATTTGGCCCGATGCAAGATGACTTTTGCTTGACCAGGTCGTAAGTGTCCTGCATCCCCTTGAGGTGTCCCAGATGCTCTGATGCGAGACCAGAGACAGCGAGACACATTAGATACGCAACGACAAGTGTCGCCGATCGAGATATACCGCATTGACAACTGACATCTCAGCTTTGAATCGATCCGGGCGGGACAATGACTTACTGTATCAAGACGGGTCGATGATCCCTCCTGGCTTCTTCCAGCCATTTTATAGCGTTCCAGAAACCCCAAGATTCCGCATCCATATCCGCTCTTTGGCCATTGAGGACTTCCTGCAGCTTGACGTCCTCTGGGACATCTGCCAAGCCGCCTTCTCCATGAGACCACCGCAAATGGCAGTATTCCACCTCGAGTCCGTCCTCCGTATAATTACCAAACGCAATCTTCTCCCTTCCCTTGCCCTTGACATCAAAAGGGTTTTCAATTTCCTGGGCGACGTTGATGATCCGAACCGACTTGAATTGTCTCGCCCAGGTCAGATCACAGGCGGAAATCTCGGCACCAAGAAAGACGTTTGGGATGATCTCGACAGGTCCGTCCTGATAAGGCTCTGATGCGCGAGTGAGAAGGTGAGGAGCGAGTCGTAAGCTTTGGGGTAAGGGAGGCGAGGATGAGGGGGTTGTAGAAGTGGATGCCGAGGCCGATGTACCCGACTCTGAGGGGGAGGACGATGTCGATTGGAAGGACATGCCAAAGGCCGGAGTTCCACCGTGCTCGCTGATGGGCGGGAAGGATCTTGATGGGTAAGTCGCTCGATAGTCTCGCTCTGACCCTGTCACCTCGCCAGTGGTGCTGCTCCTGGCTCGGAGACGCAACGGTGGTCGACCTTGGAAATATGGCACACTTCCTCCAGGTGTTGGAGGCACATCGTCAATGGTTGTAGGCTGAGTGATCAAGCTGAGCAGAGACGGTCGTCGCATGCCTTTTGTGGTGGTACGACCCAGAGAGGCGGTGACCAGCGCGGGTGTCTTGGGTGGGCCAGGGGTAAATGGGGTCGATTCGGTCGACGCATTGGTGGGACAATAGGTAGGTGTGACCTCGGAGGGCGATTCGATCGGCGTCGCTGGTGCGGACACGGGCATGGTGAGGGTGAGGGAGAGACGCTTCGGATTGGACCGCTTCATACATAATCGCGGAGCCAGAGAAGGCGGTGAAGCGGTGTGTCGGGAAGGCGGCATTTGATATTCGTGCTGTTGGTCGGTCGAGACGCTAGAAGTCGTAGCAGCGGAATCCATCTTGACGGTGTGAATGGATGAGATGTCGAGAGGATCTACGAGTGACGAGGACGAAGCTGTCGAGGTTGTGGGAACGGAGTAGAGATGATCGGCGGGGGGAGAAGGGGTAATACCTTTGAGTGGTGAAGCGATGAAGGGTACCAAGGATGACCCAGAGGTCTCGATCCGAGACCGCTTGAAAGGAGATCCTTGGGATATGGCACGTCTAATCAGAGGCGGACAGCGGTCGGGAATGATATCCCCTGTGGATTCACCTTCGAAACAGCGTTTTTTGGTTAAACTTGGGGCCGGACTACGTTTGGGCAGATTACTGATATCAAGTAAGCTGGGTGAACGAGGAGTGTGGAACTTTGCCGAGATGGGTGAGGTGACGTGATGAGGAGATGAGTATGGATGGTATGGTGATAGATGCGGAGACACGAGGCAAAGCGGTGACGCGAACATTAGAGCTGATGTGTGAAGTCGACCAGCGACAAAGACAATGGACACAGATTGAGTGCGTGGCGCGTGTGGTGTTGAGGTGAGAGAGGAAGACAGATCAGCGACCGTCGACAGAGGTTATATATACGAGGGGTGGGAATGTAGGATAGGTGACGGTTTGGAGGACAATAATGAAGTGGGGGAGCAGGGGTAAGAGACGGGAAGGTGGTAGCCTATTCAACATGAAATCGCGTTGTATAGGTGGGCAGGTTGCTTGACGGTTGTCAACAGTCGCGATGAAACGACTTTGGCAGTGACAATAAAGACGATGTGCCAGAATGTGACAAGGGTGAAGCAGACCAGGAAGAAGGGGTGCTCACCATATTGCGACGCATCATGACGCCGTGGGTTCCTGGTTGATCCTCTGTGCTTCTTATTTTCGGTGCGTCGAGGAGCAGTGTCGATACTATTATCGATGCTGCTGCAAGGATGAGGGCAGTCACCAACAACAACGAGCGACAGTGATGCAGAGATCACGATGGGTGCTAGGACACTGGAGGGTGGGTTTGACAATAACTGAAACGGGTAAACCAGGTTTTGTCAGGGTTTGCCGTGACAAGGAGGTTAATTTGAGTGTCGACTAGCGCTGCTGCGTTTCATCCACCCACGAGTGATACGTTGGAAGGTCCGTGACGATGGGATGGCGACGCGATGAAGATGATCGAGGATGCACTGATCCGACCGGTGGTGGTATGCAAAATGGCTCAATCCGAGGATGACTGGGGGTCAAGCAGACTTGGTACACTCTGCGCCGGCTCGCTCATGAGCCTGGGGGTTCTGGACCTTTGATCGTTTCAGAGCCCAAAAAGTTTAAAACGCTAAACCACCCCTTTCCCTGAACATGAAGCGGTGCAGTCTTCTTCCGTTGTGCGTTTATCCGAAGGGTTACTATCGCTTTACGCTTGCAAACAGGGCTAGTATTAGCTGTCACGGGCTCGGTCGAGTCCAGACAGCATCATCTCACTTGGCGTCCGCATAGTAGGCTCATCAACGTCAATTCGGCACAAGGATGCTATGAAAAGTGCGGCTCTTGTGGTCCGACCCAGACTTTCAAGAGGCAGTGCAACATCCGCCTGAGATCGACCTCGATTATCAGCTGTGTACGAACGCCATGCACGTGAATATGCGGAGAACGTCAGCGGTCTATGCGGCATGTCTGGTGAGACCAGGCGAACTCGGCGTTCTAAACCAGGTCAGGGGCAGATAGATCTGAGCACGGCACAAGGCGAGACGCAATGTTGCATCACATCATATAGAACACCATACAGCCAAACCGAGTCCCCAACCACCGTCTAGTAAGCGGCAGCCTTTCGCGAAGCGATGAGCAAGTGGGTAGAGTGCTCGTCGTAAGGCTGGCCATGTCAGTATGAGGTTTATTGTCTGAACGCTATAAACTCACAGAGAGTCCTGGGGGGATGATCTGCCAGAGGTCGGGAGATTGGAATTGGTAGGTCTTGGCCAAGGCAGCGACGGTAGCCTTCAAGAAGTTACCCTGGGTGGAGGTCGAACCCTTGGATTGAGCTGGAATTCAGTGTCCGCACTTTGCTTGTGATCATCACGACGCACTGTAGCAATCCTGGATACCGGCCAATTGGAGCATTCGCTTGGAAGCGGGGGCAGCGACGATACCAGTTCCTCGAGCTGGAAATAAGCATTGGCCTGTTGTTCACCTTCCAAACGACTCACGAGCAGGGATAAGTCGGCACATGACCGAACCGCTCTTTCCACCGACCTTGCAAGGGACAGTGTGAGGCTCAGCAATGTGCGAACCCCAGTAACCTCGTCGAACGGGGACGATGGAGAGCTTGGCGATGATGATGGCACCTCGGATGGCGGTAGCGACCTCCTTAGCGCACTTGACACCGAGTCCGACGTGTCTGATGATCAGTCTACGATCCTCCTCCAGATCCATATCACGCACCCGTCAAAGTCACCGACGGCGACGAAAGCCTTGAATCGGGTTCGTTGACCGGCAGAGGTTTGCTTCTGGACGGGCTTGATAGCCATGACCTCGTCCTTCAAGGTAGGAAGGAAGATGTCGACGATTTGGTACTCCTTGACGGGGAGCGAGAAGAGGTAGATCTCCTCCATAGACTTGACTTTGCCGTCCTTTACCAATCGACCGAGTTTGGTAACGGGGACCCTGCACCATCAGCACCCCTTGCAACGACCTGTGTTCCTCTCCAACGCACCACTCCTTCTCCTCGTCCTTCTTTCCACCTCGTCGGGGTCCTCGTCGACCTCGAGGAGCACCTCGTCCTCGTCCGAATCCACCTCGTGCACCAGCAGCTCCTTCAGCCATTTTGAATATGTGTTGTTGAAAGGGTTGTCGAGAGAATGAAAAGGTGTCGAGTACGTGGTGGACGATTCCTCTTCGAGCAGCGGTTGAGCCTGGCAGGGGTTGCCAAAATCACACCTGCGAGCAGAGCCTCACAAGAGACGGCTCACGGCGTTATACTATTTCCGAGTGGCGAATCAGGTTTATCGCCGACGAGTCATCGGGGTTAAGATTCCCTGAATTTTGCGCGCCTATGTAAAGCCCTTTATAGGCGCAATTGATATCCCGTTTTCCGCGCAGAACAGCTCCCCAGGTGGGCAGGGTGGACAAGCCAGAATTCTTCAGTACTCGTACATAGCGACGCTTCATTCCAGACGTCCCCAGTCAAAGATGCCGACCTATTCCTCGGCCCGCAGCAATAATGTAGAGCTTGGCTGAGGCAAACGACGCATGGCTGCCCCCTCATTCGAACCACATAAGCCGGTCATCGACATCATGCGAAGTGCCTCGCGGATGCTAAAAAGCGTCGTAGGACATCTTCCGGTCGCGGCGTTTGGGCGATGAGTCTCAAGAGAAATAAAGAAATGCTTGTCCGAGAGCTTTCTGATGTTGCTATCCATGACGAGACGACATGTATCTGCTAAAAGAGAGGATCGCTGTGTCAGAGAACCACTCTGTAGTGTTCGACCAGATCGAAGATCTCGCTTTCCGTTAGGTTACTAACCCTGACCCTATGCAGGCGGCGACGAAGGAGGTGGAGGATTTGGCCTCAGGTAGAATGCCCGTCTCGGAGGAATCCTCGTCACTTTTTTTGGGTTTGCTTAATATAGTTAGCCATAACGTGAACCTCTCTCTGTACCTTTTTGCGCAGTCTGAAGTGGGACGATCGTTCTCACCTTGACGTAGAGGTCTTCCCCTTGCAGTACGGGGCATGTTATTGCAGTAACTTGTATCTCGTCCATTCCTGCTTCAAACGCCTTCTCGTCGCCTCATTGTGCCCAGGACCATCCGGTGGACAAGTTTCACGATACCCGTGAACCCGCACAGTGGGACCCCACGATTGGCGCCCTCTCCGACAACGTGGTTATTTTTCCCAGGCGGTGCTATCTTGTGTGACTTCGACAACCTCACCCTAACCGCACCTTTTCAGCACATCATCACCTATTCTTACTCTTCACCGCCTCGACAGCCTCTTTTCGGCTCTGTTGGTCCATTGCGCATTGGAGAGCCATCGCAGAGGTCCATATAACTCGAGTGTCGAGCTCGGCGTTGATCAGAATTCTTAATCTTCCGTCATGTCAGGAACATCTCCTCGGGCGGTATGTTGCATGTCCACGCCTCGTTGCTGTTCTGACAAAGTAGCTACGTCGAAAACTGGTCATCGTAGGAGACGGAGCAGCGGGAAAAACCTCCCTGCTCAACGTCTTTGCGGTGGGACATTTCCCAGAGACTTATGTATGTACCTCTCATCCGTCTCCTCCGTCTCATCCGCTTACAGGTCTAGGAGCCGACAGGTAGGCGTTCTTGTGGCTCTAGCTGATCCCATGTGTTTGAGAACTACACGGCTGAGATAGAGCTCGATGGTAAACCAATCCAGGTGAGCTAGAAGACACACAGAAGTGGAGAGGCTGATGGAGGCAGTTGGCATTATGGGATACGGCCGGTCAAGAAGAATACGAGCGACTACGACCCTTGTCCTACTCCAAAGCACACGTAATCCTCATTGCCTTCTCCGTCGATACCCCGGACTCCTTGGATAATGTGACGCAAAAGGTCAAGCAGAGCGAGAAGAGTGGACGTTGACAGCCAGTGGATTGAAGAGGTCCGATCAATATGTGGTCGATCCATCCCTGTCCTACTGGTCGCATGCAAGACGGATCTGAGAGACGCTGCCGTTGCCAATGGTACCTTTTCTTCGGATCGATTCATTGACAGGGAGACGGTGGGTCTTTCTCCTGGTGAGGGCTGACGATAGGGTCAAAAAGTGGCACAATCAATTGGAGCCAAGGCATACCTCGAAACCTCGGCTCTACGCAATCAAGGCGTCGATCAGGTGTTCGAAGCGGCAACACGAGCTGCTGTGCTGGTGCGAGACCAAGGACACGGCGGCGTTGGCGCAGCATACGACAAAGACGGAGTCCGAGAACTCAAGAGGGAGAAGGACTCTGGCGGCGTCGCCAAGTGCGGCTGTGTCATCGCATGAGCAGGACCGATCAGCATGGATAAAAGACGACCGGAATGAACATACACGACCATGGAAGGCGAGAACGAGCGAGGAACGACTGTCGCATTGATATATAATAACAAGAGGTTGGAGGACGTGCCAAGATGCGGCGTACACGTAACGACGTGATTGTTTCCCATTTTCCCCATTTCTCGTTCTCTGTTTCTTCTACTATATCTTACCTTATCACTACCATTATAGATTCTGTACATGCCTCGAACGACCGGTTGAATGCATGGGCTTCTCATGACTGATCAGACAAGGGTTTCCGAGAGGAGTGTTTTTTCGGATGCAAAATTCCAGGGGATCATGATGACGTATGGTTTCCAAGGCGATTCCTAGGAATTTCAATGTCGTCCGTCCATCGTCGAACAGCAGCGAGCAGCAAACAATACACAACATTGATTGCATCTCTTCATCTCCATCGAAGATCCTCATTAGGATACCGAGTATGCCTTCGATGCTCTCCCTGTTGGCCCTGGCAGGCTTGCTCGCCCAATCAACAGCTGTACCCACTCAACAGATCTTTGACCTCCCTCAACAGCTCGATCCGCTCAAACGTACCTTTCAAGCTTCATGACAACAACTCTAGGCTGACTTGAACAGACTTATCAGCCATCTCTCCATTTTTCATCCCCGCCGAACAACCTACCCCTCTCCCACCAGCCCATTCCCTCGAACGAGTCTCGGTCCTGATTCGGCATTCTGCCATTTTGGGCAATGACGACGAGTATGAAGATACCATGGGGCCCTTTATCAAAAAGATCAACTCTACCGACAAGTCCAAGTTACCCAAAGATGGACCCTGGGCTTTCTTGCGGGATTACAAATCGCCCATCGTAGAGGACACCTTGGAGAAGATTTCCGACAGAGGCAAGACGGATGCAAAGGTTGGTTTGTATCGATCACAATCCGAGCGAAGGTTGATGGGCAGATGTTGGGAAAGTACTTTAGGAATCAGTACGATGAGCTGTTCCCGAAACAACACAAGAAGGACAAGAAGGGCAAGGGCTTTGAAAGGGACAAGAAGGGGAAGAAGGGGAAGAAACAGGAACCTACGTTCAAGGTGGGTCTTTACAGCGGCAGTAGGGCACTTGAACTGATTTCAGGTGTGGACAGCTTCTTCGGAGCGAGATATCGATACCGCCGAAGCGTACATTCGAGGATCTTTCCCTTCCCATACTGGAAATCACGGAGAGGGAGACGGCGAGATTGTTCAGTTGATCAAAGTACCGAACAAGGCGAAAGACTGGGATAGATCACTTACACCTCACGTGAGTATCAAGAGCACATGAAAACTGACGAATAGAAAGCTTGTGATGCATGGGAGAAACAGAGCTCATTGGTACCAGCAAACAAGTGGTTGAGCGTTTACGCCCCGAAAGTGAGGGAAAGGTTGAGAGAATACATCCCGGATCTGGTCGACGATCTAAATGATCAAGATGTTCTCGCCATGCAGATGGTACGTCGTCTGAGAGTGAAAAGTCCTGAAGGTAGCTTTGCGGGTATGAGAGTATCGCAGAAGGTGACTCTCCATTCTGCCACTTGTTCTCGGACGATGAATGGCGAGACGTGGAATACTACTTTGATGTACGATGGTACCATGCCATTGGATACGGGTCCGACTTTTCCCCCTATCTCGGCATGCCATGGGTCAAGACGGCTCTCCACTTGCTTGACGGACACGACTCTCAAACAGACCACGAGAGTGATTCGTTCCAAAAACACAAGCTGCCTTCGCCCAAGCTGCCTCCAAATGCTACCCACACTCAGCTGTAGGTTTTTAGTAGCATTCGTTGGCTGACAGCAGTTTGCACCCATCCTTCACACACCGAGAATCTCCCGCTTTCGTGGCCGTCTTCCTCAACCTATACAATGGAACAGGTCTCGCTCGACCGGCCACGGTCCCACCATCACTCGAGGCGCGACCAACCGATTGGGCTTGGAAGACTTCACACCTCATCTCCTTCTTGGGTCACATTTCGCTCGAGCGATTCAAGGATGATCAGAGCGGAGAGAGCTTTGTTAGAGCTATGGTCAATGGCAAACAAGAAGAGATGGGAGGTTGTAATGATGGGGTTTGGGGTACCTGCAAGTTTGAGACTTTTAAGCAGTGGGTGGAAGCTCGAGCGGAGAAGTATGGCGACTGGGAGTCGATTTGCGAGCCAAAGGATAAATCGGATTGACCCTGAGTGCTCGGTGACCTTGCAATGTGACTGGTTGCCCTCCATGAGCCAGCAATGTGTCGGAGTATATGACCCATCTCGATACCTTCTCGATATGTGAGCTATCACCACTAAATAAATACATGTTCTCTTCTCGCCTCGTCCCATATCGTCGGAGCCACCATATTCTTTTTCCTCGCCGTGAACCAAATCTACTGAGTCATTCCGGATCTAGACTATAGCTCCGTCTTGTCGAGTCGCCGCACCGGCACCTGTCGTCGGCGCTTGTCCGCTGCCCACCGTGCCCATAGCCACGGGTCGAGGCACATCACCACCGCCCGAGACACCTGTGGTCGAGTGTCGACCCGAACCATATTGGAGAAGCTGGTTGAAGGGGGTCTTCCAGGTGTCCAGCGATCCGCCAAAGTGGATCAGGGTATAGATGACCTCGAGGAGGAGGATACCTAGGAGCTACGTATGAGTGCAGTCCTAGTGGAGCAAGACTCACCAAGAGGGTGAAGACCCAAGCTACACCAAGCAGACCACTGCCAAGACTGCCCATCAGTCACCCTCCGACTGCACATCCCCGACATTTCAAACGTGTACTCACTTGCAAGCATCCGAATTGCAATCCGCAAAATCACCTGCGTACTGCGACTCGGCGGCAGTCCCGCCTAAAGCCAAAATGAACAAGAATCCAATAACGACTGTATCCACCAAGACCGACACAAAAATGTTGTCCGGTCGCACAAAGATGAAGAACAACCTGACATTCAGCACTTCTCGTAGAGCAGATTGACCCAAACGTACGCCGCGAGAAAGTAGATGAATGCAAATACACCGGCGGCAATGATAGCGTTGGCAGCGGATAGACCGGTATGGTTCCTCCCATAGTCTGTCAACTTGGACTGAAGGGCGGCAGCCACGGCGAACGTGACCAGTGACCAAAAGGCTGTAAAGCCTTTAAGGCCGATGGTGATGAGTGGTAAGAGTGCCATGGTTTGTGGATGGGATGGGTAGGTGCTGCTCGTTGTTGATCGGAGCCCTTGTAGTGTACAGAAGGGAGTGGACCTCCTGCGAGGTGTCGTGTTATATATCCGCCTGAGAAGCGCTGTGTCTTTCAACGCTGTGTTGCTTCCGAACAAGGTGGAAAGCTATGACCTCTGCCCCGCCCCCCGCCCCCCATGTTTCATGACTCAGTCGTCGAAGGGGGGGTCATCTGACCCTGAACCCAATGCCACACCACTCGCCAAGACCTCTGCTCTCGCGCCTAGATTGCCTCGCGCCACCCGGATGCCCTCTCGTACTCCAACCCTGTGGAGATCTACGGCCATGCCGAAATCCATGTCCGATAGAATACGTGAAGGTAGGTGCACCTCCAAGTCGTTTTGTAAAGCGCCCAACTAGCAAGGCAGATTTCGTGGGTACGATAGGAAATATACAGTAGATCGCGATTCTGGGGCTGATTCACCAGTAATTCTAACTCACGGTGGACTACAGCAATCACATTCGTATGTACAATGAAGCAGCTACTACAATCTCTGGCGGATCTACATAATCTCTGAGCTTCATCTCACTCCAACAAGGCGATTGGTGCCCCGGCGACCGGCTTCTTCAGGAAAATCCTTATCGTGCATTGACTGCTCTCTTCGTGCCCTTCTCCTCATCCTCGTGCGCGTCCTCCTCGGAATGCTTATTCCCTCTGCTGACGATCACACACGCATGGATGAATCCAGGGAAAAAGAACAAAATTGTAAGGAAGATGTTGAGGCAGACTTGTCCTCCGCATCCTCTTCGTCAGCAGCAGACACAAAAGCAACTATCACTCGAGTGGAGAAGTTCTTACCTCGAATGATCGCTCTGATCTAGTCAGCTTGCACCATGAGCACTCTCAGAGCGACTCACACAGGTAAAGGCGGGAAGAGTACCGCTATCAGGTAGAGGAGGATGGTTCTGACCGCTGCTGGTCAATACGTTGTCGCCGAGCCACGGGGGGGAGCTCACAAGGTTCTTCGTCTTTCGCAGGGGAGGTCATGATCACTGATTATCACTTCTCACTTGGAAAACGTATAGCTTGAATGAGGCCTTTCGAAAAGTCGTACAATATGGGACGCTCCCTATTTGAGGGCGAATTGGGGGCTGCGATTTATACACTTATGTGCATACTGCTGACGAAAATTGACGAGCCTAGAAGCCGCGACTTCCTGTGTGAGGCTGCAATTTACCAAGGAGTGCTTCGGGGGAAAGAGATTCAAAGGATGATCAATATGGAGGCATTTCACCTGACCGCCTCCTCAGATTCGTAATTTTCCTTTGCGAGTGAGGGATAAGGGTTACCGTGTACAGTACGAGCACGAAACCCTTTGTCACATACTTGTAAGTACTTTACTGTGACAAGTTGTAGGTATCCACCAGGTCTCCGTGCTGCTCCAAGGACTGTCTGTAATACAGCCCATGCGTCGCATGACACCATGTCCGGAAACACAAGGCTAGATTCGTTCACGTAGACCTCTGGCAGCATTTTAATGCCGCGTCAACAGCATTGTACTGTATGTGTCGTGTTCTAGGATATTCTACATCGATACCCACCATCGCTACGGAGCCAGAGGTTCAGATCCGGGACGAGCGCGGCGATCGGGAATGGACGAAAACTGGGCGAGTATCGGACCGTCGATTGTATGGGTGTCTGCGTTCAGACCCGGCGGGCTCGAGCAAAGAGCATTCATCCGACTATCATACCAAGGTTCACGAGATTACACGAGAACACCATATGACCCCAGAAAAGGCCACTTTCAATCTTCAGGTCTGTATAATCCAAAAAGATCATGCGAAGAGATTCGCCACTCGACGGTGTTTCAAGCGTTCTGCCTCGGTGTCAGATCAAAGGAGGTTTTCCCAGGGATACAAAGCTCATCAACGTGGGCTTCTTTATCGCAATGCTCTTGGGAGTCGACACTCACCTGTCGTTCTTTGTCGTCCTGGCAATCAACTCGCCAAGACGTATATCTAAACATCCATCATGGATGAAAATGGTATGAAAATGGGATATCCCGTAGACGAGTCGACTGTGGGCCATAAACGAAAGAGGACGGAAGAAGACTTCGGCTCAACGCCAGATTCACACCGTTCCAAGCGGACATCACGCAGACATCTAGGCGACCTCATCCTGCCCACCCTTGGCAATCCTCTCCGAGATCAAAATCGAACTTTACCCGTGCCTTTCAGCGACACGGACAGTGAATTCGACGGCTCAATGGAGGATGGAAAATGGGAGGATTATGCTGCTCATTCTTGCAGCGGGGTCGAAGAGGACTCGAACAACACTGAGCTCCCCGATGCGCCCCTCGTTTTCCCCCTCAATTCCGCACCCACTTTCGACTCCAACCAGCCTGACTTGGTCTTTGGTACGGCATGTCCGATCTACTTCTCTAGTAATGACTTTCTGCAAACAAGCGGCCGAACATTACCTCGCAGCGATGGTATGGACGTTCAAGCGAATGGACAACTCATTCTGGGTGAACTGTCAAGTGGCGATTCGGACCCGAAAACAAATACCGAGCGCTACGACGATATCTGGCCAGGGACCGAAGAGAGCGTGGAGAGATTTGAATGGGAGACTCCTGCTTCTCACAGACCCGATCCTCTGGCACGAGAGATTAAAATCTTGCTCGACCAGCTGGAAGAGGTGAAACATGATTCTTCAAGAGCGCTGGGGGAGTCTGGATGGCCGGGAACACATGACTCGTTTTCGTTGTGGACCCCAGAGCCCGTCCGCTGGATGAAGGCGACTGATCTATCAACCAGACATCTCACGATCCTTTCCGAGCTTGGGATGTGGGAGCGTAACTTGGAGCATGACCCAGGCGTGATCCACAGCAAGCACGAGGTCGGGCGAAGTGGGAGATCTAGCTCTGTCATGTTTCAACCTGCCACGTTCCTCGAGTTCAACCCGATCATTGACGAAGACGCTCGTAGTGGTTGCTCTGGCT
Organism: Papiliotrema nemorosa; assembly: GCA_032158125.1. Lineage (NCBI taxonomy): Eukaryota > Fungi > Basidiomycota > Tremellomycetes > Tremellales > Rhynchogastremaceae > Papiliotrema > Papiliotrema nemorosa. The sequence goes on along the minus strand of JASKOT010000007.1, from coordinate 46,547 downwards.
CCAACACAGTTCGTCCTGGTCAGAAGGTAACATCACACGATGCCATTAACACTATGAAATGTGCCAATGAGGTGGATAGTGAGGGCTCGGACACCGGGACAGTCATCTTTGATAACGGACCCAGCTCTGGTGGGATGCAGGATACGGAGGACAAGGAGGATCCGGTGACTGAAGCTACTGATATTGACGAACACTACCACTACTTCGATAACTCACTTGGAGTGAGATCTGACTGGACGGAACAGGTACCAGCGAGCGGCGAGGATACACGTGAATGGCGGGTCTTGCCAGTGTCCCTGAGAAGCAAGATCAAGACTGTGGAAGGTGAACATAAAGACAGTGGTGACATTGAGGAGCTTTTGGCGGGATTTGAGGGATTTCACATGAAAGATGGCTTCAAAGGGCTAGGAGGGCAATTTCACTGAGCAGACTTGCTTCTGAGTGCCGGTGATCATACAGTAGGCGATGCGTAGCTACATGTATCCCTTTTCTACTCTACCCAAGTACTATAGACACAATGGGACAGATGATCAAGAATCAATCGTTTCAATATACAAGGAGGAGGAATCAAGGTATCGTCAAGCCATTAAAAGTTACGTGTATGAAGAGTTTCAAGCGCAAGAATGAGACACAAGACGCTCGCCCCCAATTTCCCTCATGCCCCGATAATCATCCCCTTCTCCATATATGTGTCAATAAACACATTCAAGTTGAACGAAATGATCTTGGACATCTTTCCGCACAGACTTCTGATGTCATCATAGACATGGTCCAGCTTGTTGACCTTGATCACCCGGTCGTTATGTTCTTCGAGTCGCGCGACAAGGGTTTGGTATTCCGCTCGACGACCCGCGGGTCCGGATTCGATCGTGGATATCGGCGCAATACCTGTCACTATGGCGAGCTCCCTCTCGACCATGGAACAGTCTGGCTCGGCGGTCCCGGCAGGTGGTACACAAGCGAGGTGGTGTGTCAGCGATTTCTCGATACCAATACGAATCTGCTTCATCGCCGCGATGAACATTGCCGAGTCGAGTCGGATCTGTGTCGACAGGATGGCATCAAACGCCCGGCCGATCGACTCAATCTTCAAGATGTCGTCTCTCGAAACAATCGCCGGCTTGTCTGCAAACAATCTTCCAGTCCTTACAATCCTAGTTGCTAGTCGTATAGCCAGGTCGGAAGTCTGATCCCCATTGATAAAGGTCTGGTAAACTCCAGGCGAGACAAAAGCAGAATCGATATCGTCTTTAGCCACGGCAGCAGCCTCTTTGATCTGACCAAAAGTCGAAGCGGGATTGTGCACCTTGTAGCCCTTGACGAATTCGCCCAAGATCATGTGCGTGATGGCGAGGTCAATCATATCCGCGTTGAAGCCTTTGATCCTTCGGATATCAAATCGAAGGGTTTCGGGAACGTTGACATTGGTCAGAGGTGACATCTCGACCAGCTGGATGCTCGCAGCCGAATTGCCTACCCGTCGTTGAGGCATTGGAGGCCATGTCGAGGGAATGTCGGTCCAATTTGAACAGACCAAATCGATGAAACCCTCTACGACAGACTTGAAGACAAAGTGTCCGCGGGATTCCACCAGACAAGGCCTTTTCGAGGGCGGAAGCGTCTTGATCAATCGAGTAGAAGCTGCTCTCATCCATCGCCGAGTCGTCGAGTTCTCAAGCGTCATACCGGAGGTGAAAAGAGTCGCTCGGAATGCCGCGAGCTCATGGCTGGCAGCGGATCGCCATAGATACGGTCGCAGAGCGTGTACTTGGTGGTTTGCAATATCCTAACATATTAGCGTAAACCGGCAACAAGTCGCTAGACTTGCCAGCTTCATCACCTCCACGCAATCAAAGGCCTTGCGAAGTCCTAGCGCCACGTTGCCCATTGTAGCAGTCTCCACCATATCGTCCACCATTGCATCCCTCACAGGCGCGCAATGTACCTTCATCGCTTCACCCAGCATCCTAAAGATGTCTAGGCCGAACGCTTGTCGACGGATTCGTATGGTGATGAATTCAGGGTCGAGCATCTTGTACAATTCTGGTACCAGTGCGTGGGTGACCGTTGGGCAGCTCGTTTCGTGGGCAGTCAGCGCTTCAGGGGAAAATGAATGGGCAAAGTGGTTGGAACAAGGGGTGGTCGAACCCATCAAGGACAAGAGAATCTCTCGGAGTGCTACATGTCAGCGCGATCGCTGTGGGCGCGCTCACTCTTGATCATGTCTGGCAATCGAGACTGCCACCTTCGATCTTGCCAATCCCACCAAGCTCCTTCCGGTAGGTCTTGCCTCCAGGCACCGCAGCAGCAGCCAGGTTCTCGCTTCTTTGCTAACAACGAGGCCATATCGATTTTGCCTTCCAACCCATTCACCCGCCAGCGAGCACATCTACAGCCCTTGGTGATCTCCTCATGAATGCTGTCCCAGTACATGTCCGCCACTGCGCACGCCGCTCTGGGGTCAAGAGCTGGATCGCGAGCAGAGCCAACCTCGGGAGCGGAGTGCGTCATGGTAATGGTGCTGACAGGTCGGAAGGCCAGTGCATCGAATAAGAGATCGTGTCGGAGCTGAGGATTTTTCAAAATCTCGTTCGCATCGAGGGACTTCAAGGTCGACGTGTTGATGGGTGGCTGTCGAGATGCCACAATCACCGAGGTTGGTTGACGTGTTCGGCCAGCTTCCAACTCCCGACGTAGCCCCTCGGCCGCTTCTTGTGCTCGCTGAAATTTATACTTGTCTCTCGATTGTCGCGTGGTGTCCCGATAATACCACTTCCACGGTTGAGATGGCGTCTGAGGGTCATGCCGGTATTTGATTCTCTTGAGATCAGGTGAGAGGGGTGGCAAGGATTGTGCACGGTCTCTCTTGCCGGTCACAGGAGGGTGTGGAGGGCTGGACGCCATAGAGTCTGGGGGAAAGGGAATGATTGGCGATCCGGCGGTCGATGTTGATCTGTTGAGGGGTTCGGAGGTGAGGAGAGCAGGTTCGGTAGGCATGGAGGGCGTGGTGAGGGCGCTCGAGATTTCGGGTGGAGACAGGGCTGGATCAATGTAAGGTATTGACGAAGGGCCAGCCACCGCTTGCGTCTGCCAAGGGTGACTCTCATATGCGTCGGAGAGGGGGGAGTTGACCTGATTGGGTGCTTCCCATTGCGCGGAGAACGAAGGCAGTTGAGTCTCGCTAGGTCCACTCGTGCCCGGAGAGTATGTTGGGGGAAGGTTGAGCTTGTTTGACTCGGCGGTGGTGGTACGATCAGGGGGAGGTTGATCTGCGTGTGAGGACGAGTGTCGATGGTGTGGTAGAGGAGAGGAGGGGGAATGATTGGGGTCCATCGTGCTATGTCTATGATGAGTGGAATCCATTGAACGAACACTGCTCACCAAGAAAGATTGTGCAAGAGGAGACGAGAGCAAGAGGAATTGGTCTCGGGCACGGACGTGTTGGGCTGAATAAGTAGCGTCGACGTGAGGACGCCAAATGACAGCCCCTCTGTGTCCGGTTTCTGTCACGCATCAGTCAAAGGTTCAAAACCAGTAATAACAGGGGCGTCTCTGCATCAACAGCCGCAGTCTTGGTTAAATTGCGACTGGGAGGTAGGGTGAAGGAGTAAGACTGTTTGCGATGAATAAAGACGACTCACCACGGTCAGTCGGGATTGAAATGCAGAATGCAAGAGGGGCAAATAACAAGAACGGTCTGAGATATATAAGAGGCGAACAAGTTTGACGGGGGAGGTGGGGAAGGGGGTGGCTATATCGTTCAGTTGGAGTTCTAGACTTGTAATGTCTCGGGGCGCGAAGGTGTGGATGGGGGAGTTTTATACATTGTCCTCTCCCTTGCATGTATAGACCGCCTTGCTTGGGAGGGCAGTGCTCCAGGGGAAGGATAAAGCTGTCCGTTGGCGTAAATGAGGTGCCGTTGGGGTTCATCATACGCATGGCAAGGGTGAGGCGAGGGGTGACGGGACGATCGCCGAGAGTGGTCTACCAGTCTCAAGGAGACTTGGATAATGACGGGGAGGAGAAGCGCAAAGGAATATCCACCTGGAGGGGTTTCAGGATGGAAGGAGACTCACCTGACAATCCACCGTCTAGAGCGTGTGCACTTGCAAGCCAAAATGTTCTCCTGTTTATGTATTCACTGTAATAGGGGCGCGTAATCGGTCAACGTCGGACCTGGCAATGATCAGCGTCGAGACCCCCTTAAAAGCCTTCGGACGTACCTCGGGCAATCGAATGGTCTCGGGATGTAACTCGACTAGAAGGTGAGAGGGGAATGATCGTCAGGGCGAAGTGATTACATGCAAGGCGAGTTGATGATGTCGAAAGGCCTTTGCAAGGTATCAGCATCTACTCTCTTTCGTCGCTCCCAGTCCGCCGTCCAATGCAGATGATAAGTGAGACCGGACAATTAGACATCCACCACTGTCCCGTCCTGGGTATGGATGGATTGATGCTGAATCATGTTTCAACCCAAAGGGGGCAAGAGACGCCTAAGACGACATGATTGGATCATTCCCCCTTGTTCCTCTCCCGTTGAATGCAACAATGCACCTATCCAACTCTGATCTTGAACCCATTTTAACACGACGCGCCCTGTTCTGACGGCAAAGGGGAGGTTGGGGTATGTATGTGGTGAACCTTGGCATATGTGTGCGAGACATCCCAAAAAGAGAATTCAGGATTTCGACGAAATGGTATGACACACTTGACCTATTCCGGTCAAGGTCTCGCCCCGCGAAACAAACCACACATTTCGTCTTCACCACGGGTGTTGTACGCCTCGCGCCCATGACAGACCACGCCAAACTCCACCACCACCATCAGCGTATGCGTGTGCAAGTACGATAAATGGTGGTCTGAACATGTCCCGTCATCCAACCCGCGAACCCCATTGTTCCCGAAACACAAGAAGCGCTCTTTCGCCGGAAAGACCGGAACTGGGTGTAGCGCCCGAGGATCGGATTTTCATGGATCCAAGATTCCAGTGCTTGCGCACCCTCCTCATGTCATCTCCCATCGAGCTGTAATCTCCCAGTACGTCGTGCTCCCCGCGAACCGAGCAAGGACAAGGAACAACAACCCAAAAGTGACCTCTTTGTAGGAACGGTGATGTCAGAGGATGAAAGAAAGATTGAAGAGGTCGTACTCTCTCGCAGAAGACCGTCAAAAGACGTTTCTGAACCACCGAACGCAGTCCCACCGGCGACTCGTCCGGCCAGCAAGCACAGCTTTGACAGAGACACGAATTACAGAACAACAGAAACCACAGACCACCACGCGGAACTTTGGAAAAGGCGGACTCACCTGGAAGAATGAATTTCGTCGCTCAGAGATCCTCTGTTTGTCTTTCGTAGCCGTGAGGTTCGTAGAACTGCAGAGGTCGCGATTCGTATTCAAGCGCGCAGGATGATTGTACGAAGAGAAGAACGACGATGCAAAGACAAAAGACATCCATCAAAACATGCGAACAGCTGCGCCAGCATGCTTCCATCGTTCGGGGTCTACTCCATGGGTCCCGTCATCAGAGACAAGATAGTCGTAAAATCGGAATCGACTAAAGCCACGCCTTGAGTGAACTCATCCGAGCCTTCCGACAGGGTAACGTACGAGTACCCGACACACTGCTCCAACATGACAAGCATGGCACAAATATGCGGTAACAGAAGGCAAGTCGATCATTTTGTCATTATCCCTTAAAGCCCGTGGTTTTACGTTTTTTTCTTACCACAACTAGTTCTTCGGACAAACTATCACCAACGCGGTTTCAGAACGTCGTGCACGAGTAGGAGAAGTCGTGCATCTTTTTAAGGGTTTCGTGGTGGAAGCGGATGACACCGTGGCGTATGGCCGTTCGTATGGAAACTATATCAACCAGGGAGGTTCAGGCATATGACACGAGAGTCATGCACCGACCAACTTAATAAGAACGCTTCCCGCTCGTGCCGATACCCGTATCATGCGGCGACTTCTTCGGAGGCATAATTGGGTGTTCGGTTTACGCAATGAACCTTGAATGAAGGGTAGACACGGAAAGGCGCAAGTTAGTCCCGAGCCTGAATCTGGGATTCAAATAGCAGATCTTACCACGACTTGATCTGAGATCTCATCCGAATGTGCTGTATAGCCTCCAGTACTCGTAAATCCAACCAGGCTTCTGCGACCGTTATTGTGTCTGATTGCCTCGACCATTCAAAGGTTGGCAAACCTTTCAGGCATAACGCATGAGGAACCCCCAAAAGTCACATCTCTTGCTCCGAGACATAAGCGTGTCTCGCCGCGCGACTTGCCGACACAGAGTATATTTCAGCAGTCTTCCTTTCGTTCTTGACCGTATCCGGTCTCAGAACGGCCGTAGAGGATCGATGCACGAATACCTCTCGAATCGCCGAACCCATCTGCTCGATTCACGCCCATCCGTCTGGCTCATTCCATCGGTCAATGCTCTAGGTTGGCACAATATTGGAACCCCAGGCAATTAAGTCCAATGTGGCGCGACTCTTTAGCAAGTGGGCCTTACCAGAGATTGGGTTTACGTTCAAAAGTACACAGGACCGGTAGATCGAAACTCTGTATTCCCTCTTAGATCCATTCACCGTCCACAAATACTCACCCTTTACGCGATATAGGCATGCATGCAAAGCATCGGGTTCGCTGAGAAGTGGTGCACCAGGACCGGCTCATATGCCTGATGCACCGCATGGTCGAGTGAATGGTAAGCCCATGGCGCAATTGCGAGCCAAAGCTCGTCCGATCTGCAGCAGACTAAGATTTCGAGCTATAACGTCGATCCTGTCATATGTCATAAGTAATGTACCTTCATTGCGCCTACCTGATCACATACCAGACATCAGTACTCATGACAAGGCGTCTCTGACGCGCAAGCCAGACTGCATTTCACTGCGGAAATGAATAGATCATAAAGATCGGCTTGAATCAGACTCCCAGCAAGCACGGCACCATTTACTTAGAATTGCATACAGGTACATTATCAACTCATCTCTTTCAAGGAATATGCAGGCGGCGACTCATTTGGACAGACTCATATCCCATTGATCGGTGCTCGAGTAGGGCAGGAACTGGGTCTCAGCAGCCTTGTCATTAACCGCAGGCCTACCTTTCCATCTAGAGTGATCACCACCCGGTCTCCAGTTTCGTCTCGCTTCTTCTCGACAGACGTGCGGAAACCTGAGAGTCAAATTCAATACGATCCACCACACACCGATCGCGGACATGATCCCATCGCCAAACTGCAGCTTGAGCTTACACAATCGGTTCCCAAGTCATTACTTGCCTTCTCGGCAATAAGCGCCTTGTACGAGGTCCCGTAGACTACAAGTACTTCATATAGTCTGTAGATCACCGGATCCTGAGGTGATCAGTCGGTGTCCTTGGCTGGATATACTTTGGGGGGCCATTCCCACGTTCCACCTCTAGTAACCATTCCGTCTACTCCTCTCGAGTCGACCCCTTTCCCTGTCAACCCATGGATGATGGCCCAACCAGGACAATGTTTTACAGTGGGATCATCCACTGTGTAGTACTTGAGAGTATCATTCGCATCCGTCTGCGAGATCTTCAGCAGTTGTCTGGCGGTGGCCTCGTCAGTCTTGGCCTGACCGAAGAACAAGGCGGTCGTCCAGACCTCCGGCTTGTTGAGCTGCGAAGCTATCTCCGCAAACGTCAATCCCGAGTCTGTCTTCCAGGACAAAAGCGCAATGCAGTAGACGGGTAAGGGTGTCGACATGATGTATGCATGCCAGATACTACAGCGGAAGGATCGCTTTCTATGGTCGCTGTGTCGAGGGCACCTGACCATAGAAGGCACGCCAGTGGAAAATAGGCGCGACTTGCTACTGACGGATGTTTTTGACGCCTATTATTGTGGGTGACGCGCAAGATCAGCGTGCTGAGCTGGCAATGTCTGGAAATTGTTGACACTTTCGGTCCACCTTGACAAACGACATCTAGCTCGCCTGGAAGGCTCACTGGGACAGAATACCACTCGACAGACAACCGCTACCCTTTACCAATCAAGTGGACCCTCGGAGATAGCTCGACATGCGAATCGGCCCGACTTGGGGCTTGACCCTCCCTCTCTTGCTATCACTCTCGGCGCTCACTCCGGTCCTGGGAGAACGTACTGCGCAGGAGATCGTTCTGGATGCCAACAGATTCCTGTCCGAGGGACAGTACACCTCGGCGGCTCGAGCATATGGCGAGGCGATAGGTATGTCTCGCAATCCACCAATCACTGTTCCTTTATGCTCATCGGATATCGCTACAAAATAACATGGCTGATACTGGCAGAGCTGGATCCAAACTCATACCTGAATTATTACAAACGAGCAACAGTTTATCTATCCCTCGGCAAGCACAACGCCGCACTCGACGACTTTGACTCTATCCTACGCCTCAATCCCACTTTTGCGCAGGTATGGCGAAGCAGCCTGGAAGATGGGATGCTAACCTCACAGGCTCATCTGCAAAAAGCAAAGATATTGACTAAGGAAGGACGATTTGAGGATGCTCGGTCAGAGCTGAAGGAGTATAGGAAGAGCAAGCAAGATGCCGAAAGCGAAGAACTGGTGGGTCTGTCCTGCTTTGCAACACTGACGTTTTAGGGCCAATCGATCTCGCAAGGCATTGCTGCGGCGAAGTCTGCCCAGAACTTTCGCAAGAGTAAAAAGTGGCAGGAATGCGTCGATCACGCGACGAGAGCATTAGAGGCCGGACCAAATTCTGCCGAAATGCGGGAACTTCGAGTAGAGTGTTCGACTGGACTGGGTGATATAGACTCTGCCTACGGTGACCTTACGTGAGTTTTGCGCCGTGCCCATCAGACTAATTCATAGGCGTCTTGCAACACTTAATCCCTCAAATATACAGCTTCCACTACAACTATCACACATCTCCTATTTCCTGCTGGGTTCGGCAACCGCCATGAACCATATCAAGCAGTGCCTTCACTATGATCCAGATTCCAAACCATGCAAAAAAGTCCACAAGCTACTTAGATCACTCGAAAAGGAGACGGCAAAGGCTAGAAACTTTGTCGAGGGCGGATCATTCCGGCAGGCGATACGTGTCCTCGACGGTGACGACGGACTCTTGGTGAAATTTGAATCGGCACTAAACGAAGCCATGTCAAATAGGGACGGGGTAGTATACCTGGCACCAGAGTTCAACCCGAGACATAGAGGCCAGGCGCGGCTGGAATTGTATGCTTTGGCGTGCAAGGCGGCTGTGGGTGCCAATGACCTCAAGAAGGACAAGGGAATGAGGTGGTGTGAAGAGACTCTCGAGATGGATGAGGGGAACATCGATGGGCTGGTCGGTCGTGGGGAGAAGCTATTGAAGGATGAAAAGTGGGAAGAAGCGCAGCGAGTCTTTGAGACGGCATTTGAAAAGTCGGGTAGATCGAGCCAAGATGTGGGTGGTCATATCAAGGCTTCGATTGGCTGACTTCAAGATTCTCAATCGACTCAACAAGGCTCAGAAGCTGCTGAAAGTCTCAAAGCAGAAAGACTATTACAAGGTGGGTGGCGATCTCCCCGGGGCGCATGATTTCTGACAGGCAGGTTCTCGAAGTCCCCCGAGATGCCGACGAGAGGACAATAAAGAAAGCTTTGTGAGTCGCAAATCTCATGGCGTCATGTCAAGCTGACTCGCAGCCGCAAGAAGGCCAAGACGGTTCATCCTGATGTCGGCGGTACAGCAGAACAAATGGCTGCCCTGAACGAGGCTTATGAAGTGTTGAGCGACGAAGGCGAGTTTACAACTAACGTTCTCGTTCGCGCCAGTATTGACAAGACAGGTCTGAGAGCACGCTATGATAATGGCGATGATCCTAACGATCCGTCGGGGGGCCAGGGAGGAAACCCTTTCGCGCACCATGGTGGGGGAATGCCGTTTCAATTCTTCCAGCAGGGCGGCGGCTTTCAGGGCTTCCAAGGTTTCCAAGGCGGAGGGCAGAAGATGCACTTCCAATGGGGCGGATAGACACCATACATATAGAGCATGTACTCGAGTTGTCACAAGTCCAGGTCGTCAAAAAAATCTCGGACGCGTCCATGTAGAGCAGATCAGTCAGATGGCACGTGAGTCCCAGTGTGTTCTCATCTCAAGGCTGCTTAACCCTCTCAAGGACATCTCCTAAAATTACGGAGCCATTCCTATTTAACAATGTCTTCACAATGTTGGTCTTCGAGACGCTATCTAGGGCGAGATTTTTGATCGTCTCGAGGAGGCATCTCGACGTCGAGGCCCACACATCGACTTTTACCAGTATTGCTAGGCATAGGTTCTCGTTCTTGGATTCGCAACAGGGTTACCAGGCATCATCACCCTAGTTGAAGGTAGCAAATGTCATATGAGTATACGCCGCGACCTGACTGTTAGATATACGGTACTCGTAAAGCATTTCCGTTTTGAAGCCGCTTCACCGATGGCTAATAACGACGAAAGCGCATTTCATTGTCAAAGCTGGAAGCAATGATTTTCTGAGGTCCATCAAGCAAGACTCTCATATCTATGACGACCACCGCTGAAGCTGAAGCAGGCAGTTTAAGGTGGAGGCAACAAGCGAAGCAGCACTCGACCGCCCACAACAATAGCCTTCGTAAGCCTATCTGCACGAAGCTGGATGGCACACAATGATATCCTCATTGCCTGTATATCTTTATCGTCCGAGTGGGATGGGATGAAAAGATTTCTCGACCGAATGATCGGACGTGAGCGCAAAGACGCGACGGAGAGAATCCCGGGTGGCAAATAGGGATCCGAGCTGGCATCATTCAATCATGGCAACACAGCTGTCATGCTCTGGGAAGTGGAGGCAGAGCTATACACGGTCAATCCACGATGTGATCGGGATGAATGCAGGGATGCGTATTGGGTGTTGGTGTTCCGTTGAGTGGCGAAGTGAGGTGGGACACGACGTCGTTGAGATGCACGGGCTGGCCACACGATGAATCGCCGTCGCGGCGTTATTCCGGAAATGGGGGGGCATTCGACCGAAGCATTCATTACACGACTAAGACTGCCCGCGCGTCTCAATCTTCCCAGTCCCCCTCCCTCCTTTTGTCTATTCGCCTCTGACTTGATCTCCTTGTGCTTCTTGGACCACCATCCACCCTCTTGGTGCATAGCCCCATTCTCGCTGCTTGCCAGAGGCGTTCCCTTGCACCATTTCCTCCGGCAAAATGCCCGAAACCGCTGCGCCCGTCAAAAAGCGTCGATCATTCTTCTCCACATCACTCGCCTTGCCCAATCTCCCCGCCATCATCCCTTCGAAACCTGCCGCCGTCCCTTCACGTCACCAGGTCCTAGCTGCTCTGTCTGAGCCACATGAGAGCACGCCGAGCTCTTCTCGCCCCAAACGAGAGGTCAAGCAGAAGCCTGCAGCAGAGTCCAAAGTGGAGGCCAGCGAAGACACGGTCGAGAGAGCCGGAGCATCGGGTAGCAGGAAACGAGCCGCCGCGCGACCGCCATCGCCACTTAAAACCACCACCCCTACTGCAGGTAGATCACTTCGACAACGCAACACCACCCCAAAACAAGTCACACCCACCACCACTACCACTCCACGTGCATCGAGCCGGTCCAGACAGGCTCCTCTACCATTCTTCAAATCACCAAGCAACACACTTGCTTCCAAACATCGGGTTTCCTCGTCTATTCGGCAAGGCAAAAAAGCAGATGCTCAAACGTTGCTCTTCGCTCCGCCCAAGACCAAAGGTCCTCCACCGACCAAAGATGAGACGGCTCAAAGCATCAATGAGCGACTCAGTCAGATGATGATGCAATCGATGCGAGCTACCATCGGCGGTCGAGACGAGGCAAGTCACCGACAGCCAGTGTGGAGGGACAACCACACTGTCAAGCGAAGAAAAGTCACCGTCAAGGTAACCGCACCTCCACCCCCTCCTCCGAGACGAGTGGTCCCCCAAACTGCTCGACAGAGAGCCAAGCGGAAAGCAGAAGAGGAGCGAGAAGCAAGGGAGGCAGCAGAAGCGGAAATTTATGAGGATGTGCCGATGGATGCAGAAGGCGAACCAGAGACACCCAAGAAGGACAAGGGCAAGGGAAAGGAGAAGACAAATGGGACACAAAGCAAAAAGTACATGACTTCAGGATTCTATTGTCAAGATGCCAACGCTAAATCGCCTTTCAAGCTCGTCAACCAGGTCTACTCCCGTCAAGCCGCCGCCGCTTCCTCCTCCAAGCGAAAAGCTGGACTAGGTCGCAACTCCCTTCTGCCCAACATCAAACGCGGCACGACGGCCGCTCTAATCTTCCCTCCTTTGCCTTATGATCACGGTTACGAACACTTTTTTGGGAAAGAACACGACTTCGTCCTGCCGTATAATATACACAAAGAAGCGACAGAGGGCGCGCTCAATGATAAGAAGAAACCGGCACCTTACCAGAAGATCAGGGCTAGTGAGTGGGAAAAGCTACGAGAGCTAGCCGGCAGGCTGACTTTTAGATGCATTTCCGGAGAGAGCGAGATTGCCAGCGGAGCGAGCAATCTGCAAGTGTGACCCTGATAGCGGCTGTGGGGAGAATTGTATCAACAGAATTATGAGTTATTTGTGTGGACGAGAATGCCCGTGCGGGGAAAAGTGTACAAATAGGAGTCTGGCCAAGCGTCCTGGAGTGGAGACGAAAGTGAAATATGTGAGTCTACCACAAATAGGTCTGCGGCTTATAGACAGACGGGTCAAAGGGGCTTCGGTCTCTTCGCAATGCAAGATATTAAGGAGGGCGACTTTGTGATAGATTACAGAGGAGAGGTAAGCTTTGCAAATTCGACTGACTCTAACATGCAGGTCATCGCTCTCGAGTAGGTTTTGAAACAGGGTCACCGGTATACTCACCCAAAGCACTTTTATGGAACGTTTAGACACGGAATATGCAGGTGTGAAAAACTTTTACGCGCTGGCCTATGATCAAGACGAGGTCATCGACTCTGTGAGTCTGCAATCAAATTCCGAGGCTGACTTCAAAGGGTTTGAGGGGTAACGATGCTCGTTTCATCAATCACGGTTGCGACCCAAATCTCGAGGTGCGGAAATACCAAACAATTGGAGATGGTCTTGAGGAGTACGAGATAGGCATGTGGGCGATCAGAGACATCAAGCAAGGCGAAGAGGTGAGTCTGCTCTTGCCTGCGCTTCTCACGTCAGTTGTTCTACAACTACAACTTCGACTGGTTTGCGGAGGCTCAGGATGATCTTCGTGCACAATGCCGGTGCGGCGCTGCCAATTGTATAGGGACTCTTGGAAGAAAAGGAGGAGAGAAGGGAGCTCGAGATGCTGAGTTGACCGCGAAGAAGGCCGCCGTTGCGGCTAGAGCCCTCTCCAAAGGCCGCAAGAGTAGATCGACGGCGCAGAAATCGGTCTCCAACCCAAGGATAAAAGTCCAGTTCTCAGGGGCCGCGGCAAGAGCCAAGCGGACTATGAACATTCGATCGACGAATGCTGCTGCAAGAGCTTCCGCGCCCTGGTCTGCCGCTCAGCGACCCAATGACATTGCAACGGAAGAGGCGATGGACGAGTCACGAGTCATTCTCGGCGGTCTAGGACACTCAGAGTGGGTAGACATGTCGATCAGTGTGGACGAAGGGATCGCGCTGGAACAAGAGTCCGATGCAGGAGCTCTATCGGGCGAGGCGATCGTATCCGTGATAGCCCGCTCCGCCGAAGCTCTCCTTGATCCCGAGCCAGAGATGGCTGGGATCATCAGCGACACTGCTGCCCAAGGTCATACCAGAAAAGCGTCATCCGCGTCGTCAGAATCATCCGTTCTGCCTTATCAACCCAAAAACAGGATCACATCGCCAGATCGCTTGGTTAAAAGCACGGCAAAGCGTGCCAATCAAGTCGCGATCTCCTCAGACATCGAGGATCGTTCTTCGTCTGCGGAAGAGGAGATCGACGAATTGCAGGATTCCTCATCGCAAATCTTTGATTCTCAACAGGAAGGACTTGGAGGGGGCCCTGATGCGCCCTCGGATCAGCTTCCGGTAGCTGAAGACAATGTCGTCGCTCAAGGCACGCAGGCGGCCAACTCGGCTGCGGCGAAACGCAAATCAGGATGGTCCAATTGGTTGCGCAAAATTGCAGCGGAAAAAACCAGGACATTGGAAGAATGGCACGAAGAGCGCATGAAGCGACGTCGCGGTATAGCTTGGATGAATATGATGATAGCCGAGTATGGTGTCGCGCCTTCACCACTTCCCGCCAATGCACAGACCTATTCTGACGGTCGAAAACCAGCAGGATCTTCAGGTTCGTTTGCCAACTCGCTCGCCGCCCAGGGGCATGGACCCGGACCCGAAGGTGTCAGAAACTTGGGCGGGCCGGGGAGTATGTATCGTTCGGATAACTGGAAGAAGACCAAGGAACAGCAGATGAAATATACCTCCAGGGGGTCGGCAGCTCCTGAATCATCCAATTCAGTCTCGCCAACGACTCAGCGAAATCATGGCAACGTCCGCTCGAACAGCAACACACCAAATATCGTCAATCCGCCGGACTCCTCGACTGTCACTCTAAATCTAGGTACACCTGCACAATCAGGCATCACCCATACCGCCATTGTCGGATCAAGCTCTAAGACCCTTGCCCCTTACGATTTAGTCGATGTGGTAGCGTCTACCAGTACCAACAAGCCCACTTGGAAGGTTGCGGCTTCAGCTCCGACATGGAAAGTACAGAGCACCGTACCTGGTCAACAAGGCGCCAAAGTCATCCTTCCTCCCTCGACCTTTACACCTCCAGACAACTCACATCTCCAAAAGGGATCAGGACGGGGCGCTGAAAGCAAGCGCAAGTCTTTGCCAAGCGCAGTCACAAGTGTCGATGCTCCAACCACCTCCGCCAATAACGCTACTCGATCCTCGTTGCCGACGCCACGCGCACCACGCCCCATTTCAGGATGGTCTCCTGAGGATGCTGAAGCTCCTGTTCTGAACGGTGTCGTGGACGCGCTTTCGTCGACCTCTTCGTCGACTTTACCCATCTCTCCATACATGCAGCCCGACCAGACTGCTCCTTTAACGTCACAAGCCCGTGAATGGCTTTTTCCTACCACCGTCTCTCCTCTCGAATTCGCACCTCGCCAGACCGGTCATGGCGGCGAGACTCCCGGAGTGGACATTACGACGCCCCCGCCGCCTTTAGCGCCTCCTCATCCGACTGTATCCGACAATGCCGCCGTGTTCCAGGACCACGAGACTCGTTCATCTCCAGTGTCGATCGAGAGGCGGCAGTCCAACAAGCGGAAAGCTATCGCAAAGCGGAATGGTGCGCCAATGGGATGGGTCTATGAGGTGGTGACAGAGGCCACCACTCCTACTAGACCTGAAGAAACCGTTCAAGAGGATCTCCCTAGGGCAGCCCGCCGTGCTCGACTGAGCTTGCTTAAAGAAGGAGCGGCCTGATGGCCGGGCCGAATTTATTTTTCTCCTCCCTCTTCCCTATGTTGTATGCCTCTGTAAATCCATGCTGCTGCTGCTAAGTACGTGTGCTCCAAATCGATACTTCATGTAGATAGATAATGAATGCTACGACCATGCCTGATTACAGTGAGGTGCAGAGTTTACGTAAGGTTCATAATACCTTCAATGCGGGCGGATGCAGTGCAAACTGACCCTAATGTATGTTTTGTGGTGTTCGCTTGACCGACTTGCTCATCCCCAATCGACGAAGCGATCTCAGGTCG
The DNA here is from genome assembly GCA_032158125.1 of Papiliotrema nemorosa. Lineage (NCBI taxonomy): Eukaryota > Fungi > Basidiomycota > Tremellomycetes > Tremellales > Rhynchogastremaceae > Papiliotrema > Papiliotrema nemorosa. Next base: position 30,817 of record JASKOT010000007.1, on the reverse strand, counting down.
ACATTGTCTTGCAGCATCGAGAACAATTGGTAGACGAGGAGGCATCGCTGGCTGAGCGGGACAAAAACTCGCGCACACACGTTGCGACATTCGTCTGCACGTCTTTCCAAACTCGCTGTATAGTCATTCGGATTGGAAGCATCAGTTCGCCATCATCATGAGGTAGTATAGCAACTTCGCATTCGATCAGACCAGCTTGTTCACACGCCGAATACATCGTCCCGGGCGCATTGCCTGTGATCGAAACAACATGTCCCGACCTTCATCTTCTCGACATTCTCGCCGAATCTCCCCACCCGACGCATCCTTTGGCCTACAGACTCTCTCTCATCCATCTTCATCTCCCGCCGACCCATCGAGCTCTCAAATACCTGGATCCTCGTCCTCTTCGCCGTATCATTCCCCTCGACAGATGGACACACACCGTGAATATTCTTCGGGGTCATCTAGCACCCCTCGCTCTTCTACCTCTACGACGTCTTCTCGGGCTGGATGGACGACACCTGCATCCCGACGAGGGTCAAACGAAGATGAAGAGTCATTGCAGCATAGTACGGCCAACTGGGATAGAAGAGAGGAGAATGGATCTTTGGAACGGGTCCGCGAGAATCAGTATTCCAAGACGAAAAGGGATTGGCGCTGGATATTGCACAGTGCTCTGGACATGCTTGGCATACCTTCGGAAAGAGATATCTTGAGATCGAAATCTAGGCGTAAAGGGATGAGAAGAGATCGGGAGAAACGAACAGGCGGAAGGATTGGAGTGGACAGAAGGCCGGCTACGCTCTCGGCAAGACTGAAATACCTCCTCCCTACGAGTGTCTTGGGTATAGTGAGCTACACAGGTTGAGGTAATATGTGGATAGAACTGATCATAGTTGTCGTTCCTGCTGTGTTTCATCATGTTCGCAGCGACATTGACCATGACGCTCAAATATGTCCTCAATCCCGATAAAGCGGCTCTTCCATGGAGACAGTATTGTTTGGCCGACTATCCCACCCTATACTCTCTGCAGGATCCATCTAGGCCAAACGAGATTTCGCCGCGCCATGAAAATCTCGTGGTCACTCCCTTGACTGCTCGACATCCTTCTTGGCCCTATAAACATCCCCAACCTTACAGCTACGAAACGAATCAAACTGGATTGGACAATCTGCAACCTGTCGGTATTTTTGTCGGCGTGTTCTCGATGGACTCGGGGGTGAAGCGAAGAGAGCTAGTTCGGCATAGCTATGCTGCACATCCCTTCAGTAGAACCGAAAGTACGAAGAATATACGAGTGAGATTCATCATCGGTCGACCTAGATCGGAGTACGTCGAAGCGGTCAAGGCGGAACAAGAAGAATACGGAGATATCGTCGTCCTCGACATTGAGGAGAATATGAACTCCGGCAAGACTCATGCTTTTTTCAGCTGGGCGGCGGAAGGTGCGACGGTACCGCACTGGGAGTACCCTCGGTCGGACGATGAAGAACGGTCCGCTGTGTACATGGGGGAGAGACCCGCTCAATATGTCATCAAGGCGGATGACGATGCTTTCCTCATGCTGGGCGAGCTGGAACGTCGACTACGTGTGGCGCCGAGGGAAATGGCCTACTGGGGATGTGAGTGTAAAGTCATCGGGAGAGTTGCAAGCTGACGCGATAGACCTAGTCAAAAACCGCTTTATGGGTGGTGAATGCTATGGACTTTCAATGGATCTGGTTACTTACGTCGCCAATACACCAGTACTGCGGACGATGACCCATGGCAAGGAGGACGTTTTGGTCAGCAAATGGCTCCGACTGCACCCGGAGAGCCAATCGATCATATGGACCACGGATAAATGCTGGATGTACGACCACCCGAAGGCCGGTACAGTCTATTCACATGGGTTTCTGTACCCCTCCGAGGTTGCTGTCGTACGACAAGAGCATTCAGATGGTCTCGACGATACAGTTTTGCGGGTCAGAGGCGGGCAAATAGGGAAAGACGCCTATTCGACAGTGACCAAATTTGGGACAGCTTATAGGACGTACGATCGGGATATGACCCGCGAAGAAAAGGTCGAAGCGTTGGTCGAAGGTAGTCAACTCTCGCTACTCCGGGATGAGAGACTGTTGCATCCCAAGTCTGTGCCCTCCGGTACTCTGCGCGAGAGGATTACAAGGTTGTACGAGGATAGACCGAGTAGAAAAGAATGGTTTTTGTACGACCCGGAAGAAAGGGGAGGAACGGTCTTGGTACATTATATCAAGAAACCAGAATGGTTCAGAGAGACGATGGTTGCAATGCTGGGTACTGCCGAGCCGTATCCGGCGTGGAGGGAAGAGGGGCAAGCGAGATAGCGGATTACGGTCAGCGAGGGCATGGCAGGGGCAAGGTGAAGTGGGGTAGATGGCCAGGTCGAGAAAATGGTTTGTTCATGCCAAGTACTTCCATGCATGACACTTGAAGAGACGGAGTCACGCACTTGATGCATCAGCTATGCACAGGAAAATGGGACCAAGTCATTGGACTGCACTGAATACATGGCACCACTAGAAAATGAATCTACAAAGTTATGAGTGTCGGGACCGTATAGTCCTCAATGAGCTACTACTCTCCACGTGTAATCACAAGAAGAAGCACCATCGAGGGTGGACGGACCCGTGCCGGTCAGTCCCACCCTTTCCTCCACTCCCGAAAGAGTTGGAAGAAAGAAGCGAGAAAGACCACGGTTGTCTGGCCTGAGCGATTGATTTTCCAATTTGAACGACTAGTAAGGCCGTGTTGTGGATTTATAATGTCCAACAAGGTCTAGGCAATGCGCTTGGGTAGGTAGTAGGGCAGGGAAAAGGAGGGAAGAGGGTGTGAGGTCTGGGTCGTCAGTGATAAAGCGGTGGATGGGTGGATTGACGGAAGTGAGCGGTTGAGCGAAGTATCAGACAAGGTCGACCCGCTTGCGGCCGGGATCAAGAGCAGTCCCATACTTTCGATCTATGAGTCATTTGAGACCGCCCTGGAGATGGCGTTTGGAACAGAGATCATGAAACTACCGAAAGACGAGGTAGAAACAGACGAGCGGGAATTTCAGCAGTTTGGTCTATAGTAGGGGTTTGCTGCATGACGTGGCATATTAGAGCAGCAGCCACCGAGCGGCTTATCACATCACACCCATCGTATACTTGTACTTGCCATTGTCCTTCAAACACCTGTCATCGGCTCATCCAGCAAGCATGTCAAACACGTCCTCAACTTCTTACTCATGCTCTGACCCCTGATGATTCTGAAGCAGTCGTCGATCGTCTGATGAGAACAATAAAGCCACTGCAGCTTGCCTCAAGGACCATTTCGTCCTTCCGCCCTACCCCTTTGGTTCCGCTTCCGGACCTCAAACATGTCAGAATCAAGTCATTATCATCGACCTTTCACTTCATGGTCCCATCTGACCTTCTTTCGTCCAGAATGAACATTGAAAGGGACTACCTGATCATGTCGATTTGGGTCTGAAAGGTGTTTAACGGTATGTATAGGTATAAAGAGATCGTCAGAAGGTTTCCATCCTCCATCCACCTTTGAGCGCTCTTACCTCTCCACTCAAAGTTCATCCGCTCAGACTTTCTGTCGATCAAACCTCAACCTCGAGCCGTCTTTCAAACCTATAACGCCAAGTCGCATTGACCCGCCAACCATCGGCATAATGTCCACCTTTTACTCTACCGATGTCCATCCTTTTCTCCAAGATCAACGACCCTACTTGGAGTCGATCGGCTACAAGCCCAAGGAAATCCAAATTTTCTCCAACGCGTCGTCATATCAAACCCACAAGAAAACTCCCTCCACCTGTTCCTCTTGCGGGTCATGTGTATCTCACAACTCCACTTCGTCCTACTCTAGTAGATCTTACGGGTCTTATGCCGACGTATACACTTCCGGTCACTCTCGACAGCACTCCACGCCCTCTTCTGTCACCCGGTACCCGACAGCCTCTCCACGTGAATCTATGGATATCGAGCTGTCTTTGGACAACGCCGGAACTCGGGCTACCTCGCTGGACATCATCGAGAGAAAGTTTGGGAAAGAGATGGCACAGGAGGCAGAGAGACGAGCTGGGAGAGCAGTTTCGGTAGAAGGGAAGAAGGACAAGACGAGGCGATTTGGGCGAATCTTTTAGAGCGACACCAGAATGGCAGGGACGGAGGGAGTTGTATAAAGTATAGAAGGTTGTAAATTTTCACGATATCAAAAAGAAACGCTACATACGACTCACGACAATGTATATGATCTTTATGATATTTTACATGGGTTGCTTTATCATGAACATCCGAACACGAGCCATCCTGCCTTCATAAGATCAGTCTACTTCAGCATGGGGTTTGACTTGTTTTCGCCACCCAACTTTGACGAATCCCACTTCCACGCGACCCGTGTTCATGACTCCCATCTCGACATTGATCATCCAGTATACCCAACCCACGATGCGTCTGTTCAACCCGATAATAGCGATACCATTTCTGCTCTCTGCCAATGTACGTCCCATTCAGGATACGACATCAGTCCTTGCCTGATACTCCAGGCACTCCACTTTTACTTTGAATCGAATGAAAAGAGGTGTTTCATGGAAGAGTTGCCCTCTGATACCGTTGTAGAGGGTACGTTCGCGAGTTATACTGATCCGAAAGATGTCGCTGATCTTCAAGGCCATTATAGAGCTCTGTTATGGGATGAAGGATCGAGGTCATGGCAGGAAGACCAAGATTTGGGTATACACGTCGCTGTCGAGGTGAGTCTTGTCCTTCACTCCTATCCGACATACCTTTCTCTCTTCACTGCGGCATCCAGCTTGTAGAAAGAGACGGAAATATAGATCTGCGCTCCATGTCTGATTTTCGCCAGCATGAGTGGTAGTGTGAATACTGATCATTAGGAAATGGCAACTGGACATACGGTAGTCAACACTCGTGGTCCACCCGACGGCCGGTTCACCTTTACATCTCATGATCCGGGAGACCACAATATCTGCCTATCGTCAAATAAGACCGGTGGATGGTTGACCAATGCGCACATCAAGATGTATCTGGATCTACAAGTCGGTTCTTCGAAACATGACGCGAGGTGGGTCAAAGGTCAATCTCTCTCGGTAATGGCGCTCATGGTAGTGCGGATAATCAACACGTCGAGACTCTTGCTACGAAACTGAGAGATCTCAACAAAAAGGTCAGCCCCTATCCTTTGGTACCATTGTGCGCTAAGCTGACTTTTTAGCTGGAAGATATTCAAAGGGAGCAGAGGTATATGCGAGAAGTCGAAGCTACTTTCCGAGATGCCAGCGAAGCGACAAATTCCCGAGCCGTCTGGTGGTCTCTCCTTCAAAGTGTGGTATTGCTAGCTACGGCCATATGGCAGATGCGGTACCTGCGTAACTATTTCGCAGATAAAAAGCTCCGTTAGGGGGAGAAGGTGACCTGTAGAAGAGTCATGATGGAGAAACGACAGAGACGACACGTGATTACAAGTATTCCTGATGCATTAATGCAACGTGTACCAAGGCGAATGTTCAGATCATCTAGATCTCACAGGAATATCCTCTGAGATTCGTCTAACTACCTGTTCCTAGAGGGAGACTGCGCTACCCTCCTGTCCCTCTTCCCAAGCTCGGACCTCGAGTCCACCACCTCGTTGAACAATGACCTCGAGAACGACGTTTCCGCCATTCTTGATCTCGACCTCGACGCCTCCTACAGCCTTTTCTCGGACTGTGATGGGCGTCTTGATCTCCTCATCTTCCTCCTCCTCGTCCTCTTCCTCCTCTTCGTCATCCTCGTCCTTCTCCATAGGTGGTCTCTCGACCTTTTCAACCTTGACCTCATCTTTACCCTCCCAAATCTCAACAGCGACCTTGCTAGCTCCCTTCTCTACGGGCAAAGCGACTCGTCGTCGAGTAGGCAGAGGTGCACCGGCGTTGATCAACTTGATCATCTCCTTTCCTTCTTGTCCGGGAACAACCAATCCAATAGGCTTAGCAACGGTTCCAACGGGCTCCTTGCCGAAAGCTAAAACGTCGTCGAGCTTCAAACCATCCTCGAGAGTTGACAAGTGAAGTGCGGTCAGCGCACAACCGATGGCGATAACTTCTGAAGGGTCGAGCGTGGCAGTGACAGGAGTGGAAGGAGCGACAAGAAGGGACAGGTGTTGTTGAAGACCTGGGAAAAGGGTGGACGATCCAGCAAGGAGGACCTCGTCGATTTGGGAAAGGTCCAATCCGACCTCTTGAACGATAGAGATGAGCTTGTTGCCGACTTGTCGGTAGACGCTGGAAGCGAGACCGTCGAATCGGATTCGGTTGATGGCGCTGGACAAGTCCATACCGTCCTTGAGGGACTCGACGGCGCAAGTGGCAGCGCCCGAAGAGGCTGAAAGAGATCGCTTAGTGTGCTCGACAGCAAGTCTCAGTTTGGCCTCGGCTCGCTTATCGATCGGTGAAGCATCCTCTCCACATGGGAGGTCAAGGGCAACCTTGGTCTTCTTGGTGAACTCCTTGGCAAAGTGTTTCAACAGCTGCAGGATTAGCATGTTCTCGTCAATCGATGACTTCTGTACTCACCAAGTTGTCAAATTCCCTGCCACCAAGCTTGTCATCCCGACCCTTGCCGAGGACAGTGTACTCTCCCTCGGCAACGTTGACTACACTGACGGCCAAAGACGTCTCTCCCATGTCCAAAACAGCGACCACCTTGTCCCTCTTCTCCTCCTCACCGGCATTACCCTCCTCGGGTTGACCCAACAATCCACGCTCTTTCCTCTCCTCGCTCAAACCAACTCGGTAACCCACAAGTACGGCGGCGGCCTCGTCGAGCACCTGGATGATGTGCATACCAGCATCCTCGGCAGCAGATCGGAGAGCCTCAGTTTGAGCTGGGGTAAACCATGTAGGAGCCGAAACGACACAAGCGGTAGGTTTCACACCCAAAAAGTCGGTAGCGGAAGTCAAGAGGGTAGAGAGGAACTCAGAGGTCACTTCAGGGACAGTGAGGGTTTTGGTGGATGGGATGGGATCTTGAGGGGCGGGTGTGGCGTATCCACTAGCAGCGGCGGATCGAGAGCTGGGTGTAGGCGCTTTGGGAGCGGGGACGAGGATGTCCACAGTGTAAGCGGGGGTCTTGGAGTCGGGAATCAGAGGAGCGGTGAGAATGGCAGTATGGTCAACCTCGTCGTAGCTGTAAATGAGCATGTGAACTATGCGGCAACGAGTGGATGCTCACGTGTGACCGAGGAGGTTTCGGAAACCCATGATGGTGTTCTTGCCGTTCTTGACAAGGTGAGGTTTGGCACCGTTACCAATGTACTGCCAAGGTCAGTCAACGTTTGAGTATATTACGTGCGACTCACCACCTGTTCACCGGCGTACGAGATGGCACAGGCAATCTGACGTTCACCATCCTCGTTGGCGATACATGTCGGGTGACCTTCCTTGTCGATAACAGCGATAGAAGCGTAAGATTGGCCAAAGTTGACACCGAGAACGGCAGGTCGAGACCTGTAGAGTCAGCACATTTCCTACCGCTCGAAGACTCGTGCCGCACATTTTGCCAGGCGTCTTTAGGTTGTAAGAGTCGTAAAGAGAAGAATGAGACTGTGTGCGTCTCTTTTGAGGTGTTGGAAGGGAGAGGGTAGACTTTTCTAGCCTTAGATGGAGTGCCAAAGGGGGGAGGAGCGATCTTCCAAGTTTTCAGAAATCCCAGCCGAGGAGCACGATGAGCGGAATCAAATACGATGGCACTTCGGATCCGAAAGAGTCGACATGCCTACCTCTCCTCCTATTGCTGGACCATGCTATGATGATCGTGTCTGCGAGCACCCAACATGACAACCACCACGACGGAATCGCTTGGAGACAAGCGCGTGCACCTCCGACGAGGTGTGCCTGCAGCTCATCTCGAAAGATTCATAGTGAAGACTTTACATCGAAAAGGAGCCGAAGGAGCAGAAGCAGGTGTTATCGCAGAGATGGAGCGACTCCTCGAACATCGTCAGCTCATCGCTTGTTCGGTATCGTCAGTATGGAGAGCTCATAACAGATATTCAACATCTATTCGAGACGGCAAGAGATTACGCTGTGCTTGCCAACCGTTCGGTGCCGAATGCTGTTGATGCCTTACAAGCACACGGAGATACCTCGCACGCGGCTAAGAGGTTGAAACGAGAGTCAACACGACGACGACGTGGTGAGTCGGAATACCTGAAAGCTCAATGGAATTGAGCTGACGATAAAGCTATGCAGTTGCCCCTGCGTGACGAGGCGCCAGAAACTACCTTGAGCGATACCATATCCTCCTTGACAGAGGCCATACAGAATATGCCGCAGGGAACGGACGGAGAGATGATTCCCGGTGACAAGGAGAGAACATTGGAGTATGCTTTTCAAGGCGTACCAAAGCTTCCTCCATCATGGACGTACCCCTCTCCTCCTCAGGTAGGTTTCGCCAACAAGCGCGGTAGAAGTGAGGTTGCTGAACATCAGACTATGGAGGATAAAACAGTGATCAAAGTCACTTCGGCAGCGCTGAACTTTGTCAAGGCGACTGTGGCCGAGGCGGACATCGATCCAGAGCTGGGTGTGGTGGACTACAGATCCAGAGGAAAGAAGGCAAGGCGGTAGCGTATCAGCTGGGAACTCTCCTTGCAGCCGGTTCAGGGGTGACTTAGTTACGACATATCACGACGTCCACGAAAATCCACGAAATGCATGAAAATGGTCATATAGTCATATAGTCGTATGTCGTCAAGTGAAGTGTATGAGTGACCGGAGACGTCCTCGTTGACGTGTTCATCATTGGAGGGCTGTGTAAACGCTCGTCCCTCAGTCATCTTCCTCCTCGTCGCTCGAGCCTGCAAACTCATCCTCCACCGCTTTTCGTCTATGGTGTCAGCCAAGGAGACAAGTAAGAGGCAAACGATGTCCACCTCTTCTGGTTGGGCTGAAGAGCGCTTGCATTTGCCGGCGCCTTCTTCTGTGGACTGACCGGCACTGCAGATCAGTGACCATCTCTCTCTTTTCGCCGGTTGACATACTCTTTCTTGAATCTTGGGAGCCAAACCTGGCCGCATTCGCCTTTGCAGTCTGTAATCTAGCGCTGAGATGAGTGATCTCCGCCTGCGTCGAGTCAGCAGGGGACCGCATGAGACCTTCTTCACCTCTTTCTGCGAAAGCTCCGCTCGAAGCGCCCTCAGTTCAGCTACATTATGAGCTCAATTCGCTAAGAAAGCCTCGAGCTCACAATGGTCCCCTCCACCTGTAGGTCTTGCCAATAGCTATATCTTCAGCTTCTTCTATGGAGTCCAAGGGTATGTGATCGCTTACAACCAGGGTCGCATCGAACAGACTACCAAAAGCAGGTTTGGGTCGATATTTCAAATGAATAGTACAAGTGCCCTTACCGGGTGGGAGGAATTGGAGCTGTACATCAGAACCCGGACGGTATGCAATGATCCGTTTCACCTTGATATCGTCATGCTTTGGAGAGGTGTCTTTTCCACCAAAGACGTCGGGTTCGCCGAGAAAGTCGAGATGGAGAAATCCCCCTTTGATCGCTTCCAACACGTCTTCTTGTCTCTTCACCAGCTGCTGTTCAGCACAGATGTTTGCGCGATGACAATATTGTAGAAAAGGACTGGACCAGCTTTGCTCACCTTTGCATCTGTCAAGCTACCCTCCCATACCCCGACTTCGCCTTCGTCATTCGAACCGTACAGTGTCAGACTCCCCTCACCCGCCTTTGCCGGGAACGTGGACAAGATGAATTTGTCCAAGCCCTGGGGCGAGGCGTGCGTCAGATGGATAGACTGCACCAGATTACCCAGAGGTTCTGGCGACTCCGACATGGTGATATTGATGAAGGGGAGAGAATGAAAGGTGTCAACAAAAAGGGGTGGATCACCTCCACATGAAATAGTCCAGTCAGCCCACCAACGACCTCGTCATGTCAACAGCGATGGAAATGTTCAGGATGGAAATGTCCATATCAACAACTATGTGACGGTGTAAGAACCCATGTACACGAAATGATAGTCCATACGGAATCTCGACTCGCTCATCGAGCCAGTAATGCACGTGTCTCCCTTCACTCGACTCTTCACATCCAGGCCTTTCCAGCCTTCGGCGTCACCTCACCATCCGACACAGACGACGACACGAACCCACATTGCGACGGACGTATGGTCTCTTTCGAGTCGCACGAGGCCTGACTGACGGTTCTCTCCAGCTTGGATCGATACATTGACGTGTTGCCGTGAAGGTCAAAGCTCCTGGGCGAAGTACCTTCTCGTTGCCAAGTGCAGATGTCTCGAGGCGTAATGGGTCGACTAGGACCTGACGAGAGCGTCCCATACGTTGAGGTCGTGGGCGACAAATCGTCGTTTAGAATCTCCTCGTCGTCGTTGATATCGCTATGCGTGTAGTCGAAGCATAAAGAAGACGGAGTGAGCGGTTTTGCAGGTGATGAATCTGTTGATGAGGGGTTTGAAGCGGGGTTATCTATAGGCGAGAATGCTGAGAGAGGGATATCAGGTGACAAGGAGGTGATGGGCGGAGAAGGCATGGGGAATCGCCATGATGGCAGAGCGGGTAGAGTCATATTCAGAACTGGTCTGGTTCGACGGCGCGCTTTATAGGGTATCTAGGGGTCAGTATATGAAATGGATAGGGCTACAAACAAGGGAGACCCACCGTCGTACTGCCGTCTTCCTCGGTCTCTTCCTCTGTTTCACGCTTACGAGGCGATCTCCTGATTCTATCAATGTCTGAGCTGGTCCTCCGCCGGCGATGTCGAACATCCATTTCTTCCTCTACACGATTCGGCAGACAAGTCATCGGTTCCAACACCCTCCTCTTACCCGGTGTCACTCTCTTCGCTAGGGCTTGCAAGACGTCCCCATCAGAACTCGATCTGGAAGGTTGCGGCGCGGAGTAATCACCTTTTCGAGGGGAAATACCAGGTGAGAGGAGCGACATGAGGCCCGCCAGACTTCCCAATGATTTTCCTTTGACATGGTGTCTGTTCTCCTTGTCTTCGTACTTTATCCTACTAGGTCCTGCTTCTGGCTCGGACGGACCTGAACCCATGGATTCGAAAGGGGGAAAGTATGACATGCTGTCTGTCGCAGGGAGTCGTGAAGGGGAAAGGATGGCGTCGATAGTGCCGCAGTGGATCGGCGGAGACATGGGCGTAGTGGGGGTAAGTCGCATCTTGTATGAGAAGGAATGCGAGCCAATGGATCGTGCTTTGGGGGTGTGCGAGATGACTCGAGAGGAAACAGCGGGCGAAGACATGGTGGTGGTTGCGATGAGAGGCGACTGGATGAATGATAGGATGTGCTGATTTGGGCTCCGGGAGGCACTCGTAATGTAGCAATGAGGTGAAGTCGTTCGAGTGATGAAATGAGGTGGTCGCGTTGAGGTCAGACAACTACCTAATCGACCAGGCGTGGTAGTCGCGATACCAAACGAAGGGGCCTAGAACTCCAAAGTCCAGCCCCGAATGACGTCTCGAGGAAGGTCGTGTGTGTTCAGTCTACCTTTGATCGATCACCAAGGTGATACCGGGCTAAGGACGTTGTGATGCGGCAAAGTGTATCGGTGAGACCAAGTAGTGAGCCAGTCTGGGCTGGTCACGCCGCAGAAGTAGTCGAGATGGACTGTGGTGATAGGTGTCGCGCGGTTGATATTGCAATGAGTCAGAACATGATGATGATGACTATGATGGGATGGGGAGATGTGTTCTGGACCCGTGGTGATCGAAGCGTGGGGACAAGTGTGTGCCGTCGACGAGGCGATGGCTACTATCGACGCCCGTGTACGTGATCAGAGCGCTATTTATCTCCCCTCTGCTATTCTCTGCACCACAACCTGCAGTCTCGCTTCCTTGCACGATATCGGACTCGTTTCTAGAACGAAATGATAATGTGTAGACGAACAATCAGCACTCGGAATGGGTTTCCTTGCTCAACATCCAAGTCTCCTTCTGCGCCGATGATGTTATTGCGTGCCTTTTGGGGGTAGTCCAACCCTGACCCAGCCTCCTTCCAGACTGAACATCTCACAAAGGGTCTAGACGCCTTTGTTGTCACTGGCTGCCACGATGTGACTTATGCTACTCTCAAGGATGCTATTCATGAGTCTAGAGCCGACTTTGGCGATAACGTTCGGTTGGATAGGAATAGGAACTGCAAAGATGTTCTGGGGTGGGTGAGATAACGCGTCTGACGCGCCGCGAGGTGAGCACGACCACACTATCCGGTCAAGATCGCCGGAACTTGGACTTCCAATTCTGTACTCTCCAGGTCTGGATGATCTTCGGCTCCTTCACTTCTCACAAGAGGTCGAGGGCTTGACCATGGGGAGTGCACTCGGCATGAGAGGTGTTCATGCGCGGCAGATCCTTTTTGCGCAGCAGTCCATCCAATGGTGGCAACATTTGAAGGAGTCCGGAGCATGAGAGCTTGTCCCGCAAACGCATGCAAACTGCAGAGGGCATCCCACCTACCCACAAGCATGCGATGTGCCGATGTGCAGACGAAACGCTTCCCTTTCCAAACTTGCTTGTCGCGCAAGCATGCGGTACGGGTCCATCTGCCTCACTCTGCCGCCACCTAGGAGGAATAAGCGGGGCCCTCCGGCTGATCCCAACCCGATGTCCTGCTGGTGATCCGATACGTCCCCTTCCTACCTTTGCCCCATATTGTTCAGCAACATGAGCACCAGAGAGATCTCTGCAGCTCTCTCAGCCCTTGAAGCTTTATCGTCCTCGCCATCCACATCTTCTTCTGGTCCACTGAACGCTCTACTCGAAACGCACTTTGCCCAAGCTCGAGAACGTATAACCAACGGCGATGACCCGAAAACCGTCATTCAAGATTTACAAAAGAACATCGTCAGAGCTAAGAAGGAGGTCGAGAAGGGTCTCAAGGGATGGTATGCTGCTTTAGGGAACGTTGGAAAGGTGGTCGATAAGGTGAGCTACCTCGATGAGTATATCTGACGACCTAGAACTTCCCTGCGAATCTAGCGGGAATAAGCGATGCTTATGCTGATCCACCTCTTTTCTCCGAAGGAGAAGCACCAGATGCCCTAGACAAGGTCGTGTTGGCCTCAATAGGTAGACAAGGCCTGTGGGAAGCCGTGAATGCTTTCGAGGAGGAGACTGGTCTACAATACGATCCCGAGAAGAGGAAAGCGAGCGAGGACCTATCTCTTATCACTCGAGCGATAACAGCGGGAAACGTCGAACCCGCTCTACAGTCAGCTGTCCTTTCAAGCATTAACTTCTCAGCTGACGACCAGATGGTGCAGAGACAATGCAGAGTTTCTCTCACGCCCACCACATCCATCCCCGTTACCATACTACCTCCACCGCTCTGTGGTGCTACGTATGAAGGACCCATCTGAAGCTGTCAGATACGCCAGGACTCACTTGATGAGCTACGTCCCCACTCAGCCAGTCCTCCAACTCTTGACTTCCTGTTTGTACCCCGCGCGGGAGGAGGAAGACGACGAGACAATGCATATGAACGGGTCGAACGGCGTCAACCGGACGGGCAATGGCGCATTGAACGGACATGACGAGATGGACATTGATGGGGAAGAAAGCGACTTTGGAAAGCTAAAATCACCTTACACACATGATCCGGCGCCCCTTGTTAGTCTTTTCAGAGCCGAGTTCTGTCGTCGACACGAATGGCCAAAGGAAGAACCCCTCGAAGTGGTGGTCGATCTAGGTTCGAGGGGAGGCGCCTTAAATGCGATAGAAAAAGCTAGGAAGGTCATGGGCGAACGATTGGGAAGTGTCAGGCAATGGACAGATCTACCTGTGCGTCGTGCTCCTTCCGGAACATGGAGCGATGCTAATTTCCAGATGGAGATACCTCTGCCCACCTCGAGGCGATATCATTCAGTCTTTGTCTGCCCTGTCAGCAAAGAGCAAGCCACGGAAGCGAACCCACCCAAGATGCTGGCGTGTGGACACGTCCTCGCTTCGGAGAGTTTCACAAAGATTATGAAGGGAACGTGAGTCGATCAGCTCCTCTCGCAAGCTTACAATAGACGTCGCTCTGCGAAATGCCCTTACTGTCCCGTGGAAACAAGCTCCCAGGCTGCTCAACGTTTATACTTCTGACACTCACAAATGTCCATTCTCAGATTGCGCCCTGTTCTTAACGCATCTGTAGCTTGTCAAATGTCAAAGATACCTATTTTACTGTACTTCTTGAGCGAATGTATCCTACTCTTTCTGCTCTTCACCTCGTGCTGCGTTTTGTTGTGATGCACTATGATACATTTTATGATATACTCGTGATCGTAACGGAGCCAAAGCCTCCTTAGGGTTTCAAAGCACTTCCGGGAGCGATGCCCTCCAGGCCTTCTCTTTCTTGTTCAGCTCTCCCCCTTGAGGCCCAGAGAGCTCGTCGTTCCTCAAGAAGCGTCTCGGCCCAGCGCCTTATTGTTGGGTGTTCAAGATGAGCTGGATAGTCAGACAGGGTAGAGCCAAAGAGACGGTACTCACGGATGGAACCGGCAAAGAAGGGGTTGAGAGACTGGACATCTTGAGCTGTATTGTCAGCGTCCTCTCGTGCCGATATCGGGGAGCATACATCGCTCATACTCCACAGCTTGCAAGGCCAGCTCTATCCTGTCCAGGTCCTCCACGTCAGCTCAGCACTATCAGACGTCGAGGCTCACCTTGACCAATTTCGATTCTGGCGTTTGCCTGGCTTCGTACTCCTGAGTGGTCAGTCTCTGCAACATGATGTCGAGCTTTGAAAGATCTGACTCACATCCCACAGTGACCTGAATCGCTGCCTTGCCTCCTTATTACCCTCTCCGCCCAGCATCTCATTCAAGAAAGAATCCATGGCTGCTTCTTCTAGTTGGTGCTTCACATGCGAGGGAACACCCTCTACAGGCGTGATGTCTCCGACACTGATTATTAGCTGCAACTGGGAACTAAAGGTGGGTGTACGCACTACGCTTCTGCCAGATCATGAACGAGCGCCATCTGTTCATCAGCGAACTGTTTTGGCCACATCATGTTCACGCTCACCATGACACATCGAGGGATATTTAGAGGCCGGGCCGGATCTTGAGGTATCATCATGGCCATCAAGGCCATTCTACACATATGATCTGAGATGCTACTCTTTGAGCTTGTGGGGATCGAGTACCGTAGAGCTCACCTTTCCGGCTCCCGCACCTGTCCTGTCAGCTGTGACACGTTGAGCCCGGCCAAGACTTACACCTTCCCGGATCCAGCCTGACCGCTTTTGCACCTAGACAGTCTGAGCACCTCCTTTGATACTTTGATGCGACCTCGAACTAACCTTGAGTTGTTCGAGCATATGCAAGAAAGCCATTGTGTCCAGTGCTTCGTTACCCGATGATCTGGAACATGAGCCCCATAAGCCACATATTCTCAGAAGCTCACTTGTAAGGCGCTGGAAGCTCCTTCCCACCTGCACCAGTCGTCAGGAGCGGTTTGGTGACCGTAGGGGTTGAAGGAGTTTGGGTCATCTCGTCCACTCGAATAGGCATAGCTTTGTAACGACTTCCGAATCGAAAGGCAGCTTTGTGGATATTTCTGAGAAGTCGAGGCAGGTTGCAGATCGATTGTTTGAGGATCCCAAGCAGACAGCGAGGTAGGAATGGCCCATAGAGACCTGACTGATTTGTTTACGATCCATGGATGCGGGCCTTCCAATCGCCACGTCATGCTCTATTTGCCACTGATAAGGCTGGGTCAAGTTGTGGGGCACCTACACCTGGGGATCACCCGTGTTTCAGAAGTCTACCTCTCGCGATTATTGTTCATATTATTTCCAGTTCATCTTCACGCTCACCCCATACAACGCTAGGCTCCTCTTGCATGGGACGCACTCAGCATCATGGCGTCTGTAGAAGACGCGACACAGACGACACAAACTCAACAGCCGTCATGGCACGTCCAAGCGGTTCAAGCGGGTCCACATGGACTTCCCCCTCTCACCGCTCTGGATGACGATATACCTACCTCCCTTCCTCCTCAAGAGAGCCTTCTTCCAGCATCTTACCTCCAGTCCCACGCCTCTCCCATCAAGACGACTGTCAAAGGATCAGATGAAGCAGAGGACGCCGGGATCATAGACGCCAGTGGAGCCGGAGAGGGGGGTGGTGGCCTTCTCCCCTCACCCACTTCTCAGTCTGAAGTAGTCAACCTCCCTGCATTCGAGCATGCTACTCCATCAGCCATCACAGTCATTGCAGTGGCCACCGCCGCTTCTGCTGAAGGTGGGTTACTTGTTCTAGATACATGGCTAACAGAGAGGATCGACTTCTCCTTCGAGAACCAATCCAGCCGACTCGAGCGCTTCACAAGCTCCCTTACCTCTACCTCGATCACGAGCAACCTGGGCGACATGTCAAAATGACTCAACGGGCCATGTGCCATCCGTGAGGTCCCCTTCCCCGCCTATGTTTCCGACTTCTTCCACCGATGCAGAAGCAGAGGAAGACGAGCTGGAGGCGACGGTCTCCGAAGTGGAAGTCAGCCGATCATGGCAGGAGGGAGAAGAAGGCCCATACGTGGAGTCACCAGACTCCTCCTCACCCCGAGCTCAAGCCCGTTCGGTGATGTCCAGTCACGCAAGACCGGTTACGCAACTCGCCCCGAACATGACCCATCCTTCTCAAACGACCTCCCCACAGAAACGCAAAGCTCAACCCATCACGTCATTCAGCCCGCGTACTCTCCGAGCTGCAGGTAGAGCTGCCGGATCTGTCGAACCACCAGACTTTACTCAGAGGACACGAGGTTTTTCACGGACCATCAGTGCGCCCGTTAGCAACCTGGACCCAGAGCGGGACAGTTTTGGTGATGAATCGAATGACGTGAAAAGGTTAAAACCTCGTCAACGCCTAGAGCTTCTCACGACTGGTCCATCCGCGAAAAGAACCTTGTCGCGATCATCCAAGATGCACGACAAGGCGTACAGCGGAGACACGGTCTTACCGGCTCAGAACAGCGAGCCGTATTTCCTCGCTGCGAGCCATCAGGATCGCACGAATGACATCGCAGTCGGAATAGTTCACCCTGAAGCAGTTGAACATCAGGGCGAACGGCTGCAGGTGGAAGATGCGATAAGAGAGGAGGATGAGGTGCAAAACCCAAGTGGTCAAATAAATCGGGAAGAGTTACTTGACCACGACGAGGATGTCATGGTTAGCCAGATCAGCAAGTCTCTCGGTGGGGAGGAAGAAGAGGTCGGACAGGATTCAACGCCTATCCTACAGCCTACCTACATCAACTCCTCACTCCCTGCACGATCGTCGCAGGTCCCTTCCGATCCACCCGACCAGACCTTGACTTCCTCTCAGGATCGGAATCAGCGGCATACTACGGATTTCACTCCTAGACGCTACATCATCAGCGACGACGAGTCGGAGATGGAAGATCGTTCAATACTTTTCACTCTTACACCACGCACTACCGATCAAGCCATCGCCAGACCGGCCGCGTCTCCTTCCCATCCGCCAATCATCAATGGGCACTTTGGCAACCTACCTTCAAGCGGTGCGCCGAGCGAAAGATTTCCGTCTCAGATATTTGACGGGTCAATCAACGGTTTCGGTTACGATGATGAGTCGCCGAGAGAGGTCCAAATGGCAGCCACTCAGGCGGTCCTTCAGCCGACCTACTCCACTCAGAGATCATCAGATACTGTCAATGCCGCCCCCTCTCACGCCTTACCTAGTCCGAAGGTCGCATCCAAACCTGTAGAGCCCGGATCTGCATCCACCGCCGCCTCACGGGCCTCAAATATACCCGCAAATAGGCAATTGACGCGGCGGAGCCGGCCTCCAACGGAACCAGCGATATCTGAGATCTCGATGAAAGTGCACACAGTCCGACGCCAGACGGAGACGACCCTGCCACAACAAGTGCCGCGGTCAGCCCCCTTGCCGACGACCTCACGCTTGGGACTAGAACCGACCCAAGTATCGCCGCCAGCCACGGTGCCTCTGGCACCTCATGTCGACGAGCCGCGGCACAACATTGCTTCAGGGGAAGTCAACGGTGGAAACCCCGCTGATGAACAACCTCAGACTGCAACGGTCGATGGTGTGGACACTCCTGGCCCGCCAGGGCAGACAACCGCAGCTGTGCCCTCACTCAGCGCTTCAGAAAAGCCCGTCGATCATGCTCCCCCGACTCAGGTTGTAGCTCAGAACGGTGTCATATCAGGGGTCGAGACCGCAGCAGTCTTGGCCCACGTACGGGAATCTCCAACGCCTACCGAGGTGGAGCCAAGCTCGTCAAGACCTTCCACGCCCAGCCCCCGAGATCGACGGCATCCCAATTATGTCGCACCCAATGGTCTGGCGGAGGCGACCTACCAAAATACTTTTCGATCTCTGCCACCGCCGCCTCCTTCCAGTCGGCCGACACCAACGAAACAATATGGCAAGAGAAAATTACCGTCTGCTGGAGAAAGGCGTAAAGATCAAGTTCAACCTCTACAGCCTGTGTCCATAGAAGCTGTCGAGACTATCGAAAATGAGGAGTCGGAAGCTGCATCTGCCTCACCAAAGGTGTTCATGTCGAAGGTGACAGAAGAAAGTGCGGCAGGCAATCCAACCACGGCTTGTGAGCCCGACGCATTCAACAACATTGAGCATCTGGAACAGCTACCGCCAAGTTCCCCAATACCGGTGCCGAGGCCGCCTAAACGACGTTCTCGACCTTCTGTGAGAGCCCAGGAGGCTATGGAGGATATGGAAATGCTGTCGGACGTTAGTAGTGGGTCGACGCCGCCACCCCCGGAGGACTACACGTATCAACCTACCCCCAAGAACGGCAGGAAGGGCAAGAAAGCAAACGGCCAAGGCAAAAGTAAAGCGGCCAGTCCCCCTCCGTCAGATGTCTCGGAAGAGGAGAGTGAGGATAGTACTGTTGATGAAGAATCAACTCCTCTTCGACCCGCGAAAAAGAGAAAACTCACCGGGACGAATAGTGCAAAGCTCCAGCGCGTCTCAAAGAGTGCAGTTGGGAAAGCAATCGCAGAAGAGGAGACTCTCAATTCAGAACTCAGTCCGACGACGGAGGAAGACAGCGAGGACAACACTTATCGACCTGTCAAGAGGAAGGGAGGCTCGCGTCCGAAGCGCGGCCCACAGCCTCCTGTTCCGCCCCTTTCGAGCACCGAGGTCGCTGGACCAGTCAAGAACAATAAGCCGAATGCACCGAAAGGCAAGTCAAAGGCAAAGCCAAAAACCGCGCGAAACATTGCTCAGAGAGCCAAGTCGAAGTCTGTGACGACAAGCAACGCAGAAGCGGGACCATCTCGAGGCCGGTCTGCTGCATCGACAGAGCTATCTGCTCCACCGACTATGACCAGCGCCGATACTTTCACGTCGCTACCCGTGCTGGCTTATTGGCATGGAGCCCAACGCTACTGGTTTGCGGGCACTGCAGTCGGCTATGATGCAAGATCGGGCATGATACGGGTCGATTATGCGGATAAGACGGAGGCCGATGTGGCCATTGATCACTTGCGACTTCTGCGATTCAGTAAAGGCGATCAGGTCCGGTGCGATGCGAGATCTTTTCCTGATCGGAATTTTACCGTGCGGATGGACTGGACTAACAACATTGCTGGAGTTGAGATTGTCCAAGAGACAGGAGTGCCATCGAATCGGATTTCGTTGCCAGACTTGTATGTCAGGGACAAAATTGTGAGACGGGACTGGCAAGACCGCATCGTATCGCCGGAGGATCTTGGTTTACCAAACACGATACACCTTGCCACATCAGCCACGAAAAAGTCGAATTCACTCGCTGGCAAGTGCTTCCTGCTTACTGTAAGTGGAACTGGATCAGCTACCATCCGAAGAGAAATGGAAAAGTCGATCAAGGAGCGAGGCGGACATATAGTCAACGACTGGCCTGCTCTGTTCGAGTTGCCGGATGACGGTTTCGGATCCACCCTTGCCACCGATGTCGCCCCTTTCCTCATTGTGCATGGCAACGAATTGGCAAAGCCCAAAATGGTCGCAGCTTTGGCATCCGGGATCCCATGTTTGGCCTCTAGCTTTGTGGAAGACGCAAGTCAGGTGAGTTCAAATGATTGCAGTGTGGATCATGTTGACCGTCAAGGGTGCAGACTGGCGAGATTACCTCGCCTCGCCGGGACTTTCTGTCCGTCATGACCTGTACACATGCCAGCGGATCGATGAGTCCTGGGGCGAGCCAGACTGGGACTCTGCTACGGCACGTAGTAGACGACAGTTGTTCACGGGTAAACGATTTCTCTTCGTCATACCGAATGGCACGACGGACAAGTTGGTTGTCATTGGCGTGAGTCATGGAGAATTTGCGGAGGTAGGCTGATCACCAGGCCCTGGTGCCGTTCTGTCTTCATGCGCTCGGTGCAGCCTCCATGGACAAGATTCACAAATTTGAGGGACATCGAGACTTTTCAAACTATGATTATCTCTTGATCGAGGATCGGGAGATCAAGGTCAAGGTCCCGCAAAATTGGATGAAAACGCACAAGGTTTGCAATTTTATATGGTTGAAACAGTGTATTGTGAGTACAAGATGTGTCTTGAGTGAGTATATCTGAGGAAACAGATAAATGGACTGGTGTTGAGGCCAGAATTGATGAGAGAAGTGAACAAGAAGGACTAACGATTTGTGACGATGGCACGACCAATGTGAGGCTACGATCATGATGATGGATAGGATAGATGAGAACAGATGAGACGACCCTGCTCGCTTCATTGTAGCTTAGACGCCATGGCATTGTCCTTACCTTGAGAGTATGGTTTGTACCCATGCATCCCACCTCTAGTGGCCAGGCGGGCGCAGCGCAGAAACAAGCCGGTTGATGAGATCATCTTTCTCAGTTTCAACATTCTACCTTCCAGTCCATCGACCGCTACCAAATAGCGTTGATCTTTTCGAGATGTCGATGAGGTCCGCAATCAGAGGGCTCCAAGTATCTGGCAATCTCTCCAAGCGCCCTCGAATCAGTCTGCGTATAGCGACACCTGGACGTCACTTGTCAACACACCCAACTGCCCCTTCAGACGGATCAACCTCAAAGTCTACACCGCAGATCACCCCCTCTTCCCGCCTCACACAATATTACCCGCGCCTGGTGCAACTATCGACCCGGACAGGAGTACCTTTACCGTCCCTAGCTATCTCTTTTCTAATCTTACACGAGATTACGGCGCTCGTCCCTGTTTTCCTCTTCTTCTGGCTGTTTCAAGCGTTGGGCGTAGGATCGGGTCTATTGCTCTGGATCAAAGGACAAGCAGGGGTAAACACATCTCCCTCAGTGTCAGTGGACGGACACGGTCCTTCCGAGAGTCGAGTGGACGGTAGACGAATGGGAGAGGAACAAGAAGAGGAACAGGAGGAGAGTCGAGAGGGAAAGTGGAAAGGGGTAGTGAGGGGGTGGTATGAAGAAGCCGAAGTGAAGGTCGGGAAGATTGGATCGAGGTACGGGATCTTTGGGTACGAGAAGAGAGATAGATCAAAGGATTCCACGTCTGACCTCATCTTGAATCAAGGCGGAGATGGTCGTGCAGAGGATAAAGGGGAGGCGGTGAGGGCGCTGGTGAAGACGGACGGGACGGCAGGTGGGACAGTTGCCAATGCCATTTCGGCTTATATCATTGTCAAAGTGAGTGTCAGTCTACACCGCATACACTGTATTCACTGTATGGGAGATCGCTGAGGGTAGGCATTGCTGCCCGTCAGAATAGCAGCTTCCATCGGGCTAGCTCCAGCTTTCGCAAGGTTTGCCTTGAATCCCATCCATCGGCTCTACACTCGAGTGAGGAAACCTCACAGCTGAGACGTGCCCTCAGTATCGCACGGAAAGGGTCATGATGGACTAGATAGGATGGACGCAACCACTGTTGTATGCTATCACCTATAACGGCACCGCTTGGCGCCCTACTCTGGGATCAATCCCACAGCCATCATCTCCGGGACAACCTTCCATGACCCTTGTCCACTGGTCAACTCTCTCGGACTGAGCTGGACTATCTCCTTCTCCACATCCATCGGTCCCTGCTCCTCGTCGATACCATAGTATTCTCCATAATCGTCATAAACCGGCTCAGGACGAACGAGCTTTTCCATCTTGAGCCCGTCCTCCACCGCGATAACCTTTGCCAGTTGTAGTCGTAACTCGGGCGTAAATGTCGTTTGATCGAGCACCACTTCCTGATTCATTAGTTGCATTTTAGACAGATCGCACATGAAACTCACCTTCCAAGCTATAATAGTGCCCAATTTGTTCTCTTGCCATGTGCTAGCATCCAGATTGTCTAGCACGTCCAAAGCCACGTCAATCTTGCTCCAAGCCAGATCCACCGGATCCTCCTGAGCTGCTCGTGTCTCCTCTACGGGCGAGTTGATAGTTTCAGCTTCTGTGTTCGCATCTGCGATACGTTCGACGAGTCCACCCTGGACTTCTTCCTGTATCTCCGTCAAGGGTGATCCACTGCCATTGGCCACGACTTTGTCTTGCGGCTTGTACTGATTCCTCCTTGGTGCGGTAAACTCCTGCGTCGAGACGAACACATTGCTTGGGAGGCCTTTCTGCTCCGAAGGGGGCACGATATGTGTCCATGTCCCGCCTGCTCGGTGCGACGGTGCATCTCCATTGATTGCTTGATCGGCTGCACCTCCTTCTTCATTGGCATTCTGAGGGTCCGAGCTGAAAGTCGTTTTCGTCCTGAGCAAACCCGCCATATCCTTCAAAAAGCCCTTCTTCTTGTTTCTGTTCGCTACAGCACCAGGAACAACGATCTCCTGTTGTGTGGTCCTCCCCTCCGATACGCCATTAACATGCGGTATTTCTACGGGCAGCGGGGTATTAGGCGACGAGGCGAGTAGACCATTCTCGGCTGCTTTGCGGTATTGGAGAGCCTTGCGCCGTCTTTGATTACGGTTCCGAGTTTGAGGTTTACCTTGACCTGGTGGAGTGTGCGTTGCGGGTCTAAAGGTAAGCAATAAACCTGGAAGCAAGGGTCCACGCACGAAGAGGTAGTGAGGGTGGGGAAGGACGGTGTTATGGCTCCCGAGGCAGCGAGCTTTGGGTGGATTTTGAATGGTTGTGACTCTAGTGAAGATGCGGTGGACGAGGATGAGGCAGAAGAAGAGAGAGACGAGGACGAGGATGAGGGAGAAGATGAGGCGGAAGATGAGGAGCTCGAGCTAGAACTTGAGCTCGAGCTGATTGATGAGCTCGAAGAGGATTCTTCTGACTCTGTATCGGATACAGAATGATTCTTCCGCAGTGGGGGATCCATCGCAGTGATCAAGACTGGTGCCAAATCGGTACTAGGAGTCGTGCGCATCTTAGGTGAATTCGAATGCGATTCGTGATTTCGAGATGCCTTCGTCTCCCTCTTCATCCTCGTCGGTCTGACCTTGGGGTCGTGTTTCCTCCTCTTGGCCGGTCGGACCTCGTCTACCACCGACTTGCGCTTTACACTCGACGTCGAGCCTGATTTCAAGGTAGAGGTAGAGGTAGAAGGATACAGACAGACTCTGACCGTGAGCTCAAGCAGCTAGCGGACTGGGGAACTCACGAGACAACGTCCTCAGGCTCTATTATGTCCACGCGACTACCTATCAACAGCTCGAACCCATCAATCTCCAACTTGAGATCCCTCCATAAACCCGCATGATCCTGTACCGCCGAGAGACTCGAATGGATATGTCTCTTGAGGTCCGCTATGCTCTTGACTGTCTCTGGAACGGGCAGAAGGATCTTGGACAGAGAGAATGGAGCTAAGAGGGTGATCTTGACCCTCATCTTGCCGAAGAAACCTGCAGTCCGAACACTCGACAGGAAAGATGCAAGAGGTGAGTGGATGGGTTGAACTTTTCGGTCGAGGGTGCAAGGTGAATCAATACGAGTACAATTTTACCCGGCCGGATTACAAAATCGTTGGATCGACCTACAAACAACTGGTAATGCAGTCTACACGGCATGCTGGCCCTCTGTCTGCAGTGTCTGCGGAGGGTTTCATATCGTCAAGTAATTGCATGTCTAGCTCATCATGATAGTCAAGATCGTACATTGCACCTCTTCCACCTGAACGTTCTATTACCTAGCCTCAACCGACGTCCTGATCGGCGCAGACCCGCCCCCCGACCCCCCTCCCAATCGAGGTAAATTCACATGACTGACATCCCGACTGTTTTGTGCCGTCTCTGCATCCAATTTCTCCTGATAAGCATCGTAAGCGTACGTGACGGGTTTGGCGAAGAAGACATCGTCGGCAGTGACAGATTCGTCAGAGCTCGCAGAGGACTCTTTGGTATTGGTACCAAACATATCATCCGGATTGAAGTGGTCTAGGATCAGCCGAGTTGCAGGATTGGGACACTAGGTGAGATGCTCACTATCTGGGTCTTCGATGGCTCTTCTTTTACCCAAAGCCTTCCTGCTCGGTTTCGCAGGCGGTGGTGGATCATCATTATCGCCTTCGTTATGACTTTGTGCAGAGGCATAATCGCCAGTGCTGCCAGTCGCCGAGCGCGAGGTCTCCGTCACGCTGTCTTTTTGCCCACCAGTGAGACTTTGGGTAGAAGCATTTTGACCACGGCTGAAGGGATTCGGCAGAGGTCTGGGGCCGCGTGTCTTGGGCAGAGCACCTCCAAGCGGTGACGCAGCTCGCGCAGGCGACTGCGATAACTTTGGATGAGGATATCGATCGGGAGAAGGAGTTCTCGAACGGCTGTCGGCTGTAGAGAAAGGCCGAGGCATAGGAAGAGGATGATCGGCTTTTCGGGGTGAGGAGACGTCGACTGGAAGCCGAGCGTAGGGTGTAGGTGAAGGTGATCGAGAGGTTGATCCATTCGCACCCGGAGCCAAAAGGTTCCCGCCGGTATCGAAGCCTTGCTGCAGGTCAGCGCAGAACCACGGGTAGACACACGCTTCGATCCATCCGAGTCTCCTTCTTGCTCCTCTCCCTCACCTCTCTCAACTCTGACTCATCCCTTGCTAATCGTTCCAAGTCGTCATGCTGTTTCAGAGCCTCTGCCAGCTGACTGTGCGCCTCGAACAGTGTGCCGAGCGCCTGCTCCTCGGGAGTCGACATAGGTGGAGGGTCGTATCCCGCCGCAGATGCGTCCATGATGGCTTGTTCCCGGGACTGGGATGCCTCCGCTTGTGCCCAGTCGATCTGGTTCGTCAGGCTTTCATGAGCCAAGAAGCATTTTCGGTAGAATTCCTGTGGATCAGCCATGCCATCGGTTTATTTCTCTAATTTCCTAACCCTAATGATCGGTTTGGAGTCTAGCTCATGAGGTCGAGTATATACCAATGCTTCCGCCAAGACTCTCGCACTCTCCTTCGCGGCGGTGCATTCCTCCACGAGACGCCGAATGTCGTCCCCGTGGCTTGGCAGATGCGCGTATCCAGGTCCGCCGTTGTGCAAGGGAGATGGTGCGCGGTTGTGCTGCGGCAAGGGAGCTGATCGATCGTTGGGTCCGAGACCATTGGGAGAAGAAGGTCTTCTAGATCCCGTATAAGATGAGGGGACCCCTGGCAAAGGAGCCGAGTCGAATGAGCCGGGATCCCGATTCGCGTAGAATCTGTCGGGAGGGAAGGAGGTAAAGTCAGTCGGTAAAGGGACTCCCTGTCTGTCAGAAGGAGCTCGCTGGAGGGAGCGCACGGTATCAGGCTCTTGAGGCAATTTGAGCTTCTTCCATAACTCAACCAAACCCTCGGCGCCTTTCTCTTGACCAAAGTTGTACGTCAGATCCGCCAAGATGTGTGTGATGGCATCATGTGCCGCTGGCGAAAGAATTGGTTTTGCGGGCGGAGCGAGCAGAAGAGGTTCCAGGACTGAAACGAACTTCTTACTGATCGCGTTGCCTATCATCAGCTAAATCGAGTTGGCAGACTTACTTCTGAAACCTTTGGCGGAGACATTCTTCATCATCAATAGCCAGAGATTCGCGGCAGCTTTCCGTTCTTGGTCGTTGCCATGTTTGAATTGCTTTCTCAAGGCATGGGCAGCTTCCTTTCCAACCGTCTCGGCTGCGGCTGAGTGGTTAATCCTATCGCAGACTTCGTAGATGCTCGCAACGGGCGGATCCGGGTGTGCGCAGAGGATTTCTAGCGTTAGCAACAAAGCAACACAAGACTTACGAATTGCAGTGGTGACGCTGTCAGTGGAAGCTGTCTGATGCGTGGGTTCACGGCTGAATCTGCCGATATCCAGTCCCAGCATCCGCCCACGATGGCCATCCTCATCAGTGTGGCCAGTGTTACTGCTCTTCTCCTCTGTTCTCCATTCAAAGCTCCTCCTTGGCTCGTCATTTGAAGGCCTCTCCAGCTCCTTCTTCGATGACTTTTCCTTTTCCTTCTTCCCCCAATCCATACCCATTCCCCAGAACTTCTTCTTCTCCTTACCACCATCTCGCGGCATCTCGGCTTCTGGAGAAGGCCCTTCGATTCTGATGGCGGATATTCCGTCGATAATAGGCGGGAATGTGTTCGGGGCGGCCGAGGGAAAGGCTTGGGTCGGTGGAGGGGCAGTTGCATATTGCGGACCGTGATCCGGAGAGACTGGCGAAGCATAGGCGTGGGACAAAGGCGAGCGGGTACCGATAGGCTGAGAGGGTTTAGGGATAGGTATGGCAGAATGAGGGGACGTCGGGTGTCCATGTGCCGAGCTCTCGTGATCCGAGCCTCGCACAGAGCCCGACGCAGAAGAGTATCCCCGATCCCGCCCAACTCTAGGTGTCGTCTGGACATAATCCACATCGAACGGATTGCTCATTGCACTGGCTTGAGAGTGACCAAGACTCGTCGAATATCCCTGACGAGTTGGCGTCCCCGGTCTGATCTGTGGTGAAGGCGGTCGAGCACCTGGAGGGAGGAAGAGAGCGGGTTGAGGGGCTATCGGCGTTGAAGCGTTCGAAGGGGACTGTGCGCGACCGTCGACAATGGTCCATCCATCAGGACTCGACGATTGCTCATAGAACTTCCTCGGGGGAGGAATGATAGGTTGAGGAGGGGGAGGGGGAGGTGAGCGCTGTTGAGATACCCATTGATCTCGTCGATTATCTCTTTCCGCACCTTCCACACCCTGCATCTGTTGAATCTCCAACAAGGTTGGCGGGGAACTGATACTCGACTTGTCCTTCTTCCGACTGTGGTGTTGCGATGGTGGATTAGACTGAGGAGGAGGGGTTTCTCGACCAGCATCAATGGGGAAGGGCGTCACACTGCCTTGTCGGGGCCGGCCTTCATGCCCATGATGAGAGTGCCCATTTCCGCCAAGCATCTCCGTCATTGACTTTTTGATCTGCCTCCCGGGTTGGCCGTTCGGGACGCCCTGGTGGGGCGGATAAGGTAGAGGCTGGGAAGAGTGGAGATCATGAGGATGCTGAGGATGTTGAGAGTGTTGAGGATATTGTTGGGGAGGCGGAGGGGGTAGCGGATCAATCGTTCCAGCCTTGCTGTTGCGAAAGAGTCGCTTCATCGTACAAGGGCGAGCGCTTGCTGCGAGAGTCGCCCACCTTGAGTATCAGAAAATCGATGCTGACCAGACTATCCGGATGGCAAACGAGATAGCACAAAGTCGAGTATGATCGCGGCTGAGAGATAAAGGAAGGGTTGAGCGAGTCTGCGGGGTCAAGGAGCCGTCAACACTGCCCGAGCAGCTTCCAGCTCTTCGCTTGCGCAGTCTGACCGTGCCGAGCTGGAAGGAACTATACAAACGGCCTCCACACTAGTCGAGCATAGGATGCAGCGCTGCGCAGGGTGGTAGTGATCGACGTGTAGGGTATAGCAACGACCCCCTACTCTCATGGCAGCGGGAACTGCAGAGACGAGGCGGTGTTGTCAACCTTTGGTTCCGACGGAAACCTCCCCACTACACCTCTAAATTTCTAGACCGCCATTGTGGGCATGCTATTCACGTAACATCTCGTGGCATTCGTCGAACGAAACACGTCTATGTGAATTTCAAGACTGTGGTATGGTTGTGAGTGGAATCGTCTATGACATGTACATTTCATTCCAGAAGCCGAGTGGATGTCCATCGCCCCTAGCCATTCGCGAGCTCGGCAATGAGCTGACATGCCATTTCTAGGAAATGGAATGGTCCAGATACACCGCCGATCAATCCGGCGGCAGTCTCTTTGGCTCCAGATCCCGGCGCCGTGTTTTCAACCGACTCGACCCGATCCGCTAGCTCTCCTTGCATCTCATCAGTGAGATCGACCGATTTGATGTCTGTCGGATTGACGTGATTGCCAGAAGACGCTCGGTAGTAGCCAATATTTCGGAAATCGACCAAATAGTTTGAGGCGTCGACTCGGTAGAGCTGAAGGTCCATTCTGACCACGACATCCCCATACTGCGCCCTGGTCTCGACGAGATATAGCGCTTGGGCAGCTTTATCCTGGGCTGCGGCTTCCTTCTTGGGGGGTGGTCGTTTGCCAAATTGGGGCGCTACGCCTCCATGTTCAGCCGTCCACTGCTCAATGGCGCCATCGACCTCGTCTGGGTATCCACCGGGAGGAGGTAGACCTATTTCCGGCATCGCAATGCCCTCCTTCTTCTTCCACTGCATGTTGAGCGCTCCAAGCGTCTTGTAAATCTCCAGCATGACTTCCATGGGTGGTGACCTTGACCTGATCCCGAAATGCCACTTGGGTTTCTGCAAAGGTCTTTCATAAGGGGGAGGGGCGGAAAGTAGGGCTTGAGCGGCTCGCTCGGCGGCCTCTTGCGAATCGGAGTCTCCTTCACTGCCCATAAGGGTGGTCTGGGACGAGTTGTCGAATCCTGGTAGGGAGCTGTTGAGCACGTCGAAATGGGCGTTGGGGATGTCTTGTATTTCCTGATCGACATCTTCCTCCCAGTCCATTTCTTCGGGCTCGAGGTGGTTGACAGAAGGGGGTCGTGGTATGTTGGCATTCCACGCAGGTGGGGAAGACGCCATAAACTCTTCCATGGCCGAGGTGTCTTCATCGTCGTCGTCGATGTCATATAGTGCTGGTGTCAGCGAGAACCAGCCTGCTACTCACAATCTTTGACAATCCGCTTGTGATCCCGAACCAGCTGATACGCTACTTTGACCTGGTTGTCCCCTTTTGTCCTCAACATCTCCCAGACAATCTCTGGAGTATAGGTGGATATTCTCTGCAACAGCTCGTCCACAATCTCTGGGTCGATCACACCCAGGTCCTCGGTGTAAACCAGTCCTTTGGCTTCAGCTACTTTGCGTGGATCGGCTTGACCCTCGTTGATGAGCAGAATGGTGGATAGGTCGTCCATGGGCAGAGAAGGGAAACGGTCCATCTCGGGGAGGGGTTGGAGGTATCGAGGAAGGTTCTCTTGGAAAAAGGGCATGTCACGGATTTCGTCGATAGTTGCCCGTTTCAGCGGATCGACCGTGAGCATCCGCTTCAGCAAGTATCGAGCACCGTCGGAGACATGGCTGGGAATGTGGAATTGTCCGCCTCAAGTCAGCGGCGCTCGGATAGAAGGCTCACTTTCAATCTTCTTGAACAGCGAGGGGATGTGGTCGTCGTCAAAGGGCAACTTGCCACAGAGGAGAACATACATGATGACTCCTGCACTCCAGACGTCGATTTCTGGACCAGAGTAGAGTCTATCTAAGCGGCATCGGAAGCGGTGGACTCACTTTCCAGAGATGACCTCTGGTGCTGCGTAGTTGGGTGAACCACAAGATGTCTTGAGAAAGTCTCCATCGGTCATCAAGTTGGACAAGCCAAAGTCTCCTATTTTTATGTTGTTGCGTGAGTCCAGGAACAAGCTGCCATTAGCGGAGTAGGTGGTCACAACTCACTTTTCCGGTTTGAGGTCACGGTGTACGATATGATGCCTGTGACAATACTCGATGGCTCCGATCATCTGCTGGAAGAATCTCCTCGCCTCTGCCTCGCCCATCTACAATGAGCAAACCTCAAAAACCGACACTTACACCTCCTTTTCCTTTCGAAACGATATAGTTGAAGAGCTCTTCCCCAGCATATTCCATAACCATGATGACATCTGTCGGAGTAGTGATCACCTCGTATCTGGGGTAAGCTCGCGACTTGTGTGTCCACCTACAGCTTGATGATATGCGGGTGCCGCAGCACTTTGAGGTACTGGATCTCTCGCTTGACACGGGCATTCATATCTGGTGTCGTGATCTTTGCCCGATTGATGAGCTTTAGTGCTACCTGATGACCCGTGATGCAGTGAGTCGCGACTGTCAATTAGCACGCGACCCTCTCGGATTAGGATCGACTTGCGCTTGACTTTGCCAAAGGAACCAGTACCGAGCGTTCGTTCGATAATGTATTGTCCGATACGTGGCTTCTGTCTAGACCCGCTGGACTGGGCAAAAGGAGCCGACTGTCGACCGCGACCACCCGGTGCGGGCGGCGCGGGTCGAGTTGCCATCGTTGAGAGAGAAGTTCAGAGACGAGAACCGATTGGGTCGGGGATGAGCGATACTCGCGACGTGGATGGGTGTGGATTGCACCCGGCCTATCAGCCGCTGCAGGCAGAGTTGAAGCAGCGTAGTTGTCTGGCTCGTGTCTTGCGTGCTGCCAAGTGAGGTGAGAAGGTGTGGGAGGTGTCTGCGATGGGGTGCGAGTAGCGATAGTGAAGAGTGGGGGTGTAAGGGGGACAAGGGGGTTGGTAGATCCGGGGGGTGGTGGTCCGTATATAAATTACCAAGAGTGGCAATTTACCTTATACATATGACTCATCCCCCCTCCTCCCCCCTACGCGCTGCCCCCCGTCTGCTCTCCGCCTCGTACGTCCCCC